>CM077083.1:35889642-36489642 GCA_039513925.1 Platanthera zijinensis
CACCCATGCTCAAGCACATGCAATCGCTATGTCGACACAGACTTATAGTTCCCACTATTCGAGCAGGTAGCTAACCTCTCAGGCATCAACCGTCGTGGCCAAACGGTGACAGTAGAGCGGGCATCTCCACTACTAGGCTGGTCTCCACACTACTTGGCCTAGGCCTCCGTACGCCTCAACGCTAAGAACACAACAGCGGAGCTCACCTGCATACTACGGCTCAGCGGGTTCTCTCGGGTAAATATGCACCAAGATCCTAGCCCCGACTGGCCTATGGTATGACACGGAAGGAGCCTCGGAAATGAGCACGAGGACCAAGCCCAACCGTTCACATGGCACGGAAGGAGCCTCGGGATGTGAACACCGAGGACCAAGCCCAACTGCCCAAGGTCTAACTATCAACTCCCATCGGTGTGACGATTGGCGAGCCCGTAGACCTGCCACACTATCCTTAACCCGGGATTACGACACCGCGTGTCGACTCACACCGCATGCAATTCCACAATTCATGGCATGGAAGGAGCCTCGGAGACAGCACGAGGACCAAGCCCAACCATCCAACAAATACGGATGGAGCCTCGGGACGTGAACACCGAGGAACAAGCCCAACCATTCACATGGCACGGAAGGAGCCCCGGGACGTGAACACCGAGGACCAAGCCCAACCGTCTAGTTTTATCCAACTCAACCTCATTCCCATTAGTGACGGTCTACACCGCACTTGTTAACTTCCACAATGCTACCCGTAGGGGGATGACACTCTAAGCATTGGACTAACCATTCCCTTCCATCAATTCATTATACATCAGGGCCATAGTTTAATCATTTACAAATCCTTCCACATGAATTCAACATATTATAGATAATGCGCATAATTGAGATCTACTAAATATAACAAAACCTTTCTTTCACTTAGGCTCGATTCACATCTCGGCATAGGAATTCAAGTCCTCAAACATCAACCCTCACATTACCTCGGTGATTAACACAAAAGAATTCACCCAACCTCGAGATGGATTGCAACATCTATTCCATCGAATCCAAGTTCATATTGTAATCACCTAGAATTATATGTAATCTGGTCAGCAACTTTGACTGAGGATTTCCGTGGCTACATGTATCGCCTGAAAACGTGCAACCACTTGTTGGAAAGGTAATTTCAAGGGCTACGACTTTTGTGTTTAGTCGAAAGCCCAGTTCCGGTCACATCATACCAGAAATCCAACTCAAAGTCTGCTGCGTACAGGATACAGATTTCCTGGGCATTAACTTCCAACTGCAGCGGATTCAAATGGATTTTCCCGTGGCTACAGGTATTGCATAGAAACATGCAACCACTCGTTGGAAAGGTAATTTCAAGGGCTACAACTTTCGTGTTTAGTCAAAAGCCCAGATCCGCCCCCTTCTTGCTTAAAAATAGCCAAGAAGGTCGCTGCGTGCAGAATACGGATTCTGCACGCATCTTGAAGCGAAGTGACCGGCATCCGTTCATCTTCCTCCTCAAGCGATTTTCCCCAAATCGCAACCAGAAGTTCCTCCACCCTTATTCTCCCTCTTGAGTCCATTTCCTCTTCACGAGACCACCCCTATCATCACTTTGAAGCGAGGGGAGGTTGAAGACGACTAAGCTTTAGAGCACAAGCTCTAGCATGGCCTTCCTAGAAAGCTTCATCTCACACATCAAGACTCGTTTGAGTCGATGTCTCGCATAAGAATAACTATAGATCTAGCACCAAGGGAGAGGGGATGAAACTCACTTCATTTCCGGCGTTTCCTCCGTTGCCGGCCATGGATCGCGTTACTCTTCGTTGCGGCATCCTTGGTGCAGTTGTTCTTCACGGCAAAAGAAGGAGAGAGAGAAGTCCGCCTCCAAAGCTCGCACCAGCAAGCTCTCCTCCGGCGATCTGCAATATTCTCCTCTACCCTTCGCTCCCGACGGTTTGCACGGTGACGGCTCGGCAAGAAGGATCGGATGCGATGGTTAGGGTTTGGTTTACTCCCTTTTTATATTACATATTAGGCTAAGTCCCTTCCGCCACGTGTCACCCTCTAATTGGACCGCACAAATTAGGTTTCATTTGGATTGACCGGTCCAAAGATCATTCAGCACGAATCCCGAGGTCCGGTTCGGTCCGCCGGTACAAGCCGGTGAATCGGCCTGGGCGCAGAAAACGCACAAGTCAAATTCGGCGGGAATCAGCCAGTGATTCCCGTCGATCGACGAGTATTGGCGGGTCATTCTCGACGAATTCGTCGAGTATCAACAATGATACTCGACGATTTTCCCTTAGCCGTTTTATCGGACACCCTGTCACTGTGTGCGTTGAGTATCAGTCAGTGATACTCGACGATCGGTGGGTATCACCGGGTATTCTCGGCGATCGGTGAGAATCGTCAGGCATTCTCGACGATTTTCCCTTAGCCTACTGCAGTTCTGAGTCCGGCGGGTATCGACCACCGATACGCGTCGAATCGGCGAGAATCAACCTCCATTCTTGACGATCGACGAGCATCATCCTCCATTCTCGATGATTTTTACTTAGCCGAGTTCCCTCATCTCGGCTACTGGTTGGGGTATCCTTGAACCCAACCCTACACTTATTCAATGCACCTGACACCTCGCGTCAGTGCACCCCGAGCCCGAGTTGAGTCTCTTGACTCAGAACACGTGCGCGGGGCCTAGCGCAAATTGGGACGTTACAAATCCTATAAACAAAATAAAAAGATTTCGTCCCCGAAATCAGGCTGAGGTCGTGGGGAGGAAAGCATACAGAAAAACAAAATATGCTTTTAAATAAAATTACCTGAAGCAAACAACTCCGGGTAGCATCTTTGCATCAAATCCATTGGCTCCCATGTGAATTCCTCCTTCCCATGATTAGACCATAGCACTTTTACCAAGGGGACACTTTTGCGGCGCAAGGTTCTTATCTCATTATCAATGATCCGCACCGGCTCCAGTCGCACAGATCTGTCAAACGTCACAGTACCATCGGTTGCGGGGATGTATTGTTCGGGCCGCAACAGCACCTTCCGAAGCGACGATACATGGAACACATCGTGGAGATTCTCTAGCTCGGGCGGTAGCTCTAGCCGGTAGGCCAAAGGGCCAGCCCTTTCCAATATGACATAGGGCCCAACATACAGTGGACTGAGCTTCTTCACTCCTCGCACTCGTGACACTCCAGGCATCGGCCGGATTTTTAGAAACACCTTATCACCCACTTGAAATTCCACTATACGGTGCCTTGCGTTGTAATACTTCGCCTGCTGACTTTGAGCCTCCAACATGCGATCCCTTATTAGCCTAACCACTACATCAGTGTCATCTATGTGCTCAATTCCCAAAGTCTTCGGGTCTTCATCTTGGACCCAAGACAAGGGGGTCCTACACCTCCTTCCATATAGGGCTTCATGGGGCGCCATGCCAATACTAGCTTGATGGCTATTGTTATAGGAGAATTCCACCAAGGGCAAGAGTCTTTCCCACGGCTCTCCCCTATCTATCATACACAACCTCAACAGATCTTTCAATGTTCGGATGGTCTGCTCAGACTGTCCGTCCGTCTGAGGATGAAATGCGGTACTGAAGGTAAGACGTGAGCCCAAATACGTCTGTACCTCCTTCCACTCCTTGGAGGTGAAACGACCATCACGATCCGAAACTATCGTCTTAGGTACGCCATGATACCGTACAAATTGTTCCACAAACAGGCGTACCAAGACATCCACAATAGCTTCCTTCTTCATAGGAATGAACCGGGCAACCTTCGTCAGGCGATCAACGATCACCCACACTGAATCATTCCCTGAGCGGGAGCGAGGTAGCCCATGTACGAAGTCCATGGATATATCCTCGAACTTCCATTCGGGGATTGGCAACGACTGCAACAGGCCACCGGGGCTCCTACATTCTGCCTTCACTCTTTGGCAGGCTTCACAATGCGTGACAAAGTACCGGACATCTTTCTTCATCCCTGGCCAACACATCGTCTTCCGTAAGCCGGCGTACATCTTTGAAATTCCTAGGTGCACGGAATATTAAGAGCAATGTGCTTCTCTCATAATATCCTCCCGGATTCTGCCACCTTTGGGAATATAGAGTAGGCCGCGAAAGTAAACGAGGCTATCCTTTAGTGTGTACTCGTCGGTAGTCCCGTCTTCGATTAACTTTATTGCCGGGGCCAAAGCCGCATCCAATCCTTGCTTCACTCGGATCCGGTCCCGGATATCACAAACTATGCTCATGCTGGACAGGTACTCCGTATATTCCGAAGAAGTCTTAAATATTAAGGTGATGTCCATCTCCTCGATCATCCGTGCCAACTCCATGCTCATCAATCGAGATTTTGGGTTCGAGCCGGGTACATTCCTACTCAACGCATCGGCTATCGAGTTTGCTTTTCCGGGGTGGTAATTCAAGGTGAACTCGTAGTCGCATAGAAACTCTAACCACCGCCGTTGTCTTAAGTTCAATTCCTTCTGGGTATGGACGTACTTCAAATTTTTATGATCCGAGAAGATTTCGCAGTGGACGCCGTATAGATAATGCCTCCATACCTTCAAGGCGAACACCACCGCTCCTAGCTCCAAATCATGCACCGGGTAATTGATTTCATGCTTCTTCAATTGTCTTGAAGCATAAGCAATTATGTGCCCGTGCTGCATCAACACCGCTCCCAACCCCTGATAAGACGCGTCCGTATAAACTTGAAATCCTTCCTTCCCAGACGGAAGGACAAGGATGGGGGCGGAGGTAAGTCTATCCTTCAATTCCTAGAATGCCGCTTCACACTGGGGTGTCCACTCAAATGGCACTCCTTTCTTTGTCAAGGAAGTAAGTGGGAGGGCAATCTTGGAGAATCCTTTTACGAACTTGCGGTAGTATCCGGCAAGTCCAGGAAAACTCCTCACATCGGCCGCCGACTTCAAGGGCAACCACTCCTTCACGGCGCGCACCTTGGCCGGATCCACAGCTAGTCCTGCCCCACTTATTACATGGCCCAAGAAAGCAACTTCCTTAAGCCAGAATTCACACTTGCTAAACTTGGTGAACAGGGCGTGTTCTTTTAGCTTCTCCAGAACTAAGGCCAAATGTCCGGCATGTTCTTCCTCTGTCTTCGAGTAGACTATGATGTCGTCAATGAACACAATGACGAAGACATCTAGATAGGCCTCAAACACTTTATTCATCAAGCTCATGAAAGCCGATGGGGCATTGGTGAGTCCAAACGGCATCATTGTGAACTCATATAAGCCGTACCTTGAGCTGAAAGCCGTTTTCTGTATATCATCCTCCTGTATTCTCAATTGGTAGTACCCCGAGCGCAAGTCTAGCTTGGAGAACCAATGCGCTCCCACCAGTTGGTCGAACAACTCATCGATCCGAGGTAACAAGTAGGTGTTCCGTACTATCAGTCGGTTGAGTTCCCGATAGTCTATACATAAACGCAGGGTTCCATCTTTCTTCTTGACGAATAGAACAGGGGCACCCCAAGGCGACGAGCTGGGGCGAACAAACCCTGATTGTACCAACTCCTGCAATTGCACTCTAAACTCCACAAGTTCTTTTGGGGCCATCCGATAAGGGGTCCTGGAGACAGGCTTAGCTCCTGGTACAAGCTTAATCTAAAAATCCACTTCTCTATGCGGGGGTAACCCTGGCAGTTTCTCGGGAAATACCTCAGGGAAATCCCGTGCTACCCGAACATCCTTCACATCTACCTTCATCTCTTTTAGTTCGAATCGTATCATGTAGACTTCATCCCCTCTCATATGAGCTTTCAAGGTCTGGATTTAGGATAACAATATTCGTGGTGCGAAATTTATACCTTGGAAGACTACATCAGTATCCCCATGTCTCAAATAGATACGCTTCTCCGCACAGTCGATTCTTGCATGGTGCCAATCCAGCCATGCCATACCCAGAATGAGGTCGAACTCTGGTATTCTCAAAATTGTGGCAGGGGTATCAAAGGTTTTTCCACCAATGGTTATCTCTAACTCACACTTCGCGGTTGCCGTCATCTCAGATCCGTCTGGGAGGTGAACTTTTCGAGCAATACCAGTGAAATATTGCACTCCGTGTGTATTTTTGATGAAGTCTTCAGACACGAATGAATGTGAGGCACCGGTGTCAAATAACGTATAAGCCGGTTTCCCGCCGACCATCACAGTGCCTAAGTGTCATTAATAATACTCAAGCTAGACGTCCAGTATATCTCAAGCAACTAGAGGATATTAATGGAAGCAAAATGACTAATTCAAATCGTACATGCAATCATCTCTTGAGGGTTCCGCTCTTGAGTCATGTCCAGGGCATATATATGATCTCGAGCGGGTCCGGGGTTTCTTCCTCGTGGTCCTCGTCCTTGACCACGCACATACCCTCTCCCCCGCGGGGCTTCTGGAGGGAGAGCGAAAGGCGCATCTCCAAACAGTTACGGGCAGTAGCGTCGAATGTGGCCCGGTTGGTTGCATTCGAAGCACACCCGCTCCTGTCTTCCGTCGTGTTACTGAAACTGTGGAGGTGGAGGTAATGCTGGCGGTTGTGGAACCGGGTGCTCCTCTCTAAAGTTCTGGGGAAAACGCCCGCCACCCCTCCGATATCCTCTTCCTCTTTTATTGTCAAACCTCCTTCTGTTGCTGGGGCCGGCTTCCATCACGCCCTCTGCTGGCCTCTTACCACTTCCCAAGTGGTCCGCTTCCAGTCTCTTCGCCATATCAATAATCTCCGCCAGACTAGAGTCCGATATAAACAAAAGGGCTTGCCTTAGGGGGTCTCGCAAGCCTTTGTAGAATCTTTTGGCGTACCCTCTATCATCCAGCTCATAGGAGTCAGCGAATCTAGCCAGGTGCTGAAACTCCCGTTGGTACTCCGTCACTGACATGGACCCTTGCTTAAGTTGCAAAAATCTCTCTTCCAGACCATCCCGAGCGGCCGAGGGGATGAAATGCTCTAAGAAGGCTTCGGAGAATTAGCTCCAACTAATGTCCGTGTACACTCTTCCACGAAAAGTGGAGCCCATGAGGGACTTCCACCACCTTTTGGCGTGCAGCTCTAAGAGTGTCACCACAAGGGTCACCGCCATGTTGTTTGGACATCTTATTCCTTCCAACAACTCTTGTATAGTGTCGTGCCACTCTTCTGTACGCACTGCCAACTCTGTCACAATATAAGCGGGAGGGGAGAGAGCTTGGAAAACGCTTAACCAACAAGATCCTGGACCCTGTTGTTGTACAGGTGTCTGCTGAGATTGGGACCTAAAGGAGTCCAAAATAGCTATGAGCGTCTGCCCCAGCTCTGATTGTTGGAATTGTGTAGGTACGGATGGGGTGGGGGTGCCCCTTACTGGCACAACATGTGCTGGGATCTACACATAAGGTACAAATCTAGGGTAAGGTTGGCTAATCTAAGGTTAAAGATGGACAACTTAGTGTGAATTACATATGGGCACACCACTGCTTCCGCTAAGTCAGCTTGTCCCCAAACTGACCAATCAAACGGGGGTGGCACCATTATTAAGTGACTTTCGCCTTGGAGGATCGTAGCAAGCTGATACCATTTGTAAGACCCCCCTTCCGGAACACAAGACACGGCACGAGAGGGGTCTTATGCCCAGAACAGCCGCCTTGGGGTAGCACCAGCACTCGAGCAAGCCTGTACCACAAGACGCCAATTCTGCCGGCTACAACCAATATCAACATATAACTGCCAACCCAACCATAATAATATGAAAGTCAAATCCACACCAAGCATAAGTCCATAAGTGCATCAAAAGAGAAGCGGAAGCAAGCTTCTACAAAATCAGAGTACGTAAACAAAATTGCCCCGAAGGGCTACAACAAAATCTCTCTCTCACTCACATCTGTAACCGACGGTAGCGACGGTACCGTCCCTTCAGGCCCTATCACCCTGGCCTGGCTGTCCGTCTGCATAGCCTGCTGCTCCACCTGCGGGGTTTCCTCCTAAAACGGAAGACGTAGCAACCGTTAGTCAAAAAGACTAAGTGGTTTCACATCCGCTCCCCCGGCGTCTCCTCGGCACCGGGCGGAGAAAGGAACAGGTACAATATATAAATAACAGTAGTACAACATGTGAAGTGAGTATACATATTATAAGCAGCAATATCAGTAGTGTATAATAAATAAGCTCTTATTTTCAAATATACAGACTACAGCAGCAAGAAAGTATATAACTAGAACAGTAAGTAACTCAACTTGTATGGATGCCCATACAAGCATATAAGTTGAGGGTCGTTCAGCAGAGAGTAACGCATCGTATAGGAGTGCCCATACAAACTTATACGATGAGGGTCTTGTGTATGTAATGAAGTGCAATGCTATGTATGCAATGCAATGACACACCTATGCTCAAGCACATGCAATAGCTATGTCGACACAGACTTATAGTTCCCACTATTTGAGCAGGTAGCTAACCTCTCAGGCATCAACCATCGTGGACTAACGGTGACAGTAGAGCGGGCATCTCCACTACTAGGCTGGTCTCCACACTACCTGGCCTAGGCCTCCGTACGCCTCAACGCTAAGAACACAACAGCGGAGCTCACCTGCGTACTACGGCTCAGCGGGTTCTCTCGGGTAAATATGCACCAAGATCCTAGCCCCGACTGGCCTATGGTATGACACGGAAGGAGCCTCGGAAATGAGCACGAGGACCAAGCCCAACCGTTCACTTGGCACGGAAGGAGCCTCGGGACGTGAACACCGAGGACCAAGCACAACCGCCCAAGGTCTAACTGTCAACTCCCATCGGTGTGACGATTGGCGAGCCCATAGACCTGCCACACTATCCTTAACCCGGGATTACGACACTGCATGTCGACTCACACCGCATGTAATTCCACAATTCATGGCATGGAAGGAGCCTCGGAGAAAGCACGAGGACCAAGCCCAACCATCCAACAAATACGGATGGAGCCTCGGGACGTGAACACCGAGGACCAAGCCCAACCGTTCACATGGCACGGAAGGAGCCCCGGGACATGAACACCGAAGACCAAGCCCAACCGTCCAGTTTTATCCAACTCAACCTAATTCCCATTAGTGACGGTCTACACCGCACTTGTTAACTTCCACAATGCTACCCGTAGGGGTACGACACTCTAAGCATTGGACTAACCATTCCCTTCCATCAATTCATTATACATCAGGGCCATAGTTTAATCATTTACAAATCCTTCCACATGAATTCAACATATTATAGATAATGCGCATAATGGTGATCTACCAAATATAACAAAACCTTTCTTTCACTTAGGCTCGATTCACATCTCGGCATAGGAATTCAAGTCCTCAAACATCAACCCTCACATTACCTCGGTGATTAACACAAAAGAATTCACCCAACCTCGAGATGGATTGCAACATCTATTCCGTCGAATCCAAGTTCATATTGTAATCACCTTGAATTATATGTAATATGGTCAGCAACTTTGACTAAGGATTCCTGTGGCTACAGGTATTTCCTGAAAACGTGCAACCACTCGTTGGAAAGGTAATTGCAAGGGCTACGACTTTTGTGTTTAGTCAAAAGCCCAGTTCTGGTCACATCATACCAGAAATCCAACTCAAAGTCTGCTGCGTACAGGATACAGATTTCCTGGGCATTAACTTCCAACCGCAGCAGATTCAAACGGACTTTCCTGTGACTACAGTTATCGCATGCAAACATGCAACCACTCGTTGGAAAGGTAATTTCAAGGTCTACAACTTTCGTGTTTAGTCAAAAGCCATGATCCGCCCCCTTCTTGCTTAAAAATAGCCAAGAAGGTCGCTGCGTGCAGAATACGGATTATGCACGCATCTTGAAGCGAAGTGAACGGCATCCGTTCATCTTCCTCCTCAAGCGATTTTCCCCAAATCGCAACCAGAAGTTCCTCCACCCTTATTCTCCCTCTTGAGGCCATTTCCTCTTCACGAGACCACCCCTATCATCACTTCGAAGCGAGGGGAGGTTGAAGACGACTAAGCTTTAGAGCACAAGCTCTAGCATGGCCTTCCTAGAAAGCTTCATCTCACACATCAAGACTCGTTTGAGTCGATGTCTCGCATAAGAATAACTATAGATCTAGCACCAAGGGAGAGGGGATGAAACTCACTTCATTTCCGGCGTTTCCTCCGTTGCCGGCCATGGATCGCGTTACTCTTCGTTGCGGCATCCTTGGTGCAGTTGTTCTTCACGGCAAAAGAAGGAGAGAGAGAAGTCCGCCTCCAAAGCTCGCACCAGCAAGCTCTCCTCCGGCGATCTGCAATATTCTCCTCTACCCTTTGCTCCCGACGGTTTGCACGGTGACGGCTCGACAAGAAGGATCGGATGCGATGTTTAGGGTTTGGTTTACTCCCTTTTTATATTACATATTAGGCTAAGTCCCTTCCGCCACGTGTCACCCTCTAATTGGACCGCCCAAATTAGGTTTCATTTGGAGTGACCGGTCCAAAGATCATTCAGCACGAATCTCGAGATCCGGTTCGGTCCGCCTGTACAAGCCGGTGAATCGGCCTGGGCGCAGAAAACGCACAAGTCAAATTCGGCGGGAATCAGCCAGTGATTCCCGTCGATCGGCGAGTATTGGCGGGTCATTCTCGACGAATTCGTCGAGTATCAACAATGATACTCGACGATTTTCCCTTAGCCGTTTTATCGGACACCATGTCGCTGTGTGCGTTGAGTATCAGTCAGTGATACTCGACGATCGGTGGGTATCACCGAGTATTCTCGGCGATCGGGGAGAATCGTCAGGCATTCTCGACGATTTTCCCTTAGCCTACTGCAGTTCTGAGTCCGGCGGGTATCGACCACCGATACCCGTCGAATCGGCGAGAATCAACCTCCATTCTCGACGATCGACGAGCATCATCCTCCATTCTCGACAATTTTTACTTAGCCGAGTTCCCTCATCTCGGCTACTGGTTGGGGTATCCTTGAACCCAACCCTACACTTATTCAATGCACTTGACACCTCACGTCAGTGCACCCCGAGCCCGAGTTGAATCTCTTGAATCAGAACACGTGCGAGGGGCCTAGCGCGAATTGGTACGTTACAGTTGCGAGGCAAGAGCATGTTGAAGCTCGGGTTGACGAGCGAGCGACTGACGAGCAACCGAAGCGGTTTATGGAATTTTCATCCACCTACATTTTAGGGGAGTTTAAGGTGAAGAATACGTGGGCGCGCGTTATTTTTGATTCGGGTGCCACCCATTCTTTTGTGCCGCGGAGTTTCGAAGATAAATATCGTTTGAATGTAGATCAATTAGGAGATTCATTCAATGTCAAGCTTCCCTCCGGAGATCTGGTGATATCAAATTAAGGAGTTCAGAGATTCCCTATTTTCTTAGGGGATTTCCTAGCTTTTCCGGATCTGATGGTGTTGGATCTGGCGGATTTCGACGTGATTTTGGGCATGGACTTATTGTCCAAGTATGATGCGGTCATCTAGTGCATGGCAAAATGACTAGACATCAAGATGGACAACGGTCAACCTATGAGTGTCTATGGATTTCAGGGCACTGTTCCTTCATTATATCTGCGGTACGTTCTTGTCAAGCTCTAGAGTCTGGTTGCGAGGCATATCTTGTTTCTAGTTCTGCTTTGGAAAAAGATTTTGTTACACTACGTCTTGAGGATATCTCGGTGGTCCGAGAGTTTCCAGATGTCTTTCCTGACAGTCTTCCAAGACTTCCTCTTGAGAGAGAGGTGGAGTTTGTGATAGACCTCAAGCCAGGTACTCTCCCTATTGCTAAGGCACCGTACCGTAAGGCTCCACGTGAGTTAGAAGAGTTGCACACTCAACTGGATGTGTTGCTGTAGTGTTGTTTTATTAGGCTGAGTTCTTCCCCGTGGGGTGCCCCTATTTTGTTCGTAAAGAAGAAAGACGGTTCCATGAGGCTCTACATAGATTATCGAGAGTTTAATAAGGTAACCATCAAGAACATATATCCGTTACCTCAGATTGATGATCTATTTGATCAGTTGTGGGGATGCGCTGTGTTCTCAAAGATTGACCTTTGATCAGGCTACCACTAGTTGAGGGTCCGTGATGCTGATATACCACGAAAGCCTTTCGTTCCCGGCACAGGCATTTTGAGTTCTTGGTGATGTCCTTTGGTTTGACAAATGCCCCCCTCTTCTTTTATGGACTTAATGAATTGAGTGTTTAAGGATTTCTTCGACCATTTCGTGGTCATATTCATTAATGACATCCTCGTGTATTCCCGTAGTGTTGCGGAGCATGCTAAACACTTGCACTTTGTTTTGTCAACCCTTAGGGAGCACAAACTGTTACACCCCAAAAATCCCTAAATCCCCAAAATGGGTCAGGCTTGGTGACACGGCCTGGGACACGGGCGTGTACCAGGGCGTGTCTAGTGCACACGGCCTGGGACACGGGTGTGTCCCAGGGCGTGTATTTTACTGTATGCATCGATTAGAAGTCTCGAGATGGCACGGTCAACGCTCGTCGAGAGCTGACACGGCCTGGGACACGGGCGTGTCCCAGGGCGTGTCCTACTCGGGTTAATACCCGGGTTGTGTTGAGTGGCATTGAGTAGAATGGCGTTGAGTGTGGAGCACGGCCTTTGACACGGGCATGTCATAGGGGCGTGTTTGGCATATGGCTAAGGACACGGGCATGTGTCTTAGTCGAGTCCTTCTCGGGTAATCTGGTCTTGTGTTGAAAGAGTGACACGGCTAGTCACACGGTCATGTGCTTTCTGATACGGGCATATCACGGGTTTGACACGGGCGTGTCTAAGCCCATGTTCTGGATTGGGTGAGTCGGTCCATATCCGCTTCAGGAACACGGTCTATGACACGGGCGTGCCATAACCCATGTTCTATCCAGGAAAAAAGTTTAAGGGCTGATCTGATCCATTCATTTTATTTAACCAAGATCTAATGGTCTAGGCTCATCCCTGGGGTGATAAGGCCGGCCTTGAGAAGGAGGAAGCTCATGTTTGAGTTATGTCTTGCTTTTTCTTTAGTAAGAGAGAGAGGATAGCTTGAGGAGGAAGAAGAAGAGGAAGCCAGCTGCCGGTGGTGCTACGGTGGTTTAAATCGCGAGCCGAGTTCGGATTTGCGAAGGCAAGGCTACTACGGGACGTTCATCCGTTTGCTTTTCTCCCCATGGCTCCAAAGCGTCTTCCAAGGGTAACGATTCCCTTCTTGGACAAGTGAAGTCCTTCTTTCCTGTATTTGCATAGGAATCCGCCACCAAAAGGTGGATGGCGAAGAGATTCCCGTGGGATTGGTGGTTTATACCTTGTTATAGTGAATTAGAACCAGAAGTGTGAGTATGGTAGGCATGCTGTGTGATGCCCATCCGGACATGTTGTTGTGGGTTGGTGATGCTTGTTTGCACATCGTAGAAGACTCCGTGATTATTGCTAGAATGCACGAAATCTGTGATGGATGCCTGTGGCTTGGTGCCGCAGGAAGTACTGGAGGAAGTCCAAGAAATGGTGAGAGTTGGGATCAACTCTTGTGGACGTGAGTGCCATGTGGTATAAAGTTAAGCCGTAGGGCTACAACTGCAAAAAGGACTTAGTGCCGAACAGGAAAGGTGAAACCGACCCGCGCCTGTTAGTTGACCATGAGTACTTCGGTATTCCTTTGTGGCAAGGCTATTTTAGCAACGGGGGGTGTCTGATCTGTACCTGCGTTATGCCAGTTGTACAAGAGAGGATCAAGGCATTGGGCTTTTGTCAGGGGCATAATGAGAGTCTTTGGCCTTGGCGCCATAAAGACTAGGAATACTCAAGTTTGACCATCATGTCTGGGACCTCTGAACGGTGGTGGGATCCGGTGTTTCCGGTACACCAGAATGTTCCCTCAGTGCAAGGAGTGTCGGGCCGTCGTGCCGACATTTGTGATATGTATTGCCTTGCTGGCGGAATATATATATGTGTGTGATGTAAATTTTTATGTAGGGAAGGAATTCCGCTACCCCGTGCCAGGGGCAGGGTCGTTATAATTGGTCAGCTGAATGTTGACCGTTGCCCTGTTTGCCACCGGTTGGTGGAATGGTTCTTGCAGGTGCAGGTGGTGCTGGTCCAAGCGAGACTTAGCGGGTTGAAGCCCAAGCTGCATTGCTTCTCTTGAAGGCCTTGTTTTGCTTAGTCTTGTTCATGTGTGGCTACCTACGTGCAGATGTTTGTAAACCACACCTTATGTTCTGAGAAACTTGTAAATGCCATAAGGTTGTGTACATGTTGTGTATGGTTGTATACATTCTTATTTTGTTAAAGAAGTGGACATTTCTTGTATTATTGAGTTCATGTTTTCAACCCTGAAGCTTCCGCTAGAATGCTCTGTGGTAGGGTACGGTGGTTCGTGGAATTATTTCGTGACGTCTCAGCTTGTTTGTGGAATATGGTGTGGGTCCCCGGCTGGACCCTCTATTATATCCTACGTGACGGGTAGAGGTGTTACAATTTGGTATCAACTTGTTGGTTGATCTCTTTCGAATTTGCGGACGAATTCTTTTGAGGGGTGGCAAACACGTGTCAGTGCTGCCGTTATAACACTAATATTGAACTCAATAATGTCCACTTAGGAATGTACATACACTTGTTTGGTGAACCTGTGTGTTCATTTTTTGTTTGTTTGCCGTTTGTTTAGTCACTAAATTCTGTTTCTACACATATAGGTGACTAGAAGTGTTGCGGGTCAGTCAAAACCTCAATATTCTGTTGAAAGTGCGACACCGGCTGATGTGCCCACACCTCCTCCATCTGCTAAAACTGTCTGTTTGATTATGGATACAGTGATTGCGGTTATGAATGCTCAGCAAGTTGGGCAGGCTCGGCCTGTAGTGGTGCCAATTCATGCTGAGATAAGACAATAACCAGTGGAAGCAATAGTTAATCCGTGGGCGGCAGATCAACAATTGAAGCTGTTCATGAGCTTCAATCCTCCTCAATTTATTGGGGCGGGTTCCCCAGCCCAAGCGGAGGATTATATCTCAAGGATTAAGAGGCTCTTGATAGATATCATAGTAGAGGAGGAACAGAAAGTCACACTAACCACTTTCCTGCTTGAGGGAGAGGCTCGGTTGATGTGGGACGAGGTCGAACTGCATCACTTGGCGGACAGACGTTTGACAAGAGTCTTGATGGATGAGTTCTCTCGATTGTTTTTAGCAAAGCATCTGCAGATGTAGCAAAAAATTTCCATGGAGTTGGAGTTCTAATGTTTAACTCAAGGGGAGCATAGTGTGGATGAGTATCTCCATGAATTTACATGTTTGGGGCGGTATGTGGGCACTATCTTTGCCGAAGAGGAGCGTAAGACCAGTCAGTTTTATGGGGGACTACGAGATGAGCTGCGGTATTTGCTCTCGAGTTCTGTGAATCAGGGATTCCAAATGTTTGTCTGTACGGATCGGTATTTAGAAAAGGATATGAAAAGAGGACAAGCAAGGGGGACCTTAGGTGTAACGAAACCGGAGTTTAAGCCGCCGCGTCCGAAGAAGTCTGGATACCGAAAGAGATGGAATAAGAAGTCAAAATCTACTAGACAAGCTCCTTCAGCGACTGTGACGGAATCATCTTCTGGGTATGGATCTCGCGCTTGTTTTACGTGTGGGAAGTTGGGACACTTTGCACGTGATTGCCGAGTTGGCCCTCCGAAGGGTGAAAAGAAGACGGGAGCGTCTTATGCAAAGAAAGGGAAGATTGTGGTGGAGTCTTCTGCTTCGCACGCGCAGTCCCGGGTCTTCAACCTTGGACAACAGGAGGCCATTAAGCAGGATGATGTCGTCACAAGTGCGCGAAGTTTTAGATGTTATTGTATGTTGTGTACTGTGTTTGTTTTAATCATGGTGTTATAGGTTTTGTCCTTATACGGGACTCTCCGACACAAGCATTGATTGATACAGGTGCGTTGATAAGTCACTAATTATAGTTATTTTCATATAGTTTTTATTTAATTAATAATAAGATTATAGTTATATTTTAGTAATTATGATTATAATTGCTTTATTTTCATATTTTAGGTCAATCTGGGCTGTGAATAGCAATTTGGAGCTTGCAGGACTGATCAGAAGTTGAAGCGGTGAAAATGAACATTTTTTGTATCGGATAGCTGAACTTCAAATGGTCATAACTTTCAAACCAGGAAGAGTTACGGGACGTGAAACCAGGCAACGGAAAGAGGACGACGTCCTCTACAAATCTAGAGAGTTTCAAAAGTACACGCCCCCAAGACACGGGCGTGTCGAGGGCGTGAACACGGGCGTGTCTAGTTCAAAAAAAATATTTTTCTCCAGAAATCATCCCGGGACAATTCTGCACCATTTCTCAAGTACACGCCCCCCTGTCACGGGCATGACCTATGGCGTGACCTACCCGAAACTGCCAGATTAATCCCAGATTGCGCCGTTTCTAACCGTTTTGCTGACCCAGTCAGACACGCCCTAGGTCACGGGCGTGACCAAGGGCGTGACCACTTCAGAAACACCAAAATTATTTCGCGCCGTTTCCCCTTCCAGCCGTTTCCTATAACAAACTAGACATGCCCTAGGTCACGGGCGTGACCTAGGGGCGTGACCCGCAAAACGGCGATTTTTGGCGGTTTTTCTCAAACATTCCCGGGCTTTCAAGACTGCAGTTTCCGAGCCTGACACGCCCCATGTCACGGGCGTGACCAATGGGCGTGACTCCCAAGCAGAAAAATCTATAAATTCCAGATGTGTTTAGAAGATCAGGAGGAAGAGGAGGAACAGTTTTAGGAGTATTTTGTAGCTTAGTTTACTATTTTTCAGCATTTCCTTTTATGTAATTCAAATTCATAGTTTAGATTTCAATTCAAGCATTTCTTTTTTGCAAACATGTTCTTCTTTCCCTTCTTTTTATGTATTTCCTTTATCATGTCATGTAGCTAATTTACATTAGCACTTGATCATGATGAACTTTGAAATTAAATAAAACTATTTTGTCAAACACTTTTATCGCTTTGATCTAACTTTGATTTTATCTATTTAAAATTCGTAATTCATGAATGTGTTTTCTACCCTAGATCCGTATCTTAAATGACCGAGAGGTTGCGGATACGAGTAGATCACTCAAAGATAGAAGGAGCCGCATGCACTCCTCGAGAGAGGATGACATGGATCTTCCGGATTGGAGTCAAATCCAATAGCGGGGTTCACCGCGTAAAGCAAACTTAGGGGTTTCGACTGGCCGAGAGGTCTTAATCGATCAACCTAAGTTTAGTCAAAAGCATGAGATCGAGAGAGACGCTTTTGTACCTTGGGAATCTCCACGGTCAAAGTAGGTAATTAAAAGTTTGCATTTTATAAGTTTATTTCATTTCAAAGGGAGTCTTGATCAAATGCTTATTTATTTTCATTTTCTTCATTTATTTTTAATTAACCTTCAATTTATATTTCGATAAAATAATATTAATTTCTGTGAGTAGAAATACTCAACAGGCCCCGTGTACAACCCCGTATCCGGCCGAGCGGGATCATCCCCAAGTGGCGGACTCGAGACATGCTACGAGCGACGTTTTGATGAAGCCCCGTTCGGGAGCGTGCGAGTCCTCGCGCGTGCGTGTGGAGGCCTTGTGTGCATATGCTTTTATATACCTTTTATTATATATTATATAATATATATTATATTATATATATTATATATATTATATTATATATATATGTATATAATTTGATAAGAGGGGGGGAAGAAGGGGATAGCAGGTGGGGGGGGGGGTACGGGTGCAGGCAGAAGAAAAAAACAAAAGATAAAATAAAAAAGGAGAATAAGAAAGGAGGGGAGAGAGGGGGCTCATGAGGAGACAAAAGAGAGAGAAACAAAAAAAAAAGAAAAGAAAAGGAGAAAGGGGGGCTCGGTACAGGCAGCAGGCAGGGAAAAAAGGCAAAAAAAGCCGCTAGGGCTAAGCCCGATCGGCCGCCGGGAGCAGCCAGCTCGACCGCCCGCCTCTCCTTCTCCTCTCCCATCGTCGACCGGCCCGACGCCGCCCAGCACCGGCCTCCTCCTCCTCTCCCGCCGCCGGCCAGCCCGAGCCAAAGCTCGGCCCCCCTTTTCTCTCTTTGCCATGGCCGCCGCCGGCAAGCCTGGAGCCAGTCGCTCCTCCCTCCTCCTCTCCCGCCGCCGGCCAGCCCGAGCCAAAGCTCGGCCCCCCTTTTCTCTCTTTGACATGGCCGCCGCCGGCAAGCCTGGAGCCAGCCGCTCCTCCCTCCTTCTCTCCCGCCGCCGGCCAAAAAGAGCGAGGCTCCTCCTCCTCTCCCGTCGCCGGCCAGGGCCGAGCTCCTCTCGGCCCCTCACTGCCCATCTAGGCCGTCTCCAACGGGGCCGAGCTCCTCTCGGCCCCTTCTTCCCGTCGCCGCCTCCAGCGGGGCCGAGCTCCTCTCGACCCCTTTTCCCGTCGCCGCTAAGGCATGGCCTAAGCTCGACCCTCTTCCTCGACTCCGCCTGCGACAAGGTCGAGCTCGGCCACCTCCTCGAAGCCGGCTGCATCTAGGCTAGACCGGCCACCGCCATCGCCGCCTCGAGCAAGGCTCGGCCTAAAAGGGAGAACGGCCACCGGTAACGCCGCCAAGCACGCGCCAAGGGTAACGATGTTTCTTCTCGGGCAGGTGAAGCCCTCAATTTACATGTTTGCATGGAAGCCCTCTCCACCAATGGGTGGGGGAAGGGAGCTCTCTGACGGGTTGACGTGTACGTCCCCGCTATTAATTGCATCTAGTATCCGGAAGTGTGAGTACGGATTTAGGCATGTTGTGTGAAGCCCATTCGGACGTACGAGCCGAATTGGTGATGTGTTGTGTGAAGCCCATTCGGACGTACGAGCCGAATTAGTGATGTGTTGTGTGAAGCCCATTCGGACGTAAGAGCCGAATTGGTGATGTTCTGTGTGAAGCCCGTCCGGACGTATGAGCCGGATCGGTGATGTTCTGGGGTTCCCGAGGAAGACTCCGTGGAAGTTGGATACTATCTGCTTGCAGGGAATGCGCACCGTAGCCCCGAAAAAGGGGTGTACAGGATATGTTTGGCCCGCTTATGTTAGCCGACTGTCGTTCAGCTGGCAGTCGTTCGTCGAGACGTTGGCGTACAGGTGTTGTAGTACCAAGCGGGGAATAGCGGGCTTAATCCCAAGGTTGTGCCGGCCCTCGAAGGCCTATTTTTATTTATATTGCCGGCCTGCGTGCCGATGTACGGAATTCATATTCCTGTAATAATTTATAATCGGTGATGCTCTGTGAATGTGCGTTTTATTCTTTTTGCATTGGGCGAGCGGTGTGCTCGTGAACCGCTCGTCCCGTGGGAGCCCCGAGGTTTATGCCGGGAAGCCCCTGTTGGCCTGTTGATAGCCTTTTAAGGCAGCGGAGTCGCGCTGTTTGCAGCCCAGTTGGGCAGCGTATTGTAGAATTACTCGGCGATATTGAGCCTTTAGTAGCGCGGGTGAGGAATATTTTGTATAGACCTAAGGAGATACATCTGGATAGGAGAGAGTTGGTCTTGAGACCCTCCTTAGATGTTCCGGTCGGCCAAAAGCGCCCTCCGAAAGTGTCTTAGCTCAGCTTTTGGCTTCGGAGGGGAAGAGTTCGTTAGTCTTCCAGGTATGCGGTGGGTCCTCCACGCTGAGACCTTGGGTCTGTCCCTTACGTTCTTAGACTAGAGCCTAGATTGTTCTTTTGAGTGTAGTAGGTGTGCGGTCACCCCTGTTTTGGGACCCCGAACTCCACGGAAGTCAATTTTGACTTCGGTCAATTTTGGCTTCAACAGTTATGGTGCGGTGAGCGTGGAGAGTGGCCAGCACAGAAAAACTCAGTTGAACGTTGTGGCTATAGAAGAGGAACTAAGTGACGACCGGGGTTACGCGATGAAAGAAGTCCCCCCTCAGTTTCCTGTTTTCCAATTTAAGGTTGAGATGTAGTTGGGAAGGTCATCCTGGTGCGGAATGCTTTATCGATATCAGGTTCGCCATGAAAGAACGAGTCTTCATGAATGCGGAGTGGGACCTTGAGCTCTAGTCCCATCATTGTTTTTAAATTGTAAGCTTCAAGTAGAGCAAAGACGATGTGTTTATTTGTTTAAGGTAATGATTTGAATGGTCTGTCAACTTATTGTTCTTCCAAGACATCTCCTAGGCTTTCATTTTGATTTACTAGGCTAGTGACCTTAGCAAAAAGAAAAAAAAAGGGTCATTGAGTTGTTTTAGGTTCTTTCGTCGTAAGGATATATTCAAATGTTAGGTGCAAGGAATAAATTCTGAGTTTAATAATTCTCTTTGAGCACCTATATTTATTTTCAAATGTTTGTCGAACTTTTCGAAGCAGTTTTGGATCTCACAAGGCGAGGATCATTTGGCAATGTGAGCTTTGTTTTCGCTCGTCGTATAAATTTCTTTAGTTTCCCTTCGTGAAGAACCTAAAGCCATCTTATGACTGAAAATTGGACTTGTTTTATAGAGTTCACATGAATCTAGTTGGCAAAAATGCATTTTAATGTTAGATTTCAATTTTTACCTCAATCCGTAGCTCCGGGAGTTGGATTTTTCACCTGTTTGATGAAATGAGGTTTTCATCTAATTATGTCGCGCTTTAACTCGGGAGCTTTTGCTTGAGAAATATCCAAACTTGTTTTGTTCGCTCGTGTTTGTTACTTTGCAATACGTCGTAGAGCCAACAAGAGTATGATATTTGCGATAATGTTAGCCTTGCAGGATGATATTTTTGGTAATACTTCGTTTACGGATGGTTTGAATTTTGAAAAAGGTTCAGCTTTACTGGAATCATCTAGATATTTACAAACTCTATCAAAAGGTGTTACTATTTTATTTAACAAATTAAGTGCATATTCTCCTGAGTTCTTTATTTCATTGATCATTACAAATGCTTTGAGACTGATAAGGTTCGTGTTCGAGACGGTTTATCGAGTTACTGAACCTGTTGTTTTGTTATAAAATCTATATTGCCAAGCTGATCTTGCTATACTCAAATAATAGTACCTAGCCAGGGTTGTGTATTCGTTCGATACGATTCAAAAATTAGTCTAATCTATGACTTTCTTTCTAAACTTTAGAGAGTAAAATGAACTACCTATTACAGTTTGAAAATTCAAAAGAACTATTATTTTTGGGATGGCCTAGTTTTTCACTTCAACTCAAAACATTTTCATATTGCCCTATTTTTCTTGACATTCCCCAACTCATTGATTTTCAAACTCAATATTAAGAACTAGTAAATCCAATATTAGTTTTCCAGTTGGTTTTGGATTTATGATGCTGAAGATTTTCCAGTTGCTACTGTTATTCAATATTGTGCAATGAACTTTACTGTTTGACATTTACTAGTTCGGTTGTTGCAACTATGCTGACATTTTTCCTTGCTTATGAGGATGCAGTAAAATGTTCAGATGGCTTATATGTTTTTGCTTTAGATGAGCTTTATATCTATACGGTTTTCCGTGCTTATTTGGATATGAACTTCACCGTTTGCTTAATACGACCCTTGGTTTTCTTGGATTGGTAAGAGTTTTTTCTGGATCTCATTGGTGCTATCTTTGTGCTTGAGAAGATTACGATTAATGATCTCAGAAATTTCAAACATGTCGGAAGTATATTTTCTCCTTATCAGGCATTGATTTTTGAGTGTACGATTCTAATTTTTGGAATAGTGTCGATAGTTTTAAAGACCCTTTTCATTTCAAAAATATGTATTATCATTTAGGTGGTTTCTTCTACGACATGAGAGGGAAATGGTTGAATGGAAAGACCCCGAGCTCGGCTCGGCCCCAGGTAGACCCGCTGCGCAGGCTCCCATCTAGCTGGCAGGTCTGTAGGCTCGCCTGTGGGGGATAGGATCAGTTTGATCGTCATCGGTACCCCGAGCTCGGCTCGGCCCCAGGTAGACCCGCTGCGCAGGCTCCCATCTAGCTGGCAGGTCCGTAGGCTCGCTTGTGGGGGATAGGATTGGTTTGATCGTCATCGGCACCCCGAGCTCGGCTCGGCCCCAGGTAGACCCGCTGCGCAGGCTCCCATCTAGCTGGCAGGTCCGTAGGCTCGCTTGTGGGGGATAGGATTGGTTTGATCGTCATCGGCACCCCGAGCTCGGCTCGGCCCCAGGTAGACCCGCTGCGCAGGCTCCCATCTAGCTGGCAGGTCCGTAGGCTCGCCTGTGGGGGATAGGATTGGTTTGATCATCATCGGCACCCCGAGCTCGGCTCGGCCCCAGGTAGACCCGCTGCGCAGGCTCCCATCTAGCTGGCAGGTCCGTAGGCTCGCCTGTGGGGGATAGGATTGATTTGATTGTCATCGACACCCCGAGCTCGGCTCGGCCCCAGGTAGACCCGCTGCGCAGGCTCCCATCTAGCTGGCAGGTCCGTAGGCTCGCCTGTGGGGGGTAGGATTGGTTTGATCGTCATCGGCACCCCGAGCTCGGCTCGGCCCCAGGTAGACTCGCTGCGTAGGCTCCCATCTAGCTGGCAGGTCCGTAGGCTCGCCTGTGGGGGATAGGATTGGTTTGATCGTCATCGGCACCCCGAGCTCGGCTCGGCCCCAGGTAGACCCGCTGTACAGGCTCCCATCTAGCTGGCAGGTCCGTAGGCTCGCCTGTGGGGGATAGGATTGGTTTGATCGTCATCGGCACCCCGAGCTCAGCTCGGCCCCAGGTAGACCCGCTGCGCAGGCTCCCATCTAGCTGGCAGGTCTGTAGGCTCGCCTGTGGGGGATAGGATTGGTTTGATCGTCATCGGCACCCCGAGCTCGGCTTGGCCCCAGGTAGACCCGCTGCGCAGGCTCCCATCTAGCTGGCAGGTCCGTAGGCTCGCCTGTGGGGGATAGGATCGGTTTGATCGTCATCGGCACCCCGAGCTCGGCTCGGCCCCTGGTAGACTCGCTGCGCAGGCTCCCATCTAGCTGGCAGGTCCGTAGGCTCGCCTTGGGGGATAGGATTGGTTTGATCGTCATCGGCACCCCGAGCTCGGCTCGGCCCCAGGTAGACCCGCTGCGCAGGCTCCCATCTAGCTGGCAGGTCCGTAGGCTCGCCTGTGGGGGATAGGATCGGTTTGATCGTCATCGGCACCCCGAGCTCGGCTCGGCCCCAGGTAGACCCGCTGCGCAGGCTCCCATCTAGCTGGCAGGTCCATAGGCTCGCCTGTGGGGGATAGGATTGGTTTGATCGTCATCGGCACCCCGAGCTCGGCTCGGCCCCAGGTAGACCCGCTGCACAGGCTCCCATCTAGCTGGCAGGTCCGTAGGCTCGCCTGTGGGGGATAGGATTGGTTTGATCGTCATCGGCACCCCGAGCTCGGCTCAGCCCCAGGTAGACCCACTGTGCAGGCTCCCATCTAGCTGGAAGGTCCGTAGGCTCGCCTATGGGGGATAGGATTGGTTTGATCGTCATCGGGACCCCGAGCTCGGCTCAGCCCCAGATAGACCCGCTGCGCAGGCTCCCATCAAGATGGCAGGTCCGAAGGCTCGCCTGTGGGGGAAAGGTTGGCTTTGGTGATTCTCTGTTCTTAGCCACTTCTACGACACCCAGAGCCGGGCTCGGCCGCAGGTAGACCCGCTGCGCAGGCTCCCATCAAGCTGGCAGGTCCGAAGGCTCGCCTGTGGGGGAAAGGTTGGCTTTTGAGATGTTCTAGTTTAGCCACTTCTACGACACCCCGAGCCGGGCTCGGCCCCAGATAGACCCGCTGCGCAGGCTCCCATCAAGCTGGCAGGTCCGAAGGCTCGCCTATGGGGGAAAGGTTGGCTTTTGAGATGTTCTGGTTTAGCCACTTCTACGACACCCCGAGCCGGGCTCGGCCCCAGGTAGACCCGCTGCGCAGGCTCCCATCAAGCTGGCAGGTCCGAAGGCTCGCCTGTGGGGGAAAGGTTGGCTTTTGAGACGCTTCGGTTTAGCTACTTCATCGACCCCTCGAGCCGGGCTCGGCCCCAGGTATACTTATTGTAAGTAAGGGTATAAGGGCAGTTCGGTAGCGTGGACCGTTACAAGTATCGAGTAGTTCAGAATGATCAAGATGGGCACAGAAAGTTTAGCGTTTTGAATGCAATTTTTTGGGTTTTCTCAAAATTTTTCTTTTGGGTCGGCTCCCACTCGCCGGATACTTGGGGTTGGACATTTCTTTCCGAGCTTGTACCAACCTCGCAAAGAGCGGGGATTGTGTACAACCCCGTATCCGGCCGAGCGGGATCCTCCCCAAGTGGCGGACTCGAGACATGCTACGAGCGACGTTTTGATGTAGCCCCGTTCGGGAGCGTGCGGGTCCTCGCGCGTGCGTGTGGAGGCCTTGTGTGCATATGCTTTTATATACCTTTTATTATATATTATATAATATATATTATATTATATATATTATATATATTATATTATATATATATGTATATAATTTGATAAGAGGGGGGAAGAAGGGGATAACAGGTGGGGGGGGGTACGTGTGCAGGCAGAAGAAAAAAACAAAAGATAAAATAAAAAAGGAGAATAAGAAAGGAGGGGAGAGAGGGGGCTCGTGAGGAGACAAAAGAGAGAGAAACAAAAAAAAAGAAAAGAAAAGGAGAAAGGGGGGCTCGGTACAGGCAGCAGGCAGGGAAAAAAGGCAAAAAAAGCCGCTAGGGCTAAGCCCGATCGGCCGCCGGGAGCAGCCAGCTCGACCGCCCACCTCTCCTTCTCCTCTCCCATCGTCGACCGGCCCGACGCCGCCCAGCACCGGCCTCCTCCTCCTCTCCCGCCTCCGGCCAGCCCGAGCCAAAGCTCGGCCCCCCTTTTCTCTCTTTGCCATGGCCGTCGCTGGCAAGCCTGGAGCCAGCCGCTCCTCCCTCCTCCTCTCCCGCCGTCGGCCAGCCCGAGCCAAAGCTCGGCCCCCCTTTTCTCTCTTTGCCATGGCCGCCGCCGGCAAGCCTGGAGCCAGCCGCTCCTCCCTCCTTCTCTCCCGCCGCCGGCCAAAAAGAGCGAGGCTCCTCCTCCTCTCCTGTCGCCGGCCAGGGCCGAGCTCCTCTCGGCCCCTCACTGCCCATCTAGGCCATCTCCAACGGGGCCGAGCTCCTCTCGGCCCCTTCTTCCCGTCGCCGCCTCCAGCGGGGCCGAGCTCCTCTCGACCCCTTTTCCCGTCGCCGCCAAGGCATGGCCCAAGCTCGACCTTCTTCCTCGACTCCGCCTGCGACAAGGTCGAGCTCGGCCACCTCCTCGAAGCCGGCTGCATCTAGGCCAGACCGGCCACCGCCATTGCCGCCTCGAGCAAGGCTCGGCCTAAAAGGGAGAACGGCCACCGGTACCGCCGCCAAGCACGCGCCAAGGGTAACGATGTTTCTTCTCGGGCAGGTGAAGCACTCAATTTACATGTTTGCATGGAAGCCCTCTCCACCAATGGGTGGGGGAAGGGAGCTCTCCGACGGGTTGACGTGTACGTCCCCGCTATTAATTGCATCTAGTATCCGGAAGTGTGAGTACGGATTTAGGCATGCTGTGTGAAGCCCATTAGGACGTACGGGCTGAATTGGTGATGTGCTGTGTGAAGCCCATTCGGATGTACGAGCCGAATTGGTGATGTGCTGTGTGAAGCCCATTCGGACGTATGAGCCGAATTGGTGATGTTCTGTGTGAAGCCCGTCCGGACGTATGAGCCGGATCGGTGATGTTCTGGGGTTCCCGGAGAAGACTCCGTGGAAGTTGGATACTATCTGCTTGCAGGGAATGCGCACCGTAGCCCCGAAAAAGGGGTGTACGGGATATGTTTGGCCCGCTTATGTTAGCCGACTGTCGTTCAGCTGGCAGTCGTTCGTCGAGACGTTGGCGTACAGGTGTTGCAGTACCAAGCGGGGAATAGCGGGCTTAAGCCCAAGCTTATGCCGGCCCTCGAAGGCCTATTTTTATTTATATTGCCGGCCTGCGTGCCGATGTATGGAATTCATATTCCTGTAATAATTTATAATCGGTGATGCTCTGTGAATGTGCGTTTTATTCTTTTTGCTTTGGGCGAGCGGTGTGCTCATGAACCGCTCGTCCCGTGGGAGCCCCGAGGTTTATGCCGGGAAGCCCCTGTTGGCCTGTTGATAGCCTTTTAAGGCAGCGGAGTCGCGCTGTTTGCAGCCCAGTTGGGCAGCGTATTGTAGAATTACTCTGCGATATTGAGCCTTTAGTAGCGCGGGTGAGGAATATTTTGTATAGACCCAAGGAGATACATCTGGATAGGAGAGAGTTGGTCTTGAGACCCTCCTTAGATGTTCCGGTCGGCCAAAAGCGCCCTCCGAAAGTGTCTTAGCTCAGCTTTTGGCTTGGGAGGGGAAGAGTTCGTTAGTCTTCCGGGTATGCAGTGGGTCCTCCACGCTGAGACCTTGGGTCTGTCCCTTACGTTCTTAGACTAGAGCCTAGATTGTTCTTTTGAGTGTAGTAGGTGTGCGGTCACCCCTCTTTTGGGACCCCGAAATCCACGGAAGTCAATTTTGACTTCGGTCAATTTTGGCTTCAACACCCCGAGTCTAATACGACATTTCTATACTATATTTCGATAGGTACACTTGCCTAATTGGGATATTAGTTTGAAATATATATTTAAAACTATAGAATATCATCATCAAGTTTTTGGCGCCGTTGCCGGGGAATTTGTGTTGATATTTTGAAAGCGCAAATTTTATTACTTTTATCATTCTCTTTCTCCACCTCCTTTTCTACTCTTCCTTTTCTTTTTCAAATTCATTTCAATTAGCTAACGGTTGTTTTTATTTTCTTTTATAAAAAAAAAATGTTATCACAATTGGCCGCTAAAATTGCCGAGCTTACACACAAAGTAAATCTTTTGAAAGCCGCAAGACAACGCCAAATTGTTTGTTATTATTGTGGTGGTTCTCATCAAAGTGAATATTGTTATCATTATAATTTTCATAAAAATCTTTCTTATGAAAATAATTTCTATAATAATTATGAAAATAACTATTCTCACTTTTATGATAATTCTTTTTCTAATTTTCATGAAAATAATTTTTCCTATTCTTCTAATATTCATGAAAATACTTGTTCAAATTTAAATATGAATAATTATTTTGATTTAAATAATTCTTCTTCCACCTTGGCTACTGGTTTTTCTTGTTCGCAAGATCAACCGGAAAATATTTCGAGTTATGAGAACAATTATTTAGATCCTAATTCTTGTTCTTCTTTTATCACACCACCCACTTCTTCTAATCTTTGGGACTTTACACAATTTCAAGTTGATCCTCCCAAAACTTTAGAAGAAATTATTGCTTGTCCTAAGAATTTTTCTCCTTCTTTAAAACTTTTACCTTTGGCGGAACATGACTCTTCATATACCCCCGTAGTTGTTTATACCAAAGAAGAGGAAAAACTCTTATTTCAAGAGTTTGTTAGGTGTATGGACGCTATGGACGAAGTAGAAGAAGAACATGTGTCTCCTCCTACGACTTCCACTTTTTCTCCTCCATGTACAATTTATGACTTTTTAGGAGCAAAAATTTTTGATCCTGATGCGTCCAATGATTTTATTTCCAGTAAAATTTTGGATAAAAAATTAATTTTAGAAAATAAACAATCGGAGCCTAATCTTATACCTTTGCAAGAGCCTCCTCCTTGCGAAGATTTTTCTGAAATGCTTACTTTTGATTTTCCGTATACTAATGATTTTCCTGTAGAAGAGGAGCTGTTGCAATTAAACGTCATCCACGATCCATTTGCCGCTCCTCTACAAAAATTCAAATCACCTCAGGTATGGATAGGTGATTTGAATTTACATTTTCAAGTCAACTGCTACAACAAGGAAAATCAAGAAGACAGCAGAGGAGTAGTCGGGCGAGCGACTTTTGCTTCTTCGCCAAAGCGGGAATTAAGGGAGTTGCCCTTACACTTCAATTTTTATTTCCCTTTTTCCTAACCCAAACCTTCTAGCTTAAAGACGGGAAAAAGAAAAGCGCTCTTGGGAGACACCCCTTGATTATCTTTAAATTATTGCAATTTTTTTATTGCATTTTTTTCCCCTCCTACTTGGCTTGAAAACATTGGGGACAATATTTATTTTTAAGTATGGGGGTGGAATCCATTTTAGGCTTTTATTTCAAAAAAACAATTGAAGAAAATCTTTAAAAATACAAAAAAAAATTGTTTTCTTTTTATTATCAAAAATACAAAAAAAATAGAAAATCGAAAAATTAATTTCTTGGAAAGGGCCATGTTGAGCTTTCATCCCACAAAACCGCCTGCTACCTTGCGAACCCGTCACTGGGTAGCCCTTGGGAAGTCCAAGAAATAACAAAAAAAAATTAGGATTTTAATTTATCTTTTCTTTGTTTTAGTATTGTTATCTTTAAAAAAAATTCAAAAAATATAAATAAACCCGTACTTAATTTTATGTGATTTTCATCAATTTAATTGAGTTTATTTATAGAATTTTTATAATTTTTAAATTGCTAGTCTTTTATTTTATCATAGTTAGTTAAATTAATTTTTAGCGATTTAATTTTGAAAAATAAACTTATGAATTAATTTTGTTTAGAGAACCTTATTTACTTCTTTTTCTCTTAATTCTAATTAGTTTTAATTTTATAGTGTTTAGTTTAACAATCTTTTGATTTTAATTATAATCATTTATGCTTAAAGATTCTTAGGAAATTCTAAATTTACTATAGTTGCTCTTTAATTATTTTAATTTAATCTAAATTTTGTGTAACCTTCCCTTCGTTTTAAATTTTCTTGTTAGATCATATGTCATAGGGATGAGAGGATAAAATTCATCATCCCTTGGTACACATATGCAATTTTATATTTTGGTTAGATCATATGTCATGGGACTTATAAATTCCTTGGTACACATATGCAATCCCCAAATAAAAAAATAGGAGTAAGAGAATAAAATTCATTACTCCCATTTAATTTTTGTTTTGATTTGAAGAGAAAAAATATTTGTTCATATGTCATGGAAAATGAGAGGATAAAATCCATCATTTTCTTGGTAAACATATGCAAATATCAAAAGAAAAAAATGTGTGGGGTGAGAGGATAAAATTCATCACCCCAAATCAAAAAACTCTTCATTTTCCTTTTCCCCAAATCCTAAAAAAATGGTTTTAGAAGTAAATTAAAATACTAAGAGAGCATAAGTAGTAGTTAAAAATTTCTTACAAGTTTCTTTTTAGTAATAATGTGAATAATTCTAATCTAATTTTGTTTGCTAAATTACTTAATTTTGAATTCTAATTAATTTATATGAGAAATTTTTGCTAAATACCATTCTCTGTACATTTTAATTTCATAGTTTAGGATTTAATATTTAAATCGCTAAATTTTATTTTTAACTTTCTTTTAATTTAATGAATTTTTAGTTTAAATTAAAAAAATATAAATTTCTTATAAGTACTTCTCATAGTTTTGCTCTGGAATAGCAAAAGATTAAGTATGGGGGTATTTGATAAGTCACTAATTATAATTATTTTCATATAGTTTTTATTTAATTAATAATAAGATTATAGTAATATTTTAGTAATTATGATTATAATTGCTTTATTTTTCATATTTTAGGTCAATCTGGGCTGTGAATAGCAATTTGGAGCTTGCAGGACTGATCAGAAGTTGAAGCGGTGAAAATGAAAATTTTTTGTATCGGATAGCTGAACTTCAAATGGTCACAACTTTCAAACCAGGAAGAGTTACGGGATGTGCAACCAGGCAACGGAAAGAGGACGACATCCTCTACAAATCTAGAGAGTTTCAAAAGTACACGCCCCCAAGACACGGGCGTGTCGAGGGCGTGAACACGGGCGTGTCTAGTTCAAAAAAATATTTTTCTCCAGAAATCATCCCGGGACAATTCTGCACCATTTCTCAAGTACACGCCCCCCTGTCACGGGCGTGACCTATGGCGTGACCTACCCGAAACTGACAGATTAATCCCAGATTGCACCGTTTCCAACTGTTTTGCTGACCCAGTCAGACACGCCCTAGGTCACGGGCGTGACCAAGGGCGTGACCACTTCAGAAACGCCAAAATTATTTCGCGCCGTTTCCCCTTCCTGCCGTTTCCTATAACAGACTAGATACGCCCTAGGTCACGGGCGTGACCTAGGGGCGTGACCCGCAAAACGGCAATTTTTGGCGGTTTTTCTCCAACATTCCCGGGCTTTCAAGACTGCAGTTTCTGAGCCTGACACGCCCCATGTCACGGGCGTGACCAATGGGCGTGACTCCCAAGCAGAAAAATCTATAAATTCTAGATGTGTTTAGAAGATTAGGAGGAAGAGGAGGAACAGTTTTAGGAGTATTTTGTAGCTTAGTTTACTATTTTTCAGCATTTCCTTTTATGTAATTTCAAATTCATAGTTTAGATTTCAATTCAAGCATTTCCTTTTTGCAAACATGTTCTTCTTTCCCTTCTTTTTATGTATTTCCTTTATCATGTCATGTAGCTAATTTACATTAGCACTTGATCATGATGAACTTTGAAATTAAATAAAACTATTTTGTCAAACACTCTTACCGCTTTGATCTAACTTTGATTTTATCTGTTTAGAATTCGTAATTCATGAATGCGTTTTCTACCCTAGATCTGTATCTTAAATGACCGAGAGGTTGCGGATACGAGTTGATCACTCAAAGATAGAAGGAGCCGCATGCACTCCTCGAGAGAGGATGACATGGATCTTCCGGATTGGAGTCAAATCCAATAGCGGGGTTCACCGCGTAAAATAAACTTAGGGGTTTCGACTGGCCGAGAGGTCTTAATCAATCAACCTATGTTTAGTCAAAAGCATGAGCTCGAGAGAGACGCTTTTGTACCTTGGGAACCTCCACGGTCAAATTAGGTAATTAAAAGTTTGCATTTTATAAGTTTATTTGATTTCAAAGGGAGTCTTGATCAAATGCTTATTTATTTTCATTTTCTTCATTTATTTTTAATTAACCTTCAATTTATATTTCGATAAAATAATATTAATTTGCGTGAGTAGAAGTACTCAACAGGCCCCGAGTCTAATACGACATTTCTATACTATATTTCGATAGGTACACTTGCCTAATTGGGATATTAGTTTGAAATATATATTTAAAACTATAGAATATCATCATCATGCGTCACATTCGTTTCTGTCAGAAGATTTCATCTTGTGAATCGGGGTGCCTATACGGACCGCGACAGACAGTCTGAAGGTGTTACTACCTAACGGATGTTTGATGTGTGTGGATAAGTCTTGTTGTGTTGAGGTCATGATAGGGAGTTGGGATTTCAAGGTGGAAACGTTAGTATTGCCGATATCAGAGTTTGATATAATCTTTGGTATGGACTGGTTTTCAGAGCAGCATGCTTATATAGATTGCACCTCAAAAGAGGTTACACTGGGGAAAAATACCGAACAAGAGGCGAAGTTCAGTAGCATGCAAGGGATGAGTAGGATATTGATAGCTGCTCTCCAAGTCGTTAAGACAATTCGGAAGGGTGCAGAGTTATTCTTCACACTCATTGAGGCGGTGGAGCCGAAGGCCAGTGTAAGTGAGGTGCCGATTGTATCGGAATATGCTGATGTGTTTCAAAAAGACCTTCCGGGGTTACCACACCAAAGGGGAATCGACTTCGCTATCGAGCTGGTGTCAGGTGCAAAACCTGTGGCCCGATTGTCTTATCGAGTAGCGCCAAAGGAGATGGAGGAACTAAAGGTTCAGTTGCAAGAATTGCTAGAGCAAGGCTATATACGCCCAAGTCACTCGTCTTGGTGCGTGCCGGTTCTCTTTGTGAAAAAGAAGGACGACAACTTGCGTCTATGCATTGATTATAGAGAACTGAAAAAACTAACAGAAAAGAACAAGTATCCAATTCCACGGATCGACGACTTGTTTGATCAGTTAGTTGGCTTGACTGAATACTCCAAGTTGGATTTGAAGTAAGGCTACTATCAGTTGAGAGTTCGTGAAAGTGACATACCCAAAACAGTGTTTGGAATACGCTAGGGTTACTATGAGTTCACGGTAATGCCATTTGGGCTGTCTAATGCGCCATCGGTATTTATGGACTTGATGCATCGAACATTTAGGGAATACTTGGACCTCTTTGTGATCATCTTTATTGACGATATCCTCGTATATTCCCAATCTGAAGAAGATCATGCAAATCACTTGCGGATGGTGTTGCACACCCTGAGGAAGAATAAGCTCTACGCCAAGTTCTCTAAGTGTGAGTTTTGGCTGTCGTTAGTGGCTTTCCTTGGTCATGTGGTTAGTGGAGAGGGCATTGCGGTGGATCCTTCCAAGATAGTTGCTATACAGGAGTGGCCTGTTCTCTCATCAGTAGCAAAAGTCAGGAGTTTTCTTGTGCTTGAGGGCTACTACAGGCGCTTCGTAGAGAATTTCTCGAGAATAGCTTTGCTTCTCACCACACTGACGAGAAAGGATCAGAAGTTCATTTGGATGCCGGAGTGCGCTCGAGCATTTGAAGAGTTAAAGAGTTGTTTGACCGCGTCACAAATCTTAACATCGCCATGTGGTCAAGACGGCTTTGAGGTATATAGTGATGCATCAGGGAGCGGCTTAGGCTGCGTTCTTTTGCAATTCGGAAAAGTGATAGCTTATCGCTCACGCCAATTGAAGGTGCATGAACAGAATTACCCCGTCCATGATTTGGAATTGGCGACAGTTATATTTGCACTCAAACTGTGGCATCATTATTTATATGGCTTGAAAGTGGATATATTCATAGACCATAAGAGCCTGAAATATCTGTTGGATCAGAAAGATCTTAATATGCGACAGAGAAGGTGGATGGAGTTTCTTGGTGACTACACCTTCCAAATTCATTATACTCCCGGTAAAGGGAATGTAGTAACGGATGCCTTGAGTCGTCGGACTCCGGTAAGGGCAAGTTGCCTTTTAAGGCATGATGAAAGCCTAATTCGAGAACTGGAGGCATTAAATATTTCTTGTGTTGAAAGGAATGCCACTGCAGATACGTGCTTAAACTGGACGGAGGTACAGTGTGACCTGGCGGACAGAGTTCGACAAGCAACAGAACTTGATGAAAGTCTACAACGCTATGTAGCGGAAAGTGCGGACTCTAGATTTTCGTTTATTGATGGTCTTTTTCGGAAGGACGGTCGTCTGTGTGTCCCAAGTAAGGGTAAGCTTTGTGAAGAGGTGTTGTATGAAGGAAACTTCACCAAATATTCAGTTCACCCCGGGAGCACGAAGATGTATAAAGATATGAAGAAGCTGTTCTGGTGGCCTAGAATGAAGAAGGACATAACACACTATGTCGCTAAGTATCAAACGTGTGCTTTGGTAAAGTCGGAATGCCAAAAACCTGGTGGTTTACTAAAGCCGTTACCTATTCCTGAATGGAAATTTGACGATATTTCCATGGATTTCGTGCATGGATTGCCGAGATCACAGCGTGGAAATGATGCAGTATGGGTGATTGTGGACCGGTTAACCAAGATGTCACACTTCATCCCGAACCGTAAGGACGATTCAGTTGATAAGTTGGAAAAGATGTATGTGGATACTATTGTACGATTGCACGGTGTGCCTCGTAGTATCGTTAGTGATCGAGATGGGCGTTTCACTTCGGGTGATTGGAGATGAGTCCACAAACTATTGGGTACAAAATTACATTTTAGTACGACCTTCCACCCTCAAACGGATGGTCAGATTGAGAGGACCAACAGGACGTTGGAGGATATGCTCCGAATATGTGCGCTGGATTTCGGAAAGAATTGGGAAGATCATCTCGGTGTGGTTGAGTTCGCCTACAACAACAGCTACCATGTAAGTATCCAGATGGTGCCCTTTGAGGCTTTATACGGTAGAAAATGTTGTACACCTTTGGCTTGGGCAGAGACTGGCAAAACAAAGTTGTATCGGCGAAAAGAGTTAGATGATGCCAACTCAATTATACGATTGATACGTGAAAGACTGATGGTGGCTCAAGACAAACAAGCTATGTATTATAATGCCAAGCACCGAAACATGGAGTTTGCGGTGGGCGATTGGGTATACTTGAAAACAAACCATTCAAAGGTGTGTCCAGGATACAGCGTCTGAAAAAGTTGAGCCCGAGGTATATGGGACCGTTTAAAGTGGTCGAGTGTATTGGTGAAGCTGCCTATCAATACGCACTTTTGTAAGAGATGAGCGGTTTACATGATGTGTTTCATGTCTTGATATTGCAGAAGGTGCTAAGAGAGACAGTCCAAGTGGTTGTTGCAGATCAAGTATCGGTCGACAGTGGGCTAACGACGAAAGTTAGGCCTATTCGAATCAAAGATCGAGCTGAAAAGAAGTTGCGGAACAAGATGATCGGGATGGTCAAAGTCTGGTGGGATAATTGTGGCCGTGAGGAGCTAACATGAGAGCGAGAGCAGACCATGCGTACTGAGTTTCCCAAGCTTTTTGTTTAAATTGTTGACCGTGTACGTTCTATTGTAACAAAAATGTTAGTGGCATAACATTGTAATGTTTGTTCCCTTACTGCGTACAAATTTTGGGATGAAATTTATTTTAAGGGTGGGGAGGATTGTAACACCCCAAAAATCCTAAAGTCCCAAAATGGGTCAGGCTGGGTGATACAGCCTGGGACACGGGCGTATCCCAGGGTCTGTCCAGTGTACATGGCCTGGGACATTGGCATATCCCAGGGCGTGTCCTTTATTGTAGGCATCGACTAGAGTTCTCGAGATGGTACGGTCGACGATCATCGAGAGGTGACACGACCTGGGATATAGGCGTGTCCCAGGGCGTGTCCTGCTCGGGTGAATACCCGGGTGGAGTTGAGTTGCGTTGAGTAGAATGGTATTGAGTGTGGAGCACGGCCTGTTACACGGGCGTGTCACAGGGGTGCGTTTGGCACATGGCTAAGCATACGGGCATGTTCCTTAGCCATGTCCTTCTCGGGTAATCTAGTCTTGTGTTGAAAGATTGACACGGCTAGTCACACGGCCATGTGCTTTTTGACATGGGCGTGTTAGGGGTTTGAAACGGGCGTTTCTAAGCCCATTTTCTGGACTGGGTGAGTCGGTTCTGTAGCCGCTTCAGGAACACAGCCTATGACACGGGCGTGTCACAACCTGTGTTTAGTCCAAGAAATCAGTTTAAGGGCTAATCTGATCCGTTCATTTTCTTTAACCAAGATCCAATGGTCTAGGCTCATCCCTGGGGTGATAAGGCCGGCCTTGAGAAAGAGGAAGCTCATGTTTGAGTTGTGTCTTGATTTTCTTAAGTAAGAGAGAGAGGAGAGCTTGAGGAGGATGAAGAAGAGGAAGTCGTCTGCCGGTGGTGCTACGGTGGTTCAAATCGCGAGCCGAGTTCGGATTTACGAAGGCAAGGCTGCTGCGAGGACGTTCATCCATTTGCTTTTCTCCCCATGGCTCCGAAGCGCCTTCCAAGGGTAATGATTCCCTTCTTGGATAAGTGAAGTCCTTCTTTCCTGCATTTGCATAGGAATCCTCCACCAAAAGGTGGATGGCGAAGAGATTCCCTTGGGATTGGTGGTTAATCCCTGGTTGTAGTGCATTAGAACAAGAAGTGTAAGTACAGTTAGGCATGCTGTGTGAAGCCCATCCGGACATGTTGGTCTGGGTTGGTGATGCTTGTTTGCATATCGGAGAAGACTCCGTGATTATTGCTAGTATGCACAAAATCTGTGATGGATTCCTGTGGCTTGGTGTCGCAGGAAGTACTGGAGGAAGTCAAGGAAATGGTGAGAGTTGGGATAAACTCTTGTTGCCGTGAGTACCATGTGGTATAATGTTGAGCTATAGGGCTACAACTGCGAAAAGGACTTAGTGTCGAACAGGAGAGGTGAAACCGACCCGTGCCTGTAAGTTGACCATGAGTACTTCGGTATTCCTTTGTGGCAAGGCAATTTGAGCAACGGGGGTGGCTGATCTGTACCTGCGTTATGCCAGTTGTACAAGAGAGCGTCAAGGCATTGGGCTTTCGTCAGGTGCATAATTAAAGTCTTTCGCCTGGGCGCCATAAAGACTAGGAATGCTCAAGTTTAACCGTCATGTGTGGGACCTCTGAACGGTGGTGGAATCCGGTGTTTCCGGTACACCAGAATGTTCCTTGAGTGCACGGAGTGTCGGGCCGTCGTGCCGGCATTTGTGATATGTATTGCCTTGCTGGTGGAATATATATATGTGTGTGATGTAAATTGCTATGCAGGGAAGGAATTCTTCTGCCCCGTGTCAGGGGCAGGGTCCTTATAATTGGTCAGCTGAATGCTTACCGTTTCCATGTTTGCCACCGGTTGGTGGAATGGTTCTTGCAGGTGCAGGTGATGCTGGTCCAAGCGGGACTTAGCGGGCTGAAGCCCAAGCTGCGTTGCTTCCCTCGAAGGCCTTGTTTTGCTTAGTCTTGTTCATGTGTGGCCGACCTGCGTGCCGATGTTTGTAAACCACACCTTATGTTCAGAGAAACTTATAAAAGCCATAAGGATGTTTACTTGTTGTGTATGGTTGTATACATTCCTATTTTGCTATAGAAGTGGACATTTCTTGTATTTTTGAGTTCAAGTTTTCAACCCTGAAGCTTCCGCTAGAATGCTCTGTGGTAGGGTACGGTGGTTCATGGTATTATTTCGTGATGTCTCCGCTTGTTTGTGGAATGGTGTGGGGCCCTGTCCGGACCCTCTATTATATCCTACATGACGGGTAGAGGTGTTACACAAACTCTATGCCAAGCTGAGTAATTGTGAATTCTCGTTATTATAGGTGTCCTTTCTGGGCCATGTTGTGAGCAAGGATGGTATTTCCGTAGACCCAACCAAGATTTCTGTTAAGATAGAATTGAAGAGACTTATACACCTAAGGAGATTATGAGCTTCTTAGGTCTGGTCGGCTATTATAGAAGGTTCATGGAAGGATTCTCTGTGTTGTCTGCACCTCTAACTAGACTTACACAGAAGAACACCACATTCATTTGGAGTGATACGTGTGAAGAAGCTTTCCAAGAGTTGAATAAGAGATTGTGTACTGCTCCAGTGTTAACTTAGCCTACTGAAGGAGTCGAGTACGATGTGTGTGTGGATGCATCACACATTGGACTTGGTTGTGTTTTGATGCAAGAAGGAAAGGTGATAGCATACGGATAAAGACAATTAAAGATTAATGAAATAAAACAATCCTACGCATGATTTGGAGTTTGTTGCTGTCATTTATGCGCTGAAGCTTTAAAGACATTTATTGTATAGCGCGCTATGCAATATCTACACCGACCATAAGAGTTTGAAGTACGACTTCACTCAGAAAGAGATGAATCTGCGCCAGCGTAGGTGGTTAGAGTATGTGGCCGATTATGAAGTGGAGATTCTTTATCATCCAGGAAAGGCTAATGTATTAGTCGATGCTTTGAGTAGGAAGACCGCCAAAATCTTCAACCTATTTGTGCAGTCCCTGGTGGAAGAATTCTTGTTGATGGACATTGAAGTTGGGAGTAGTACTGTGCCTGCTAGTTTGGAAGCAGAAGAGCCCTCATGGATTTCCCTTACTAGAGTGCACCAGAAGGATGACCCTGAATTATTGCATCTCCGGAGTAGTACTGACAAGGGAGAGCTACCTGATTTATCTTTGGATGAGTTAGATAATCTGTAATATCGGGGTAGATTTTGTATCCCCGCTTTTGGTGATATCCGGAGAAAGATTTGCAATGAAGCTCATGGTTCCAGTGTTGCCTACCATCCTGGTTCAACCAAAATGTATAAAGATTTAAAGCAAATTGTTTGGTGGTCGGGAATAAAGAATGATATAGAAAATTTTATTTTAGAATGTTATACGTGTCAGCGTGTTAAGGATGACCATGGAAGGCCTGGTGGTAAACTGACACTGCTTGAAATTCAAAGTTGGAAGTGGAAGAGTATTTCGATTGATTTCATCTCCGGATTACCAAGATGACCCCGTGGGCACGATTCTGTTTGGGTGATAATTGATAAATTGACTAAGTGTGCTCACTTTGTGCCCTTTAAGATTGGGTATTCTAAGAAGAAGATAGATGAATTATACCTTGATGAGGTCATCAGATTACATGGAGTGACTGTTAGCATTGTATCGGATCGAGACTCCAGATTTATGTCTCGCTTTTGGAAGAGTTTACAGGAGTGGTTGGGTACTAATTTATGGTATTCCACCGCCTATCATCCGCAGATGAATGGTCAGACGGAAAGGGTAAATAAGATCGTGGAAGATATGATAAGATGGTACATATTGGATCATGATGGTGCTTGGGATGAGTGTCTCAGACTCATGGAATTCACATACAATAATAGTTATCAAGAGAGTCTGCAGATGGCCCCGTTTGAGGCCTTGTATGGAAGCCGTTGTAGGACACCTTTTTTTGGGGCTGAGGTTGGTGAGAGACTGTTGCTAGGTCCGAAATCCCTTGAAGAGATGAATTGTGCGGTAACTCATATTCGGGAGAAGCTCTGTGTAGCTCAGGAGCGTTATGAAAAGTATGCAAATCGATGAAGGGTCGATCTGGAGTTCGTCGTTGGGGTCATGGTTTTTTTGAAAGTCTCTCCGATGTTAGGTATTAAAAGGTTTCGAAGTACCACAAGTTAGACCCCCAGTATGTGGGACCTTTTCAGATTCTTGAGCGCATCAGAGTGTCAGCCTATAGACTGGATTTACCTGTTACTTTCCCTGGTGTCCATGATGTGTTTCATGTGAGCCAGTTGCGAAAGTGCGTTCGTAGTGATCGTCAAGTCCTTGACTCAATACCCCAGATTCAGCCCAACCTTTCATATGTGGAAGAGCCTGTCTGTGTTTTGGAATCTCAAGATCGAGTGTTGCGAAGAAAGACCATTCCCATGGTCAAGTTTCTTTGGAAAAATCAAGACGCCAAGAGCGCGGCGTGGGAATTGAAGTCGGCGATGAGGGTGTAACGACCCCATCCGTTACATGACGTATAGTAGAAGGTCCGGCCGGGGCCCCACACTATATGCCACAACCAGACGGTGAGGTCACAGGATAATACCAAACCATACACGAATCCTAACTCAGAGCATTCTAGCGGAAGCATTAAGGTGTAAATTTGAACTCTAACCAGGAATGTCCAAGATATATAAACCACAGTTATATATACAACCACGGAATGTACAACAAAGGTTTGGCCTTAAGGCCTTACAGTGTCTCTTTCCATACATCATGGATTACAAACTTTGGCGCGCAGGCCGGCCATACATGAGGAAAAACAAAACAAACAAAACCATTTGCTCAGCCTTCAAGGGCTAGCCGCAGCAGCAGCAGCAACAGCAGTAGGGCTACAGCCCTTCATTTACCACTTGGCTCTCCAGCACCTGCATAGGGACAAACCACCCAAACGGTGGCAAACAAGGCAACGGTCAGCATTCAGCTGACCCAATTATAACAATCCTACCCCTTTCTCGGGAAGTCGCATCTTTCCCTGAACAGCATGGTATCAACAATAGAAACTATGTGCGCGCAGGCACATTCAAGCCATCACAACCGTCGGCCACACGGCCCGACAGTCCGTGCACTCAGGGCACATTCTTGGTGTACCGGAATACCAGGGTCAACACCACCGTCTACACGGTATTTGAGCATTCTAGTCTTTCCGGCGCGCGGGCCTAAGACTCTCATTAGGCGCTCCAACAAAACCCATAACCAGGCTTCCAAGTCAGACGGACCTAACGCAGGTACGGATCAGCCACCCCCCGTTGCTCAAGTCGCCGTGCCACCTCGAATACGGAAGTATTCATGGCAATTTATAGGCGCGGGTCGGTTTCACCTTTCCTGTTCGGCAATCTGCCTTTCATCGAGTTGCAGCCCAACGGCTCAACCGCACACAAAGTGGCAACACACTACCACAAGAGTTGCATCCAACCCTCTTCATTTCCTGGACATCATCCAGTACTTCCTGCTACACCAAGCAACAGGTAGGCACAAGACAACACAAGCCATAATCACGAAGCCTTCTCCGATATGCAAAGAAGCATCACCAATCCAGACTAGCATGTCCAGATGGGCTTCACACAGCATGCCTAGATCCGTACTCCAATTCCGGACTCTAACAAGGGGGACTTCACATATCTACCCCAAGGGACACCACAACCCACCGCACACTCGCGGGGAAGGGTTTTCCCTATGCAATGCAGAAAAGAAGGACTTCACATGTCCAAGAAGGGAGATCGTTACCCTTGTCGATCTCTTGGGTGCCATCGAAAACTAGCCAGTGAGAAAGAACCGCAGCAGCTTTGCCTTCACAACGCTGGCCTCGGATCACGAATCGGACCATGGGAGCTCCGCCGGTGGCTTGATCTCCTCCTCCTCCTTCTTCCTCCTCTCTCTTTCTCTCTTCCTTAACCAAATGAAGAATGACTTTCTTCATCAAGCCTCTGCTGATTAAATCCAGCCAGGAATCACCTGAGCCCTTGGATCCAAAGAGAGAAAATAAATGGCCACGATTTTCCCCAAAACCCATTTTTTTGGCTGACACGGCCTGTGACACGCCCGTGTCACAGGCCGTGTACCCTTAAGCGGCACACGCGGTATTCGTACCGACTGAACTTTACCAGAACACGGGCATCGACGCGCCCGTGTCGAACCTGACACGCCCGTGTCAGTCATGATACACGCCCGTGTCACCCCTACCTTATCGAGCTCCAAACCCAACTAGCAGTACACGGGTAGGCACACAGCATCGGACACGCCCGTGTCAAATCTGACACGGCCGTGTTCAAGGCTTGGTTCCAGGCCATGTAATCTTCTGACTCAAAACGCCTATTATTTGAGTGACACGCCCTGGGACACGCCCGTGTCCCAGGCCGTGTACCCCCGACACGCCCTGGGACACGCCCGTGTCCCAGGCCGTGTAAATCAACCTGCACCTCAAATCCATTTTTGAGTCTTTTTGGGGTGTTACAATCCTCCCCCACCCCTTAACAAAATTTCGTCCCGAAATTTGCACAGTAAGGAAACAAGGAAAGACAATGCCATAACTTGATAACTCTGTTATAACACAAGGTACACGGTCTACAGTTTATACAAACAGTTCGGGAAATTCAGCTCGCATGGTCTGCTCTCGCTCCCATGTTAGCTCTTCACGGCCACAATTGTCCCATCGGACCTTGACCATCCCAATCACTTTGTTCTGCAACTGTTTCTCGGCTCGATCCTCGATCCGAATGGGTCGAACTCTCGTCGTTAGCCCATACTCGACCGGTACCCTGCCATTCTCCACTACTTGAGCTGGATCCTTGACAGCCTTACGAAGCACTGAGATGTGAAATACATCATGTAATCCACCCACGAGGGAATCTCATCTGCACCTCTTCTCTTAGTTTCTGGTATGTCTCCATGTCTTTGGTGGTATTTGATTTTCTCATTTTGGTTTGGATTAGAAGTTGTGTTAAGTTTCATGATGTAACTTCTTTTTAGGGGGAGTGACTGTAACGCCCCTGATTTTTCGAAAATATTATTTGATTTGGTATCATCATATTTATGACATCCGGGCGTTACCTTTTTACGTCATGTTGATGGCACTGCACCGTTAGTGTGTTTTCGCATCTGCTGGGTCTGTTTGGCCAGATTTTGGGGTTTTTGATGAGATTGAATCTTTTCTTGTTGGAAGAATTAAATTTATGACATGTATGCTTATAGTAAGCATTTGATGTTAGTGCCTCAAAATGGTGCGTCAGATTCTAGTGTTTTCTTCGCTGCTAAATTCGTAGAGTCAACATTTTATCCCAGAATATTAGACAAATCGATTTTCTGTTTTTGCCCTTCAGTTCTCGAGAAGCCCTTGCTAGTTCTCGAGATGCCTTATAGTACTCGAGATCTATCCTTCATTCTCGAGAAGTCCTATCTTGCTACTCTCGAGAAGCCTTTGCTAGTTCTCGAGAAGCCTTTTATTACTCGATAAGTCTTGTCTTGATGTTCTCGAGAAGCCTTTGTTAGTTCTCGAGAAGCCTTTTTGTACTCGAGAAGTCCTGTCTTGCTGTTCTCGAGAGGCCTTTGCTAGTTCTCGAGAAGCCTTATAGAACTCAAGAATCTTCCCTTCATTTCTCTAGTAGCCGAGAGTTGTTCCCGAGAAATGCTTCTACCTGTTCTCGAGAAGTCTGCTCTTTTACCCAAGAAGTCTCCCTCACTTCTCGAGAAGCTTTCTTTAGTTCCCGAGAACTCTTCTTCCTCAGTACTCGAGAGGTCACTCTTTATTCTCGAGAGAACTTTTTCTATACTCGAGAAGCCTCTTTAGCTCTCGATATACTTCCTTCTACCCGAGAGTGTTTCCCTGTTGTTCTAGAGAAATCCATGACTCCTCGAGAATTCCGATTCGACCAAATCCGGTTTGTTTTCGTAAGTATTTAACAATTAAAGGTATATTATTTTAATACTACATTTATCATATCAATATGTATATATACCTACTCCTCTTTCTTTCACCTTCTTCATTTAAATCGTACAGCTTCCTTCCCGTAAATTCTAAACTAGAGCGGCGCAAGCAAGAGAGAAAACGCCCTTTCTGTGGAGTTTCCGGTGACGACTGACGGTGCTTCGGTGCTCGAAATCTTCAACCGAATGTAGATCCGGAAAGCTCTCAATGAGAGTTACGCAATCGTGGTAAAGTTTTCTCCATTTCTTTAGTTTTCTCATTAGGGTTTTTGACCCTAGCTTCTGTAACACCCCGAAACTCAAAATAGGGACGGGTGACTTTTTATGCCAAGTCTGGGACTTAGAGCAGGTGATACGGCCTGGGACACGGGCGTGTCCCAGGGCGTGTCAAGGGAGGCACACTGCCTGGGAAACGGGCGTGTCCTTCTCAGGAAGGTTGTGTTTTTGTGCTAAGGAGATTACACGGCCTGGGACACGGGCGTGTCCCAGGGCATGTCTAGCACACGGCATGTGACAAGGGCATGTCACATGGCCGTGTCCTTCTCGAGGGAATCGTGGATTTTGCACACGGGCCGTGACACGGGCCCTGACACGGGCGTTTCAAATGTGACACGGGCGTGTTCGTGGCCGTGTTAGAGGCCGAGTTCTGGTCAGGAATTTTTGGTGACGGCGAATGAGTGACACGGCCATGCACACGGCCGTGTTGCAGCCCGTGTTTAGCCCAGTTTTTGTATTTCAAGCCTCGATTGTGGCCATTCGTTTCTTTGTTATGGGATCCGACGGCTGCGGGATGGGTCTAAGGGTTTAAACCCGGGAATAGGGTTTAGAAACCCTAATTTCTCTTGAGTGGTTCTCTTTCTAAAGCTAGAGAGAGGACAGAGCAAGGAGGAGGAAGAAGGGCTAGATCCGGTCGCCGGCGGAGCTTCGGAGCTCCAAATTGCGAGCCGACTCCGGATCCGCGGAGACAAGGAAATTGCGGTGCTTTCCATCTGCATAGATTTCCATGGCGCCAAGGAAGAACGCTAGGGTAACGATTCTGACCCTAGGACATATGAAGTCCTTTTTTCCGTTGCATAGGAAGCCTTCTCACGCGAGTGTGCGATGAGTTGAGGCCTTCCTTGGGGTAGATATGTAAAGTTTCCCTTGTGTAGAGTTCGTATGCGAAAACGGACATAGGCATTATGTGTGAAGCCTATTCGGACAAGTTGGTCTTGATCGGTGATGTTGCATTGCATAATAACCGGAGAAGACTCCGTGTGAATGTTTGTTTTTTCGGGTTTTATACGAGGTAGATTGCAACGGGGAGCCTTGGGGACTAACTCCAAGGTGCACCCGAAAAACTAGGCAAATGCGGGATGTGCCAACATGGTGGCCGGGGAGCCAACTTGAACATACCCGGGTTATGTGAATTGTGTGATGGAAACGGGATTCGGGGAGTCTTGACCAGCGCATATGGCTTAAATTGTCGTTGCGGTATGAGCACGGGTCAGGCGGAACCATACCTGATCCATGGCATTCGGCGGAACCATTGGCATTGATGAGGGTCTTCTGCGGTCTATGGATTAAATTGACGTGACCAATGCCAGGAAGACAAAATGCTCATATGGTTGGCCGTCCAAGGGACGGTGGTGAGACCGTAATGTCTATAGCTTAAATTTACCTGATGCTGGCCGGTTCGCCGTGAATGTTCCCTGAGTGCACGGGGTGTGTGGCTGTGCGTGCCTGCACCAGTGATGAAGTGTGTGTTTACACTATATCGTTTGTTTAAGCTAACAAAATAAAGGGAAGAGCATCGCCGCCCCGAGTTGGGGGCAAGGTCGTTATAATTTGGTCAGCATAGCTGACCGTTACTTTTGTTTACCACCGTGCGGTGGATTGTTGCTTAGAGGTGCTGCGGAGCCGAGTGGCAAATAGCGGGCTAAAGCCCAAGTTGGTATGCCAGCCCTCGAAGGCAAATTTTTGAGTGTTTTTCTTATGTACTCATGTGTGACCGGCCTGCGTGCCGAGGTTTGGAAGACACTTTTATTAAGCAAACTATTGTAAGGCCATAAGGCCATTTTTGGTGTATTATACATAATTATGGGTTTATTGTCGTGGACATTCATGCTTGGCTGGGTTCTTTTATCCTTGCAACTTAATATTTTGCTTCTGTTTGGTGCTCTGTGTAGGATGTTGTGATTGGTTGAATGGTGTCAATTAGTAAACCAACCGGTCTGTCCGTATTATATGGCATCGGGCCCCGGTCCGACCTACTGCTATATGCTATGTGACATATAGGGGTGTTATAATTTGGTATCATACTATCGGTTTCGGTCTATCTTAAATGAATTCATGGGCTAATTCACCTTAAGGGGTGGTGAGCACATGTGTGTGTCATCGTTATAACATGAAAAGAACCCATGAATGTCAACTTAGGAATGAAAATACACATGTTTGAGGAACTTGTGTGTTCCTATAATTGCTGTTTGCAATATTGTTTGGTCGCTTATCTGTGTTTTGCACGATTATAGGTGACCATAAGTGGTGTTGGACTGTCGGAACGGCCAGGTTCTGAGGCAAGCAGCGCACCAAATGATGCGCCTGCAACACCTCTTTCAGCCGAGACCATTAGATTGGTGGCAGAAGCTGTACTTGCAATGATCATTGCGCATCCTGCGAGGCAGGTAGCAGCCTGCTCCTGCTATGGAGCAAGTACCGCTCTAATGGCAGAGCCTAGGAAGGTGGAACAGGTGATGGTGGAGCCGGAGTTGCCTCGAAGAGAAACTGAGAAACAACTTAAGCATGTGATGGGTTTCCATCCGCCAGTGTTCTATGGGAACCCCGACTCAGGCAGAGGATTGGCTATCGAGAGTCAAGAGAGTGCTGACAGCAATGGAAGCAGAAGAGTGGCAAAAGACCGCGATTGCAACGTTCTTGTTGGACGAAGACGTGAGGTAATGGTGGGAAGGGCTTGATCTACACCACCTGAGGGGAAGGATGTTGGTTGATGTCTCTATGGAGGAATTTTTGAGGTTGTTTATGGCTCGATACCTCCCCTCAGTGCAGAGGATCGCGTTGGAAAACGAGTTTTAAAAGTTGGTGTAAGGAGATAGCACCGTGGACGAGTATCTCCACGAGTTCACTCGTTTGGGACGATACGCAAGCGCTAACTTTGCCGATGAGGAGCGCAAGATGAAACGTTTCTATGAAGGGTTAAGAGATGATTTGAGGTTGTTAATTTTGGGGACTATGACGCAGTGTTTCATGAACTTGGTCAACTCAGCCCGGTCCTTGGAAAAGGACATGAAGAATGTTCAAGCGAAGAAGGAATCCGGTGGCAAGAAATCGGAGTTTAAAGTGTCGACTACTTCGAAGTCTGGATATCGTAGGTTCTATAAGAAGGCTAAGACGTCGGGTCCAGCCCCTTCTTCAGGTGCCTCAGGGGCATCTACCAACCGAACCCCAGGCGCTTGTTATACTTGTGGAAAGACGGGGCATTTTGCCCGCGATTGTTGGAGCGGACGTCCGAAGTCCGAGAGAAAGCAAGGAGCTACTTATTAAGAGAAGGGCAAGGCGGTGGAGTCAACCGCGTCCCACTATGCTCCGACTCAACCAAGAGTTTATAACTTGGGCCAGTAGGAGGCCATCAAACAGGCCGACGTGGTGATAGGTATGGTTTAATTTATAGAAAGTTAGCTTTAAATACTGTTACCCAGTGCTTGTTAGCTTAATACTGTTATATAGGCTTTGTTCTGATTGGCGGTAGTCCGACACGAGCACTTTTCGATACGGGAGCTTCACACTCCTTTTTGTCCCAAAGTTTCGTAACGCACATCGGAGGCCCTTCTTCAATGGCGAAGGAAAAATTGGATGTGTTGCTACCGAATGGGTGTTCGATGTGTGCGGACAGAGTATGCGCCGTAAAGGTTCATATTGGAAGCCAAGAGGTTGGCTTGCTAGCGTCGTTGTTGCTGCTAGCAGAGTTCGACGTCATCTTCGGTATGGATTGGCTTTCGGAGCATAAGGCTTGTATCGATTGCAACCGTAAGGAGGTCAAGTTGGGTTTTGGGAAGGAGACGACGTTTGCGGGACTGAAGGGGTCGAGCAAGACGCTGATGTCTGCTCTTCACGTTGTGAAGGCGGTTCGTGCTGGAGTAGAGCTGTTCTTTATTTTAGTGGAGGTTGTAAAGACTAAGGCCACTTTGGATAGTATCCAGTGGTATGTGAGTACCCCGACGTGTTCCCGGGCAATCTTCCCGGAGCCCCACCACAGCGAGAAATTGATTTCACCATCGAGCTAGTGCCAGGTGCCAAACCTATGTCACGTTCTCCTTATAGGCTGGCGCCTAAGGAGATGGCGGAGTTGAAGGTTCAACTAGAGGAGTTGATCGATAAAAGGTATGTGCGTCCAAGCTCGTCGCCTTGGAGCGCACCGGTCCTCTTCGTTAAGAAGAAGGATGGGAGTTTGCGGCTATGTATCGACTACATGGGGTTGAACAAGCAAACAGAGAAGAATAAATATGTGATCCCAAGGATTGATGATCTATTCGATCAGTTAGTCGGATCGTCGTTATATTCCAAGTTGGATCTGAAGTCTAGGTATTATCAGCTAAGGATAAGGGAGTGTGATATCCCGAAGACGGCATTCAACACAAGGTATGGGAACTTCGAGTTCACGGTCAAGGCGTTTGGACTGACGAATGCGCCATCGGTGTTTATGGATTTGATGAACAGGATGTTCCGAGAGTACCTAAACTGTTTTGTGATCGTCTTCATTGACGATATATTTGTGTACTCGCAGTGCGAAGAAGATCACTTCAAGCATCTGCATCTAGTCTTGGAGACGTTGAGAAGGAATAAACTCTATACAAAATTCTCCAAATGCGAGTTCTGGCTACCCTCAGTAGCATTCCTTGGTCATATTGTCAGCGGGGAAGGTATAGCGGTGGATCCGGTGAAGATTGTTGCGATACGGGAGTGGCTTGTATTGTCTTCGGTAGCGGAAGTCCATAGTTTTCTTAGGCTTACCGGCTATTACAGGCGCTTCATAGAGAACTTCTCGTGGATAGCGTTACCTCTCACGAAGTTGACAAGGAAGGATCAGAAGTTATTGTAGACGTAGGAGTGCGTGCAAGCATTTGAGTAGCTGAAGGGACGGTTGACCACGGCGCTAGTGCTAAGTTCGCTGAGTGGGACCGAGGGCTTCGAGATTTATAGTGATGCCTCAGGTAGGTGTTTGGGCTGCGTACTACTGCAGCATGGTAATGTTATAACGTATGGATCGCGTCAGCTAAATGTGCACAAAAGGAATTATCCGGTCCACGACTTGGAGTTGGCGGCCGTGATATTTGCGCTTAAGCTGTGGAGACACTACTTGTACGACATAAAGGTCTATATTTATACAGACCATAAGAGCCTGAAGTACCTATTGTAACGTCCCAATTCGCGCTAGGCCCCTTGATTGCGTATTTAAGTCTAGGGGGCTGTGGTGAGCCCAATGGGGGTGTGGGTGAACAGGTGCGAATGTACGGGAAATGAGGAAAACAAGGCAAAATGGCAATTTTGGCCGACACGGGTATGGACACTGTCGTGTCCATACCCGTGTGCCTCATGCCAATATTAGGCTTAGCAGTCAGAGAAGTACACGGGTATTGAGACACGGGCGTGTCCCTACCCGTGTGCTGAGGACACAGGTCGAGACACGGCCGTATCTCTACCCGTGTACCGCAACCCCAGCACGGCAGAAAGATATTCTGGGATGAACACGGCCCTAAACACGGCAGGCGACACGGCCGTGTCACCTGAACACGGGTAGGAACACGGTCGTGTGCCTACCCGTGTCTGCGGTGTATAAAAACGAAAAAGATGTGAAACCCTAGCATTTCATCCCCTTTCTTCTGCCCCGAAATTTCTGAGAGAGTTCTCTTGGCTGGAGGAGGAAGAGGCTTGCCGGAGCCATCCTTGGAAGAAGATTGCCGGGCCATCCTTGGCGGAAACGAAATGCCGCTACGAAGGAGTGCGAGGCTCATGGCCGGCCATGGTGGTACCGCTGAACTTGAGGTGAGCTTTCTCCCCTCTCCCTTGGTGCTAGATCTGTAGTTATTTTAGGAGAGACATCGACTCCATAGAGTCTTGATGGTGAGGAGGAGAGTTCTTAGGATAAGTCATGCCTAGGTTTTCTAGGCTTAGTCTCCCTCAAACTTCTCATCATTCAAAGTGGAGATGAGAGGGGTTTTCGTTGAGGGTTTGGCTTTGAAAGGAGAAATAAGGTTGGGTGTGATTTCTGGAGAAGTTTATGCGAGGTCGTTGAAAGGAAGAAGATGAACGGATGCCGTTCATCTCGCCTTAAGATGCGTGCAGAAATCTGATTTCTGCACGCGGCGACCTTCGTGGCCAATTTCAGAGGTGTTCTGGCCAGATCTGGGTGAACGACTCAACACGAAAGTCGTAGCCCTTGAAATTACCTTTCCAACGAGTGGTTGCACGTTTCCATGCGATACCCGTAGCCACAGGAAAGCTGGTTTGAGTCCGCTGCGTTCGGGAAAATCCTGTACAGTAAACTGTTTCCTGTACGTATTCGAGTTGAATTTCTGGTATGTTGCGACCAGATCTGGGCGATCGACTCAACACGAAAGTCGTAGACCTCGCGAATACCTTTCCAACGAGGGGTTGAGCATTGTGATCGAATTCCTGTAGCTCCGGGAATCCAAGTTTTAGTATCGGGCTATCCTATGTTAATGCACTTGTTAATTTATAATGCTAGCACTCTTGCAATGGTTGTGAATTGCTCATTTGTTATCTTGCTCCCATATATTTATAATGTTATAGTTATTGTAATTTATCATGGTTACTCATTTGGTTGTGTAATAAGGAATAACCATGTATTGGTAGAGAAATGGATTGGATGAGAAGGCTAGAAATTAAGGGTTGAGATTGGTATAGAATATATTTATATAGTTTGGTGTTGAACATATCTATTATGCGAAGTGTTGAGGTGAATTCATTGAATAAATGGGCGTGAATATGATGAACACTATGTGAAGAGTATTTTGTAACCGTAATCCGAGCCCAAGGGGTTTATTAACAACCGATGCTTAGAGTTGTAGCCTCCCTACGGGTAGCATCGAGTGAGTTATTTTGGGGCATGTGATGTGCGACGATTCATCGTGTCGCGATATTGAGATAATGACTGTGGCAGGTCTACGGGTTCGCCAGTTGTCACACCGATGGTAGCCAATGGGTAGACCTTGGGCGGTAGTGTTAGATACTTGGTGTCCATAACCCGAGATCTCCTCCGCGCCATGAGAACGGTTGGGCTTGCACCTCGTGCGTTTCCGAGGTTCCATCCAGTTCGAAATCAAAGGCCAGGTTGGGCTGTGTTCTTGGTGCATATCTACCCAAGACCCCTTCTGAGCCGTAGTACGCATGTGAGCTCCGCTGTTGTGTTCTTAGCGTTGAGGCGTACGGGGGCCTAGGATAGGTAGTGTGATACCACCTAGTAGTGGAGACGCCCGCTCCACTGTCGCCGTCTGGCCACGACGGGCGACGCCCGAGAGGTTAGCTACCTGCTCGAAAAGTGGGAACTTCAAGTCTGTGTCGACATAGCAACTTGCATGTGCGTGCGCATGATTCGGTCATAGCATAACATTCATATCATGTCATTCATTGCATACACAAGATCCTCATCGTATAAGTTTGTATGGGCACTCTTATACGATGAGTTACTTTACTGTTAAGCCGATCCTTAACTTATAAGTTTGTATGGGCACTCTTATAAGTTAAGTTACTATTCTAATTACTTATACCTGCTGTCATATATTATAGATATTTGTAGAACTGCTAGTTGTGTAGCGTAGTTTATACTCCACCATATTTACAGTCACCTGCTTGTTTACTTGCTTATATATATACATATTGTACCTTTGTTCCTTTCTCCGCCCGGTGCCAAGGAGTCGCCGGAGGAGCGGATGTGAAGCCACTTAGTCTTATGACTAACGGTTGCTACGTCTTCATTTTTAGGAGGAAACCCCGCAGGTAGAGCAGCAACGGACTATGCAGCAGGACAGCCAGGCCCGGACGATAGGACCTGAAGTGGTGGTGCCATCGGCACCGTCAGTGATAGTCGTGAGTGTTTTCATGTAGCCGTTTGGCAAAACATTTCTAGACTCTTGTTCTTTTGTACAAGCCTGTTGTGCTTGTTATCTTCCGCTCTTTTGGACTTAAACTTAGTTGTGAATTGAACTGCTTTACTTTTCTGTTATGGTTGGGTTGGCATAGTTTATGTGATATGGATTGTAGCCGGCGGAATAGGCGTCTTATGGTAAAGGCTAACCCGTGTGTTAGTGCTACCGCAAGGCGGCTATTTTGGGCATAAGACTCCCCTCGCGCCGTGTGTTGTGTTCCGGGAGGGGGGTCTTACAAATGGTATCAGACTTAGCCGATCTTCAACTAGAGCAGTCATGTAACAATGGGCCACTCCCGTTCGATTAGTCGGTTTGGGGACAAACCGACTTAGCGGAAGCAGTGGTGTGCCCATATGTAATTCGCACTAAGTTGTCCAACTTTGACATTAGTTTTAGCCAACCTGACCCTAATTTGTACCTTGCGTATAGGTCCCAGCGCAGGTGGAGCCGGTTGGGGGCACTCCTACCCCTTCCGTCCCTTCACAATTAAAGCTGTCGGAACTGGGACAAACGCTGTCAGCCATATTGGATGCATTTAAAGCCCAGCAAGCTCCGGTGCAACAACAAGCGCCAGGCTCCAACTGGTTGAGCACCTTCCGTGCCCTGTCCCCTCCTGCCTATCTTGGGACAGAATCGCCGGTGCGCACCGAGGAATGGCTTGATACCGTGCAGGAATTGATGGCTGGCATAAGATGTCCGAACAGCATGGCGGTGACATTGGTAGTGACGCTGCTAGAGCTGCACGCCAAAAGGTGGTGGAAGTCCCTCATGGGCTCCACCTTCCAAGGGCGGTTGTACATGGACATCAGTTGGAACGAGTTCACCGAGGCCTTTCTGGATCACTTCATCCCTTCTTCTGCTCGGGATGAACTTGAAGAAAGATTTCTGCAGCTGAAGCAGGGATCGAAATCGGTAACGGAGTACCAGAGGGAGTTCCAACACCTCGCTAGGTTTGCCGATTCCTATGATTTGGACGATAGAGGCTACGCGAAGCGCTTCTACAAAGGATTAAGGGACCCCCTGAGGCAGGCCCTTTTGTTTATAGCCGATGCAAGCCTGGCAGAAATCATTGACATGGCAAAGAGACTGGAGGCGGACCACATGGGATTTGGCAAGAGACCTGCGGAAGGAGTAATTGAAGTCGGCCCTAGTAATAGAAGGCAGAATGATCATGGCAGAGGAAGGGGAAACCACAGAGGCGGTCGGTGGGTCAACCGGAACTATCGGGTGGAGTACCCAATTCCGCAACCACCAGCTTTACCTCCACCACCGCAGCAGCAACATTATCAACAACCTGGGGGCCGACATGAGGTGATATGTTTTGAGTGCAACCAACCAGGGCATGTCCGACGAGTTTGCCAGCGACTGATCGGGGATGCTCCTATTGCTCTCCCTCCAGTAGCTCCACGGGGGCGAGGGCACATGCGTGGCCGAGGAAGAGGACCACCAGGGAGAAATCAAGGACATGCACGGGAGCATGTATTCGCATTGGATATGACTCAGGAGAGAAATCCGCAGGAAGTCATCACCGGTACGTGCAAAATTTATTAATAATATATGACTTGTTAGATTTACGATACAAATGATACGCGCAATTCTGGATAGTGATTACCCTTTTTGGAACCTAAGCACTGTCATGGTTAGCGGGAGCCCCGCCTATACGTTATTTGACACGGGTGCGTCTCACTCGTTCATTTCGGCGGACTTCGTGAAGGACTTGGAGGGAGTGCAACACTTCACGGGCACTACTCAAAGGGTGCGCCTTCCGGACGGCTCTGAGATGACGTCGTCAGCAAGTTGCGACTTCGACACCCTTATTGGAGGAAAGTTCTTTGAAACTCCGGCTACAGTGTTAAGAATACCGGAGTTCGATCTCATCCTGGGCATGGAGTGGTTGAACTGGCACCACGCCAGGATCAATTGTGCGGAGAAGCAAGGAATGTTGAGGCATGGAGACTCGGAAGTCATCTTCCAAGGTATTAGATTCGCACCCCGTAAATTATTATCTTCAATTCAAGTTATGAAATCTCATATGGAAGGGGACGAGGTCTATGTAATTTGCTTCGAGTTGAAGAAATTGACATTAGAGGTCAAGGATGTGCGGGTGGTGCGAGAATTTCCCGAGGTATTCCCCGAGAAATTGCCGGGACTACCCCCGCATAGGGAAGTGGACTTCCAAATCAAGCTAATTCCGGGTGCCAAGCCCGTCTCGCGAGCTCCATACCGAATGGCTCCGAAGGAACTTGCAGAGTTTAGAGTCCAGCTTCAGGAATTGGTGGAAGCAGGGTTCGTTCGCCCATGCTCGTCGCCTTGGGGAGCGCCCGTTTTGTTCGTCAAAAAGAAGGATGACACCCTGCGGTTATGCATTGATTATCGAGAGTTGAACCGGTTAACGGTGCGGAACACCTATCCCCTACCGCGCATTGATGAATTATTTGATCAATTGGTGGGATCGTATTGGTTCTCCAAGTTAGATCTGCGTTCGGGATATTATCAGCTGAGGATACAAGAAGATGACATTCAGAAGACGGCGTTCAGTTCGAGATATGGTTTGTATGAATTCACCGTGATGCCGTTTGGGCTCACAAACGCCCCTTCCGCCTTTATGAGCTTGATGAACAAGGTGTTCAGCCCTTATTTGGACATCTTTGTCATCGTGTTCATCGATGATATCCTAGTCTACTCCAAGACTGAAGCAGAACACGCCGAACATCTAACTTTAGTGCTGAGGAAGCTAAAGGAGCACACTTTGTTTGCCAAGTTCAGCAAATGCGAGTTTTGGCTTCAAGAGGTCGCGTTCTTGGGCCATGTGATTAGTGGGGCGGGGCCAGCAGTAGATCCGGCCAAGGTGCGGGCCGTGAAGGAGTGGTCTCCATTGAAGTCAGCGGCCGACATACGGAGCTTTCTTGGACTTGCCGGGTACTATCGCAAGTTCGTGAAAGGCTTCTCGAAGATCGCCCTTCCCCTTACTACGCTGACCAAGAAGGGTGTGCCGTTTGAATGGACACCCCAGTGCGAAGCTGCATTCCAAGAGTTGAAGGACAGATTGACGACTGCACCCATCCTAGCTCTTCCATCTGGGAAGGAGGGCTTTCAAGTTTACACGGATGCGTCGTATCAAGGGATGGGAGCCGTGTTGATGCAGAATGGGCATGTGATCGCTTATGCTTCAAGACAGTTGAAGAAGCATGAAGCCAGCTACCCGGTGCATGATCTTGAGTTGGGAGCGGTGGTATTCGCCTTGAAGATTTGGAGGCATTATTTATATGGCATCCACTGCGAGATCTACTCGGATCACAAAAATCTGAAATACGTTCACACCCAAAAGGAGTTAAACTTGAGACAGCGGCGGTTGTTGGAGTTCTTGTGCGACTATGAATTCACCTTGAACTACCACCCCGGGAAGGTTAATTCTGTAGCTGATGCCTTGAGCCGAAAGGCACCGGGAACGAGCACGGAATCCCGCTTGATGAGGATGGAGTTAATCCGGACACTGCAAGAGATGGAAATCACTTTGGTCTTTAAGAATCAATCGGAAGAGTATACAGAATATTTGGCCGCGATGAGTATAGTTTGCAACATACGAGACCGGATCCGGACGGAACAAAAGAAGGATGCGGCTTTAACCCTGGCTTTCAAGTCAATGGAGGATGGGACTATGGAAGAATACTCCCTAAAAGACGGCCTCGTCCATTTTCGTGGCCGGCTTTACATCCCCGAAGGTGACAACATTCGGGAGGATATTCTAAAGGAGGCTCATTGCTCCAAGTACTCGGTGCACCCGGGGATCGCGAAGATGTACACCGATTTGAGAAAGACAATGTGTTGGCCGGGCATGAAGAGGGATGTCAAGTACTTCGTTACTCATTGTGTGGCCTACCAAATGGTGAAGGCGGAGTGCAGAAGCCCCGGTGGAATGCTACAGTCGTTGCCCATCCCCGAATGGAAATTTGAGGACATCTCCATGGACTTCGTCCACGGGTTACCTTGCTCGCGCTCGGGGAATGATTCTGTGTGGGTGATAGTTGACCGGTTGACCAAGGTAGCCCGATTTATCCCAATGAAGAAGGAGGCGCAGGTGGGCGTCCTAGTACGTCTCTTTGTGGAGCAATTTGTGCGGTACCATGGTGTGCCGAAGACGATCGTCTCCGACCGGGATGGTCGGTTTACTTCAAGAGAATGGAGGGCTGTACAGGCTTATTTGGGCTCGCGCCTCGCCTTTAGCACAGCCTTTCACCCACAAACGGACGGGCAATCTGAACGAACCATCCAAACATTGGAGGACCTTCTGAGGTTGTGTGTGCTAGATAAAGGAGAACCATGGGAGAGACTCTTACCTCTCGTGGAGTTCTCTTATAATAACAGTCATCAAGCCAGTATTGGAATGGCACCTCATGAAGCTTTGTATGGAAGGAGGTGTAGAACACCCTTGTCCTGGGTGCAAGACGAAGATCCGAAGACATTTGGAAATGAGTATATTGATGACACGGACGCGGTGGTTAGGTTGATCCGGGATCGAATGCTAGAGGCTCAAAGCCGACAGGCAAAATATTACAACGCAAGGCACCGTATGGTGGAGTTTCAAGTGGGTGATAAGGTGTTCCTGAAGATTCGACCGATGGACGGAGTGTCGCGGGTGCGTGGAGTCAAGAAGCTCAGCCCAAGGTATGTCGGGCCCTATGTCGTAGTGGAAAGGATTGGCCCTCTGTCCTATCGATTGGAGTTACCACCGGAGCTGGAGAACCTTCACGACGTGTTCCATGTATCGTCGCTTCGGAAGGCTTTGTTGCGGCCTGAACAGTATATCCCCACGACGGATGGTGCCGTGGCGTCTGATAGGTCTGTGCGACTGGAGCCGGTGTGGATCGTTGATAACGAGACAAGAACCTTGCGCCGCAAAAGTGTTCCCTTGGTGAAAGTGCTATGGTCTAATCATGGGAAGGAGGAGTTCACATGGGAGCCAAAGGATTTGATGCAAGGGCGCTACCCGGAATTATTTACCCCAGGTAAAAATTTTACTTGAAAGCATAGTTCCCTTTTATTTGTTTCACTCCCATAGCCTTACCCTGATTTCTGGGACGAAATCTTTTATTTTGTTTATAGGATTTGTAACGTCTCAATTCGCGCTAGGCCCCTTGATTGCGTATTTAAGTCTAGGGGGCTGTGGTGAGCCCAATGGGGGTGTGGGTGAACAGGTGCGAACGTACGGGAAATGAGGAAAACAAGGCAAAATGGCAATTTTGGCCGACACGGGTATGGACACGGCCGTGTCCATACCCGTGTGCCTCATGCCAATATTAGGCTTAGCAGTCAGAGAAGTACACGGGTATTGAGACACGGGCGTGTACCTACCCGTGTGCTGAGGACACGGGTCGAGACACGGCCGTGTCTCTACCCGTGTACCGCAACCCCAGCACGGCAGGAAAATATTCTGGGATGAACACGGCCCTAAACACGGCAGGCGACACGGCCGTGTCACCTGAACACGGGTAGGAACACGGCCGTGTGCCTACCCGTGTCTACGGTGTATAAAAACGAAAAAGATGTGAAACCCTAGCATTTCATCCCCTTTCTTCTGCCCCGAAATTTCTGAGAGAGTTATCTTGGCTGGAGGAGGAAGAGGCTTGCCGGAGCCATCCTTGGAAGAAGATTGTCGGGCCATCCTTGGCGGAAACGAAATGCCGCTACGAAGGAGTGCGAGGCTCATGGCCGGCCATGGTGGTACCGCTGAACTTGAGGTGAGATTTCTCCCCTCTCCCTTGGTGCTAGATCTGTAGTTATTTTAGGAGAGACATCGACTCCATAGAGTCTTGATGGTGAGGAGGAGAGTTCTTAGGATAAGCCATGCCTAGGTTTTCTAGGCTTAGTCTCCCTCAACCTTCTCATCATTCAAAGTGGAGATGAGAGGGGTTTTCGTTGAGGGTTTGGCTTTGAAAGGAGAAATAAGGTTGGGTGTGATTTCTGGAGAAGTTTATGCGAGGTCGTTGCAAGGAAGAAGATGAACGGATGCCGTTCATCTCGCCTTAAGATGCGTGCAGAAATCTGATTTCTGCACGCGGCGACCTTCGTGGCCAATTTCAGAGGTGTTCTGGCCAGATCTGGGTGAACGACTCAACACGAAAGTCGTAGCCCTTGAAATTACCTTTCCAACGAGTGGTTGCACGTTTCCATGCGATATCCGTAGCTACAGGAAAGCTGGTTCGAGTCCGCTGCGTTCGGGAAAATCCTGTACAGGAAACTGTTTCCTGTACGTATTCGAGTTGAATTTCTGGTATGTTGCAACCAGATCTGGGCGATCGACTCAACACGAAAGTCGTAGCCCTCGCAAATACCTTTCCAACGAGGGGTTGACCATTGTGATCGGATTCCTATAGCTCCGGGAATTCCAGTTTTAGTATCGGGCTATCCTATGTTAATGCACTTGTTAATTTATAATGCTAGCACTCTTGCAATGGTTGTGAATTGCTCATTTGTTATCTTGCTCCCATATATTTATAATGCTGTAGTTATTGTAATTTAGCATGGTTACTCATTTGGTTGTGTAATAAGGAATAACCATGTATTGGTAGAGAAATGGATTGGATGAGAAGGCTAGAAATTAAGGGTTGAGATTGGTATAGAATATATTTATATAGTTTGGTGTTGAACATATCTATTATGCGAAGTGTTGAGGTGAATTCATTGAATAAATGAGGGTGAATATGATGAACACTATGTGAAGTGTATTTTGTAACCGTAATCCGAGCCCAAGGGGTTTATTAACAACCGATGCTTAGAGTTGTAGCCTCCCTACGGGTAGCATCGAGTGAGTTGTTTTGGGGCATATGATGTGCGACGATTCATCGTGTCGCGATATTGAGATAATGACTGTGGCAGGTCTACGGGTTCGCCAGTCGTCACACCGATGGGAGCCAATGGGTAGACCTTGGGCGGTAGGGTTAGATACTTGGTGTCCATAACCCGAGATCTCCTCCGCGCTATGAGAACGGTTGGGCTTGCACCTCGTGCGTTTCCGAGGTTCCATCCAGTTCGAAATCAAAGGCCATGTTGGGCTGTGTTCTTGGTGCACATCTACCCAAGACCCCTTCTGAGCCGTAGTACGCATGTGAGCTCCATTGTTGTGTTCTTAGCGTTGAGGCGTACGGGGGCCTAGGATAGGTAGTGTGATACCACCTAGTAGTGGAGACGCCCGCTCCACTGTCGCCGTCTGGCCACGACGGGCGACGCCCGAGAGGTTAGCTACCTGCTCGAAAAGTGGGAACTTCAAGTCTGTGTCGACATAGCAACTTGCATGTGCGTGCGCATGATTCGGTCATAGCATAACATTCATATCATGTCATTCATTGCATACACAAGATCCTCATCGTATAAGTTTGTATGGGCACTCTTATACGATGAGTTACTTTACTGTTAAGCCGATCCTTAACTTATAAGTTTGTATGGGCACTCTTATAAGTTAAGTTACTATTCTGATTACTTATACCTGCTGTCATATATTATAGATATTTGTAGAACTGCTAGTTGTGTAGCGTAGTTTATACTCCACCATATTTACAGTCACCTGCTTGTTTACTTGCTTATATATATACATATTATACCTTTGTTCCTTTCTCCGCCCGGTGCCGAGGAGTCGCCGGGGGAGCGGATGTGAAGCCACTTAGTCTTATGACTAACGGTTTCTACGTCTTCCTTTTTAGGAGGAAACCCCGCAGGTAGAGCAGCAACGGACTATGCAGCAGGACAGCTAGGCACGGACGATAGGACCTGAAGTGGTGGTGCCATCGGCACCGTCAGTGACAGTCGTGAGTGTTTTCATGTAGCCGTTTGGCAAAACATTTCTAGACTCTTGTTCTTTTGTACAAGCCTGTTGTGCTTGTTATCTTCCGCTCTTTTGGACTTAAACTTAGTTGTGAATTGAACTGCTTTACTTTTCTGTTATGGTTGGGTTGGCATAGTTTATGTGATATGGATTATAGCCGGCGGAATAGGCGTCTTATGGTAAAGGCTAACCCGTGTGTTAGTGCTACCGCAAGGCGGCTATTTCGGGCATAAGACTCCCCTCGCGCCGTGTGTTGTGTTCCGGGAGGGGGGTCTTACACCTATTAGATCAGAAGGATCTGAACATGAGGGAGCGGAGATGGATAGAGTTCCTGGGGGACTATACATTCAAGATTCCTTATGTACCTGGCAAGGGCAATGCTGTTTTGGATGCGTTGAGTCGCAGGGCTCCTGCCCAAGCCAACTGGTTATCAGTGCATGATGAGAGGCTAATTCGGAAGTTTGAGGCGTTGGAGATCTGTTGCGTGGACAAGCAGTCTAGCGCTAAAGCATTGTTTAACTGGACGGAAGTTCAGTATGACCTGGCTAATCGTGTTCGACAGGCATTGGAGTTGGATGGTAGCGTGAAAGAGCTTATGGATGCAGCATTGGATGAGTCAAATTCCCAGTTTTCGGTTGAAGATTGGCTGTTAAGGAAGGTCCATCGTTTGTGCGTCCCAAGTGGGCGAAATCTACAGGCGGAGTTGATGTACGAGGATCATAATACCAACTACTCAATCCACCATGGGAGCACGAAGATGTACCGGGACCTAAAGAAGTTGTTTTGGTGGCCAGGGCTCAAGAAGGATGTGGCACTATTTGTGGCTAAGTATCAAACCTGCGCCTTGGTAAAGGCAGAGTGCCAAAAGCCTGGAGGATTCTTGAAATCCTTGCCTATTCCGGAATGGAATTTCAACGACATATCGATGGACTTTGTGCATGGATTGCCAAGGTCGCAGAAAGGGAACGACGCCATCTAGGTGATCGTAGACCGGTTAACAAAGGTGTCGCTCTTTATTCCTCATAGGAAGGATGATTCAGTGGAGAGATTGGCGAAACAATATGTGGATAATATAGTCAGATTGCACGGTGTGACTTACAACATCATGAGTGATTGCGATGGGCGTTTTACATCCATTGATTGGAGGTCGGTGCAACAGATGCTGGTGACTAAATTGAAGTTCAGCACAACATTCCATCCGCAGATGGATGGGCAGACCGAGAGGGTCAACAGAACTATGGAAGACATGCTCCACATGTGTGTTCTAGACTTCGGGAAGCATTGGGAAGACCACCTGTATTTGATGGAGTTTGCGTACAACAATAGCTAACAGGCGAGTATTCAAATGGCGCCCTTCGAGGCCCTGTATGGTAGGAAGTGTCGCACGCCGTTATCGTGGCTAGAAATGGGTGAGGCAAGGTTGTACAAGAAGCAAGAGGTGGAGAATGCTACATCTTTGGTGCGGATCATTCGAGAGCATTTGCTGATCGCTAAGGACAAGCAAGATAAGTACTACAATGCAAACCACCAGAATGTGGAGTTTGCGGTCGGCGATTGGGTGTACTTTAAAATAAAGTCATTTAAGGGTGTTTTGCGGGTGAGACGCTTGAAGAAGCTGAGCCCAAGATACCATGGACCCTTTGAGATTCTGGAGCGGGTCGGCGAAGCGTCTTATCGTTTGAAGCTATCGGTGGAGTTGAGTGGACTACATGATGTATTCCACATCTCAGTGTTGCGGAAGGCAGTGCAAGAGCCTTTGCAGGTGATCGTTGTGGTTCAAGTTTCGGTGGACGAAGGGTTGACGACTAAGGTCAAGCCCGTTTGTATTGAGGACTTTGAGGTTAAGTGACTCCGTAATAAGGAGATCCGGATGGTCAAGGTCCGGTGGGACAATTGCTGTCAGGAGGAGCTCTCTTGGGAATGGGAGCAAACCATGTTGGAGGAGTACCCAGAGTTATTCCGCTTAAGTACCGCTTAAAGTTTTCTATTTTCTTTCCTTTAGTAATTTCGTGTGCGAAATTCTTTTAAGAGGGAGAGAGTTGTAACACCCCGAAACTCAAAAGTGGGACGGGTGACTTTTTAAGCCAAGTCTGGTACTTGGAGCAGTTGACACGGCCTGGGACACGGGCGTGTCCCAGGGCATGTCAAGGGAGGCACACGGCTTGGGACACGGGTGTGTCCCAGTGCGTGTCCTGCTCGGGTAGGTTGTGGTTTTATGCTAAGGAGATTACACGGCCTGGGACACTGGCATGTCCCAGGGCGTGTCTAGCACAGATATGTGACACGGGCGTGCACTACAAGAAAAGTGACTTTTAGTGACAAATTTTTTTGTCACTAAATGTTATATTTCGGTCACTATTGACAATTAGTGACCAAATTTATTTCATCACAAGTTCGTCACTAAAGCCCCGTCACTAAATGTCTTTAGTGACAAAAAAAATTGTCACAAAATGTGCACATTTTGTGACCACATTAATTAAGTCACTAAAACAATTCAGTGACTAAAGTAATTTGATCACTAAAACCATTTAGTGACCAAATTAATTTTGATCACTGAATGTTTTTTTTGTGACCAAGCTTGTTTGGTCACTTAATGATTTTACCGACCAAATAAATAGTCACAAAATATGCATATTTAGTGACTAACTATTTTTGATCACTAAAGATATTTAGTGACAACCTTCAGAATTTGGTCTCAAAAAAGATAGATTTTTTCACAAAATTGTATTCAATTTCTTACTAAATATTATAGTCTTATTTTATTTACTATCAATTAAAATTCAATATTAATCATTCAAACAAAAGAATAAATAAAATACTCATCACAGGAAAAATTGTTGCCAACATACATTATTTTATTAATAAAGATAAAGGAGGGTGGGAGATAGCCCAAACCCCTCAATACAAAATAAAAGAATCATTATCTCTTATAAAACTTAATACAAATTTTTATAGGGCACATGATCCTCCTTGACCATTGAAAATATTGGAGCTCCATGCATCACTACACATGATTGGGGTCCAGTGAGATGACATAACACATACTTATGACCTGAAATTTCAATAATCCAAGAAATTAAGGACATCACCATTCAGGAACATATAAGTAAACAATTAAGGTCAGAATAATAGATATTCCAGAAACATACCTTGACTTGTAGCTGACGGAATTTCACATGGTCGATAATCTCATCAATCAATGATGTCTTGTATGTACTGCAAGATGCAAGAAATTTGATTATAAATAGCTCCCAAGTTAACAAAGAATAAATAAGATATAAATAGCTCTCAAACAAAACTAAAAAAAGTTGCAATTATATTTTTTATGCAACACAGAGTAATTTTCTACAAGGGAGACAAGGTTGTGTTTAACAATTCCAAACCACCCTAATAAGGAACCATTCATCCTTATACATTTACCAGAGTTATTCTAATTAAAGTGATAAATTATCACCTACTTAAAATGCAAAATGAAGTATGCTTGACAAAAGAAACATCAATGCACGTATACACTTTCCAAGGCAGGTAAGTGACAGATTTTCAGCGAACCGGGTCCCCGGTTCGGTAATTTTCAGGGGACCGGCCGCTCGATTCGCAGATTTTCAGGGGACCGGGCGCCCGGGTCGCAGATTTTCAGGTGTCCGGGCTCCCGGGTCGTAGATTTTCAGGTGATCGGGCGCCCGGATTGACGATTTTCAGGGGATCGGGCGCCCGGTTCGCAGATTTTCAGCGGCCCGGGCGCCCGGTTCGCAGATTTTCAGCGGATCGGGCGCCCGGTTCGCAGATTTTCAGCGGACCGGGCGCCCGGTTCGCAGATTTTCAGCGGACCGGGCGCCCGGTTCGAAGATTTTCAGCGGACCGGGCGCCCGGTTCGCAGATTTTCAGCGGACCGGGCGCCCGGTTCGCAGATTTTCAGCGGACCGGGCGCCCGGGTCGCAGATTTCAGCTGACCGGGCGCCCGGGTCGCAGATTTTCAGCATCATAAATAATTTTGCACAAAAGAAATACCAGCTCGCTTCTTCATTCTAGATGATTCCCATTGATGAGGACAAAAAATAGAACTGGTCTGATGAAAAAATATATAGCATGGTGTCTTCACTATCACTAAAACAATTACAGGATGTGTTATTTAATCAGTTACCTGGTTCTCCAGCTTTGAACAATCATAAGCAACATCTATGCGGCTTTGCAGCCTCTGCAGACATTATTCCTGAACCAAAATGTAGGAACAATAATAGTTAGAAATTTCCATTTTCCTAGAAGTAATGAAGATCCAAAGCATGCATTGAGCGCCGTAAATCCATCAAAATGGTAAAAAGGGCGAGTTTTATAGAAAAGAAACATCATCAACAACAACAACACTCAAGTCTTTATCCCACTATAGTGGGGTCGTCTATATGGATCATTTGTCTCCATTGTGCCCTATGTTTTGTCATAAGAAACATTAGAACAGCAAATTGATCATGATAAATGGATATATCCTTTAAAATCAGATAGGTGAGATTTATGGTGAAAATGTTATACTTCCATAATATGCTTTAGGATAAAATGTTATCCAAACAAAAATATAAAAAGAAAAAGTTATAGACCGTTATAATCATCCTCAGCATCATTAGCCTTATCCTAATTATTTAGGGTTGTCTTATAAATCCTTATCTTTCATTTAATTTGTTCCTATTGCCGCATGAGGCATAGGAATTCTACCAATTTTACATTGTTAATATGGTTTAACATTTTTGGTTCCTAATCATTCAAAATTATTTTAATCTATCTGGCTAACGAGTGCATTTTCTTCCATCCATGGATGTGTTCAAATAGCTTGTATGTATAATCTTCACCATCTTATATGATGGTAATTGATACCTTTAGAAAAAAAGGCTATGAGCAAGTGAAAGATAACATCTTAAATCAACAGTTCGATAATTAAACAAATGGGCATATTTTATTAACATATGCTTGCCATATACAGGAAGTGATTACCATATCTGATTATAACATAAATTGGAAATGCAACATACTCTATCTCTCACACTTGAGCAAACTGAATATGACCAATTTCTTTTCATAATGAGTATGTACAAACATTTTATATATAGAGAGAGAATTTTCTAATAAAATTTTGTCATTTATATTCTTACTTCAAATGATGTAAAAAATAGTACCTGTAAGGGGGTATGCTCAAATGATATTCGAGCATCAATTTCTCTTCTCTGAGCGCAAACACAATCCATGCAGTTTACCCTGTGAAAATGTTAGTTGTAGCATTTCACGCAAGATTATAATCAATGATTGTTTAGAGCCTCTGTATCAAGCAAGAGACATTGAACTGTCTAGGGAACTTGATCCAGATAAAATCTTCCAACATCCTTAGGGTAAAGATGGTCCAAGTATTATACATGTCTTTAATACTCTATATTGAACCCGATAGAAAATCTTTAATACTCCATCAGATGAAAAAAATCCACAGTATTTGACACATGTCTTACTCTTCACAATAAATCTCCATGGAAATATTTTGACTATATATAAGAGATAATGATAGGTTTTTCAGCATACAGTGCTCGAGTTGTATTCAATTTTGTTCCCACAACCAATTCGTGTAAATATGCGATCAACTACTCTCAGCGATGCAAAACGAGCAGGAACATAACAACCAATTTGTGCGAGGATGATCAAAAGACAAACTTGTTGAAGATTAGTGCTTTTTCCACTCCTGAGCACATAAAAGTAAAAGTGCAGTTGACTATTTTATACCACATATAAACAGATCTTTGTTCATACAGAGAACATCAATTGGGAAGGAAATTTGGCTAAAATTGATATCTGAATGAAAATAGAAACTAACATGTTTGGTCCCATGAAAATAGAAACTAACATGTTTGGTCAATCAGCACATCTAAGGATTCAAACTTGGTGTGATGAAAATAAATATACTGACATTGAAATATGAGAAAACATACAATAAAGTCATTGTGCAAGGTCTCTAAGATAGGATGTTTGTCAGCATCAATTGCCATGGGCCCAGTTACTGCCAATCATTTGTAGCTAACTCATGACAAATTCCACACAAACTGTATTAATATCAAAATGTATATCTATTATATACCTACCAGTGAATTCTGGTCTTGAATAACAATCAAGTGGCTTCGTAGATATCATGTGTGCAAATGAATTCACTATCATTTCAAGAAGGCATATAACCTCAGCAAGCAATGTAAATAAGGAAATATGCTCCCTTACGACGACAATTAGGTCTGCAAATAGAATTTACACACGTCAGCAAAAATTGGGGATTGATATTCACTAGGAAAAAAGATTTGTTTTTTACACCCCTTAATCTCTTTAAAAAAATACTAAAAATTCATGTCATGTTAGAAAAATTAAACATCAAGTGCAACAAGCCTGTTGCTTTTATAATCCAGTCAGTAAACAGAACAAAAATAATGAAAGGCCATTGAAGCCCTTTGAGGATGGTTTACCAATAGTGAAGAAAAAACTAAAAAGATATTTGATTACTTAGCATAGTTCTCACTGAATTTCTCTTCTTCAAACCGAGTGCTGATTTTCACAACCTCTTCTTGGTGTCCCTCTTTTCAGCGAACCGGGCGCCCGGTTCTCAGATTTTCAGCAGATTTGGGGCAAAAAAGTTAAACAATTTGGGGCACCAAATATCAGTGAAAAGTCAGATTTTACTGATATTTGGGGCACCAAATATCAGTGAAAATCTGGTCAGATTTCACTGATCAATTTGATCTGGATCAAATTATCACCAAATTGATCTGTATTTGGTGAAAAGTCAGATTCACTGATATTTTATTGAGCTCTGGCTCCCTAATATTTCAAATGATATTTTGCTGATATTTTACTGATATTTGAGGCACCAAATCTGTATTTGGTGCCCCGAATCTGCCCCAAATTTACTGATATTTGACATCTAAAATACATACAAATTTTCAGTAGATTTGGGGCAGGTAAGTGAGATATTTCCAGAAACCTGGTGATCAATTTGGTGCAGATTTTGGTGCAGATTTTGGGCTTGTTGTGCCAAAAATATGGAGATCAAAATTAATATGGTCAGATCACTAGGTTTGTACAATGTTCAATTCAAAATGATCACCAGTTCTACTCATACTTACTTGTTAGAGAGCACAACATCCTTAAATCTCAAAACATATTATGGTTACCAAGAAGCTAGCATTCATCGCGATATGCCAACAAGAACAATTGACGAAAAATTCATTGCAGCAATGAATCATGGGTAAATAATGCACCTTAGGCAAAATTGAGCAGAAACATCCTGATCGAATACGCCCAACGCTATGACGGGAAGCGAAGTGAAAAGAACATTGTACAGCGATAGAAACCAATCATCATATGCAGATTGCCCCGAGAATGTCGTATAGGCCTCATACAAGAAGATGGTACGCCCAAATGTGATGTTCCTTCAGAAAAAGTAGTAGATCTGGACACAAACAAGCTAAAGTTTCAATGTCACATGGAAAATATTGGTTAAAAGTAATAACAAATCTATGGTAACTAATAGTCAAATACACACCATTGATGAAATCCTCCTGTAACACCAATGCCCATGCACAAGCAGTAAGTGCTCCAGAAACCGAAATTGGGCAATAGATACATCACTTGCCATAACAGCCTGTAATTTTATCATGCTCGGAGATTGATAGGGATATATAGAGAGAGAGAGAGGGATGGAGATAGAGAGATTACAAAACAAGTGTTACTGACCTGCATTCCTTCAGCTCCACTGATACCAATACCAATGTCTGCTTCTTGGAGCATGCCCACATCATTGGCGCCATCGCCAATCGCTAATGTTACTCTCTGAGTACTGGTCTTAACCAGTCTTGTGACCTGGATGATTTTAGTGGCAGACCATCGCCAATCAAGATCCATCTAATTCCAGAACCTCGTGAAACAGTACCAACTGATGGCGTTAACCCCAACCTCACAGAAGGAACACTTCCTGAGTAAGATGCAGACCAGATGCAAACTCCACCCCTAAAAAATAAAGAAAAAAGTAACAACACTAAAGCCTTTATCCCACTATAGTGGGGTCGGCTATATGGATCCTTTGTCTTCATCATCATCAACTTGCATAAATTTGTAGATAAGTGCAAGTTTCAATGGACAATAAAATCACAACATTCAAACCACAATTTTAATAAACTAAATACAAATTCATAGAGTTTTTTAAGCTTGAATAGAGTTGCAGCACTATAGCAAAAATAGAAACAAACTGTAAGTTTTCAAAACAAAAATAAAAATCTGAGAAACAAAAGCAAGCATTCTTAGAGATTTTTAATGTCAGGATAAAAAGAAAGAAAATTGCTCCAAAGCTCCACCAATACCTACAAGTTAATACATCGAGCAAAGTGTTAGATAATTACAAAGAAGTTTACTAAAAAATTATCAAATACTATGTATTAAAATTAAAACATACTTGTGTATTCTCGAGAGGCAAGGTAAAGACTAAATTAGAGTCTACATGTCAATTAGTGTTGTCTGCTTGATCCTCAAGTTGTCTTCGTTCTAAGAGATCCAATACCCTAGTGTCAAAGCTTTGTTTAATTCGATCCTCCATCTCTTGCAGACGCGTCGTCATCTCCGCTTCTACTTTAGCTCGAATTTTTTCTTCGAGATGTTGTATATTAGTACGGCCACGCTCTGAAGGTCTAGGTCCCGGCCCCATTCCAAGAATATAACCAGAACGATGTCCAAGTATTTTGGTGTAGGCTTCTTCAGGGGTCAATTTATCTTCACCATTCTCCCTAATTTGGGCTTCATGAAGTTCCAATAGTTTTTTATATAATTCCTCCGCCGTTTCATCTTGCCACTCATTATGTTTACCTTTGCGAGTTTTCTCCCACAATCTTACGTAAATGGGTAGTTCATTCTCTTCTTATGGAGCTGCCCTCTATATTTAGAAAATAATAAGACATTAAATTCCAAGTATTAAAAACAAAGTTTCATGTAATCAACATTATAAATGTCAAAAAAAAAACTTACCATTTCATATATTGTTCTCGCTATAGACTTTGTACCAACATGAGATTTAATTTTTTGCCGACTCCTATTTTGCTGGTTTGTCTCACTTATCCTCTATATCAATAAACATATAAGAAAAACAATGTTTTAGTAATACTGTACAATATTACTAAGAACACATATAAACAACACATGATATACTAGATCTAGTTACATAAATTTAAATTAATGAATGTATTTCTTACCTGAATCGTGCACTACCCCAATAACTAATTAGCCAATTCCATTGCTCAGGATCAACATCTTTAGGGCAATTTGCACGTCTTTGGCCATCAGTATTCCATTTAAGGTAATAATTTGCATGCAAATTAAAGCGCCAAATATTATAATGTCGACGAAGTGAAGATATAAGGTCACCACGTACATGAGAATCAGTAGGGAGATTGAATTCAACCTAAAAATAATATAAAACGATAATAGTATTTGAGTTGTAATAGAAAGTTTATCTAAATTAAAATATATATATACTTACATAGATGATATTAACTATTTTTTCAGTGATATCGGTTGGAATTAAAGACCATTTCTCCACGTTTAGAGGAGCATGGTGTCTTACATATCGCCCACATTTGGTAATGAGCTCTTGAGCTCTGTATCCAACTAATCTTCGAAGTTCTGCAGGAAGTTGCACATTCACCCTCTCTGCATTATTCAGTCTCCTCTTTGACCACTCAAGCGCCATTGTTGGACCACGTGTCCTTTTTCGTGTTACATTTGAACCTGTCATTTAACATTTCAATGATAATAAGTTTCATATATACATATACATATATTTCAAACTATATAAGAAAATATAAGCGAGATATACCATTATTATCAAGCTCAGGATTTGTTGGACTTGCAGGTACATGATCAGCCTCAGCCTCAACAGAAACGTGCTCAACCCCACTCTCAACATATGTATGTCGATCATTATTAGTCAAAGCTCGATCCAATTGTAATGATCTTGCTGTTTGTGTTGGCTTTTGCTGATAAAAAGAAATGCGCTCAACCCCACTCTCAACATGTGTATGTCGATCATCATTTGTCAAAGCTTGATCCAAATGTAACATTCTTGGTGTTTGTGTTGGCCTTTGTTGATAAGATGACACATTTACGACCTGTGATTTTTTTGTTTGATCCTTATGGGAAGTTCTAAAATCTTGTTTAGTAAAGGATTTAGCAGTGGAAAGAATGCGTGCCGCAGTGGACCGTGGATGTAAAGTGGTTGACTTGGTTTTCCAATCAATTGAATGTTTTCTGGTACGTGTAGAATGCAATGGTGAATTATTTATAAAGCTTTCTGCGTGAGAATCTTTGGTCTTAACGCCAATATTTGTACTCGCCATATCTTTTATTTAAAATACCTGGAAAAAAGTAAGTTTTTTAGATACAACCTAATAGAATTAAAAAAACAAGATTTTCAAAACTATACAAAATAGAAGATAAAATCCAAATTAGAATTAAGCAATAAAATTCATAGTTGCTCACATTATAAAACAGAAGAAAATAAATGCATTAAAAATTTTCATTTTTATATCACTTACATCTTCAATGTCTTCAGTATTTTCATCTTCATCATTCATAACTCTTCTTTGACTGGATTAGTCTCTTTTCTCAATAGTTATAACATCAACATCAGTTCTTTGTAATGAAAATTCAGGGTTATCATTATCTATAGCAATATCAAGCACAGATCCTATCCCAACATTTATATCATACACGCTAATTTCATCCTCAGTAAGCTCTTCAAAGTCTTTGGATGGGACATTAAAAAAGTGGCGCGATACTGTCTTTATGACTACCCGCCAATTTTTATTTTTATTATCAGGCACATAATACACTTGTTCAGCTTGGCAAGACAAAACATAAGGTTCATTGCTTCTCAAATTACATTTTATATTAACAGAAATAACTCCATTGCTTTCCTTTTTGTAGCCGCGACCTTCATTATACGTATCCCACCAATCACATTTAAATAATACAATTTTTTGCCCAACACCATACTCAAACTGAATAATATCTTTTAAAACTCCATAATATTCTCTACCGCCTGATTGATCATCTCCCTTAACAATAACACCACTGTTTTGAGTTTTGCGCCTGATTTCACGTTCATAAGTATGGAACCTAAAGCCATTAACAATATGGCCAGAATAATGCATCGCCACTCTTTTTGGACCCCGGGCTAACTGCAAAATTTCTTTGCTGACTCTTGAGTCTCCCTCATAATATAATTTTGATATCTGTTGAAAATGAAATACAATCACATATACTAAACATAATAACAAATAAATAATAAGGCTGAAAAAGTTGATACTTACGGTCGACTCAAACCATCTAACAAAAGTTATCTCGTGTCTTCCACCAACATTTCTAGTATCGATTTGCTGGAGCTCCTGATGATGTTGTCTATTAATAAAAATTTTATGACTTAGTTACATAAAATTAAAAAAACCATTTACAAGAAGTAAAAATGTGAAGCTTACATTATAAATGGTTCTACTTCTGGGCAATTTCTTAGTATGTACAATTGAGCTTGATGCCAATCTTCATATGTGAGAACTTTTTCTGTCCCTTTACCTAATGACCTCCCTGCCTTTTGAAATATGGATAAACATGAATCTTGCACATCATTTCCTTCAGTATTTCTATCTAGACGATTAAACTTTGTGTCAACTTTATTTAGATATCTCGAACAAAATGTCAAGCATTCATATACTAGGTATCCTTTCGCCATTGAGCCTTCCGGGCGTGCTTTGTTTCTCACAAAGGATTTGAGTGTGCGTAAATATCTGTTGAATTCGATTATTTCAATATATATAATATGATAAAGTAAACAAATCTTAAATAACTTATAAAAATACCTCTCAATTGGGTACATCCATCGATAATGTATGGGCCCAGCAATTCTTGCTTCTCGTACAAGATGAATTGGTAGGTGCATCATGATGGTGAAAAATGAAGGAGGAAATATTCTCTCAAGCTTGCAAAGTGTGATAACAATATTTTGCTCAAGCTTATCTAATACCTCTGTATTTAGTATCTTAGAGCTCAACTCCTTAAAAAATAAACTTAATTCAACTAGCGGGTCATAAACCTCTTTGCAAACAATGCCGCGAAAAGCAGGAGCAAGTTGATCCAATATAAAAACATGACAATCATGAGCTTTCATTCCCGACACTTTACCCTCTTTAGCATTTACACATCTCTTTATATTTGAAGAATACCCATCTGGAACTTTTAGATTCTCTAAGAAATTGCATATTGCTCTTCGTTCAGCCAATGTCAATGTATAACATGCTTGTGGCATGACATAAAAACCATTATTTTCTATCTGATGTAATTCTGATCTCAAACCCATTTCTTTAAGGTCAAGTCTAGAATTTAAATCATCTTTTGTCTTTCCATCAATATTCAGCATAGTGCCAAGTATATTATCAGTAATGTTTTTTAAAATATGCATGTAATCTAGACAATGTCGTATCTCAAGTGTACTCCAATATGGTAATTGAAAAAAAATACTTAACTTCTTCCAATTATACGGAAGAGAAGTTTTATCCCGCCTTTTTTTTTTGAAGCTTTCCAAAAATCACATCATCGCATTTTTTTAGTTGCTCTAAAATTTCATCTCCTGATAGGACCTTTGGTGCTGGTCGAATTTCTATTGTTCCATCAAAAGATTTTTTGTCCTTTCGCCATCTATGATTTGGCTCCAAAAAGCGTCGGCTTCCCATATAACACATCTTAGAACCATTCTTCAATCGGCAATACCATGTGTCTTTATTACAGCACGGACAAGCAAGCTTACCTTTTGTACTCCAACCTGAAAGATTGGCATAAGCTAGAAAATCATTTATTGTCCATAACACAGCAGCACGCATGTTAAAGTTGCACTTAATATATGCATCATAAGTGTGAACCCCAAATTCCCATAATATTTTTAACTCATCAATCAAAGGTTGCAGATATACATCTATATCATTCCCAGGTTGTCCTGGACCAGGAATAATCAAGGATATGAAAAAATTAGGGGTTTTCATGCATAACCATGGTGGCATATTATATGGAATTAAAACAACTGGCCACACACTATAATTTGTAATCATAATACCAAAAGGATTAAACCCATCACTTGCTAAGCCAAGCCTAATATTCCGTGCGTCAGATGAAAATTCTGAGTGTTTTTCATCAAATGACTTCCAAGCAAACGCATCAGCTGGATGTCGCAAATTACCATCATCATGACGTCTTTCTTTATGCCATTGCATATCCTCTGCCGTCTTAGAACACATATATAACCTTTGAAGCCTAGGTATCAAAGGAAAGTGTCTCAGAACCTTGTTTGGTATGTTTTTACTCTTCCCTGATGATGTATTGCATTCTGCATTATTATTTATCTTGCTCAATTTCCATCTGGACGTACCATAGGTTGGACAACTCTCAAAATTTGCAAACTTACCCCGATAGAGAATGCAATCATTCAAGCAAACATCTATCTTCTTACACTCCAATCCAAGCTCTTGTATATAGTTATTAGCTTCATAAAAACTACTTGGTAATTTTTCACTAAAAGGAATTGCTCTTTTCAAAACTTTAAGTAATGCAGTAAAAGATCGATCTGTCCATCCATAATCAGATTTAAGCGCTAATAAAGTGACCATAAATTGAAATTTTGAAAATTCTTTGCAACCGGGATATAATTCTTGTTCAGCATCATTTAGCAAATCATAAAAAAATTTAGCAGCTTCGTTGGGGTCCTCGTGATCATGTTCTTCACCATTATGACTCTTGTCATTAAAATTAAAATCATGCAGAAGATCATGTATATTGTCATGCTCTGAAATCTCTTCTTCAACTTCTTTGAGTGCGTCATCATCTCTCTCAATATTTGGATTAACGTAATGATCCTCTCCATGACTTGACCACCATTTATAGGTCTTTACAATTCCATTTAGAATAAGATGCACAAAGACAATCTCTCGAGTGTGGAAATGGTTATTTCCACACTTACAACAAGGACAACGGATAGTATTTCCTCTACTAGAATGATTAAAGGCAAAATCAAGAAAATGATTCACTCCATTGATGTAAGCAGGTTGTCGCCGATCACCGATATCCATCCACCTTTTATCCATTGCACTATATATCAATAAAAAATACATTTAACATAAAGATATTATTAAGGATTTACAATACAAAGTAACAAAAAAAAATTCACAAAATTATTGAATAAAATGGTAGGATTAAGAATTTGCCTTGTTGCTTCTTCTCCTATCATAAAACATGATTTTAAAAAATAAGTTGGGTTTCATTGTTTAGAATAGAAACTTAAATCAGAGAGAATGTATTTGATTTTTCTCAAACGAAAACAATTTCTTCCTTATATATAAGGTTCATGAAAAGTTTCAATTCGGAAGTTAACTAGGTTGAAAAGTTGACATAAAACAAAGTCAAAGAAACCAATTCTCCAATCTCGAAGATAGCATTCAACATCAACATTTTAAAAAAAATTCCAAAAACATCAACACATGGAGTTGTTCAAAAATCTACCATAAAATATAATTGAATTTAATAACCAACTAACATCAACATATGGAAATATTAATAATTGTATCACAAATTTGACATGATCAATTGTGTTAGGCTTACTTTCTTCCAACATCATAAATCTTTTAATGATGGTTAGTGGAATTGATTTAAGATGAACACTGAATCATTAAGTTTTCTAACAAAATTTAGTACGCTAAAACTAACCGAACTCACAGACATGGAGGTTCAACCCAAAAAAACAAAAACATCTGAGCCTAAATTATAAAGCTACATATATTCACCATTAAAATTTTGTTGAGTTGAAATTCAAATCAATATTCAAATGTACATGAAATTAAATATCATTTGACTATAATTTTATGATACCGAATGACGAAAATATGTAGCTTTGAAGTTACATTGAGATAGTTCATAAAATCACGATTACGATTTAACAAATCCAAATCAGTAGAAATTTGAATTAAACAAAATCAGGCTTTTAAAAATTCCAATATAAAAAATTTTCAATAATTAAAAATATCAATATTAAAGCATGCATCAGACACAACATCAAGCATTGAAAAAGATCAATTTTAAATGTGTGGAACACCCTTGCAATATTCATTCCAAAACGAGTAAAAGTTGAACTCCAAGATTGGTTTGAGGAACTTACCAAGAAAGATATCTAGATGAACAAATTAGAAAAATTGGTCGTGAAAGCAACTACGAAGAACAACCATATTCATTACGGTTTAGGTTGTGCCAATACAAAACAATATAAATTTGATCTCAATTAAGCGTTTAGATTTTTGTTTGACCCGGGCACCAAGTAAAATGTTAAGATTTGTTAGAATATTTGCAATTAAAAAAACTATTGCAAATGAAATAAAATAAGAATAATCATGCTAGCAAATATCAGAAATGATGAAATTGGGAGGTAAATGTATCAAATGTAGAATTTTTTATCATTTTGCCATTTTTCACTAGGAGTACGAAATTGGGTGCAGTGCTTGTTAAAAAAACTATCATGCCACGAACTCAATTTTTAAAACTATAGCAATATCCCTTAAAAATGGAAAAGCATGAACATAAGTTGAGAAAAAGTTGTTGATTAAGATATTTAGTTATACTATTATACATTTGAAGCATAAAATAGATTCAGGAACCAAACAATAATCATGAAACTGTAAATAAAGACAATGGTTTTACAATTTGAACAAAAAAAATGTAGATTTTCAATTTCTATTGTAGCAACAATTAGACAAACAAAAATGAAGAGCGTCGACACTTGATGGATAGTGTTCAAAAAAATGTAAAACATAGGGTTGCCTTTGTAAACGATTAAATAGTCTTACCCCTAGCAACAATCATAGCGAGAATCTTATGAGAAACTAATGGACAGGCATAGTCTCTATCTGAGCATCGATACAAAAGATGCACGTGAGAGAGGGGAAGCGAGATTTTCAAAACCCCAAAATTGATCGCACGCCATCATCGCTGATGTTATTGGCGGGGATGAAATTAGGGCACGATTTGCTGTAGGTAGATGGGATGGAGGTCGGACTGCTCGCCGTCATCCGACATCAAGGAGGGTCAAAGGGCACGATAGAGAAGATGCAGTTCCATACACGGGCACGTGCCCTATGACTAATTAGAGGCGGAGGTGGGGGGAAACTTCCGATTAGAAATGAAAATGAGAAAGAGTTTATCGTTACCTGTCCTCGCTGAAAAAATTGATCGCACTGTGGAAGGCTTCGGTGAAGAGGTTGTCGCAAACGGAAGTTCACGCCGGCTTTGGGGGATTCGTCGGCGTTCGGCAATCCCTCAGTTGCTACAATGCGAGATGGTTTCGTGGAGAAGGGGACACGGGATTTGGGATAGGTGGAGGTTTCGGTAGAGGTGGGGAAACTATCGTGATTTGGGAGAGGCGGAAATGGCGGAAATGGCGGAAATGGCGGAAACTGGAACCGCCGGAAATCTTTAGGGCCCGATTTTTTTTTTCTATTTATTTGTTTAGAATAGAAGTTGTGTTATATATGCGGTTATGGGTATTTAATTTTATTAATTATTGAGAGGCATTCTAAATTAAAATTAAAATAACTTAAAAATCTAATTTTTAATTTCTTTTCATAGGCTATATGCAGTCCAATCGTACTCGTTCCTTTCTCACGTCATTCAAAGTTTTTGGAACTCAGTCACATGTCTTCCCTTCTCTCCATGATTACAAAGGTTACAAGGATTTCACCGATCCTACCTTCTCTCAATTTCCTTTGGACATCAACTGGAGGAACCACCGCCGGAAACGCACCTCCACGAATAGCCTCGTATACGCCTCCAAAGCCTTCCAGTTGAAAACCTAAGAACCATAACCTTAAACACGTGAAAAGTTCTTAAATATGGTGTATGCGAAAATGGGCTGATATCCGCACACCCGGGAAACTCAAAACTGATTTTGTTTCGAGGGCGTTGCCCCCGAGCCCCCACCGGGGACGCTGTCCCCTGGACCCCTGCCCGCTGTCCGGTCAGCGGTACCTCCGCCGAGGGTTGCCACCCCCGGACCCCCGCTGTCGTCGGCGCCGGATATGTCGAAGGGATTCACACTTCGATTCCTCTAAGCTCACGTGGACGAACCTGGTGTGAGAAACAAGAGGACTGAAAGTGTTCTACAACTCCAACAATATTGATTGTTAGGTTTTGGTAGAGATTTTTTTATTTTGATTTGATCGAATGCTCTCTATTTTACGACAATTGTGGTAAATTTTGTCCTCTCTACTTGAAGGCGATAAATATGCATATGTGCTTAGAGTTTACTCGTGGAGTACCAATATGATGAAATTGTGTGTTTTATTGTTTCTAGATAGAAAGATGAAGAAACGTGATCAATATGCTCGATTGTGATAAAGAAAGGTAATTGCGTAATATTTGATTATGTTTGATATCTTCACAATGATTCTTGATTATGTATTTTTGATGAAACTCGTTAAATAAATCATCTTCAATTTGTAAATGAGTTGTGATCCCGATAATTTGAAAATCATAATTTTTTAAAATGAGTTTTTCTTGGTCACTAAATTTTTGTGGCTAAAATTGTCTTTAGTGATCAAAGTTTTTTTTGTCACTAAAGATGTGTTTCAAGTGACTAAACTTTGACTTTGTCACAAAAAATATGTTTTTAGTGACTAAAATTTTAATTCATCACTAAAAATGTGTCTCTAGTGACAAAATATATTTTATCACTAAATTTTTGTCACTAATGTTGTGCCTTTAGTGACTAAAGTTTTCTTTAGTCACTAAAGATATGTCTTTAGTGACTAAACATATATTTTTTCACAAAAAATATTTCTTTAGTGACTAATTTTTTAATTCGTCACTATAGATTTGTTTTTGTGACTAATTATATTTTGTCACTAAATTTTTGTCACTAATAACATGTTTTCTTGTAGTGGTGTCACATGGCCGTGTCCTTCTCGGGGGAATCGTGGATTTTGCACATGGGCCGTGACATGGGCCCTGACATGGGCGTGTCAAATGTTACACGGGCGCGTTGGTGGTCGTGTCAGAGGCCGTGTTCTGGTCGGGAATTTCTGGTGACGGCGAATGAGTGACACGACCATTCACACGGTCGTGTTGCAACCCGTGTTCGGCCCAGTTTTTGTATTTCAGGCCCCGATTGTGGCCGTTCGTTTCTTTGCTATTTGATCCAACGGATGGGGGTTGGGTCTGATTGTTTAAACCTGGGAATAGGGTTTAGAAACCCTCATTTCTCTTGAGTGGTTCTCTTTCTAAAGCTAGAGAGAGGAGAGAGCAAGGAGGAGGAAGAAGGGCTAGATCCGATCACAGGCGGAGCTTCGGAGCTCCAAATCGCGAGCCGACTTCGGATCCGCGGAGGCAAGGAGATTGCGGTGCTTTCCATCCACAAGATTTCCATGGCGCCAAGGAAGAACGCGAGGGTAACGATTCTCACCCTAGGACATATGAAGTCCTCTTTTCCTTTGCATAGGAAGCCCTCTCACGCGAGTGTGCGATGAGTTGAGGCGTTCCTTGGGGTAGATATGTAAAGTCCCCCTTGTGTAGAGTCCATATGCGAAAATGGACATAGGCATGATGTGTGAAGCCTATCTGGACAAGTTGGTCTGTATCGGTGATGTTGTATTGCATAATAACCGGAGAAGACTCCATGTGAATGTTTGTTTTTCGGGTTTTCTACGAGGTAGATTGCAATAGGGAGCCTTGGGGACTAACACCAAGGTGCACCCGGAAAAATAGGCAAATGCGGGATGTTGCCAACATGGTGGCCAGGGAGCCAACTTGAACATAACCGTATTATGTGAATTGTGTGATGGAAACGGAACTCGGGGAGTCTTGACCTGCGCATATTGCATAAATTGTTGTTGCGGTATGAGTACGGGTCAGGCAGAACCGTACCCGATCAATGTCATTCGGCGAAACCGTTGGCATAGATGAGGGTCTTCGGCGGTCTATGGCTTAAATTGGCATGACCAATGCTAGGAAGACAAAATGCTCATATGGTTGGCCGTCCAAGGGACGGTGGTGAGACAGGAATTTCTATGGCTTAAATTGACGTGACCTTGGCCGGTTCGCCTTGAATGTGCCCTGAGTGCACGAGGTGTGTGTTCGTGCGTGCCTGCACCTGTGATGAAGTGTGTGTTTACACTATACCATTTGTTTAAGTAAACAAAATGCAGGGAAGAGCATCGCCGCCCCGAGTTGGGGGCGGGGTCATTATAATTTGGTCAGCATAGCTGACCATTACTTTTGTTTACCACCGTACGGTGGATTGTTGCTTGCAGGTGTTGCGGAGTCGAGTTGCAAGTAGCGGGCTAAAGCCCAAGTTGCTGTTCCGGCCTCAAGGTCCCATTTTAAAGTGTTTTTCTTATGTACTCATTTGTGACCGGCCCGCGTGCTGAGGTTTGGAAGACACTTTTATTAAGCAAACTCTTGTAAGGCCATAAGGCCATTTTTGGTGTGTTATACATTCCTATGGTTTTATTGTAGTGGACATTCATGCTTGGCTGGGTTCTTTTATCCTTGTAACTTAATAATATGCTTCCGCTAGGTGCTCTGTGTAGGACGTTGTGATTGGTTGAATGATCTCAATAAGTAACAAACCGGTCTGTCCGTAGTATATGGCATCGGGCCCCGGCCGGACCTACTACTATATGCAATGTGACGGATAGGGGTGTTACAGCTTCTATTTTGGCCATTTTTGTAAAGATTTCGATTTCCCCCACCTTCCTTAGTCCCGATCTACGCAGAGGTGCGATTTGGAGGTCTTCTCTGGTAAAACAAAGACAAGTGGTGGTTTTACTCCCCTCTTCCCTTCTTTCCCCTGGTGTGCTGAAATTTCTAACTTCTTTTGTCATTATCATTAATAAATTTCTCATTATAGTGATGTCTTAATCCTTTGTTTAAATCACATTGTATTATCATGTTCTTGATTTTTGTTAATCTAACCTTGTAAAGTGGTATATGTTTTGATGATGTAGTTGAATCTTGCTCTTTTAAACGTCCCTTAACTATTATGTTGGACGTGTTAGAGTTTATCTAGGATTATAAATCCTTCCTAATGGTTTATCAACCATTTCTTAAATCTAGAAATGTCTAGTAGAATCCGATGTGCCAAGTCTTGAGATATATCATGATTCTCTGGAATGTGGGAGTTAGTGGACGTAACCATCTCCACAATGTTTTGAGATTTATTATCACCATGTGGAACTCTACCGAGTGTTTGGGAATCTGTGGTGAATGGTGGAGTGTATGAGTCTCCCCCGTAGTTAGACAGATATTATATCTGTGTGGGTGTGTCTTGATGAGTGACCACCTCGCCTTAATTTTTGGGTAGAGTTGACTACATGTGGCTAATATAGTTTTGAGAATTCTTTCTTATGATTTAATCATGCTTTCCACCTTTTAGCCCAAGGCATCTGGTATAGTTTATGTACGTGATGATTCACGTAAGTCCTATTTTATGATTTTGGTACTTTACTTTGGTACTCTACTTCAGTACTTTTGGTCTTGGGTTGGTACCCCTTTTGACCTTTGTTTACTTTTGGCATACTTTTCTGCCACTACTTGTACCATCTTGATGAGGTGTTCTGTCTTTGGAATGGCTCAGGTTTGGAGCTTTAGCAGGTAGTGGAGCTGGTTTTGAAGTTCCTGAGAAGCAGTGTTGGTTGTGGTTTTCACCTCGCCATTACGAGGTAGTTTGTTGTTTTAGTTTACTTTTCCTAGTTCATATATACTTTTGTTTTAAGTGGGTTCATGTCAGATTGTTGACGCCCACAGGATAGTTGATTTTGGACTATTTGCTAGCTGCTAGTTTGTTTTCTTTCTGATTATTTTCATTACTTGCTCTCTGGGATGTTTTATGCTGAGATTGCTTGTTAGGTATTTTCAAGTGTAAAAATTTCTATTATTACTTCATGCATAACATGTTTTAAAATTCTAAATCATTATATTTAGCGACCGTAAAAGTTATTCCTACTACTATTATAAACCTAGAGTTTTGCATATCATGAATTGTCCTGTGGGGACATTTATTCTCATGTAGGATGTCTAATCTTATAAAAGAAGTATCTTCCGCAGCGAATAACTATTTTTCTCGTGAACTAGATGAGGCACTAAGCCGAGGGATACAGCTAACTTCTTAACTTAAATTGGATTTCTCTCTAAATAATTTAATAATCTTTCTTGATGTGATAAGTAGGAGTTTTGCCTGAGCGTCCGCAGTTATCCCCTACTGACGTGAAATCATGACGCACATTTTCCCTTACTCTAATATATCTTTAAAGGCGGTGAAAATACAGGTTGTGACGTCGATCATATCGTTAATTGACGAAGTTATAAATAACAGCTTAGATCGAGATCAAATATTTTTCTGATCAAAGAATTAATTCATTCTGAAAAATGAGAAGCAGAGTTCGTCGTCTTCTTCCGCCATTGTTATAAAGCCAAGAAATTCAATTCGAAAATATGAAGGGGTTCTGAGTTCGCTGAGGCATTCAACATCCGCTACAGCAAGTTCAGAGTATTTCTCTGAGGAAGACGAATCAGTCTAGGCGAGCCCTAGCTGAAAGTATCTTCACGATTCAAGTCGTGCCAAATCTGAAGATCATTTGCTAGATCTTTGACGAAGAAGTAGAGAGGGCTGATATCTTCTCTGTTGGAACCAGCAAGGCCGATTCCACCTAAAGCTCGGAACTACTGAGGCAGCTTGTGCTTACTCCCTTGGGATCACTCTAGGCGAAGAACTAGACCGGAGGCTTCAGTGAGGAGGTCCCACCTCTTACCCGAAAGAGACTAGAACTAGAGCTCTTCCCCTCCCTAGCCAATACTGAGCTAGGTGCCTTAGAGAAGATAAGAGGAGTCCAGGGTTTTTTCTAAGGCACCTTACCGGTCTATTTATAGGCCTCTGAACTGGGACTGCTAATAAGCAAACTATGCTGCTGTGAAAATACCAGAATACCCTTGGCTGGGTCTGCCAACAGCTAAACTCCGCTGTCCCAAAAGACTAAATGCAGCCCATGCAGGGTAAAAGAGTAAAACCACCTCCAGGGCCCCGAAGGTGGGCCCGACCTTACCTGAACTGGCCCTGAAACCAAGACGGCCCTTCTCTCGAGGCGCCTCTCATTAGGGTCCTCTCGCCAGGCCGAACCCTCTTCACTCGCCTAGGCCCTCTCCTCTCGCCAGGCCGAACGCTCTTCACTCGCCTAGGCCCTCTCCTCTCGCCAGGCCGAACGCTCTTCACTCGCCTAGGCCCTCTCCTCTCGCCAGGCCGAACGCTCTTCACTCGCCTAGGCCCTCTCCTCTCGCCAGGCCGAACGCTCTTCACTCGCCTAGGCCCTCTCCTCTCGCCAGGCCGAACGCTCTTCACTCGCCTAGGCCCTCTCCTCTCGCCAGGGCCCCTCTCACCACGCTGGACCCCTCTTGCTGGGCTGCGAGCCCGAGGTTGTACACAATCCCCGCTCTTTTCGAGGTTGGCACAAACTCGGAAAGATAGTCCAACCGAGGCTCGCGATGGTACAGCCAATTTATTGAGGGAATCTTTTGGTGGGCCCCTTGCCTGACCTATAAATACAGAACCTCCCTTCCCTCAAAGGGGGTACTTCCTTACTTTCTCTCTCCTTAACGCTTGACCATGTCTCTCAACCAAAGCGTCCGGGACCGCCTCGCGGCCGTGCGCCAGCGGAATAGGGCGACGGCGGCGGGTCTGAACAAGATCCCTGCCCGTGCTCCTCCCTCGCTACCGCTATCCGCCTCACCTCCTAAGAGGACCAAAATTCTGGAGCCTCATATTCTGGCTGAGGAACCCTCTCGCACCCATCCAAGGGGACCGACGCCCCCGGCCCCCGCTAGCCTCAAGGGAAAAGAAGTACGTTCTTCCAACCTTTTCGGGTTTCTTGCTACTGCCCCTTCTTTATCTGCTGTCTATTTTCAGAGACTTTTGGAGGCCTCTCAGCGCCCCGAGACCATCCGAATAAACATCTCCGAATTCCCTTCTCAGCGCCTCTCGCCCCAGGACTCCCTCCCTTCTACGCCGATGACGAAGAGGGATGACCCTTCCACCGCTTCGGACCGCACTCGCCGAATTGGTAAGAGATCTTATCACTGACTTGCTCCGTCCCTGCTATTCCTTCCGCCACTCCCAGCCAATATTGGTCTTCTGGCAGGTGCGAGTGGGAGGCCTGCCGAGAGCACTCTGGCCGCTGACTCGCCGACTGAGGGTTATTCTGGGAGAGAAGCCTTCTCGCCTCCTCCGCCAATAGACGAGATTGACGATTATCTGGGCGATCCCGCGGACCCCATAGAGATGAAGCGAAAGGTGGCCGAGATGCTGCGGAAGCACGCATTGCTCATCCAAGCACTGGAAAAAGGAAAGCAGGTCGCGGACCACCGAATTGATTGGCTCGAAATGGAATGTGCTCGCCTGTCGAATGAGATTGATGTCGACACGGAGGTGGACCAGACTGATCCTCTAGCGATTCTGAACGATGTCGATCAGCAGCTTCGTTACGCCCGGCGCGGTGTTGCGGCTGCTCGCGCCTTCCACTTCCCCCATCGCCCCCCCTGCGTGAGAGGTCGTGGAGGACGATGGAGGTGGGACAAGAACTGACGGAGCCCGAGCGTTCTTCCCTCCTGCAGTCGCCTCTCGCTTCCCGCCTTCCGCCAAATAACTCTTCTTAGCTGTAATAGTATTGACTGATATAGCGCCTGCTGTGCGCCCTTTTGAACTCGCCGCCCGCTACGCGCGGGATTAATTAATGTCATAATGTCGGTTTTAATCGTCACTACTGCTTCTTTAAGTGATTTCTATTTCACATTATTGGCTTTCATCATTAGCTGTCTGTCCCGCTGTCTTTTCACCGCTCTTTTTTCGAGAAGGCCGTTCGCTTGGCGTTCCGCTGCCCGAGGCCCGGAGGGCGAAGGGTCGGCCGACTCTTCCCTTCTCCTGACGCAACCACCTTGTCCGTACCGAGGTACAGGGGAAGGTTATAAATACCCCCCCCCCTGCCAAAACAAGAGGTATGCTTTCCTTAGACTCCAACCCGCGAGTACCCTTCTTCTTGCTGTTCGACTCGCTCTCCAGCCTCTCCCGCTTCTCGCGCACACTCGCGCGTTCCCCATTCGCCAGTCCCTCCCTTTAGTCTCGCCCTGCGCTCAAGATGGCAAAGAGGAGGTCTGAAGGGAGTGAGGGGCGCAGCCGCTGCGGGAAACGATTCACCGACCACGACTTCCCCCCCGGTCGTCTTTCTGCCGACGATTACGAGGCCTTTCGGAGCGACTACCTGTCAGAAGGCTTCGAGTCGCGCCCTCCCCGGGTCGGTGAGAGCATCAACACTTTCTACCCGGGAGAACTCGCCTTCCCAATCTCCCACTTTGAAGCTGGGCTTCGACTTCCCTTTTGGCCAGAGGTAAAACAGGTCCTGAAGTACTTCGGTGTTGTACCCGCTCAACTGAATCCGAATGCCATCTCTGTCATCATTGCATTCGCCTGCTACATGCGGAGGGAGAGAATAGAGTTCAGTCTTACCGTCTTCCGTAAGATGTTCGTGTACCACGCCAATCAGGACGGAGTGTCCTTCTTTACTGGGTTGAATCTGAAGGTGTGCGAGACCCCTAACAAGAATCACCACTGGCTCACTCGCTTTGTTTTCATCCGCGGGAATCTAGGCGGAGTTCCTCTCGCGCCGGTGTCTCCTGCTGAAACCTTCTACACCTCCCCTCAGGTAGGCGGAACGGATAGACTTCTCTGTGAATACCTTGCAGGGAAGAACTTTGAAGTTCGTTATCTGAGAAGAGGGCTCACCTCTCTACCCCCCGTGCTCCCCGGGGAAGGTATACTTCGAACTTCTCTTTTCATTACTTCTCGCCTCTTTCTCTCGCGAGAGCTCTTCTGATGTTCGTTCTCTCCTTTCTTCTCAGGAGAGAGGGTCGTGCCAACGCATCCCCCCTATCGAAGCGCCATTAAGCCTTCCCCCGATGTGGCTCTCGCTACTATGGCGGCCGAGGCGGCCAGAGAATCGCTGGCCCCTCTCCCCCAAAAGAGGGTGGCCGAGGATTCCGCACCGCTTCGCCTTAGTCCTTCGAAGAAGATGCGGATGAAGACCAAGAAGACCGTCTCCTTCCCCTCCGGGAAGGGCAAAGCTCCTGCCGATCTCGCGGGGACGCCGGGATCACTGAGCCCTATTTCCGTGGGGTCTCGGTCTCCCCACTCGCCTCCTCTAACTTCTCCACGTAAAATGACCTCGCTCCCCGAGGGGGCAGCCCCCTTCGCTCCCCTGGCGAGTTCATCCTGCCCTTCTCCTCGATTCCCCTCTCGCGAGGGGACTTCCCAAATTCCCCCGCCGTCCGATCACCTCAACTTCGACCTGGGGCCGGCGGTCCCTGACGGCAACAATGACCCCTCTCTGATTTGGGATAAGGGGTCCTACCGAGTCTCCATTTCCACCCTCCTGCCCTCCTGGAGAGAGCAGGCTGAGCCCAGTGCTCACGCTTTCTCCTTGGGCTTCGGCCTATATGGAGGCCTTACTCCCGATCCGCTCGACGCAGCCACCACGCGAGACCTAGTCCTGAGGACGGCACACTCGCAGTTGCGCACTTTAGAGCTGTCGCACCGCCTCTCGCGGCGCCTGATTTTCAACACCAAAAGCTGGAAGGAGATACACACCGAGCTGGAGACCGAGCGCGAAAAGTCGGGGGACCTTGCCAAGCGGCTGGAGGTGTCCGAAAGCCTTCTGGCGAAAGCTAGCGGCGGAGTGGTAAGTCAACACCCCGCCACTGTTCTACGGGCACTTGCCCCGGTACCCCCTCTTTTTCACTTTTTTACCTCTCCTTTTCTCTCGCAGGATGCCGAGACGGCCGATCGGCTACGTTCGCGGGTGGAATGGCTGGAGGCCGAAGTAAGAGAGCTAAAGGCGGAGAACGCCAGGCTCAAGGAAGCTCCCCTTCCCCGTTCGCAGGCCTCCCCACTTCCTCTCGCGCGCTATACCCACGATGATGTGGAGGAGTTTTGTAAGGATGCCAACATAAGGACCGCCGAGCTCATCCTCAAGATGATGCGGGAGCTAGGTGTTGTAAAAGACGGCTGCGAAGATATCACTGCTCGAGACCTCGTGCCCGAGATCTATGGCGAGGACGAGGATCCCTCAGCGAGTGAGAGGGGTTAGGGCCCTCTTTTTCCTTTCTTTTGCTGGGATTGTAATACTTCCTATTTCATAGCCGTAGGATGTTTGAACGCTGTTATGACTCATGTTTAAATTCTTACTTTTTGCTCGCCTCTCGCTTCTTCCTTATCTTACGAATGCGTTGTCTTAAAATATAGACATGACTCGTGCATGTATATACGTATATATATTCTTGCTCGCGCCTTTTTAGGGCCGGCCCTTTCTTTTATACCGGGATTGCTCGAGGAAACCTCGAAATTATCGATAGGCGAGAGAAAAACAGCCTTTCCTCTCGCCTAGTTATTACCCGTGGGCTTGGCTCCTGGGGCGAGTGGGTGGGCCTCCCTGGTTTTCCGTGAGCGAGAGGAGTGTTTACTCGCCCTCGGCTCTCGGGACGGCTCCTCTCAGTGCGAGTGGACAGGGAGGGCTTGCTATCTTCCCTCCCTCCCTTTTTTTCCTTCCTCTCTTTTTTTCTTTTTCTTTATGTGGTGACTTCCCCCGAAGCATCCCTTTTTTTGCTAGGGGGGATAGATTTTTCCGATTAGCCGACCTCCGTTGTTGCTAGCGGACATTAACACGAAAACCCAAACCCTCGCTCGCAGAGGACCCGAGAGCGTTGGGTCCCTCCTCTCCCATCTATTCCAGCCACCGAGTGAGCCTACAGACCTGCCAGCTCGATGGTAGCCTGGACAGCGGGTCTTCTCGGGGTCTCCTCTCCTCTTTCTCCTCCAACCGCCGAGTGAGCCTACAGACCTGCCAGCTCGATGGTAGCCTGGACAGCGGGTCTTCTCGGGGTCTCTTCTCCTCTTTCTCCTTCAACCGCCGAGTGAGCCTACAGACCTGCCAGCTCGATGGTAGCCTGGACAGCGGGTCTTCTCGGGGTCTCCTCTCCTCTTTCACCTCCAACCGCCGAGTGAGCCTACAGACCTGCCAGCTCGATGGTAGCCTGGACAGCGGGTCTTCTCGGGGTCTCCTCTCCTCTTTCTCCTCCAACCGCCGAGTGAGCCTACAGACCTGCCAGCTCGATGGTAGCCTGGACAGCGGGTCTTCTCGGGGTCTCCTCTCCTCTTTCTCCTCCAACCGCCGAGTGAGCCTACAGACCTGCCAGCTCGATGGTAGCCTGGACAGCGGGTCTTCTCGGGGTCTCCTCTCCTCTTTCTCCTCCAACCGCCGAGTGAGCCTACAGACCTGCCAGCTCGATGGTAGCCTGGACAGCGGGTCTTCTCGGGGTCTCCTCTCCTCTTTCACCTCCAACCGCCGAGTGAGCCTACAGACCTGCCAGCTCGATGGTAGCCTGGACAGCGGGTCTTCTCGGGGTCTCCTCTCCTCTTTCACCTCCAACCGCCGAGTGAGCCTACAGACCTGCCAGCTCGATGGTAGCCTGGACAGCGGGTCTTCTCGGGGTCTCCTCTCCTCTTTCACCTCCAACCGCCGAGTGAGCCTACAGACCTGCCAGCTCGATGGTAGCCTGGACAGCGGGTCTTCTCGGGGTCTCCTCTCCTCTTTCTCCTCCAACCGCCGAGTGAGCCTACAGACCTGCCAGCTCGATGGTAGCCTGGACAGCGGGTCTTCTCGGGGTCTCCTCTCCTCTTTCTCCTTCAACCGCCGAGTGAGCCTACAGACCTGCCAGCTCGATGGTAGCCTGGACAGCGGGTCTTCTCGGGGTCTCCTCTCCTCTTTCACCTCCAACCGCCGAGTGAGCCTACAGACCTGCCAGCTCGATGGTAGCCTGGACAGCGGGTCTTCTCGGGGTCTCCTCTCCTCTTTCTCCTTCAACCGTCGAGTGAGCCTACAGACCTGCCAGCTCGATGGTAGCCTGGACAGCGGGTCTTCTCGGGGTCTCCTCTCCTCTTTCACCTCCAACCGCCGAGTGAGCCTACAGACCTGCCAGCTCGATGGTAGCCTGGACAGCGGGTCTTCTCGGGGTCTCCTCTCCTCTTTCTCCTCCAACCGCCGAGTGAGCCTACAGACCTGCCAGCTCGATGGTAGCCTGGACAGCGGGTCTTCTCGGGGTCTCCTCTCCTCTTTCTCCTCCAACCGCCGAGTGAGCCTACAGACCTGCCAGCTCGATGGTAGCCTGGACAGCGGGTCTTCTCGGGGTCTCCTCTCCTCTTTCTCCTCCAACCGCCGAGTGAGCCTACAGACCTGCCAGCTCGATGGTAGCCTGGACAGCGGGTCTTCTCGGGGTCTCCTCTCCTCTTTCTCCTCCAACCGCCGAGTGAGCCTACAGACCTGCCAGCTCGATGGTAGCCTGGACAGCGGGTCTTCTCGGGGTCTCCTCTCCTCTCTCTCCTCCAACCATCGCTCTCTCGTCCTCTGAAGGAGGGCGCCCTGCGGTATAGTATTAGCATATTCAAAAGAGGGAGGATTATTAACGATATGCTCAAGTAAATTCAAAAGACTTTTATTATTATGGGTAAAAACGTTTTAGATCATCGCCATTGCGGGCGCAGTCCAGGGGTATCCCGTCCACATCCTGGAGGTGATACCCCCCTGACTTTAAGACTTCTTTTACTATGAAAGGACCTTCCCAATTGGGGTTGAGCTTTCCCACCGAGGCTCCCCTCCCTGCAGCATCTACCTTCTTGAGGACCAAATCCCCCTTTTGAAACTGCTTGATCCGGATGTGCTTATCGAAGTACCGGGACATCCGGCGCTTGACCTCCTCCTGTCGGACTGTTGCTAGTTCTCTGAGCTCTTCCACGAGATCGAGAGTAAGTCTCTGCTCCTCTCCATTATCGAACTGCCACCCTTCCTCTCCTTCTCTGGCTGCTGTGACCCTAGGCGATTCAACTTCAAATTCCACAGGTATGACGGCCTCGGAGCCATGAGAGAGTTTGAAGGGCGTTTCCCCGGTGGCCGTGTTGGGTGTAGTTCGCAGAGCCCACAGGACAGAGGGGAGCTGTTCCACCCAGCTCCCCCTCAAGTTCTCTACTTTCTTCTTCAGGAGGTTCACTATAATCTTGTTTGCTGCCTCGACCTGCCCGTTGCTTCGTGGATGATGGACCGAGGCGAACCGAAGGTCTATGCCGAGCTGTGCACAAAAATCCACAAACTCTTTGCTAGCAAATTGCGGCCCGTTATCGGTGACTATGGCTAAAGGAAGCCCGTGCCGGCAAATAATCTCCCCCCATACGAAATTCCTCACCACCTGCGAGGTTACCTTTGCCAGGGCCTTAACTTCTAACCACTTTGAGAAGTAATCCACCATAACCAGTAGGAACCTCCTCTGACCACTGGCTTGAGGAAACGGTCCTACCAGATCCAATCCCCATATGGCGAAGGGCCAAGGGGAGGTGATCGTTCGCAGCCATTGCGCTGGAAGGAGCTGCAAAGGAGCAAACTCTTGGCACTTCCTACACCTTTTAGCAAGCTCTTCTGCATCTCTTCGTAGGGTAGGCCAGAAGTAGCCCTGCCTTAGCACTCTCCCTTCCAAGGTTCGACTCCCCGAATGGCTCCCGCACTCTCCCGAATGGACTTCTTCCAGCACCCTTGGTGCTTCCTTCTCGGATACACATCGGGCTAACAGTCCGGACAACGTTTTTCGATAAAGTACTCCTTCCTTCAACAAATAGTATGCCGACTTGTATCGGATTCGTTTCTTCTCGAGATCCTCCTCGGGTAGTCGTCCCGACGCCAGGAAAGTCACAAAGGGATCCATCCAAGACCTCTCCTGGTCGATCTCCATCACCTCCCCCTCTTCTATGGAGGGTCTGAAGAGCTCGGTCATGGTCCCTCCGGCCTGAGGGCCATGCTTCGCGAGCAGGTCTGCCCGAGCATTCTCCTCTCGAGGAACATGCTGAATGGAGAAGCTATGGAACTGTCCAACTATGCCTTTTATCTTCACTAGGTACAACTGGAGAGTCGGCTCCCTCACCTCGAACTCTCCGCTGATATGTCGCGCCACCACCAAGGAGTCCGTGAAGACCCTGATATCCTGTATACCCAACTCCCTGGCCAACCGAAGTCCGGCGATGATGGCCTCATACTCCGCCTGATTATTGGTGAGGGTGAAGTGTATTTTCAGAGCTTGTTCAATCCTAGTCCCCTCAGGACTCGCCAGGATGACCCCTCCCCCGAAAGAATTCCTACCAGAAGCTCCGTCCACCAGCATCTTCCATGCTGCTACGGGAGGTACCTCCATTTCTTCGGCCTCCAGTACGTAGTCTGCCAAGAAATCCGCCACCACTTGTGCTTTAATAGCTTCTCGAGGAACGTAGGAGAGGTCGAATTCACTGAGCTCTATCGACCACTTGGCCAACCTCCCCGAGTGTTCGACCCCTCCGAGGATACGGCGAAGGGGGTGATCCGTCACGACCTGGATGGCGTGGGCTTGGAAATAGGGTCTGAGCTTCCGGGCCGACACAATGAGAGCGAAAGCCAACTTTTCAAGGATGGGGTACTTCAGCTCTGCCTTCTTGAGGACTCTGCTTACATAATAGATTGGGAACTGCCTCTTCCCTTCTTCGCGGACAAGGACTGAGCTGACCGCCCCCGTCCCTACCCCGAGGTAGAAGAGCAAGTTCTCCCCCTCCCTCGGCCCCTGAAGTAGCGGCGTCTGAGTGAGTTGCTGCTTTAGAGCCGCGAAGGCTTTCTCACATTCAATGGTCCATTCGAACTCCTTCCCTCCCCTCAGGGTTCGAAAGAAAGAAGAGCACCTCTCTCCCGCTCTGGAGAGGAACCTGCTCAAACCGGCTAGTTTACCAGTGAGACGTTGGACTTCTTTGGCATTCCTAGGAGATCCCAGCTCCAGTATCGCCCTTACCTTGTCAGGGTTGGGCTCCACCCCTTCAGGGGTGAGGAGATGTCCCAAGAACTTCCCTCGGCTGGCCCCAAACACACATTTCAGAGGGTTAAGCCTCATCTTATACTTTCTAATGGTTGCAAAGGTCTCCTGTAGGTCTAGGACATGAGACCCGAGGTCCCGACTCTTTACCATCAAGTCGTCCACGTAAACTTCGAGGTTCCGCCCTTTCTGCTCACGGAAGATCCGGTCCATCATCCTTTGGTAGGTTGCCCCCGCATTTTTTAGCCCAAAGGGCATCATGTTATAGCTGAAGCAACCATCCTCCGTGACGAAGGTGACATCCTTGACGTCCGGAGGGTGCATGCGTATCTGGTGGTACCCTGAAAAAGCATCTAAAAAACTCATTAGTGAGAAACCGACGGCTGAGTCAACCAGTGCGTCGATCCGAGGCAGGGGGTAACAATCCTTAGGACAAGCTTTATTTAAGAGAGAGAAATCGATACACATCCTCCACTTGCCCTCCCCCTTTTTCACCATTACAACGTTGCTCACCCATCCCGGATACCTGTTAGCCGATATGAATCCCGCTCGGAGCAGCTTCTCTACCTCTTCTCTGATGGGCCCGGCCATCTTGGAGGCGATGGCTCTCTTCTTCTGTTGAATGGGGCGAACCCCGGGGTCGAGGTCGAGACGATGGCACGCCACATCCGCGTCGACCCCCGGCATGTCTGCTGCGCTCCAGGCGAAGACATCAATGTTCTCTTCTACACACTTCCGAATTTCTTCCTGGTCCTGCGGAGTGAGCTCACCGCTGATCTTTATCTTCTCTTTTCTCCCGTCTTTGGTGAGGATCTCGACCTCCAGAACCTCTACCGCCGCCCTCAACCTCGAGGGTTCTTCCTCCTCCTGTTCTCCCAGCTCTTCCTCCAGATCCTTCGACCCGCACCCAACTCCTGAGATTTCCACAGTAGCCACCCTCTCCTGGGCCTTTCCTCCTTCTCCCTTCTCCAACCCGTCTCCTTCATACATCTCCTTCTCCACTACCAGACTTCCTTCCCCTCCTGCTCCTCTAGCCACCTGCTCTCCAGCCATCCCTGGCTCCACCGCAATGCCCCTCTCCACTGCCATCTCCAACTCCTCTCCTCCAGCCACCTGCTCTCCAGCCATCACTGGCTCCACCGCAATGCTCCTCTCCACTACCATCTCCAACTCCTCTCCTCCAGCCATTTCTTCTTCCGCTACCCGATCTTCCTCCACTCCTGCTTCCCTTCTTCCCGACTCCCCTCTCTCCATCCTCGCTCCCAACTCCTCCGCATCCTCCATCCACGAGATGGTGTTGACCGCCGTCACATAGCACTCCCGAGCCGCTTTCGGGTCCCCTCTCACCCTGATCTGGGTTCCTCCCGAATTGAGCTTCAGGCACTGATGAAAAGAGGATGGAACGCATCTAAAGGCACTGATAAGAGGGCACCCAAAGATCGCGTTGTAGCTGCTGGGAGCGTCCACTATCACGAAATGACAATTCCTGGACAACCCCCCCAAGGTCACCTGAAGTCCTACTCCTCCCTCAACCTCCTTCCTTTCTCCTAAAAAGCCAAACAACGGTCCATCCGCCGCCAACACCCTTCGAGACTCCACCCTCATCTCGATGAAAGCCTTCTTGAAGATTACATTAATGGAACTCCCATTGTCCACCAGAATGCGAGATACCGTGAAGTTCTCGATGGCAGTCTTGATCACGAGCGCGTCACAGAAAGGATCCTCGTGGTCAGGTAGGTCTCTTCTGGAAAACGTGATCTTCTCATCCGGGGGCGGGGTTTGTGACGTCGAGGCGACGCTCCGACGATACATAGTGTGAAGACTGGCCTTACGGGTGGCCTCGATTCCCACCCCCCCATGAATTACTCCGATCCCCCCTCGATCCCCTGTATCTGACCGGTCTACACACCGATCTTCCTCCCCAGCTCCTGGCACCTCTACCATCCGCACTGCCGGTTGTCGATCTTCTCCTCCTTTTCCTCTCTTCAACTCCAAGAACTCGGGACATGTTGCCGTCGCGTGACCCTCCTCCTCGTGGAAGTCACAATAGGGCAAAACTCCCTCCTCACGTCTCTCTTCTGGGGGATTCCTCCTCCTCCCTGCTCCCGCTCTTCCACGATCTCTTCCCCTTCCTCTCCCTCTGCCTATGGCCATAGCCTGCTGAGGTGGGGGTGGGAGTGGCCTCGGACCATGCCCCCATCCTAGTGGGTGAAACCTTCCTGGTCCTTGATAAAAGTTTCTTCCCCCCTGCGGAGGACCTCTCCCAGGTCCCTGAACCGGGCCTCCTGGTTGTCTCCACCCCGGCTCCGGGTGTACGGGCCCTCTTAATTCCTCTCTCCTCCTTCCTTCCGGCTGTCTTCCCCCTCCTGGCTCCCTCTGCTCCACCTCCGTCAACCTTGCCAACTTCCTTGCGAATGCCGGGTTTGCCGCCTCCATGGCTATTTCTTTCGCGGCCTTCTCCATCAACCCTTCGAAGGACAACGGCGCCTTCCTGGTGAGGCTCATCTTGAAGAAGCCTTCCCTTAGCCCCACGGTGAAAGCCATCTGGAGGGCGAAACCAGGCACCTCCTGAATGTCCAACATCTCCTCCTGGAAGCGGTCTACATACTGAGCCAAAGACTCGTCTGCCCTCTGCTTGATCAGGAAGATGGACTCCGGGTTCCTCTTCCTCTTTTTGGAGGTTGAGAACCGCAGTTGGAAACTTCTGCTCAGGTCCTCGAAGCAATAAATAGAACCAGTTGGGAGTTGGTGGAACCAATCCCTAGCCTTGTCCTTCAAAGTGATGGCGAAGAGGCGGCACTTGAAGGCGTCCGTCATGGGTCTGATGGAAACTGCGTCTTCAAACCACTGCAAGTGTTGGAGGGGGTCATCCTTCCCCACGTAGTAGTTCATTTCCGGCTCACGGAACCCTTCTGGAACGGATGCCGAGAGGACCAACTCGCAAAAAGGAGATCCTCTCGCCAGTGACTTCGCCTGGTCCACTCGCGCCACGAGGTCCACCGGCGCGGCACTCGCCGGACTAGGGAAGAGCTCCCTTCCTTCCACCTCTCGCCGACTTCCTTCCGCCATTACCTCTTTTCCTGGCCGCCTCCCAGGCGCATCTTCCCCTATTCTCGCCGAGTCGGCCCCTCCCCTGGGCGCGAGGTCTGGCGCTTGAGGAGAGGGGGTCTCGCACTCGCCTCTTTGTGCGAGTTGTTTGAGGAGATCCATGATCCCTCCAATGGACGTCATGAACTCCGTTCTCCCAACATACTCCTCCCGGCTGGGGGACCTCTCGCCTCCTCCTCCCGCATCTCCCGCCATGAGATAACCCCTCGTTCTTCCGCACAGGCTGCAGCTCCACGCTCACCGCACCATAAAATGTTGGAACCAGCAAGGCCGATTCCACCTAAAGCTCGGAACTACTGAGGCAGCTTGTGCTTACTCCCTTGGGATCACTCTAGGCGAAGAACTAGACCGGAGGCTTTAGTGAGGAGGTCCCACCTCTTACCCGAAAGAGACTAGAACTAGAGCTCTTCCCCTCCCTAGCCAATACTGAGCTAGGTGCCTTAGAGAAGATAAGAGGAGTCCAGGGTTTTTTCTAAGGCACCTTACCGGTCTATTTATAGGCCTCTGAACTGGGACTGCTAATAAGCAAACTATGCTGCTGTGAAAATACCAGAATACCCTTGGCTGGGTCTGCCAACAGCTAAACTCCGCTGTCCCAAAAGACTAAATGCAGCCCATGCAGGGTAAAAGAGTAAAACCACCTCCAGGGCCCCGAAGGTGGGCCCGACCTTACCTGAACTGGCCCTGAAACCAAGACGGCCCTTCTCTCGAGGCGCCTCTCATTAGGGTCCTCTCGCCAGGCCGAACCCTCTTCACTCGCCTAGGCCCTCTCCTCTCGCCAGGCCGAACGCTCTTCACTCGCCTAGGCCCTCTCCTCTCGCCAGGCCGAACGCTCTTCACTCGCCTAGGCCCTCTCCTCTCGCCAGGCCGAACGCTCTTCACTCGCCTAGGCCCTCTCCTCTCGCCAGGCCGAACGCTCTTCACTCGCCTAGGCCCTCTCCTCTCGCCAGGCCGAACGCTCTTCACTCGCCTAGGCCCTCTCCTCTCGCCAGGGCCCCTCTCGCCACGCTGGACCCCTCTTGCTGGGCTGCGAGCCCAAGGTTGTACATTCTCAGTCCAGATCGGGATAGATTCCTGAAGAAGAAGTAGCAGAAGTTTCTGCTAGTTACTTCCATAACAAGCCGGGATTTAATTTAAGATCACTTTCTCATCTTGTTACTGTGAAGACGTAGATAGGGCTGACATCTGCTCAGTCCAGGTAGACAGACACAAAGAATTTTCTCTAGTGACTGTAATTCATTTCTTTGATATTATGTGTAGGATTCATATTGAATCTGAGTGGTAAGGCTAAGTGCCTAATCTTTAATCCTGTATTATAAAGGCTGAGGTAGGGCAAGGGTTTCCTGAGTTATATGAGTGTGGATCACTCTGAGGTAGGGCAGAATTTCCTGAGGTGTAGGAGTGTTGATTCTGTCTGAGGTAGAGTTCTTGGGAAGAACTTAAGCTGTAGGATCTTGGTGATCTGAGTTGTAAGACTTGTATAGTCTGAGTTGTAGGAGCTAGTTGGGCTCTAAGCTATAATATTTGAGGATCTGACAAAGAAAGAAGAAGGTGTTTGGCCGAATCTAGTAAATTGCTAGATAGACGAAGGGGGAAGTGGATGTAGCCATAAATTGGGGAACCACTATAAATCTGTGAGTTCTGTGATGTGATTGTTGTGCTGTGATGGTGTTAAAATTGCCAAATAGCTTTCTTGCATTATCTGACAGAGATAGTAATAAAGATATAGAAACAAATTTCATTAACTTTAAGTAGCCTAGAATTAAATTGGACCTATTCACCCCCCCCCCCTCTAGGTGTTTAGTTGATCTTGAAAACAAAACATTCAACAAGTTCCTTAGATCTATAACCAGAAATTAGGACACCAAGATCTGTGCAATCAGAGAGATGGATAAGCTAGCTGAAACTCCTCCACATACTTTGTTTGGGAAGCTGCTCTCCTATGAGATGCAGCTATCTGCCAAAATGGAGGAGGAGACATCCAGCAGAGCTCAAGCCAAGGAAAATACGGTGGTCCTCAAGACTGAGGGCTCTAAGAATGGCAAGGAGAGGATTTTATCTCCCCTAAGAAATCCCGCTGATTCAGACAGTTCTTAATCAAGTTCATCTGACAGCAATATGTCAAATGGTGAGTTTGTTGCCATCTCAAGGAAGTTCCAGAAGATGATGAAGAGGAAGTAGTGGAGTAACAGGCCTTTCTCCTCCTATCCTCACAATAAGGACTATAATAAGGCTGAGAAGAAGTTATCTATGGGAGATAGGTATGACACAAAACCCAGTAAACAGCTTTCTTCTAATGTTTTTTGTTACTGTTGTAGCAAGACTGGGCATGTCATTGCTAATTGCCCAGTCAAAAGAAAAGAGTAGAAAAAAATCTGAGGAGAAGAAGCACCACCACCAACACAAGGGAAAGAAGGAAAGGTCATTCATTGAGAAAAAGGAGAAGAGATAGAGTCAGAGTGACTCAGCTTCTTCAAATTCTGAATAAGAAGAAGCCTACATAAGGCTTGTTGCTGCTATTACTGACAAAGATGAAGACTATCCTGCTATAAGGATAGGAATCAGGGCCCCTCTATCACACTCAAAAAGTGATGCTGAGGTGGATGAAGATGATAGCGGCTACTATGGTCTCATGGCAATGACAGATGAAGAATCTAGCCAGGATCAGCCTTGTCCATAGAAGGTATATTCAATATAGTCCCAATTCAGATGCATCTTCATCCTGTGATGAAGATGGGTCAGAATCTAAGCAAGATGTCAATCAAATGATTGACAAGTATGGTGCCTTTTGGAATGCCTTGAAGAGAAGCAAGAGGTTGGCTAAAAAAAGCTGAGGAGATAGTCTCCCTACCTCTAGTTGCTTCTGAAAGAGAGTGGTTTGATTTGATTTACTCTAGAGGGGGGGGGGGGTGAATAGAGTAATTAAATTTTGGCTGTTTTTCAGATTTATATCAGACTAAAAGTAGGTAATACTAATAATAATAGAAAGAAATAAAATAGGCTAAACTAAGTTATCACAGTCACAGCAAGAACATAAAGAGAATGAACACGCACAGACAACACAAGAAATTTATAATGGTTACCCAACTTGGTATATCCACTCTTCTACCAGCCTGGTACGAATCAACAATCAGGTTTTTTATGAGGTGACTGCCACCACAAGATCTATTTCTAGGGAGATCTCACAACCCTTTAGGCTTTTGATTAGGTGCCCAAAAACTAGGAATAAACTTTTGAAGGGAGTTAATAAACCCTTTGTACAGGAGGTGAGGGAGAGGTGATGAGGTCTTCCCTTTTCTCTATCCAATAGAGAAGACTAGTGGATTTGTTGTTATCAAGACTCCTTCTGAAACACTGGAATGATTCAAAAGACTTGGAGTCTTGCTCAGGGTGTAGGTATTCAGCCTTATCTGAATGAATCCTGGAACTTTCTGACTGATTTAAGATATTATCCTTGAATGTTCCTGGAGGAGAGGGTTGAAGAAGGCTCTTGATAATGATGGATGTTCTTCTTAAGTCTTCAGAATGAACAATAGAGAAAATAGAATGTTTTCTGTATGCAGAGAAGAAGTTCTGTATGATGTTGTTCTGAGCAACTGTATTATCTTCTCTGTATTGTTCTTGTGTTTCTACTACAGGTCTAGACTGCGTATGCTTGCAGTGATTGTTTTGTATTCTTCTGAAAAAGAGAAAATCTCTTTTATATTCTCTAGTCAATAATTTCTCCTTTGAAATTTGAAATTCAGTCATTAATTGCTGATTGCCCTGGAGAAAGAAACGGCTGGAATATTTGACTTTAATGAGTTTCCCCAATTATCCCTAATAAAATAAGCAAGAAATTAACCAGATGAAAACCATAATTAATGATGCCAATAACGGCTATATTAAAGGGAATATGAGCATTAATTACTCAGGAATATTACTGCTAAATAATATAGAAAGTAAGGGACAGAAATAAGGAAAACTTCTCATTCTGGCTCGGGACAAAAATCGTAGACCTCAGAATAGAATTTGTCGACTGGAGTTCCAAGTTCGTTGACGTGAGAATTCCTGTTTGTCTACCTGAGCTCTGTGAACTGCATTCTGGAAATAACTTGCCAATTCTATGCTCTGAGTTAGTCGAGCTGAGATTATTTTTGAAAGAAAAGATCGTCGACCTGAGCTCAAATATCGTCGAGCTCAACTCAGAGAAATAACTCTGAGTTCGTCGATCTGAGATCGACGATCATCGAGCTGAGTTCGAAGAATTTTGAACTGATCATTTTGATCTCTAAATCTTCTAAGTCTTGAATCTACTTAGGTCCTCTGCTGGCTGGTCCATGATGGTTGAACCTAAAGACTTACCTAACCTCTAGGACTACTAGACTTGACCCTGGCTATACAATGTGGGTCAAACTCAACCTAATTTTGTGAACCTATCCCAAATCCAAACTAGGGATCCAACAATCTCCCCCTATTTTCGTGAGGTCACTAAAATAAATAAAAGAAACAATCATAAAGAAGAGAAACATATATCTAGGAGAAATAAAAACATTCAGAAGATATTTACAAATAAGTGCTTCATGATTAAACACATAGAGTTCAAAAATTAGAATAAAACATAAACAAAATCACTTGTTCTGCTAAGGCTTTTCATTCTCAGGCTTCTCTGAACGCTTTTTGAAAATAATTTCTCTATTAGGATCAACAGCTTGTCTCTTTGACATTGTCATATCTGATGCACCAATGATATTTATAGATGTGGATCATGGAACAACAACTTCTGGATGCAAACTCATATAGTGTAACGCCCCCGATTTTTCTGCGATTATTTAATTCTCATTTGACATTACGTCGACGCATTTTCTTGGCTTGTGTCATCTGTGGAGTGTGGTCTTAACTCCTTAGAACTTAGTGGCCTATTTTGTAGCCTTTTGGCAAGATCTCCCTAGCAAGCAGAGTCGTTTTGGGTGACCCGGTGTGGCCTCTCGGGGGATGCTTGTTCTTTAGCTTCGGGTGGGTATAACTCGAGTTCTGTTCCTCGAAAGTTAATTTCGACTTCGCCGTTGCGTTTGTAGCATGGGTATTTAGCTACGGTGCGAGTTTCGTCGAATTCCGAGGTACTTCAGTTTTCGCGTCATTTTGGGTGTGTTAATAATAAATATAAATAAGTAATATTTTAAGCTATTTAAATGATTCTTTTCAGTCAAAAGCTTTGAGAGTGAACCAGCGGCTTAGGAGGCGGTTAAGGCTGATTAGGCGTGATTAGAATTATTTTAAAAGCCTTAAGCCAAATTAGCGGGTCCTTTCCTCTTCTTCCCGAAAACTGGCGCCTGCTCCTGTTCGCGGAAAACAGAGGAAAACCGCTGGACCTGCTACATTTTCGGACGGCGATTCCGGGAGCGTTTGTGGACATATTTCGATTTCGAAAGGGGATTTGGTTTGATCTCTCTTAGATCAATGTTTCTACGGTAAGAGATTTGATTTTCATAGAGTTTTTAGGGGATTTTTATTTTTTGTTTTTGCTCTTTCCTCCATTAAAGCTCGGGATGTGCTTGCTAGGTATTGCTGCTGCTGGTGCCGAGGGAGAGGAAAGGCTAGAGTGAAGCTTCACTGAAAAATCGAGGCAGGTGGTTCTTGCACTTACTATTTTGTTTTTCCCCTTTTAACTACCCGGTTAGCCCTAGGATAGAAGCCAAGTTTTCTCTTTTGCTTTGCTAAAACTCTGTGCTTCAGTTTCCCTTTATGAGCCCCCCCTACTTGTGTTGTTTGTGCTCAACCCGCTGGTTGTTTCCACCATTTAGACTCCAGATTTTTATTTCTGGTTTGGTGATATTGCGGGTTTAGCCGAGAGAGATAGGGAGGTTTCTGTGGTAGTGCTCTGGTTAGAACTAGTCTTGTAAGCCATCTCGGGTTTTGGTGTTGAGTGTGGAGCCTACACTCAAAGCCAAAAGCCGCCCGGGTTTGGCATTGAGTGTGGTGCACACACTCAAAGCCATAGTTTGGTCTGTTTTGTTTTGGCTAAGTACTAGGGCGTTGAGTGTGGTGGACTCACTCAACGCCGCATCCCCTACTAGCGGCTAAGTACATTTGCGTTGAGTGAGTCGACCTCACTCAATTCTATTTCTGTTTTTGCGTGGAGTGAGGTGAACTCACTCAATGCCGCGGCTTTCTGTGTTGCCAAGTACTTTGGCGTTGAGTGAGGTGGGCTCACTCAACGCCGCAGCTTTCTCTGATGCTAAGTAGTTTGGCGTTGAGTGAGTCGACCTCACTCAACGCCATTTCGGTTTTAGCGTTGAGTGAGATGAACTCACTCAATGTCATAGACCTGTTTGCGGCCAAGTCCTTTGGCGTTGAGTGAGTGAACCTCACTCAACGTCATTGCTGCTTTGGCATTGAGTGAGGTAGACTCACTCAACGCCATAACCCTTCTTTGCGGCCATGTCCTCTGGCATTTATTGAGTCGACCTCACTCAATGCCATTGCTATTTCAGCATTGAGTGAGGTCAGTTCACTCAACGCCGCAGCTTTCTTTGTTTACGGCAAAGTGCCAGGGCATTGAGTGAGTGAACCTCACTCAACGCCATTATTTCTTTGGCATTGAGTGAGGTGGACTCACTTAACGCCGCTGTCTCTGTTTGCGGTTAAGTGCCAGGGCGTTGAGTGAGTGAACCTCACTCAATGCCATTGTTGCTTTGGTGTTGTCTGAGGTGGACTCACTCAACGTCGTTGTCTTTGTTTGTAGTTAAGTGCCAGGGCATTGAGTGAGTGAACCTCACTCAACGCCATAGCTATTCTGGTGTTGAGTGAGGTTAGCTCACTCAATGACAGAGTTTTCTTGTGGGAGGCATTGAGTGAGTGAACCTCACTCAATGCCATAGCTATTTTGGCGTTGAGTGAGGTTAGCTCACTCAACTCCAGAGCTGTTCTTGTGGAGGGCGTTGAGTGAGTCAACCTCACTCAACGCCATGGTTGTTTCTGGCGCTGAGTGAGGCTAACTCACTCAACGCCAAGGTCTGGTTAGGCGTTGAGTGAGTGGGGCTCACTCAACGCCATACCGTGTTGAGTCATCTCAACGCTTTTCCCTTACCTTAATTTTTGGTCCCGAGTGAATTCCTTGTCGGCTATGTTCTCTTTCCAAAAGGCCGAATCCTGGGTTGTGGTTAGTGGTGGTGGTTTGAAGCTTTAAATTGGGGCGGTGTTGTGTAATTTAGCCGTTGCCACTTTTTTTTATCTTGCTCCAGGTACGGGCTAGGCAAGGGGGTGGGAGGTCCATAGTGCTTTCACATGTAGACCCTTGAGCTTTGTTTACTTGGAAATGGTGGATGGGGGACTGAGTTTGCCTCCAACCCAGATCCACGTTGTTTATCTTGCTACTACCATCTCTCACAGCTTAGGGTGTTAGACGTTTCTTCCTTGGTAGATTACAACATTTGGGCTCATGGTAGCCTTGTAGACTCCGCAACATTTGGACAGATTTACTGTTGTGTCCTTGCACTTAGTGCACTTCCTTTTTGCCTTGTCTTGGGCAGTTGTGACTGTTACTGCTATGTTTTCTTCTTCTACTTGTCTTCTGATTGACACTTTCATGCAGTTTTTTTTTGTTTTGCTTGCTGAGGTATTCTTTCTTCTTTGAATGCCTCAGGTTCTGGATAGTAGCCGCTCTGACGGTTAGTGGTGTTGTGCATTTGCTGGTGGTCTCTTGTGCAATAGAGATCAGTTCCTTGTTTTTGCGAGGTAGTTTTGGTGTTGTTTTTCTTACAGACATACATACTTGCCAGTGGGTTCGTGTCAGTTTGTTGGCGCCCACTGGTAGTTTTACCTTGATACTAGATATGTTATCTTTTTGCTGCTACCTTTATTTGGAGATTGTCTACTTGCTCTAGGGATGATTTATGCTAGGTTGCTAGTTACTTTTAAACCTAAAAACACTATTATAAGTATATCTCATGATCAGCATGTTTTATAAAATTCAAACACTATTTTTCAAACAACGTAAAAAGATCGTTTTCTTATATATAGTATAAATTAAATGTAGGGTCTTGCATAGTATAAGTTGTCCTCTAGGGGCACTTATGCACTCTTTTAGGATGTCTAACCAGAATGAAGTATTTTCCGCAGCGTATAATTATAACTTTTAAATTGTGGACTAGGTGATCCACCGAGCCGAGGGATACGGCCTTAAAAAATATAACTGATTTTCTAATCATATAACTTATGAATTTTCATAAAGTATGGTTGTTAGTGGTTTGCCTGAGCGTCGACAGTTATCCCCTGCTCGACGTGGCATCATGACGCCTGTTTTATCCTACTCTGATAATCTGTTTCCTTCGAAGAAAATGCGGGTTGTGACAGTTGGTATCAGAGGGAGGTTGCTTGATAGGCTAGTCGGGCAACCTTCCCTTTTGATTGCATTAGTAGTTCAGCATCATGTCATTCACACACCGATATGTCATCAGTATGTCTTTGCAAAAGCATGAACACTACACTCATAGCATAACATGAAGTATACGTGGCATATTATGTTGTATGGGATGCATAATATGTGTTCGTATATGAATCCACCATAGGGGCAACATGTGAGTGCTATGTAGTATGGGATGCATAACCTCACCACATAGCTGCGACTAGCTCGTTTTCTTTTTCGTTTCATGAGGATGTTATGTAGTATGGGATGCATAACATTTTCATGTGTACGCCGCTCATAACATTCATTAGGGACTTTTTAGAATGCATAGCACAAACATGCATAGCATAACATTGCATAAGCACAATGTGCCAAGCTAAAGACTGGCAGGATGACATATGTACACACATAAGTTTTCGAGTCAAAAAATGTAAAGTCATGCATTCCCGATCTAGGCACAAGAGTTAGAATGGTGGTGGTTAACCATCCTAGGTTAAGGCATAAAATCAATTTTTGTAAAAAAAGAAATAAACTCCCAGAGCAAGTTTAGCAGCTTTAAGTTCATATTTATGTATGTATTATCTGTACTTGTAGTTAGTTGCAGCTGTCGTACTAGGATCTGACTAATGTTGCTATGATTTTAGGATAGCGAGACGCCCTTCGACTAGATCGACCCACCTATCTGAGGGTGAGTCATCGAGAGCGCAGAATGATGCGGTGATCGAGAGCCTGCGATAGAGTAGCGATTCCTTGAGCAGGAAGATAGTGGAGGTGCGAGCCCAGATCCAATCTTTGGTGGCAGTTGTGGCAGGACAGACTCAGGGAGTGCAAGACCCTGCAGGGGGGATTGTTGTTCCTCCTCCTCGTGCACCCCTAAGACCTCCAATGGTGGTGCCAGCGGAGATGGAATTCATCTCACAGTTTCAGAGACTTAGCCCTCCTACTTATGATGGGAAGGCAGATTTCATGGTCATAGACGATTGGATGATCTCCATGGAGGAGATGTTCTCGTACTCCGGTATTTCAGACTATCAGAGAGTGATGATAGTCGCCTATCAACTTAAGGGTTTTGCTAAGAGTTGGTGGCTTAGAGAAAAGGAGAGCTTGGTAGCTAGATGCTCTTGAGAAGTATTTAAGGAATTGCTGTTGAGTAAGTTCTCGCCCTCGGTCGAGCGTGACCGTCTTATGAATGACTTCCTCCACCTGAAGCAAAGGCAACTCACGGTCGGTGAGTATGAGATAGAGTTCAGCAAGTTGAGCTGGTTTGCTCCTGGGTAGTGAGTGTTGAGGCTGATCGAGTCAAGCGATTTCTTGGTGGCTTGAGGAGCGAGGTGCAGCAGTTGACCAGTGCTTATGGATCAGATACTTTTGTAGGGGTAGTGGAGGCTGCTCTGAAGGTGGAGGCTATCGAGGCCGCAAAGTGCAGAGGCCAGCAAATGAGGAAGGACAAGAGGAAGTCAGTCTAGGAGAAGAAACCCCAAGTACCCGGTGCTGCTTTGGGAAAGAAGAGCAAGGTGGTGTGTAGATTCTGTGGCCGGTCAGGCCACCCTGTTGAGAGGTGTTTCAAGAAGGCAGCAACTCAGAAGAAGGAGCAAGTTCATGCTATTCAGGGTGCTCCTAGGAGGGATGTTTCCTGTTCTGTTTGCAAGCGACCCGGGCATGTTGCTGCCCAGTGCTGGTCAAAGGATAAAGTCTGCTATCAGTGTGGGCAGAAGGGTCACATCAAGTCTAGGTGTCCTCAGGTCCAGCCTGCTCTTCATACAGTTCCACTTCAGGCACTACCTCCACCTCAGCGTGTGGACAAAGGCAATGGAAAGCTGAATGTGATCTCTTACAAGGAGGCTCAAGCTTCGACTCAGGTCATCTCAGGTTAGTTGTTTTTTTTCCAGCCTGAAGGTTTCATTTTTGTTTTTACTAGAATGTTTGCAGTTTTGTTTTGGTAGTTCCTTAGTTGTATATACTCTTATAGGGAAATTTAAGGTGAAGAACCGCTGAGCACGTGTTCTGTTTGACTCCGGCGCTACCCACTCATTTGTGGATAGAGCCTTTGTGGAGCGACATCGGTTGACTCTAGATCGAGTTCGGGATACCTTCCATGTCAAGTTCCCCTCTGGGGAATCTGTGTTATCAGATTTGGGCATTCTAGATTGCCCTGTTTTGTTGGGAGACTTTCTTGCAAAGGCAGACTTGTAGATGATTGATCTGGAGGACTTCGATGTTATTCTGGGCATGGACTATCTGTCTAAGTATGATGCGGTTATTCAGTGCAAAGGGAAGCGCTTGGATTTCATCAAGGATAACGGTCAGCCCGGAAGCGTGTATGCTGATCCGTGCCAGGATTCTCCTGTCATCTCTGCGGTATGTGCTCAGAAGCTGTTTCATTCTGATTGTTTTGCTTGTTTAGTCTCGGTGGTTGGAACCGCTGTTAGTGTACCACGCTTGGAGGAGATTCTTGTTGTTCGTGATTTCGCTGATGTTTTTCCTGATGATCTTCCTGGTCTTCCCCCCAATCGGGATGTTGAGTTTGTGATTGATTTGGAACCGGGTACACGTCCTATTGCTAAGGCGTTGTACCGGATGGCGCCTCGTGAGTTAGAGGAGTTGCGAGTCCAGTTGGATGAGTTGTTGGCTAAAGGGTTTATCAGGCAGAGTTCGTCGCCTTGGGGTGCTCCTGTTCTATTTGTGAAGAAGAAAGATGGGTCGATGCGGCTTTGTATCGACTACAAGGAGTTGAACAAAGTCACTATTAAGAACAGGTACCCTCTGCCGAGGATCGATGACTTATTTGATCAGTTGCGCGGTAGCACAGTGTTCTCCAAGATCGATCTTCGTTTTGGCTATCATCAGCTCAGGATCCGTGAGGCAGATATACCACGGACTGCGTTTAGATCGAGGCATGGACATTTTGAGTTCTTGGTGATGTCGTTTGGTTTGACCAACGCACCATCAGCTTTCGTGGATATGATGAACCGGGTGTTCATGGATTTCCTAGAAAAATTCATTGTGGATTTCATCGATGACGTGCTGGTCTATTCCCGCAGCACTGAGGAGCATGAGCAGCATCTGCGCTTAGTTCTAGAGGAGTTAAGGAATCACAAGTTATTCGCCAAGCTGAGCAAGGGCGAAGTTTGGTTGCCTCAGGTCTCGTTTTTGGGCCACGTGGTGAACAAGGATGGGATCTCGGTCGACCTAGAAAAGATCGCAGCAGTGATGGATTGGAGTTGGTCGGGCACGCCCAAGGAGATCAGGAGCTTTCTAGGGTTGGCCGGCTACTACAGGAGGTTCGTGGAGGGTTTCTCTACCCTAGCTACACCTTTGACCAGGTTGACTCAAGAGAACGCGTCCTTTGTTTGGAGCGAGAAGTGCGAAGAAGCCTTCCTAGAGCTAAAGAACAGATTGTGCACTACTCCATTTCTGACCCTACCTATTGAGGGTGTGGAGTATGATGTGTACGTGGATGCTTCGCATATTGGTCTTGGTTGCGTGTTGATGCAGGTTGGAAAAGTGATTCTGTATGGGTCAAGGTAATTAAAGACTCATGAGAGAAATTACCCTACGCATGGCCTTCAGTTTGCAGCGGTGATTTATGCGTTGAAGCAGTGGAGGCATCTACTTTATGTGGCTCAGTGCAAGATCTTCACTGATCTCAAGAACTTGAAGTATGTGTTCACACAGAAGGAGTTGAATCTGTGCCAGCGTCGCTGGCTAGAGTATGTGGCCGATTATGATGTAGAGATCAAGTATCATCCAGGCAAGGCCAATAAGGTGGCCGACGCCCTGAGTCAGAATATGGGGAAGATCTTTAATCTCTCCGCCGACCGTTTAGTGGAAGAGTTCCTCCTTATGGATATCTCAGTGGGATGCCGTGACATGCAGAGTAGTATGGCAGTGGCAGGGCCGTCTTGGATTTCTCTTACTAGATTGCACCAGAGGGATGATCCGGACCTGCTGCTCTTATACTCCAGGACTGAGATAGGGGAGTTGCCGGATTTTCTATCGATGATGCGGGTACGTTGAAGTACCGCAACAGATTTTGCATCCACGCTGTTGGGGACATCAAGGGTATGATATGCAGAGAGGCTCATGGATCCAGTGTTGTCTACCATCCAGGATCAACAAAGATGTATCATGATTTGAAGAAAATTGCCTGGTGGTATGGGATGAAAAGTGATATAGCCCCGATTGGTTGCTGAGTGCCACACTTGCAAGCATGTAAAGGCCGATCACGGAAGGTCTGGTGGTAAGTTGACTCCGTTAGAGATCCCGACGTGGAAGAGGGAAAGCATTTCTATGGACTTCATCACAGGCTTACCGAAATCTCCAAGGGGATTTGATTCTGTTTTGGTCATAGTGGATAGACTGACGAAGTGTGCTCACTTCGTGCCATATAATATTGACTATCCGATGAAGAAGATAGCAGATTTGTACTTGAATGAGGTCATAAGATTGCATGGTGTGCCTGTTAGCATCATTTTTGATCGAGACTCCCGGTTTACTTCTCGTTTTTGGCAGAGTCTGCAGGAGGGTTTGGGTACAGATCTGAGGTATTCTACTGCTTACCACCCACAGACCAATGGGCAGACAGAGCGGGTGAACCAGATAGTTGAGGATATGATCAGATCCTACATTCTAGACCACGGTGGAGTGTGGGATGAGCGGTTGCGACTTATGGAGTTTGCATACAACAACAGTTATCAAGAAAGTTTGCAAATGGCTCCGTTTGAAGCTTTGTATGGGAGGCGCTGCAGAACTCCCCTGTTTTGGGCTGAGGCAGGTTAGAGACCCTTGTTGGGTCCGGATGCGCTCGCGGAGATGGAAGTCGCAGTGAAGCTTATTCGAGAAAAGTTTCGTATAACTCAGGAGAAATAAGAGAAGAACGCCAATTAGCGTAGTTCTGACTTGGAGTATTCTGTAGGGGACCTTGTGTTTCTTAAGGTTTCAACGATGGTTGGTGTTAAGAGGTTCAGTAAGAACCGGAAATTGGACCCGAGGTATGTGGGCCCGTTTAAGATTGTGGAGCGAATTGGCGTGTCAGCTTATTGGTTGGATTTGCCAGCAAACTTCCAAGGTGTTCATAATATATTTCATGTAAGCCAATTGCGGAAGTGTGTGCGCAGCAGTTGGCAAGTCTTGGATGTTGTGCCCCAGTTGGAGCCAAATCTCTCTTTTGTTGAAGTGTCGGTCCACATTTTGGATACTCAAGATCAGGTGCTGCGAAGGAAGTCCATCCCGATGGACAAAGTTCTATGGAAGAATCAAGATTTGGAAAGCGCGACATGGGAGTTAGAGTCGGCTATGAGGGAGGCTCACCCTCAACTATTCCCCTGATTAGATTGGTATGTTTCCTTCTTGTAATGTTTGGCTTGTTACTTTTCATTCTATAGTAGAAGTGTTGTGCGTAAAGTTTCGGGACGAAACTTTCTTTTAGGGGGAGTGACTGTAACACCCACGATTTTTCTGCGATTATTTAATTCTCATTTGGCGTTACGTCGACGCGTTTTCTTGGCTTGTGTCATCTGTGGAGTGTGGTCTTAACTCCTTAGAACTGAGTGGCCTATTTTGTAGCCTATTGGCAAGATCTCCCTAGCAAGTAGAGTCATTTTGGGTGACCCGGTGTGGCCTCTCAGGGGATGCTTGTGCTTTGGCTTTAGGTGGGTATAACTCGAGTTCTGTTCGTCGAAAGTTAATTTCGACTTCGTCGTTGCGTTCGTAGCATGGTTATATAGCTACGGTGCGAGTTTCGTTGAATTCCGAGGTAGTTCGGTTTTCGCATCATTTTGGGTGTGTTAATAATAAATGTAAATAAGTAATATTTTAAGCTATTTAAATGAATCTTTTCGGTCAAAAGCTTTGAGAGTGAACCGGCGGCTTAGGAGGAGGTTAAGGCTGATTAAGCGTGATTAGATTTATTTTAAAAGCCTTAAGCCAAATTAGCGGGTCCATTCTTCTTCTTCCCGAAAACTGTCGCCTGCTCCTGTTCGCAGAAAACAGAGGAAAACACCGGACCTCATACCCTTCGGACGGTGATTTCGGGATGGTTTGTTGACGGATTTCGATTTCGAAAGCGGATTTGGATTGCTCTCTCTCAGATCTACGTTTCTACGGTAAGAGATTTGATTTTCGTGGAGTTTTTAGGGGATTTGGATTTTTTGTTTTTGCTCTTTCCGCCATTAAAGCTCGGGATGTGCTGGCAAGGTGTTGCTGCTGCTGGTGCCAAGGGAGAGGAAAGGCTCGAGTGAAGCTTCACTGAAAAACCGAGGCAAGTGGTTCTTGCACTTGCTGTTTTGTTTTTCCCCTTTTAACTACCCGGTTAGCCCTAGGATAGAAGCCAAGTTTTTCTCTTTTGCTTTGCTAAAACTCTATGCTTCAGTTCCCCTTTATGAGCCCCCTCCTCTTTGTGTTGTTTGTGCTCAACCCGCTGGTTGTTTCCACCATTTAGAATCCAGATTTTTATTTCTGGTTTGGTGCTATTGCAGGTGGACCGAGCGAGAGAGAGGGAGATTTCTATGGTAGTGCTCTGGATAGAACCAGTCTGGTAAGACATCTCACGTTTTGGCATTGATTATGGTGCACACACTCAAAGCCAAAAGCAGCCTGGGTTTGGCGTTGAGTGTGGTGCACACACTCAAAGCCATAGTTTGGTCTGTTTTGTTTCGGCTAAGTACTAGGGCGTTCAATGAGGTGGACTCACTCAACGCCGCAGCCCCTGCTAGCAGCTAAGAACTTTGGCGTTGAGTGAGTCGACCTCACTCAACGCCATTTTTGTTTTGGCGTTGAGTGAGGTGAACTCACTCAACGCCGCGGCTTTCTGTGTGGCCAAGTACTTTTGCGTTGAGTGAGGTGGGCTCACTCAATGCCGCAGCCTTTTTTGAGGCTAAGTACTTTGGCGTTGAGTGAGTCGACCTCACTCAATGCAATTTCAGTTTTAGCGTTGAGTGAGGGGAACTCACTCAATGCCGTAGACCTGTTTGCGGCCAAGTACTTCGACGTTGAGTGAGTGAACCTCACTCAACGCCATTGCTTCTTTGGCATTGAGTGAGGTAGACTGACTCAACGCTATATCCCTTCTTTGCGGCCATGTCCTCTGGCGTTGAGTGAGTCGACCTCACTCAACGGCATTACTGTTTCGGCGTTGAGTGAGGTCAGCTCAATCAATGCCGCAGCTTGCTTTGTTTGCGGCTAAGTTCAAGGGTGTTGAGTGAGTGAACCTCACTCAACACCATTGCTGCTTTAGCGTTGAGTGAGGTGGACTCACTCAACGCCATTGTCTCTGTTTACGGTTAAGTGCCAGGGGGTTGAGTGAGTGAACCTCACTCAACGCCATTGCTGCTTTGGCATTGAGTGAGGTGGACCCACTCAACGCCACTGTCTCTATTTGCAGTTAAGTGCCAAGGCGTTGAGTGAGTGAACCTCACACAACGCCATAACTGTTCTGGCATTGAGTGAGGTTAGCTCACTCAACGCCATAGTTTTCTTGCGGGAGGCATTTAGTGAGTGAACCTCACACAACGCCATAGCTGTTTTGGCGTTGAGTGAGGTTAGCTCACTCAATGCTAGAGCTGTTCTTGTGGAGGGCGTTAAGTGAGTGAACCTCACTCAATGCCATGGTTGTTTCTGGCGCTGAGTGAGGCTAACTTACTACATGCCAAGGTATGGTTAGGCGTTGAGTGAGTGGGGCTCACTCAACGCCATGCCGTGTTAAGTCATCTTAACGCTTTTCCCTTACCTTGATTTTTGCTCCCGAATGAATTCCTTGATTTTTTTGATGTTCCTTGTCGGCTATGTTTTCTTTCCCAAAGGCCGAATCGTGGGTCGTGGTTAGTGGTGGTGGTATGAAGCTCTTAATGGGGGCGGTGTTGTGTAATTTAGCTGTGGCCACCCTTTTCTTTTATCTTGCTCCAGGTACAGGCTGGGCAAGGGGGTGGGAGGTCCCTAGTGCTTTCACATGTCGACCCTTGAGCTTTGTTTGCTTGGAAATGGTGGATGGGGGACTGAGTTTGCCTCCAACCCGGATCCGCATTGTTTATTTTGCTACTACCATCTCTCACAGCTTAGGGTGTTAGATGTTTCTTCCATGGCAGATTGCAGCATTTTTGGCTCATGGTAGCCTTGTAGACTCTGCAGCATTTGAGCAGAGTTACTGTTGTGTCCTCGTACTTAGTGCACTTCCTTTTTGCCTTGCCTTGGGCAGTTGTGACGGTTACTGCTTTGTTTTCCTCTTTTACTTGTCTTCTGATTGACACTTTCGTGCAGTTTTTCTTGTTTTGCTTGCTGAGGTATTTTTTCTTCTTTGAATGCCTCAGGTTCTGGATAGTAGCCGCTCAGACGGCTAATGGTGCTGTGCAGTTGCTGGTGGTCTCTGGTGATATAAAGATCAGTTCCTTATTTTTGCGTGGTAGTTGTGGTGTTGTTTTTCTTACAAACATACATACTTGCCAGTGGGTTTGTGTCAGTTTGTTGGCGCCCACTGGTAGTTTTACCTTGATACTAGATATGTTATCTTTTTGTTGCTACCTTTTTTTGGAGATTTTGAAAGTGAGTTGAAAGATCTACCTTAACTTTAGAGGGGGGGTGAATAGAGTATTTTAAAATAATTTACAATTTAAAAACTATAAAGCAGTGAAAGTCTTGATTTATGTATATGTGTAAGGTGCTTGCAAAAAGAAAAACTAAGTAAACAAGAAATAGGAAATCACACAGCATACAGCAAAGTAAAAAAGCACAGCAAACCAGATGACACAAGGAGCTATAGTGGTTCCCCAACAATTTGGGTACATCCACTCTTCTACCACCCTAGGTAGGAATCCACTGCAGGAATAGTTGATCAGGTGTCTTGGGCACCAATGAGCTTTTGATAAGGTGCTCAAAAACCAAAACTAGATTTTTTGATAAGGTGTATTGCCACCACTGAGTTTTGACAAGGTCTCAAAAACCAGCCACAAAACTTTTGAAGGGAGTTTTGAGAAACCTTTTACAGGAGAGAAAGGAAAAAGAAAATGAGTTGAGTTGTTCTTCTCTATAACCAATCTGAGAGAATACAAGTGTAAGATGTTGTCAAAGCTCCCCCTGAGATCTGTATGGGTTCAGGAAGATGAGCTTTGCTTAGGGTGATAGGCCTTCAGTTGCTTCAAATCTCCAGCAATAGATGATTTCAGCAGATGCTTAAATGTGTGTTGTCATGAGTCCTTGATAATGAAGCTTTTGAACACTTGAAGCTTGAAGGAGTAGAACAGCAGATTATCTCCTTCACAATGATGTTTCTTGTGTTCTTGAAGAATTCTTACTCAGTAATTCTGTAAGATTTTGTCTACTGAATCTATTCTCAGAAGATGAATTCTTAATAAGTAAATTTTTTTGTTCTTTCTTCTGTATATCTTTTTCAAATCTTGTCTGTTCCCTTCTGAAAATTATTCTCTAAGGAATATATCAGATTCTGAATTTAGATGGCTGTTACTCAGTCATAAATGACTTCTATAATTGACAACTGTCTCTGGGGAAAGTCCTAAGTAACATTCCAATTATTCTTCCTTGAAACTTGCTCCAGATTGCTTGAAACAGCTACAGAATTGAGAGGTCTAAGTTGTTAGCCTAAATCACCTAGAGGGGGGTGAATAGGTGAAATGCGTGTCAAATGCGGAATTAAAAACTAACACAGCACACATCAAGCAATCACAGACGACAAGAGATTTATAGTGGTTCCCCAACCTTGGGTACGTCTACTTTCCTCACCGATCTAGCAAATCACTAGACTCGGCTACTCCACTATCTCGGATTGAAAACAATCCTACACCTCGGAACCACGTTCCTACAAATCTCGATCCAAATCGGATCTACAAAACTCGGAAGAAAAGGTCTTCCTACTAATCTCGGAGAAAACCTCCTACAATGAAACTTGGTTTGAAAAATAAAATACAACCAATAATAAAATCTCAGATCTGGATCTTGACAGTCTTCTTCTTTAAGAACTTTGGCTTGATCAGAAAAGGTTGAAGACAACTTGAGAGAGATCCACGAATCTAAAAACTAGAATCACCTCGATCGAGAAGATAGATCTGAAATCTTTGAGGCTCGGCGAGATCGAGTGATTCACTTTTGTCTGGATCGCTGGAGAAACAATCGTTGAAGACAGAGATCGGCGATCCAGAACTTCTTCTTCCGTGAACGTCAATGGCGGCGTGAGAAATTAGGGTTCACGGACTTTCTTTTTCTTTCGTAAAATGAATATCTCTGTAATCTTATTTTTAGTCAAATCTGAAAGGACCTATTTATAGGTGGACTCCAACGGTCATAATCTTAATTAGGGATGACACGTGGACCAATCAGAAATAACCGATTCAAAATTCACATGGCGAAATTGTACTTAGAGAAATTTTGGAATAATGGATATACTATACTCGAGTTAGAGACAAGATATACTCGAGTATGAGAAGTTAGATACTCGAGTGGCAATGAGAAGTATACTCGAGTATAAGAAGAGAAATCTACTCGAGTGAAACTTAAACTACTCGAGTATCAGAAAAGAACTTACTCGAGTGAAAGGGAACTACTCGAGTATCAGAGTAAATACTCGAGTAATAGGACTTAAGAGAATTTTCTTTAGACAGAGAACGTAGAACTACTCGAGTGAAAGAGTTGAAGACACTCGAGTGAAGGGAACGAAATTACTCGAGTATGTATAGAAAGTTACTCGGGAAAACATTCACTTACTCGAGTATGAAAATCAATTACTCGAGTATAAGAAACACTTACTCGAGTATGAAAAGCAGTTACTCGAGTATGAATAGAAAGTTACTCGGGAAAACATTCACTTACTCGAGTATGAAAATCAATTACTCGAGTATAAGAAACACTTACTCGAGTATGAAAAGCAGTTACTCGAGTATGAATACTTGAACTTTCAGAAAAGAGAAGAAATGGATCTACTCGAGTATGATATATGATTTACTTGAGTGACTAAGTCACTTACTCGAGTATGAAAAGAACTTACTCGAGTGACTAACTAACTACTCGAGTATTAAGTCTGATACTCGAGTATGAAAAGGACTTAGAAATATATTTCTGAGGAAATTAGCTTCAATGCATCTGTCCATCAATCCAAGTGCATGAATGAGAAGTGTATCCCAATAGAGAGGCTATACATGGGCCAACACTTTGAATCACACAATGAGGGATTACATTGCATGGTCCTGTGTTTGGTGACCCATTATAGACTGACATTGGTCTACACTTGGCAATGAGAACCTGCACACATACAACTCAAACACACCATCAAATACATCTTAATTCATCTTAGTTCAAGGTCTGACCTCCTACAAATCTGAGGTATTGTGGAGACAAATCCCAACAATCTCCCCCTATTTGTAGATGTCAGCACCCTCTAAACTAAGGTGAATTACTTAGAGTAAAAGAAAAACATACATATAAAAAGAGAATAAGCTGATGCTAAAGCAGGGTAAACAAAAACATTGCCATAATCAGAATTAAATATATATATAGAAATGTTTTAAACAAATCAAAGGTCCATTTCCACACTCTCATATCAACTCAAGAAGGGGCTTCTTTGTTCATCCTTTCTCTCTTCAGCTCTTGCCTCTCTAGGTAACTGAAAGGTTTAGGAAAGTAAGTCCTGGGCCTAGGAGGAGCAGCTGGGTTGTTGTGCGCCCAATTCCTGTCATGGAGCCTGATCTTTATCTGAGATGCTTCATAGGCTTTCCATTCTGAATAACTGTAGTGGTTATCTTTGTTCTCACCAAGATCTGTCACTAACCTCAAGGTATCAAGAATTAGAGACTTAGAGGTAGGACTCCACACTTCAGCATGTACAACAGGTGGTCTACCTTCAGAAGCTGGCTCTTTCCTGGGTGCAGAACGGCTGGCAGAAGCGTCGTCACCATATTTTCTTTTCTTCTTTGAGGGACCTTGAGAACTTTGTGGAAAATCATCTTGCCATGTCTCAGTATAGGATAGTGGAGGCTCAGTCACATCACCCTCAGGTCTGGGTGAGAAGACTGGCACACCTCCTTGAAAGGTTGCTTGAGCTCAATCATCTGCTGGAGGCTGTTCTGCAAGAGGATCTAGATGTTGAGGTATGATGGAGGGGTTCAGTTGAAACTCAGGAAAGTTCTGATTATGCAGCCAGACAGTAGTGTCATAGGTATAGAATTTTACAGACTGGAGCTGGGAAAGAATAGATTCTTTCAATCCTTTTACAAGATCACTTACAGCATCTTGAGATTGGGTAGATAGTTGTTTAATTTGAGCTTCAGCTTGTTCAGATAGCTTTTCAACTTGTTCTTTTACGATCTTCTCCCCCTTGCTGATATCTATGGATAGCTGGGCAATTGCTTCATCTCTGAAGGTGCTCACTTCATTACATACTTTCACAACATTAGTTTCAGCTCTCTCATCTAGCTTGAGCTGATTGTGAGCTACTGTCTCTGCCTGATTCCTCAGCTCACCTATGCTTGTGATGGTGTGATCTATTGCTTTGCCTCCAATCTTGAACAGCTGCTTGAGTGTGTCAGTGTTTGCTTCAATTTCAGCAAAGCCTCTGCTCATCTCCTTTTCAAGAGCAGAGACCTTGGAGGTGACTGACTGCAGAGAGGCATCAAAGTAATCTCTCTATTCTTTGAGCATAAGCTCAATCTTGCTTACAAGATCTGAAGAGGAAGAAGAAGAAGGGGCTGAGGTTGATGCAGGGACTGAGGGAGCAGGAGTAGGAGTAGTCCAAGGAGGGATTTCTGTAATGACCACTGAGCTAACAGCTCTTTTGAAGGGTTCTATTGCAACAGTTTCTTCTGTATTTAGGAAAGATGGCATGGAGAAATCCAAAGTCTTTAGAGGTGCCTCCACAGGATCTGGAGACATTTCCTCATCATCAGACAAGAGAATATGATCAGATTTGCTGGGCTCACTATCAGGAGACTTGGCAGGAGACTATACTGGAGTCTGAGCTGGAAACGGCACAGGAGATGGAATTGGAGACTGAATGGGAGACTTGGCAGGAGACTTGGTAGCTGAATCATTCTGAAAAAGAGGAGCATCTGAGCTGAGCTCATCAATAAATCTGTTAATATCTTCAGATGTAGACAGTAAAGCTGTGGTATCTGGAGTAGGAGAAACTGGAGGAGTAGAAATTCTGACTTCTTCTTGTTCTGGAATCACTGATTCTGAAGAAACTTGATGCTGAGGAAGAGAAGAGGCAGGCTCCCCCTCAACTAATGCACCAGAGGTAGCAGTAGTTTGATGTAGAGGAGGAGATGGAGTCCTGATCACAGCCTGATTTCTGGGAGCATCTGCTGCTTGTGAGGCCTTAGAGGTTTGAGCAGTGTTCTGAAGCTTTATCTCATATCTTTGTATAGAGGAGAGAGTGACCTTTTTCATGTGATGGAGGGGAGTACCTTTGGAGAGGTCAAACACTTGAGGATTTATCTCATGGAGAAGGAGAGAGATGATCCTTGCAAAATTTGGTTGCTTGACGCTTCCCTGAATCTTTTCCAGTAACATCATTCCAAACTGGAACTTTTTCCTGCAGACTATGGCTTGCATGATGTCAAACATGTTGTGTGAGATTTCTCTGATCGAGTAGGTCTTGCATAAGATAACTTTTAAGATTACATCAATTAAGAACTTCCCTTCTCTGTTGCAATCCGCCCGGCTGAAAGTATCACATTCTGGATCCACTCCACAGTACAGAGCAGTCCGGTCGGAATCTTCAGGAGTTAGGTCGTCTTCTTCATCGACTACAGGGAGTCGGAGCAAGGTGGACATAGAGGTTTTATCGAGACGGATCTTGATTCCACTGACCTTTGTTTTCAGAACTTCCCCATTCCTTTTGACCTTTAGGTTTCTGTAGAATTCTTCAACTGCGGGGATTATTGCTCTGCACGGCGTCTGGAGGAGGAAAGTTAATCCGGCGGTGTCTAACAAGATCAGGAGGTTGCGAAAGTCATCGGAAAGGTCGGCAATGCCCTCTGGGACGAGTTCGGAGCCTATTCTGATTTTCGAGGAAGGAGGTGCCATCTGCGATTCGGAAAGCTTGCGGCGAAGGAAGACGAAGAACAGTGTTTTCGGGAATACGAGAGGTCGGCGGCTACTCGAGTGAATGAGAAGTGGAAAGGATTTTTCGTTTTGTATATATATATATAAGTAATCCTAATTTAGGTTTAAGAATAACTAAGTATACAGTCATACCTGTATGAGGCGGCAAGTGGCTCGGTGCGAATAGAAGATTTTGAATTACAGAAAGTTCGAGTACTCGAGTAGAAGATTGCAGCATACACGAGTATTAGGCTTATTATACTCGAGTAGGTAACAACTTACACGAGTATTCTATAAAACATACTCGAGTAGGTAAATGTCATACACGAGTATCTTTTGGAATACTCGAGTATGTAAAGTTCATACACGAGTATCTTTTGGATTACTCGAGTATGTAAAACTTTTTACTCGAGTATTAGCCGTTTACTCGTGTAAGTAACTATGCTCGAGTCTCTAATACTTGAAGGAATTTCCCTGATAGATTTCTGTTGCCACTGAAAACTGTACCTCTGAGCAGCCAACACTACTGATATCTTCTTAATCTTGAGAGTCCATCACTGGTCTTCTTTGTTGAGCATTCCAAGCTCAGTTTTGAAGAACGAGAATTTGGACTCGTCCAGCGGCTTGGTGAATATATCTACAACTTGCCTGTCTGTGGAGACATATTGTAGATCTATGTCTCCATTTTCCACATGCTCCCGGATGAAATGATAGCGAAGCTCTATGTGCTTGGTCCGGCTGTGGGAGACTGGGTTGTTGGCTATTGCTATAGCGCTGGAAGAGTCACAGAACAAGGGAATGTTCTGGAACTTCATGTTGTAGTCTTCAAACTGATTCTTGATCCATAAGAGCTGTGCACAACAGCTGCCAGCAGAGATGTACTCTGATTCAGCCGTTGAGATGGCTACACAGTTCTGTTTCTTACTGCTCCAGGAAATGAGTCTCCTTCCGAGAAATTGGCAAGTCCCGGAGGTACTTTTCCTGTCATCTTTGCTAACTGCAAAGTTTGCATCTGAAAATCCAATTAGTTCACTATCATTACTTCTTGGGTACCATAAGCCAAGATTTGGTGTACCTTTGAGGTATCTCAAGATTCGCTTTGCAGCGATGTAGTGAGATTCCTTAGAGTTCACCTGAAATCTAGCACATACACATGTTGAGAACATTATATCTGGTCTACTTGCAGTAAGGTAGAGCAAGGACCCAATTATGCTTCTGTACTTGGTTTCATCAAAAGGATTCCCTTTCTCATCCTTGTCCAGAGACATAGCTGAGGCCATTGGAGTCCTCATAGAGGTTGCATTCTCCATTCCGAATTTCTTAAGCAGCTCTTTGGTGAACTTCGTCTGTGAGATGAAAATCCCATCTTCTGATTGTTTCACCTGAAGCCCTAAGAAATACTTTAGCTCTCCCATACTGCTCATTTCAAACTTCCCTTGCATAAGTTTAGAAAACTTCTTGCAGAGGTTGTTATCCGTAGAGCCGAAAATAATGTCGTCGACATAGATCTGCACTAGCAAAATCTTGCCTTTTATTTCCCTAAGAAATAATGTTTTGTCTATCTTTCCTCTTGTGAACTTGTTCTCAAGAAGGAAGCTAGACAGAGTCTCATACAAGCTCGAGGAGCTTGTTTAAGACCATATAGTGCTTTCTGTAATAAATATACATAATTAGGATGGGTTGAATCAACAAAACCTGGCGGTTGCTCTACGTACACTTCTTCCTTTATGTCACCATTCAGGAAGGCGGACTTTACGTCCATCTGATAGACGGTAAAGCCCTTAAGTGCAGCGTAGGCAAGAAATAACCTGATTGCCTCCAGTCTTGCTACTGGAGCATAAGTCTGGTCGAAGTCGATTCCTTCTTCTTGACGATATCCCTTGGCGACAAGTCTGGCTTTATTCTTTATAATTGTTCCATCTTCGTCCATCTTGTTCCGGTAGACCCATTTTGTCCCGATGACGTTCTTATGCTTGGGTCTAGGAACAAGTGTCCAGACTTTGCATCGTTTGAACTGATTCAATTCTTCTTCCATGGCTAGAATCCAGGATGCGTCGGAGTTGGCTTCCTCAAATTTCTTTAGTTCAACCTGTGAGAGAAAACTTAAGTGTAAATTCTCGTTAGTTGTACCTCGACGAGTTCTGACGCCATCCCGAGGATCTCCTATTATTTGGTCGACAGGATGATCCTTCAAGTGTCTGAACTCTAAAGTCCTTGCATCTGGGATCTCTTCAGCCACTGGAGTTGCATCTTCAGCTGGGATGTCTTCTTCATCTTGATCATCTACCTCTCCAATGGTGGTTGTAGAGGGGATCTTGATGAACGTCTCATCTTTATCTTCACTAGGTTCATCCAAGCTAAGTTCTTTCAACTTTGTACCTGCATCTACAATAGGCACACTAGACGAGTTGCTTTGCAACAGACTCGTCTCATCAAATACAAGATGTATCGACTCTTCCACCACCAGAGTTTTTCTATTGAATACTATATAAGCCTTACTATGGCTACTATATCCTACAAAAATACCTTTAAAGCTTTTCTCGCTAAACTTTATAGTGTGATACTTGTCATTGTTAAGTACGAAGCACTTACAACCAAAGATTCTAAAGTATGAAATGGTTGGTTGCCTGCCTTTTAGAAGTTCGTAAGGAGTCTTATCATGGTTCTTGTTGATGAGTGCTCGATTTTGCACGTGACAAGCGGTGTTGACGGCTTCAGCCCAAAAATACTCCGGAAGTGAGGCATCACTCAACATGGTCCGACAAGCCTCTATGAGTGTTCTGTTCCTTCTCTCAGCTACTCCATTTTGCTGTGGAGTGCGAGGAGAGGAAAACTCATGAAGGATACCTTGACTTTCACAAAATTTTGTCATGGCTCCAGACTTGAATTCCGTTCCATTGTCACTTTTGATTTTGACTACGGAACAGTTGTATTCATTCTGGATCTTCCTCACAAAATTAGTGAAAATACCGAAGGTATCTGACTTTTGTTTCAGAAAGAACACCCACGCAAAGCGCGAGTAATCATCCACAATAACCAACGTATATTCCTTACCTCCCAAACTTCTAACCTGCAGTGGACCAAACAAGTCCATATGGAGAAGCTGCAAACTTCTATTGGAATCCTTGCCTATTATGCTTTTAAACGAACTTCTTGTTTGCTTGCCTTTGATACAAGCGTGACAAGGACTGTCCGTAACGCACTTGACATTAGGTGCATCACGCACTAAGTTTTGAGAGAATAATTTATTAATAGTTTTGAAATTAATATGTGCTAGTCTCTTGTGCCATTGGTCTGCAAGAGATGCACTACTTTTTGCCAAAAGACACACTGGTGTCGAGGAGTCGATACAAATAAAATTTAAACGGAAAATATTTCTGCTTCGAGTGCCTGATAAAATAGTTTCCATATTGTTAACCGATTTTATCAAACACTTGTCAGCATGAAATTGAACTACGTATCCTTTGTCGCATAGTTGGCTTATGCTAATGAGATTGTGTTCCAATCCTTCAACATAGGCTACATCCGAAAAGGATACGCTACCGTTAGAAATCATACCATAGCCTTTAGTGATTCCTCGATCTGAACCTCCAAAGATGACCTTTGGTCCGTTGCAGACTGAGGTGTAATTCTGTAGTAGGCTCCTTGTCCCGGACATATGCCGAGAACATCCACTGTCCAAGTACCAGATTGGCATTTTGGTGGCCTTTGAACATACCTGCAATTACAATCATTTAGCCTTAGGAACCCAAACAAGTTTGGGTCCTTGGTCTCGAGTTAGAATACTCCCCCTATGAGTATTAGCTCATGAGTGGTCACTCTCACGTTGCTAACTTTAGGGGTTGCAGCATTTTCAGGATTGAACCAACAATCACTAGCAAAATGACCAATTCTGCCACAGCACCAAAAGTTGAACCTGTTGTATCTTTGCCTTGTGTAGTCCTCCTTGACTTTCTGGAATGAAGGTCTAGCAGGAGCTTTACTCTTGGAGGAAGAGGCTTCATGATGATGGCAGTTACATGAGGTCTTCTCCTTCATAGTCTTTTCTACAATGGGTTTTACTTTTGGTGTCTTTTTGAAATTATGACCATGAGCATAAGGTCCATAGCTTTGAAGCTGAATCTCCTCATAAGGTGCCTTGAAGACACTCTCGCCAAAGTTATGAGGATGAGTCCAACCTTGGTATCTTGACTTAGGCTTCTCAGGGATCGGCCTAGAAAAGTGTCCGTAGGTGGACTCATAATCGAGTTCGTTCCTGGGAAAGATAACTTTCTTGAACACAACAGGTTCCAAGGGAGCTTTCCCTTTTTCTTCAGCTAGAGCCTTCCGGGCAGCCTTATTCTTTCTCTTGGCCTTGTTTCTCCTAGAGGATTTACTAGAAGAGCCAATGTGGCCTAAACCAGCACCCTTGGCCTTAGCAGAGAATTCAGCAATAATTGGAAGAACTGTCTTAGGCTTAGAGAAACTCTCAACAAGCTTCTTTTCAGCCTCGAGTTGTCGTTCAAATTCTTTGATGATTTTCTCTTTAAGGTCGATGTGCTTGAGAGCTTTATTGTATTCCTCCATAGCTACATTGAGGTTCTCTTGAAGAGAGTTAGTCTTATTGACTTCTTCTCTCAAGCTGCTCTCACTAGCCTGTAGAGAATTTATCTCTTTGGCTTGAGTTTTCATTAATCTACGACATTTTTCGTAAGCGGTGAGTAACTCCTTATACTGACCCATGAGCTCAGATTCATCTTCAGAGGAATATCCCTCTTGCTCATTGTCATCATCAGAATCAGAGAGAGGAGTGTGAGATTTTACCTCCCCAGTAAACTGGGGGACTTGTTCATCATCTGAATGAGCCATGGGCCCAAAGTAAGCTTCCTCTTCTTCACTCGACTCAGATGAGTCAGAGTCGCTGAGAGTTTTGCTCTTCTTGGCTACTAAGCTTTTCTCTTTCCTGTTCTTATGGTGTGAGGATTTCTTTTCCTCTCTTCTTCCACCCTCTTTATTTTTGTAAGGGCAATCGGCGATGACGTGACCTGGCTTATTGCAACAATAATAAATGATGTCAGTTGAGATCTGTTTGTTCTGTTTAGAATTATACCTGTCATGGCTGCTTGAGCCTTTCTTCCGATGATCACCGTCATGTCGTGATCTTCTATATGAGGCATCCTTGCCTCTCCATTGCTTCTTCTTGTTCAAGAACTTCTTGAACTGCCTTGAGAGTAGGGAGAACTCTCTATCAGATAGTTCTGAGCCAGATGAGCTGGGCTCAGATGATTCTTCTTCATCAGCCTCAGGAACTGGGGCAGGAGAGCTAGCCTTTATCTTCCTTGAGCTGTCTGCCTTTAGAGCGACAGATTTCTCCTTGGATGCAGACCTGCTTGTCTCTTCTTCAGCTTTTCATGAGTTGATTTGCAGCTCGTAAGACATAAGCTTTCCGAACAGATTCTGCGGGTCCGTCTCAGCTAACCTTCCAAACTCCCGAATGGCACATACCTTATTGTCCCATTCCTTGGTTAGGGATCTTAAGAATTTGTCATTGGGTTCCCCGTTGGTGAAGACACGTCCTTAAACTCTTAGGCCATTTACTATCTTGAAGAAGTTCTCAAAAGTGTCAGCTATGGCTTCCTTATGACCCTGCCTGAAGGCTTCATATTTCTGGTTCAGTAGGGATCTACGATCATCCCTCACTTCCTCTGTACCTTCCATTAGAGTCACTAGGGATTGCCACATCTCCTTGGCAGACTGACAATGAATCAGATTCTGCAGCATTGAGTCATCGACTGCACTTGCTATAATATTTTTAGCTTTCTTGTCTAGAGAGACAAGTGCAATCTCATCCTTATCTAGATCCATCAACTTCTTGGGAACTTGCTTGGTGGGATCTATGGTGGAAGTAGTCATAGGAATGTGGGGATCTTCTTCAACAATCATGAAGATCCGGGGATCTACTGCTTCCATGAAGAACTTTACTCTTTCCTTCCATATAGGAAAATTGTTCTTGGTGCAGATAGGGAGTTTAGCAAAATCCTTGGTCTTACTCATGCTTGATACCTTTCAAGAAACAACTTAGAAGGATAAGATCAAGGTGATAACCTTTTAACGATCAACCTCCCTCTGATACCAATTGAGAGGTCTAAGTTGTTAGCCTAAATCACCTAGAGGGGGGTGAATATGTGAAATGCGTGTCAAATGCGGAATTAAAAACTAACACAACACACATCAAGCAATAACATATGATAAGAGATTTATAGTGGTTCCCCAACCTTGGGTACGTCCACTTTCCTCACCGATCTAGCAAATCACTAGACTCGGCTACTCCACTATCTCGGATTGAAAACAATCCTACACCTCGGAACCATGTTCCTACAAATCTCGATCCAAATCGGATCTACAAAACTCGGAAGAAAAGGTCTTCCTACTAATCTCGGAGAAAACCTCCTACAATGAAACTTGGTTAGAAAAATAAAATACAACCAATAATAAAATCTCAGATCTGGATCTTGACAGTCTTCTTCTTTAAGAACTTTGGCTTGATCAGAAAAGGTTGAAGACAACTTGAGAGAGATCCACGAATCTGAAAACTAGAATCACCTCGATCGAGAAGATAGATCTGAAATCTTTGAGGCTCGGCGAGATCGAGTGATTCACTTTTGTCTGGATCGCTGGAGAAACAATCGTTGAAGACAGAGATCGGCGATCCAGAACTTCTTCTTCCGTGAACGTCAATGGCGGCGTGAGAAATTAGGGTTCACGGACTTTCTTTTTCTTTCGTAAAATGAATATCTCTGTAATCTTGTTTTTAGTCAAATCTGAAAGGACCTATTTATAGGTGGACTCCAACGGTCATAATCTTAATTAGGGATGACACGTGGACCAATCAGAAATAACCGATTCAAAATTCACATGGCGAAATTGTACTTAGAGAAATTCTGGAATAATGGATATACTATACTCGAGTTAGAGACAAGATATACTCGAGTATGAGAAGTTAGATACTCGAGTGGCAATGAGAAGTATACTCGAGTATAAGAAGAGAAATCTACTCGAGTGAAACTTAAACTACTCGAGTATCAGAAAAGAACTTACTCGAGTGAAAGGGAACTACTCGAGTATCAGAGTAAATACTCGAGTAATAGGACTTAAGAGAATTTTCTTTAGACAGAGAACGAAGAACTACTCGAGTGAAAGAGTTGAAGACACTCGAGTGAAGGGAAAGAAATTACTCGAGTACGTATAGAAAGTTACTCGGGAAAACATTCACTTACTCGAGTATGAAAATCAATTACTCGAGTATAAGAAACACTTACTCGAGTTTGAAAAGCAGTTACTCGAATATGAATAGAAAGTTACTCGGGAAAACATTCACTTACTCGAGTATGAAAATCAATTACTCGAGTATAAGAAACACTTACTCGAGTATGAAAAGCAGTTACTCGAGTATGAATACTTGAACTTTCAGAAAAGAGAAGAAATGGATCTACTCGAGTATGATATATGATTTACTCGAGTGACTAAGTCACTTACTCGAGTATGAAAAGAACTTACTCGAGTGACTAACTAACTACTCGAGTATTAAGTCTGATACTCGAGTATGATAAGGACTTAGAAATATTTTTCTGAGGAAATTAGCTTCAATGCATCTGTCCATCAATCCAAGTGCATGAATGAGAAGTGTATCCCAATAGAGAGGCTATACATGGGCCAACACTTTGAATCACACAATGAGGGATTACATTGCATGGTCCTGTGTTTGGTGACCCATTATAGACTGACATTGGTCTACACTTGGCAATGAGAACCTGCACACATACAACTCAAACACACCATCAAATACATCTTAATTCATCTTAGTTCAAGGTCTGACCTCCTACAAATCTGAGGTATTGTGGAGACAAATCCCAACAAGAATCCTTTGTCATAAATGCTGAAAATAAATCTGAATGAATTCTATAACTGCCCTGAATTTGAATTCTGAAATTGTCGATCTCTTAGAAAAATTATCGATCTCTTAGAAAAATTGTCGATCTGAGCTCAACGATCGTTGAACTGAGCTCAGAGATTGGATTTAAACTGAAGACAAAAATCATCGAACTGAGCTCTACGATCGTCAAACTGAGCTCAGCGACTTGGAAAATAGCTGGAAACAGAACGTCGATTTTAGCTCAATGATCGTCGAACGGATTTCGACGACTCGTTGAACTAAGCTCAGAGAACGTCGAATAGAGTTCGACGTTTCGTCGACCCTAGCTCGACGAAAATTGCCTTTGTCTCAGCACTTGAATTCTGATCTATAGAAGGTCTTGAGGGAAGCTTTCAAACCAAAGTACTAACCCTAAGACTCATTCTATTTGACCTATCAGACTATACAATAAGGTCAAAACAAAAACCTTATCACATAGTGATCCTTACCCAAATTAGTAATAGGGTGTTCCAACAAACTTCCCCTATTTGGGTTAGGATTACTATTTACATGACAGAAAATGAAATAACAAGCATACATCAGATTTAAATAAAAAGAAATAGAAATAACAATGCAGATAACATATGTTGAGCATTGCAGAAACACAGCAAGAGTCACAGATTCAGTTAGAAAATAAACATGAGTATCAGCTTACACAAGTTACTCATTGCCCTTTTTGAAAAGAATTTCTCTGTTTGGATTTAGGGCTTCCTTCTTGGATCTTCTATGATCTTCTGTACCTAAGGAGGTTTGAGATCTTGGCCTTGGAACTACAGCCTCAGGATGCAGCTTCATATAGTCTTCTGGATCAAAGAATTTTCTTGAAGCATATCTCTCTAATTCTTTCTTTCTATGTTCTGACAAGGTTGTGATGTTGGAAGTATCTCTGCCTTACTATTTAGCCTTCTTAATCTAATCTAATGCAGCAAGTTCTTTCATTCTAGTTGTCCATGATAAAGGATTGTTCTCAGGGTCCTCAAATGGAACTAGGGGTTCATATCTGTTGATTGACTCTGAATCAGTAGGAGGAGCCCTGGTGACAACTGTATCTCTGAGCTTGTAAGGGAAAGGACCTGATGTAGAATCAGTAGGGCCTTGTCCTTCCCTTTGGTAAGGATGTTGTCTGGAGTAAGTTCTGCAATCCCTCTGACTTCCTCTATGTTGGCCTCTTCTAGACTGATATCCACTTTGATATTGTCCTCTAGGTTGATATCTCTGTGAGGGTTGGGAGGAGCTATGATTTGAAGCAGAGGACTGAAAAGCTGAGCCTCCACCAGATCCTGAATCTGGAGGAGGAGGAGGATGATGGAATTGAGATGATCCCTTTTCATACTTGTAAAGCTTTCTCCTTTTCTTCATGGCCTTAAGCTGGTTCTTAGAATATTGCATCCATGGTTAAGTGATTTGGCAGTCATGCATAATGTAATAGGGTATATCATTGTCATCTTTGGCTTTTGTAGGAGGTACTCTCATCATGTCCTTACTTGTTGCTTTCCTTTTATTGGCAATGGTGCCAGAAGAATCATCAGAGTCAGTGTTGAATTGATAACTATCTGAACTCTGGGGTTTGTCATATAGATCATCAATTCTTTTGATATACTCTTCTCTTTGTTTTGACTTCTCAGGAGTAGCAGCAGGAGCAGAAACTATTGGAGTAGCAGTAGGAGCAGAGACAGGAACTTTTGGTGCAGTAGGAGCAGCAGGAACCTACAAAACAACAGGTTCTTCTAAGTAAACAGCAAGTTCATCATCAGCAGCAACATCAATAGGAACAACAGGCGACATACCAATATCAGCAGATTCAACAACTTCAACAGCAGCAGCAGCACAAACAGAAACAATAACTTCCTCAGCCTTAAGAGAACTGATATAAGAAGTAATTAGGTTGGGATCACAGAAAGCAACAGGCACAATGACCTTAGCAAAGTCTTTAACTCCCTGAGATGGTAAGCAGCTGAAGTGAAGAAAGTCAAAATTAGATAGCAGTGACCTGAGGTTCACTGTTAGTACTGGTACTAGAGCTGGAGTAGAAGCATCAGCAGCAATTTCTTACAGCAATTCCTCTGAAACAGCAGGCACTACCACAGCTTCATATGGCATCTCTCCCTGCCTTTATTCAGTGAGAACTAGATCAAGGCACCCCATTGAATGGATCGCCTGTGGAGTAGATAGAGAGGAGAGCCTGTCAGATAACTCTTTGATGGACTGTAGGAGTGGATCCATGGAGGTCTCCAGCAGGTCTACTAGCTTGGGAGTCAGTATCCCATAAAGCTTATCTGCTAGTGCTGAGAGATCCACTTGATCAAGTGGTACTTGAGTAGAGGTGGAGGAAGAAATGACTTTGACTTGTGATGGATGGGCTGTAGGAGGTGTGGATGGGGATAGTAGGATGTTGGGTTGAGAGATTGGGATGGTGGAGATAGAGGTTATGGGTGTGGAGATGGATGGGGTGAAGGATGGTTGGGTGAGAATGTCAAGGAGTAGTTGTTGGTAAAAGGAAGTGGAGGGAAGCTCAGTAGGTGAGGAGGGGAATCATCCACGAAGGAATATTCCATGATGTTGAAAGATGGAATGTCAAGAGGTGGATAATAATGAAGTTGATGGAATTGTTGTTCGATGGTGGCTGGAGGAGGTGAAGGAGTGGGCAGAGGAGATGAAATTGTAATGGGGGAGGAGATTGATATGGAGATGGTTGAGGTGGAGATGGAGGTAGAGATGGTTATAGTGGATGAGGGAATGGTTGAGGGAAGAACTGGAGAAGGTTGAGAAGAGGAGGAGGCAGGAAATTCTTCAATGAGGGCAGGAGCCTGACGGGAATAGACTGCAACAGTCCTTGTGCCTGAGGCAGTAGTAGTCCTGGTTGGCTTGACTATCTGCCTGTCCCATTTCCCAAACAGGGCACAGGTCAGCATCTTTGATGCATTAATGTGCATCCCACTTGATACCAGCAGTTCAGGGCACCAGGAGTGCAGGAATAACCCTATAATCCTCCCAAAGTTGACCAAACTTTTGTTCACTTTCTTCTTAATCAAGTCAAAGAAGAGCTCTCCCCAGTTCAAATGTTTCTTATCCACAAGTGCTCCCATCAAGCAGAACTGATACCTAAAGATGGTATCATGTGATGAGTGCTTTTCTAACAGCACTTTCCCCACAACATCAGCAAGGAATCTGTACTCAATTGATAAGTTCTTTTTCAACAATTTGTTAGGGTTAGGTGTAGAATGTCCCATTCTATCTAACATTGAGGCAAACTACTCTCCAGAAAGCTCAATAGAATCATTTCCAGTACTCAATTGAAACACTTTAGTCAGGAGAGTAGGTGTTAGGGATACCTACGTCCCGGCTATTGTACCAACAATCGTATTCTGATCCAAATTATCGGCCGTGTAGACCCATTCTTTGATCTCATCGGCTGCAATCTTCATTCTCGTTGTCATAATCTGTGCATACTTCTGTTCCTTGAATAAGTCCGGAATATCTTTTAAAACCTGGTCGCTGCCTTCAAAGGAGTCCATGTCGATATCAAAGCCTGTGTTGAATTTCATTTTGGCAAGGGCAGCAATAGACACAGCCATTATGTACCTGCAAAGATGAATAAACACGACCAAGTGCAGTAGAGTTTGGAGAGAAAGAAAAAGTTTGCAGAGAGTATGAAAGCGCAAAAGAAGAACGACGACCGAAATAATGATTTTATATTAGGGTTTGACGCCGGAAAGAAAAAATCATTGAACTCCGTTCAACGATCTGGGCTTCTATAGGAATCTGAAGAGTCTTCAATAACGTCAATCTCCGTTCGACGATATTGGAGAGCGCCGATCTCCGATCGACGATCGCTGAACACAGAAAAGATAGCTTAACGCTATCTGACGGGGCTGAACTCCGGTCGACGGTTTTGGGAATCGTCAATCTCCGTTCGACGCTTTTTGGGAAAAACGTCAAGCGCAGTTCAGAGACTAAAAGCAGCCTACAGATACTAGAAAAAAAAAATTTAGCCTACTCTTGGTCTGTTTTTAGAGTTTTGAAATCTTGGGATTTATTTTAAAGTTTCTCCATCTAACATTCCTAACTGATTTAGGAAGAAGGTATGTTTCTTTTCATCCAAAGGTCTGGTGAAAATATCTCCTCTTTGCGAATCAGTTGGGATATACTGAAGTTCAATTTTATTTTTATCAACATTATTCCTTAGAAAGTGATGCCTAATCTCTATATGTTTTGTCCTACTATGGAGGACTGGAATTTGTGCTATAGAAATAGCACTGGTGTTATCACAAAATATTTTTGACCCTTCTAAGTTGTAGCCATAGTCTAGGAGCTGGTTTTGAATCCACAAAATCTGTGAGCAATAACTGCATGCTGCCATGTATTCAGCTTCAGCAGTTGAAGTGGACACAGATGTCTGTTTCTTACAGAATAAGGAGACAAGTCTATCACCAAGGAAATGACAAGTTCCACTGGTGCTTTTCCTGTCTACTCTACATCCAGCATAATCAGCATCTGAAAATCTAGTTAATTCAAATCCTGAGTCTTTTGGATACCAGAGGCCTAGATTTGGGCAACTTTTTACGTACCTAAGAATCCTCTTAACTAATGTTAGGTGTGACTCTCTAGGGCTTACTTGGAACCTAGCACATATACATGTAGCAAACATTATATCAGGTCTACTGGCTGTAAGGTACAATAGAGAGCCAATCATTGCTCTATATGTTGTCTGATCAATATGTTTTCCATATTTATCAGCATCTAATACAGCAGTGGTAGGCATAGGTGTTTTCATACAAGATGCTTCAGACATACCAAATTTCTTAACCAGTTCTTTTGCGTACTTTATTTGAGAAATAAATATGTCTTCAGCATGTTGTTTGACTTGCAATCCTAGAAAGAAGGAAAGCTCACCCATGCTACTCATTTCAAATTTAGAATGCATCAGATTGGAAAATCTTTTGCACAAATTTGAATCAGTAGACCCAAATATGATATCATCTACATATATTTGTACTAGTAGGGTATGGGACTTATGGGTTCTAATAAAAAGATTTTGGTCTACTCTACCCCTTATAAAATCATTTTTCAGAAGAAAGCATGATAAGGTCTCAGACCATGCTCTAGGAGCTTGCTTGAGACCATATAATGCTTTATGCAATTTGAAAACATGGTCAGGATAAGTTGAAGAGATAAAACCTGGGGGTTTTCTAACATAGACTTCTTCTTTGATGTCTCCATTGAGAAAAGCACTCTTCACATCCATTTGGTAGACCTTGAATCCTTTTTGAGCTGCATAAGCTAGGAATATTCTTATGGCCTCTAACCTTGCAATTGGTGCAAAGGTCTTGTCATTGTCTATTCCTTCTTCTTGAGAATAACCTTGAGCAACTAGCCTTGCCTTGTTCCTTACAATAACTCCTTGATCATCCAACTTGTTTCTGAACACCAACTTTGTTCCAACAATTGAGTGATCCTTAGGCCTTGGTACTAGCTCCCAAACTTTGTTTCTCTCAAATTGATGTTGTTCCTCTTACATAGCAATGATCCAATGTGGATCTTATTCTACATCTTGAATGGATTGAGGCTCAACTTGAGATAGAAAGCAGGTGTGCATCAGGTTCTGGTTGACCTGATTTCTTGTTTGCACACCAGCTAAGATGTCTCCAATCACTTGGAATATTGGATGATCTCTTGTTGTTACTAAATCAATAGGGGGTGTTGATTGTTCACCAACCTGTGTTGTTATTTCCTCTTGTGGAACAACAACTGGCTCTTCAAGATGGTTTTCTCCAAGATGTTGAAAACCAAGATGTTGAGTATCCTCTTCATCTTCACTGATTTCTTCTCTCTGTTGGGTGATTGAATGTATTGAATCCTTTTCTACAATATTTAACCTGTCCAAATTTTCTGAAAGAGAGTGTACCTGTAATGGTTCTATGGTAGAAGTAGATTTCTCCTTATAAAACATATTAGTCTCATCAAAAGATACATGAACAGATTCTTCAATTTTAAGAGAAGTTTTATTATAAACCCTATAAGCTTTACTGATCATGAAGTATCCCAGAAACACTCCTTCATCAGCTTTAGCTTGGAATTTTGCTAAATACTTCTTGTCATTATTGTGAATATAACAAATGCAACCAAAATTTTTGAAATAGTTTACTTTAGGTTTCTTTCCTTTGAGCAATTCATAGGGAGTCTTGCCATTCAGTTTATGTATCAAAATTCTATTCAATACATGGTTGGAGGTGTTCACTGCCTCTATCCAAAAAGATAGAGGAAGGTGAGCATCTGTCAATAATATAGTAGCAGATTCAATTAGGGTTCTATTTTTCCTTTCAGCTACCCCATTTTGTTGAGGAGTTCTAGGAGCTGAGAAAGTATGCCTGATCCCTTCACTCTGATTGAACTCTTGCATAAGAAGATAATCAAACTCTGTCCCATGATCACTTCTGATCAGGGCAATGTGAGTATTGAACTCAATCTGTATGCATTTGAGAAAATCTGTTAAACACTTAAAGTTATCAGACTTCTTCCTCAGGAAGAATACCCATGTGAATCTAGAGAAGTCATCTACAATCACTAAAGTGTAAGATTTCGCTCCTAAGCTTTGTACTGTAATAGGTCAAAAAAGATCCATGTGTAACAGATACAAGATCCTAGGTGAATACTCTTATTAAGTGACTTAAAACTATTTTTAGTTTGCTTGCCTAATTGACAAACCCTGCAGAGTCCTTCCTTCTTGTAGGGGCCAGAAGGTAGTCCTCTAACAAGGTTGTCATTGGATAGCCTAGCAATGGTTCTAAGGTTTATATGCCCTAGTCTCTTATGCCAAAGATCATTTGGTTTGCAAACTGAATTAAATAAACAGATATCTATATTTGTTGAAAGGAAATCTACAAGATAAATGTTACCTTTCCGTTTACCTGTTAACACTGTTGTGTTATCCACTGACTTGATCTTGCATAAGGATTTGTTGAATATCACTTGATAGCCTTCATCACAGAGTTGACTGATGCTGATTAGGTTGTGCTTCAGTCCTTCCAAATAAGCCAGCTTCTTGAATGTGACTGAGCCAATCTGAACAGCACCATATCCATTTGTTTGACCAAAGTTTTAAACTCAAAATATTACTTTGGGTCCCAGTTTGGTTCTGAAGGATGTTAGATTCTCCTTGCTCCCTGTCATGTGCTTTGAACACCCACTATCCAGATACCATTATTTTGTCATTACTGGATAGGTCTTCACCTGCACATAAACAATTTATATGTTTTTGACCAAGTTTACCTTGGGTCTAGGTTGATAACCTTTAAACTCAGAAATAAAAGACATTCCTGGCTGACTCTTATATCCTTCAGGACGGTATCTCCTAGGAGGCACTATCCATTCAGTATAAGGGTTGATGCTTTAGGATGAGGGACTTCTAAGATTGATTTTAGATTTACCTCTGAAAGAATGTTCACAGCTCTGAGCTCCGTTCGACGATCGTCGAGCTCCGTTCGAAGATCGATTATACAAGAGTTTAGAGTTCAGAAGTCGTCGACCTGAGTTCGACGATTCAGCCTTGGATCGCCGAGCTCTGTTCGACATTTTCTGTTGAACTTTGTTTTCCTTAGGTAAATCAGGATTCTTCCTAGCTACCTCTACAACATCCTTTCCTTTATCAGAAATAAATTTAATTGGGGTTGTTAATATTATACGTTGGATGGATGAAGCACCCAAGCCCAGTGTACTGTTGAATCTTAAGGTCACTGTGCTTGTGATGTCCATCAGTCTGATGCTTCTCCCATTAAGGGATTCTTCAAACTTCTTTTCCTGGGATAGCTCACTTTTCAGTGAAGCTATCTCCTCCCTACAGCATTCTAACTCCTCAGAGAGTTTGGGGTTGTCTGATTTTAAGGTGCTATGTTCAGACAATTGATTTCTGAGAGAGATAATCTCTTTCTAAGACTTTAAAAGGTATAAACAAAGTGCCTTAAATTAAGATCTAAAGTCCTCTGAATCAAAATCAAAGGAGTCTATTACCTGGTCTTCTTCAGTTTGAGTTTCAGATTCAGACTCTGACTCTTGTTCTGCATCAGAATTTTGTTGGGAGGCATTGATAGCCATCATGCAGAATTCCTTTTCTTTAGCATCATCTTCATCATCACTTGAGCTTGATAAAGCCTCTGATTCTTCTTTAGTTTCACTCAAGGTTTCTGCTATAAATCCCTTCCTTGTATGTTTATTTTTGCTGGAGGAGGATTTGTTGTAATTTTTTCCCCAGGAGTCCTTGTCTTTTCTCCTATCTTTCATGTCCTTCTTGTCCTTATTCTGATTTTCTGGACAGTCAGGCATAATATGGCCTGGTTTTCTGCATCCAAAACAGATTATTTCTTTATTATTTGACTTGTCATACCTTGGCTTCTCATGCCCTCTAGATGACCTCTTTCTGAAACCTTTCCTGGACATCTTATAGAATCTTTTGGCCAGCAAGCTCATCAATTCTTCATTGCTTGTAACCTTGTCTTCAGGCAAATCTTTTGTAGCTTTGAATGCTATTGTCTTCTCCTTCCTGATAGCTGGAGAAGCAACCTTTTGTTCTTCCTCTCTGTTCTTGATGAGCTGCTCATAAGACTTGAGCTTGCCCAACAAAGCTTCAATAGTAATCTCAGTTAGGCTTCTGGCATCCTTGATTAGCCAGATCCTTGAGTCCCAAGTGCTAGGGAAGAACATTAGGATCTTGTCATTTATTTCAAGTAGAGAGATCTTCTTGTCTAGTGTTTTTAATTCACTGACTATTAGGCTGAGCCTGTTGTACATGTCAGCCACTGATTCAGTTTCTCCCTTTTTGAAGTTCTTATATTGGCTTATGAGATGGGATCTCCTGTCCTTCCTTTCATCAGCAGATCCTGAGACAATTTCAGAAAACTTGTCCCATATCTCATTTCCTGAACTGCATTCAGCCACCTTTTGGAATATCTCATCAAACATAGTCTGAGCAAGGATATTCATAGCCTTTGCATCTGCAACTTTCCATTTCTTTATTTCTGCATCTGTTCTTGAGGGAGGTGGAACAGTACATGTACTTGTAATTACTGGGGGTCTTGGACAAACTGTCAAAATAGAATTATAGATGTCGTCATCAATAGAATTCATGTAAAGCCTAATTCTTGCCTTCCAAAGTGCAAACTTAGAAAGTTTGCACACTGGAGGTCTGGTGCTAGCATAATCTTTGTTCTGTGCCATGGTTTTGTTTAAAAATAAATATATAATACACAAAAGAAATAACTATCCTCTATAGAGGGTTTCTCTTTTCAGAGATCTTTTGGTTAAGGTGCTAGCTTGTTCAACCAATCTGTTGAAAATTCAGATGTTGAGTAACCAACCTGGCTCTGATACCAATTGAAAGTGAGTGAAATATCTATCTTAACTCTAGAGGGGGGGTGAATAGAGTATTTTAAAATAATTTACAATTTAAAAACTGTAAAGCAGTGGAAGTCTTGATTTATGTATATGTGTAAGGTGCTTGCAAAAAGAAAAACTAAGTATGCAAGAAATAGGAAATTACACAGCACACAGAGAAGTAAAAAGCACAGCAAACCAAATGACACAAGGAGCTACAGTGGTTCCCCAACAACCTGGGTAGATCCACTCTTCTACCAACCTAGGTAGGAATCCACTGCAGGAACAATTTATCAGGTGTCCTGGGCACCAATGAACTTTTGATAAGGTGCTAAAAAATCAAAACTAGATTTTTTGATAAGGTGTCTCCACCACTGAATTTTGACAAGGTCTCAGAAACCAGCCACAAAACTTTTGAAGGGAGTTTTGAGAAACCCTTTTACAGGAGAGAAAGGAAAAAGAAAATGAGTTGAGTTATTCTTGTCTGTCAACAATCTTAGAGAAGACAAGTGGAAGAAGTTTTCAAAGCTCCCCCAGAGATCTATAAGGGTTCAGGAAGATGAGCTTTGCTTAGGGTGATAGGCCTTCAGTTGCTTAAGATCTCCAGCAATAGATGATTTCAGCAGATGCTGAAATGTGTGTTGTCTGGAGTCCTCTATAATGAAGCTTTTGAACACTTGAAGCTTGAAGGAGTAGAACAGCAGATGATCTCCTTCACAATGATGTTTCTTGTGTTCTTGAAGAATTCTTACTCAGTAATTCTGTAAGCTTTTGTCTACTGAATCTATTCTCAGAAGATGAATTCTTGATAAGTGAATTTTTTTGTTCTCTCTTCTAAATATCTTTTTCAAATCTTGTCTATTCCCTTCTGAAAATTATTCTCTAAGGACTATATCAGATTCTGACTTTAGATGGTCGTTACTCAGTCATAAATGACTTCAATAATTGACAATTATCTTTGGGGAAAGTCCTAAGTAACATTCCAATTATTCTTCCTTGAAACTTGCTCCAGATTACTTGAAACGGCTACAGAATCCTTTGTCATAAATGCTGAAAATAAATATGAATGAATTCCATAACTGTCCTGAATTTGAATTCTGAAATCCTCGATCTCTTAGAAAAATCGTCGATCTGAGCTCCACGATCGTCGAACTGAGCTCAGAGATTGGATTTAAACAGAAGACAGAAATCGTCGAACTGAGCTCTACGATCGTCGAACTGAGGTCAGAGACTTGGAAAACAGCTGGAAGTAGAACGCCGATCTGAGCTCAACGATCATCAAATGGAGTTCGACGACTCGTTGAACTGAGCTCAGAGAACGTCGAACTGAGTTTGACATTTCGTCGACCTGAGCTCGACGAAAATTTCCTTTGTCTCAGCACTTGAATTCTGATCTATAGAAGATCTTGAGGGCAGCTCTCAAACCTAAGTACTTACCCTAAGACTCATTCTATTTGACCTATCAGACTATACAATAAGGTCAAAACAAAAACCTAATCTCATAGTGATCCTTACCAAAATTAGTAATAGGGTGTTCCAACAGATTGCCTACTTGCTCTGGGGAGGATTTATGCTAGGTTGCTAGTTACTTTTAAACCTAAAAACACTATTATAAGTATATCTCATGATCAACATGTTTTATAAAATTCAAACACTATTTTTCAAATAACATAAAAAGATCGTTTTCTTATATATAGTATAAATTAAATGTAGGGTCTAGCATAGTATAAGTTGTCCTCTAGGGGCACTTATGCACTCTTTTAGGATGTCTAACCTGAATAAAGTATTTTCTGAATCGTATAAGTATAACTTTTAAATTGTGGACTAGATGATCCACTGAGCCGAGGGATACGGCCTTTAAAAAATATAACTGATTTTCTAATCATATAACTTATGAATTTTCATAAAGTATGGTTGTTAGTGGTTTGCCTGAGCGTCGACAGTTATCCCCTGCTCGACGTGGCATCATGATGCGTGTTTTCTCCTACTCTGATAATTTGTTTCCTTCGGAGAAAATGCGGGTTGTGACATATAGTAATCTACATTAAAAAAATTATTAGCCTTGGCATACCTCTTAAGTTCTTCTTTCCTGTATGAAGACATAGTTGAAAATTGGGAGGAATCCTTTCCTTCGGCATTAGCTTTGTTGATTTGAGAAAGTCCTATTAGTTCCTGAAATCTGGACATTTTTGTTGTTATCTCCTGCTCTGGATTTACAAATGGTATTGGTGGAGATTCTGCCCTCTTAGGACTTGAGTCCTTCTGTGAATCATCAAAAGAGACTGTAGTATTTCTCTTATCTGTAGCTGGAGGAGATTTGCTATGAGAAGAATGTTGGCTACTGCTCTGAGAACTGGCCTTAGATTATCTCTGATAGGTTATTGTGATAGGTGCTGATCTGTGAGATGCACTACAAGAGACACCAACAGATGAAGGAGGAAGAGGAGGAGGGTCCTTCCTGAACTTCCTAGGAGGAGACCTGTACCTCCTTCTTTTCTTTCTTTCTTTTTGCTCATTTTTAGATAGCCACATCCATTGAGGCATCCCTTGATATGGAGTAATGTTATTCAATATAAAGTATGGAGTATCATGGGTGGGATTTGGCTTTGCAGCAGCTTTTGGATAAACTTTCCTCTTCTTTACAACCTTCTTTTTGGCCTTAGGATCACCTGATTCATCAGAATCATCATCATCAACATCATCATCAGAAGATCCTTGAGGATTTTCATACATTGCATCTATCTCCTTTAAGATTTCCTCTGAGATTTATTTTTTATCTTGAGGAAGTGCTTGAGGTTCAGCATCTTCAGGTGGAGCAATATTCTCAGTTACCATCTAATTGTCTTCTTCTAGCTCAACAGAAAAAATTTCATCCATGTCAGGAAATGGGGACTCAGCCGAAGCAAGGGTAGGGGGCAAAAGCTTTTTGCTCTAGAGGAGAACTTAGTTCAGGAACATTCTCAGTCTCATATTCCTCTGAACTCACTGGAGCTACAAAACTAGCCTTTAGTTGTTTAACAATTGCAGGGCTTATTGGTGGAGTATAACATACTATAGCAAAATATGGCTCTAGGCAAGCTGCTGGAAGATAATTCAAGTAAGCTACATTAACAGAATTTAACAAATTGGAAAGATCTACTGTGGGATTGATACAACAATCACCAACAGTCAAAATTGTTGGAAGAGCAATTTGCTCATCTGCACTCAACATACCAAAATCTAATAATTCAGCCTCTTTAATCATAAGTACATCTGCTACTTGTAACTCAATAATCTATAAAACTGTTACTTCTTCTACTGCTGCTATTGCTGGAGGAGACACTGGAGCTTTTTCACAAGATATCTCCCCCAGCCTGGTTTCAGAGGGTCCTGAAGCCAGGACCCCAGAAGAAGTAACAGTAGGGGCAGTAGACAGAAGATTAGATAGGGTTGAGAGGGATTCAGCAAGAGGTTTAATGGCCTCTGCTATGAGTTGTTTGAGTAGTGGACTGATGATATGCAGAAGAGAGGGAATGTAAGGGGAATACATTTGCATGAACTCAGAGGGTGTCTGAGATGATACAGAAGGATGGGGAATGGATGATGAGGGGAAAGGGGTGGTGTCTGTCATGGGTTCATCATGAGGTGATAAAGAATTGATGGGAGATGATAGTAGATGAAAAGATGGTATGGATGAGATATTGTGGAGGGGGATGTCATCTAGATATTAATGAAGAGGGAATTGAGGTGGAGTGACATGCTCTGGAGTGTGAGGTGGAGTTACATGCACTGTACATTGGGGTGGAGTTGCATGCACTGGATATTGGGGTGGAGTTGGTTGTTGTTCAGGTGATTGAAGTAGTGTTGTTTGATAGATTAGGGAAGCATGAGGTGTTGGTGTATGAGTTGGGGATGGGGACGGTACTTGGAGGGTTGTTGAAGGTGTTTGAACTTGAGGAGGTGTTGGTTGTTGAGATAAAGGTGGAGGGGATGGAATCCTGATGGAGGGGACATCTTCTAGTGGTGGGGGAGCAGCTGTAAAAGCTCTGGTATCCTCAGATTCCCTAGAAGAGGAAGAAGCCTTAGATGGCTTTGGGGTATTCCACTCCCACCTTCCAAATAAGGCACATGTGAGCCTTTTGGAGGCATTGATGAATATGGTCTGGGAGACCAGGGATTCAGTAGCCTTTTCTTGGTGGAAGATTCCTAGAATCCTTCCAAAGCACACCTCTTTCTTACTGTTTTTCTTCTTTATCAAATCAAACAATATCTTAGCCCAGTTCACTGTCTTCCTGTTAACAACTGCACATATCACTAGAAATTATTGCCTAGTTATATAATCATGATCAGTATGTTTTCAAAGCAGTACTTTACCAACAAAATCAGCTAAAAATTTATATACAGAAAATAAATTTTTCTTCAAAAGCTTGTTAAGGTTTTCTCCAGTATGACCCATTGTAATCAAATTCTAAACTATCTATTTCCAAATCTTCTTCTCCATTCATTAATCCAAATATTTCAGATAAAATGGATGGGGTGAGAGAAAATTTGTTACATGATATCGTTCATGTCAGTGTGTCCGAATCTTGTGTCGAGGAGGTGAACACCCATTCCCGGATTTTCATGGCAGCAATCTTTATCCTTATATTAATAAAGTTCTTCAACTACTGTTCTTCGAATAATTTAAAGATGTCTAAGAAAATTTGATCTGAGTGCTGGAATGACTCGAAGTCTATATCAAATTATGTGTCAAACTTCATCGCTGCAATGGTGCTCGTCGGAATCGCCATGATCGCCTGTAACAGGAAAATAGAAAGATTAGGTGCGAAGGGAACAGAAAGCGCGGGATGGAGCTCGAAGAAAACCAAGATATAAGGTTTTTCAGAATATGAAGCGACAAACTCCGTCCTGCGAAATAAAGAGAATTCTTCGATCTACGGTCAACGAAATATTTTATTGACAAAAGAGTTCATCGATCTCAGTCTGAAGAAGGGAAAACTTTTCGTCATTCTCAGTTTGACGAATAATCTCAAGAACGTTTCTCAGTTCGTTGATCTCCGTTCGACGAACTGTGGCAAATTCTTCGACCACAGACAGAAATTCAATTAATGCTTCTCCATTGATCATACCAAGCTGATTCAGAAAGAACAAATGGCTCCTCTCATCCAATGGTTTTGTAAAGATGTCTTCTCTTTACAAATAAGTGTAGATGTAGACAAGATTAATTTTCTTTTTGTCAACACAATCTCTAATGAAATGATGCATTATTTCTATATGCTTAGTTCTACAATGATGCACTTGATTCTGTGCAATATAAATTGCACTTGTATTATCACAAAGTAGAGTTAAATAATTTAAGTTGAAACCATAATCAAGGAGTTGGTTTTGAATCCACAACATCTGTGAACAGAAACTGCCAGCTGTTATGTATTATGCTTCTACTATTGATGTATACATAGATATTTGCTTTTTGCCAAACCAGGACACAAGTCTAGCACCAAGGAACTGGCATGTCCCTGAGGTGCTTTTTCTGTCCACTCTACATCAAGCAAAGTCAGCATTATAGTATCAAGGTAACTCAAATTCTGACTCTGTTGGATACCAGAGTCCTAGGTTTGGGCAACTCTTTAAATATCTCAAAATCCTTTTTAAGAAAATAAGGTGAGATTCTTTAGGGTTCTCCTGGAACTTAGCACCAAGACAAGTTGCAAACAAAATATCTGGCCTACTTGCTGTGAGATATAACCAGGACCCAACAATGGCCTTATATAATTTTTGATCAACAGGTTTCCCATGTTCATCAGAATCAACCACAACATTAGCAACCATATGTGTTTTCTTAGAGGAAGCGTCAGCCATCCCAAACCATTTTATCAGCTCTTTACCATATTTTGATTGGGATATAAAGATTCCATCAGGGGATTGCTTCACTTGGAGATCAAGGAAGTAGGAGAGCTCACCCATGCTACTGATTTCAAACTTGGAATGCATAAGGTCAGAGAACCTTTTGCATAGTTTAGAATCAGTATAACCAAATATAATGTCATCTATATATATTTGTACTAATAAGATTTTATCATGATGATGCTTAATAAATAAAGTCCTATCTACTATGCCCCTAGAAAATTTATGCTCTAAGGGAAAGCTAGCTAAGGTTTTATACCAAGCTCTTAGATCTTACTTTAGATCATAGAGAGCTTTATGCAACTTAAAAACATGAGAGGGATAAGATGAAGAGATAAAACCTGGTGGTTGTTCCACATAGACCTTTTCTTTGAGTTCACCATTAAGGAATGCTCTCTTGACATCCATTTGGTAATCTGTGAACTTCTTGTAGGCTACATATGCTAAGAATATCCTTATTGCTTCTAACCTTGCAACAGGGGCAAATGTTTGGTCTTAGTCTATGCCTTCCTCTTGTTTGTATCCTTGAGAAACTAATCTGGCTTTGTTCCTTATGATAGTACCTTGAGCATCTAGCTTGTTTCTAAATACCCATTTAGTTCCTATGACTGTGTAGTCTTTGGGTCTTGGAACTAAAACCCAAACTCTACATCTCTCAAACTTGTTGAGCTCCTCATGCATTGCAATGATCCAGTGTAGATCTTGCTCATCATCATTAATGGATTGGGGCTAAGTTTGAGATATGTAGCAGGTATGCATCATGTTCTGGTGGAGTTAATGTCATGTCAGCATACCCACTGATATGTCCCCAATCACTTGAGATGTAGGGTGATCTCTAAGTGCGACTAATTCAGTAGGAGGAGCTGGTTGAGAAACAGCTTGGGGAGCGAATTCCACTGGTGGAATTATAGCTGTTGTTGGCTCTTCATTGAACTCAGTGTCTTCATCTTCACTTTCTTCAGCAATATGTGCAGAAGGATGTGTAACAGTCTCATTGGTGAGGTTCAACTCATTCAACTTCTCACACAAATTAGGTACCTGCAAAGTTTCACGTGTAGAAGCTATCTTCTCCTTATAAAACATATTAGTCTCATCAAATGTGATATGAATAGACTCTTCCATTTTCATAGTGGATTTATTATATACCCTATAAGCCTTGCTTACTTGAGAATATCCAAAAAAAATTCCAACTTCAGCCTTGGCTTCAAACTTTCTAATGTATTTCTTATTATTGTTATAATTGTAACAAATACAACCAAAGACTCTAAAATAATTTACTTTAGGTTTCTTCCCTTTGAGCAGTTCATAGGGGGTCTTGCTTTTGAGCTTGTGCATCAAACTTCTGTTCAGGACATAGTTTACTGTGCTCAGCCTCTGTCAAAAAGGATAAGGGCAAGTGAGCATCTACAAGTAATGTGCCTGCAGCTTCAATGAGTGTTTTGTTTTTCCTTTCAGCTACCCTCATTTTGTTGAGGAGTTCTAGGAGCAGAGAAGCAATGCCTGATACCTTCCTTCTCCTAGAATTTTTGCATGGGAAGAGACTCAAACTTAGTACCATGATCACTTCTGATCAATGCAACTGGAGTAGAGTACTCAATCCTTATGCTCTTAAGAAAATCTGTAAGAACCTTGAAGTTATCTGACTTATTTCTCAAGAAGAATACCCAAGTGAACCTTGAGAAGTCATTAACAATTACTAAGGTATAAGAATTCCCTACTAGGATCTGTACTGCAATGGGTCCAAAAAGATCCATATGGAGCAAGTACAGTATCCTAGGTGAATCACTCTTAGTAAGTGACTTAAAACTATTTTTAGTTTGCTTGCCTAATTGATAAGCCCTGCAAAGGCTTTCCTTTTTGTAGGGGTAAGAAGGCAATCCTCTAACAAGGTTATCCCTAGATAGTTTAGCAATATTTTTCAGGTTTACATTTCCTAATCTCCTATGCCAAAGATCATTATTATTACTAGTTTGGTTCAACATGCATATTTCAGTTTTAGCAGACTTAAAATTAACTATATAGATATTTACTACTCTAGTACTAGTTAAAACTACTTGGTTATCTATAGAAGTAATAATACAGGAAGTTTTGTTAAATGTACCTGAAACCTTTCATCACATAACTGACTTATTGATATAAGGTTGTGCTTCAGTCCACTTACATAAGAAACTTTCTTAAAGGTGACTTATCCAATCTTGACCTTTCCATATCCTTCAGTCTAGCCACAATTGGAATCACCAAATATTTTTTGTGTCTTGTCTATGACTTGTAGTTGATTAGGTTGTCCTTGTTTCCAGTCATATGCTTTGAATAGCAACTATCCAGATACCACTATTGCTCTGTGGTGGGATATTCTTTCACCTGTAATGAAACAGATTAGCTATTCTTCACCCGAGTTATCTTGGGTTCTTGTTGATTTACAAAACTAAAGATGGACTATATGAGTATTCTGGTTGATTTTTATAACCTAAGGGATGAAATATTTTAGGTGGAATTATCCATTGGGTGAATGGGTTAATAAATTCTCTAGGTTGATTAAAGGTTCTGTTTGAATTAGAGTTTCTATTATTATAAACTGGGGTCGACGAATTATGGTACATTCGTCGATCTGAGGTCAACGAATGGGGATGAGTTCGTCAAACTCCACTCAAAGAATGAAAATATTCATTTTCTGGACACCAATATCGTCGATCTCTGGTCGACGAACCATACTGGTTTCGTCGATCGCACTTCAGAGAATGATTATAATAAAAAATTTCGTTCGGAGTTCGTTGACTTGAGTTCGACGAACTGTACATATTTCATCGATCATAGTTCGATGAAATCTGCTGAACATAGTTATAGTTAAGATTTTTCTTATTCTTTCTTCTTTTCTTATTCTTTTTGTTTTAATTCTGTTTGTTTAACAATATTATCATCTATCTTTTCTTTACCTTTTTCAGAAACAAATTTCATAGGAGTTGTTAAGATATTTTTCTGAATCGGTGGGGGTTGGCTTGATGAAGCACCTAAGCCCAGCTTGTCATTGAGCCAGGCATTCATTGTGCTTGTGATGTCCATTAGCTTGATACTTCTCCTATTTAGGGATTCTTCAAGTTGCCTAGCCTTAGCTAATTCAGTTTTTAATGATATAATCTTTTCATTAGCTAAAGTTATTTAAACTTTTAACTTGATGTTTTCTGAAGAAAAATTATCTTGTTCAGTCAATTCTCTCCAAGTTGTTTAATCTTTTTTTTCAGAATTAATTAAATCAATAAATAATGATTTGAATTCAGGCTTAAAATTATCAGAATTAAAATCAAAGGAAGATAGCACTTGATCCTCATCCGATAGAGGTTCTTCACTGTCTGATTTGTCATCTTCTGCTTCTGAATAGCTTCCTGATGAATTGATGGCCTTCAGGAAAATCTCCTTTGCCTTAGCCTCCTCTTCATCTTCATTTTCACTCCATGTTTCAGCCACAATGCCTTTCTCCTTTCTTTTATGTTTGCTGGAGGAGGGCTTGTTATAGTATTGTTTCCTGGTTTCTTTTTCTCTTCTTCTCTCCTTGTTTTAGTTCTCTGGACACTCTGAGATGAAGTGTCTAGGCTTCCTACAACTAAAACAAACAACTTCTTTAGTGGGTGTCTTGACATAACTTGGCTTGTCATTTTGCCTTTATGACTTTTTTCTTAAATCCCTCTTGTCCATCTTATAAAATCACTTGGCTAAGAGACTCAGAAATTCTTCACTTGCTATTGGAGCTTTTGATTCTTTAGTTGCTTTAAATGCAATGCTTTGATCCTTTCTTGCTGATGAAGGAGTCTTCTGCTCTACAGCTTCTCTAGACTTTATGAGCTGCTTATAGCACATGAGTTTTCCAAGTAGAAATTCTGTGGAAATCTCATTGAGACTTTTGGCTTCCTTGATTGCCCAGATTCTCGAATCCCATGAGCTAGGGAAGCACATGAGTTTTTTGTCATTTAGTTCTGTGAGGGTGATGTCCTTGTCCAAAGTGTTTAGCTCATTGATGATTGAGCTCAGTCTGTTGTACATGTCACTGATAGTCTCTGACTCATCCTTCTTGAAGTTTTCATACTATGAGATGCGATTGGATCTCCTATCTTTTATCTCATCTACTGAACCAACAACCATCTTGTTAAGAGAATCCCAGATAGGCTTGGTTGATGTGCACTTGCCACCTTTTGGAAATTGTCATCAGACATTGTTTGAGCCAGAATATTAATGGCCATTACATCAGCTATTTTGGCCTTTTTCTGAGCATCTGTCCACTTAGGTGGTGGAACAGCATGTGTGCTGGAACTTGCAGTAGATGTTGCCACTGGAACTGGTGGTCTTCTCAAAATAGAATTAAAGATATCCTCATCAATAGAGTTCATATACAACTTGATTCTTGCCTTCTAGATAGCAATCTTATTTAAGTTGCAAACTAGAGGTCTGGTGCTTGTATAGTCTTTGTTCTGGGCCATGATGTGAAAACGAAAAAACTAGGAAAAGAAGATCAGATCTAGCAAGGATCTTTTGGTTCAAGTGTTAGCTTGTATAACCAAAGGAACACCCCTCAGATACCAATTGAAAGATAGGGGTTAGATCTGATTTACTCTAGAGGGGGGGGGGAGTGAATAGAGTAATTAAATTTTGGCTGTTTTTCAGATTTATATCAGAGTAAAAGTAGGTGATAGTAATAATAATAGAAAGAAATAAAATAGGCTAAACTAATTTATCACAGTCACAGCAAGAACAAAAAGAGAATGAACACACACAGACAACACAAGAACTTTATAGTGGTTCCCCAACTGGGTACATCCACTCTTCTACCACCCTGGTACGAATCCACATTCAGGTTTTTGATGAGGTGACTGCCACCACAAGATCTATTTCTAGGGAGATCTCACAACCCTTTAGCCTTTTGATCAGGTGCCAAAAAACCAGGAATAAACTTTTGAAGGGAGTTAATAAACCATTTGTATAAAAGGTGAGGGATAAGTGATGAGGTCTTCTCTTTTCTCTATCCAACAAAGAAGACTAGTGGATTTGTTGTTGTCAAGACTCCTTGTGAAACACTAGAATGATTTAGAAAAGTTGGAGTCTTGCTCAGGGTGTAGGTCTTCAGCCTTGTTTGAATGAATCCTGGAACTTCATGATTGATTCAAGATATTATCCTTGAATGTTCCTGGAGGAGAGGGTTGAAGAAGACTCTTGATAATGATGGATGTTTCTTCTTCAGTCTTCACAATTGACAAGGGAGAAAATAGAATGTTTTCTGTATGCAGAGAAGAAGTTCTGTATGATGTTGTTTTGAGCAACTGTATTATCTTCTCAGTATTGTTCTTGTGTTTCTACTGCAGGTCTAGTCTGTGTATGCTTGTAGTGATTATTCTTTATTCTTTTGAAAAAGAGAAAATCTCTTTTATATTCTGTAGTCAATAATTTCTCCTTTGAAATTTGAAATCCAGTCATTTATTGTTGATTGCCCTGGAGAAAGAAACGGCTGGAATATTTGACTTTAATGAGTTTCCCCAACTCCACTTAATTAAATTAGCAAGTAATTAACCAGATGAAGACCATAATTAATGCTGTCAATAACGGTTATATTAAAGGGAATATGAGCATTAATTACTCAGGAATTTTACTTATAAATAATGTAGAAAACAAGGGACATAAGTAAGGAAAACATCTCATTCTGGCTCGGGATAGAAATCGTCGACCTCAGAACATAATTCGACAACTTGAGTTCCAAGTTTGTCGACCTGAGAATTCCTGTTCGTCGACCTGAGCTCTGCAAACTGCATTCTGTAAATAACTTGCAAATTCAATGCTCTGAGTTCGTCGAGCTGAGAATCTGTCTGAAAGAAAATATCGTCGACCTGAACTCAAATATTGCCGAGCTCAACATAGAGAAATAACTTTGATTTCGTCGATCTGAGATCGATGATCGTCGAGCTGAGTTCGAAGAATTTCGAACTGATCATTTTAATCTCTGAATCTTTTAAGTCTTGAATCTATTGAGGTCATCTGCTTGCTGGTCCATTAAGGTTGAACCTAAAGACTATCCTAAACTCTAGGACTACTAGACTTTACCCTAGTTATACAATGTGGGTCAAACTCAACCTAATTTAGTGAACACAATCAATATGGATCTTCAAGAGAAGAAAAAAAGGGATAAAAGGATTGTGGCTAAATACTCAAAGCCCAATATGGTATTGCCCCTAATAGACTCCTTCACCTCTCCAAAGGATAAGAGGGGTTTGGGATTCAAGGGGAACCCAAGAGTTGGCCATTCCATAGGGAAACGAAAAGCTCCAATTCATCCTCCAATCTCTTTTGAGAAAGTAGTGTTACCATCAAATTGGTATGACTAAGAAAGTATCGATGGTCACTGGTTGAATGGAAGATCCACAAGTATGAACAAAAATGATCACAACTATGGTGGAATGTATGGCAAGGGGATGAGTTCTTTTAAAACCCCACATAAGGTAATTCAGATTGCCCATCATAGACCATTCTTCCTTGGTACCCCAACCCTGTTGGAACCCCTAGGTGATTTGGGATAGGTCCTCTTCTTAGGGTGCGACCCATGTTGTATAGAAGGGTCAAGTTTTATGTCTTTCTAGTTTTAGGTCAGCCCTACAGATGGAAGATCAAGGACATGCCTGAAGACAGCTCCAAAATAAACCCTAGAAGAAAATTCTCTCAGTCTGTTCTCGGGTCGACGAACTCTAAGTGAAAGAGAAGAGTTCTGAGGTCGACGATTTAGTCTTATAAGAAAAATTATGTGGTCTGCGAAGTGTGTGTTTCGTTAAAATGCTCTTAACACAAAAGATCACTCAGCGCCATAATTGTCTCAATGCCATAGTTCACCCAAAGCCAAAGTTTACTTAGAATCAAAGATCATTCAACGCTCTCAATGCTATCAATGACTCAACTCTCTCAATGAATCAACGCCAGATGTGTTATTATCTCAACACCTTCAGTTTGACCTAGTTGTGAGGTCTACAAAAATCAGATTCTCAGGTTGACGAACATAGAGCAATAAATCCGCCAGTTTGTGCAGTGCAGTTGTTCGCAAAGCTCAGGTTGACGAATAGTTCTGAGGTCGATGATCTTTGATTTCAGGTCGACGAAAGCTATTCTCTGGTCGAGGAAAACTATAAGTCATATGGTTATTTATTCTTTCTTTTTCTATCTCCTGATCCTATATCTATTATAGGCCGTTAATTTCCTGGATAATCAATGCACATATATCCTTTAAATCGAGTCGTTACTGACAGTATTGGTTGTAAATATTTTCCATAGAATTAATTGCTTATATCTCGGGACAGACATAGAATAGAATATATGACAGCATACTTGCCGGTTTTCATTTCCCAGATTTTGGTTGAGCATTTATTGCAGGTTTTTTGAATTCGAACTTGAGGCAGCTATCATCCTGATAATCTCTCTGCCAGATAAAAAAGGATCACACTCTTTGAGGTTGATACAGAAGAATATACGAAAAAGAAAGAGAAAAATAACTGCTCTCAAAAGAGAAGAAGAAGAAAGAACAACAATCAAAATCAAGAGTCTTTCTTTCCATCCTTCTTTGTTTCCAGGATCTCAAGTGACAAGCAAATTCAACCAGTCAAAGGATCCCTAGAGAGTTGATCTTATTGCAAAAGACCTTCATCCTAGCAAAGTTCCCCTTCTTGAACAGCTGTTAATCTCAGGGGGAGCTTTGAAAATATCTGAAGAATTCTCAGGACTTCTCTCATTTTGTTTGAGAAAAGAGTAGTCCAAATCAACCTCTCTTTCCCACCTCTATACAGGGTTTTAATTCCCTTCAAAATTACTCTAGTTGCAAGTCTCCTTCCAAAAGACTTGGGTTGGTTTTTGAGCACCTGATATAATTGTCATTGGTGGCAGTCACCTGATCGTAACCTGTAGTGGATTCCTACCTAGGGTGGCTGAAGAGTGGATGTACCCAAGTTTCGGGAACCACTATAAATTTTTTGTGTTGTCTGTGTGGCTGTGACTTTCCTGTGTTCTTGTGTTGTGATATATTTTGCTGAGTAGATTAGTTATCCTCTCTCTAGTTCATTTGATACACTTATACACTCATACACTTATATCATAGTAATATATTTTATTAAAGATTTTTTTTTAATTTCGCAAAAATTAAAAAGATTTTAACAACTTTATTCACCCCCCCCCACCCTCTATAGTTTATAAGAGTTTACCCTATCTTTCATTTGGTATTAGAGGTTATCTCTATCCATTTCTTTCAATTGGTATTAGAGGCAGGTTAATCAGATCATACAGGCTCACACCTGGATTTACCAAGATCCTCAGGATAAACTCTGAATAAGTATTATTAGTTTCTTTGATTAGATTTTATTTTCTGATATCATGGCACAAAACAAGGATTATGCCAGCACCAGACCTCCAGTTTGCAACCTGCAAAAGTTTGGGATCTAGAAGGCAAGAATCAAGGTTTATATGAACTCTATTGATCAGGACATCTTTAATTCAATCTTGACAGGACCACTAGCTTAGTGGCCTCTACTTAAACTCCAGTAAATCTCAGTGTAGTGCCTCCTCCAGATCAAAGTGATGCACATAAGAAAGCCAAGATTGCTGATGCCAGAGCTATGAATATACTGGCCAAAACTATGTCAGATGATATATTTCAGAAAGTTGATGAATGTACATTTGCCAAAGCCATTTGGGATTCCCTCAACCAAATGGTAACAGGCTCTGCTGATGAGAGGAAGGATAGATGATCCAACCTCATATCTCAATCAGAGAATTTCACGAAAGATTAAGTAGAATCTGTGGAAGGAATGTACAACAGGCTGAGCTCCATCATCATTGAGCTCAGAACATTGGACAAGGAGATTACTCTGACTAAGGTAAATGACAAGATCCTCATGTGCTTCCCTATCACATGGGACACCAGAATCTGGCCCATCAGAGAAGCCAGAAGCATGGCTAGAATTTAAACAGAATCTCTGCTTGGAAAGCTCAAATCGTATGAGCAATTGGTCAAGTCAAAAGAAGCTACAGTTGAACCAAAGGCTTCAACACCTACCAGGAAGGAACAGAATTTAGCATTCAAAGCTGCAGAAGTGTAACAACCCGACCTGTTAAATAACATATAATAGAAGGTTCGGTCAGGGCCCCACATTATATGTCACAAACAGATGGCGAGGTCACAGGTTAATACCAAAATATCACGCATCCTAACTCAGAGCATTCTAGCGGAAGTTTATAAGTTGCACGAACTTAATCCATGAATGTCCACTAATATCTAAATAACTTATTTATATACATGACCAGGAATGTAAACAAGCACACCGCTCACGGCCTTAAGGCCTTACAAGTTTCTCTTTACAAATATACGACTTCATACATCGGCACGCAGGCTGGCCACACATAAAATCCAAAGCTTCGCACGGCCTTCGAGGGCCTAAGAGCAATAGCAAGGGCTTCAGCCCGCTCAATCCATTTCCATATCTACAAGGGCAGCACCTGCATATAAACATCCACCCAGGGGTCAAAAACAAAGCAACGGTCAGCATTCAGCTGACCAATTATAATGACCCTACCCCTTACCCGGGGCAGTGGTTCCTTCCCTGCATGTAATCCAATCTCAACACATATATCCATCACACATTACAATCACAAATGCCAGCCTTCATGCTAGACATCCCGTGCAATCAGGGCACACTTACGGTGTACCAAGCTCCTCATGGTTCCACCACCAATTCGAGGTGTTTACTTATTGGTCGGGCCTAAGCCTCCAAACCCTTGTTGAAGACCTCATGCACCCGTCCACTCAGAGGCACGCACCTCATAACCCATTGTGAGCGCTATCATTCGACCGACCCACGTAGTGTAAAAAGCCTAGGGAAATTGCCCTGATGCATTGCTACCAATTGACCGCTCACCCGATCCTACCACGGAACTTGTTTGGTGGCCCACCCACTCAGAGGTTCTTAACTTGTTGGCTATGGGCAATAGCCGCCAAACCTCTGTTGGCGACCTATCATACCCATCCACTCAGAGCTGTTCGCTTACAACAACCCGATCAATGAACTTGGTGGGTGTCCTACCCACTCAAAGGTTCTCGCAGTCCTCCTCAACGCCGGTACATAGTGCCACTTTCCATTCCATCAATACCGCTCGTGCTGAGCATACAACAAAAGGAGCTAGACAAAGCTTCCTACTCACCATCACAATCGTCCTTACCATCTCTGTAAGGTAACCGATGTATATACGAAGTCTTCTCCAGTTCGCAGCATCACCAATCAAGACATCCATCCAGATGAGCTTTACACAGCATGCCTATGCCGTACTACAGTTCTGGCTCTAGATGTAGACTCAACCACTAGAATCACTTACGCTCTTCCATCTTTTGATGGGGGATTCCACAGATATACATGCTTAAATAAAGGGCTTCACCTGCCTTGTAAGACCCCATTTTTCTTTCTTTAAAAACACTGGGGTCTTAGGCCAAGAATCGCCACTTTGCAGTGACACCTTCACGCCTTGAAGGGTCATCACCACAAAGCGCCGATTCTGCCCGCCAATTCGATCACAGAAAAGTAGCAAAGTAGGGTAAACACAAGTCCATAGAAATCACATATATAGAAATAAGATCTCCACGAAGGGAGTGTCCACAGAACTATATATCAGAGTACTAAAATACGGGCTTATGCCCGTTACATCATGTCCTCACTACAGATCACTCATGCGGAAGAAAAAACAGAACATCTAATAAAGGTTGAGACTCACGGTCCCGCCTGTATAAACTCCGGAGCTAGACATCCCCATCTCCAAGCGCACCGGTCTCTGGGGCTGCTCCCCTGTGCTGGGCTCCACGATTCCCTAAAATTAAGTGGTTCAAAAATCGTTAGTCATAAAGACTAAGCCCTATCATCCCCTACCCCTTCCCCTATGGCTCTTAAGTACTGTGCAGAGAGGAAGAAAGGGAAAGACATGAAGGTGGAGATTAAATCAAAGAAATAGGTGGCAGCAGAACTAATCTAGCAATTCTATAATAAATAATTGCAATAAGACGAAATATGAAAAGTAACCTTCACTTATGAGAGAACACATAAGCCAAGGAATCTTCTGCAAGGCTCCCATCGTATAAAAAGTCTCATACCAATTTATATGTTGGGGTGTCGATTATCAAACAACAGTATATACATATATCAAAAATTGACCTTAATTTATAAACTTGCCCACACAAGCTTATAGACGAAGGGGTCGTTTTGCAAGTCCTAATGTATAAGCGTCCCATTCCACTTATACCTTAGGTGTCAGGGGTTAAATGAATCGATTATGCTATGACATGATAGTGGGTATGATGGAACATGCAAGTGCAACACACACACCCGACTCTGTATACACAGACCTTTAGTTCCCCCTTTTGGAGCTGTTACCTCCCAGGATACCTCTGTAGTGGCAGACTGAAGCGCTGGGTTGGGCCTCGCCCACCTCTAAACTAGTAAAGCACTAACGGTCAGACCAATTGTACGCCTCAATGTTTGGTGCACAAAGCAGACTCCTGCGTACACTTATCGGCTGGCGCACCGGACTTCTATTGATGAAGTGCTAACCACAGTTACCGAGTCAGCGTATTTGCGTCGGTGCATCGACCCTCCAATACCGAAGACGCACCACCTTAATTTTCTTTCCTTTTATGCACAAGCAAATTTAATCGTAATCAAACAAAAATCGAGCTGAAGCTCCCCGGACCAAAACGCCCGCCTCTTAACCAATCAAGTCGAAGCTCCCCGGACCATTCCGTCCGTCTCTTAACCAACTGAGTCGAAGCCCCCAACAATCTTCCTATGCTAACAGTGTTTGTGAAATGTGAGATCCTAATTACTAGGTTACTCTTTTTAGTTTGTTATTACAGTTTACGTTAACCCAGGACTGCCCCCGGTATTCCCTGTGAAGGGCTCTCAAAGGGCACTAGTAACTATGATGTTAGCTGAAGCCCATCATTCCCTTTCGCAAGGCACTTATTGTTATTGGTTGATTCCCTTTACCCATTCCCTTCTCATATTACGATAGACTAACCTAGTGTGATTTTTAACCTTCCTCTCTTCGGGAAAGACGATCTTTCGTCGAACCCGAGCACCTCTTAACTCTAGCCAACACCACTTCTCACTAACCTTCCAGTCCTTATATAGTGAACACTTTCACATCCATTCAATTCAGTAGATTAACTAACTCCAACGTTGTGCCGCTTCATATCCTTTGACTTGTTAACACAAATTGCTATTTGCAGACTATCATATGTTATATGTCAAACCGATTAGGAAATGATCTAATACTCATCCAAATGCCCTAACTTATTTACTGGAGGTATATCATGATATGATTAGTCTATAATCAGAAAACTATAATTTTCCTAATTTATCTGGCATTTAATTAATTTCCTCAAAAATTCAAAAGGCTACTGGTTTGAACATGAACTACCCTAAGTACTCATGCAAGATGTCCAACAAAATTATTATAAATATTATGTTATCTCAATATGCTAAATCCAAAGTATCACAATTTTTATATCAGCAAAAGGGCACTAAAACTATTTTAGCAATATTTTTATCTTTCGTTAATTATGAATCAAGTACAGAGAATATCCATCCAAAAATTATAAATTAATTATACTATGCAAATACAACCTTAAAAATAACATTGGCCAAGTTTCATAATTTTTTAGCAAGTATTAATCTCTGAATAAATTAATTATCAAATATCTCTATAAGTTGGACCTGTAAAGAAAGTTCCGTAACTAAGATTCTAAAAATCATGAATAAATGTCTAAAAGCGTATAATGTCCTGAATGTCTTAATTCCTAAGTCTCATAATTTTTCAACAGCAATATTATCCATAATTAATTTTTAAACCATAAAACCCCCTTTTAACATTTCTGAATGAAATACTAGATTTACTCAACTAAAAATTATATAAAAAATTCAGGAGAACCATTCTATCCTAAAACATTTACTGCCATGATTTCATCGGGTTTCAATGAACAAAAAGATCTAAATAATTAAAACATCAATTAGAGTTATAACAAACTTTACAAATAAAATGCTGCAAATAAAAATCATAAAATTCCAGTAAAATTGCTATAGATTTTACCTACTCCAAAACTCACTCTACCCGAGTTTCACAGCTTTTAGATAATGTTTAGTGACAGATTTTACTTATTTGGTATTTTACCCTAAAGCTAAGGTTAGGGTTTTGAGGTATCTACCTATCTCCAAATCCTCTAAAGTTCCATCCAGATGATTTATATTATGCTAACGTCGACTCTACTTAATTTCAAGGCAATACGAGGGCATTTGCCCTCATGTCCTTCACAACCCTCAAAACCCTCTTTTTAGGGTTTGGGTTTGGATCCTAGGGTAAACCAACCCTAAACAACATCATTTTTCTCCAAGTGGGTTATATTAACCCTTCCAAATCAGTGGTCAAAGTATCAGCCTCTGTTGAGGTTGTTTGACCGTTCCAACCTCTTAGTGCACTTTTTACTCAAAAATGACTCATTAATGCCTAGTTAAGGATAGGTGATTCCTACCAAAAACTAATCCAAATGTGTTGAAATTTTGTACAAGGCTAGGTTTTATAGCCAGGTACCACTCACCAAAATTTGGGAGGGTTTGGAGGTCATTTGACCACTTAAATAAATTACTCTAACTTTATTAAATTAAAACCAAAAACCTTAGGCGAAGTGTCTCCAAAAATTCCCATTTTTAGAAAGCCTCTAGGTATGGCTAAGAGTAACCCCCTGCCAAAATTTTAGGGCATTTGGAAAAGGGACGAAGAGTGGGCATTCATTTTAGTTTCTAACCAACTCTAGGTACAACCCCCACTAAAATGGGTGTTGCGGTAAAACCCCTTACCCAAACGAGTTGAAATTAGCTTTAAATTTATCTAGACTCGAAGGACTAAAACTTTCGTGACTGGACATTTTTCCTAAATCGGCCTTTAAGTGTCTCGTTTTGTAGCATCAAAAAGCGTCCATTTAATGTATCTTATCCTTATATACTATATACATAATTTTATATTATGCAAATATTTTTACTGTTCATCTTCTACAGAAATCCGGAATCCTGAACTCAGAAACTCTTATTTCCTGTAGCTCTTTTGCGATCCATTGCCGGCCGTCCGGTCACTTCCCTTGCCAGCCACCACCACCACCACCTTTGTCGAGGCTATGGTTATCAGTCGGCGGTGGTTTGGCCGCTGAGGTGGCAGTTTTCGGCATATCCGAGAAATATATTTTTCATGGATTTTCCATGAGAACGCGAGATAGGTACGGCTCCATTGAGCATGAACTTCCTTTCAAAGATCCTAAGATCTACCCATAAAAGAAGAAGTAGAGGAGGACCTTGCTCGCGGTTTGGAGGCGAGATGAACGTCGGGTTGCCATGCCACGGTGGTGGCGTTGTCGAACTTCTCCTACAGTAAGAACAATAATCTAATCCATTTGGTCAAGAGTGTAAACTTCTCATCTTGCTCTAAGGGGGCTTTTATAGATCACCAAGTGGGGAGGGGAAAAGGTTAAAGCATTTAAGGCCATGAAGGCTCTCCTCTTAATAGCTTTTTGGTTATGGTGGAGGGAGAGGAAAAGGTGGAAGATTAAAAGATGTATCCAGGTGGTGATTTCCTATTGGAACAACACTTCCTAATTTTATTAAGTAATTTGAGAAGGAAACGGCCCATAAATACTCCTGGTGTAACTTTCCATACAAGAATTTATTATAACGCGTGTTAGAATAATTTCGGGCCTGAACTCACGTTTCGGCCTCTATCACGGGAATGACATGTCGGTCACGGGCATGACAGGCCCATGTGGAAAATTCCGAGTTCGTCGATCGTCTTCCTAAGGTCGACGATCGTCTAAAGGGGGGTCACGCCCTAGGTCATGGGCGTGACATGTCGATCACGGGCATGACATGCCCGTGATGCAATTTCTGAGTTCGCCGATCGTCTTACTGAGATCGACGATCATAGAAGGGGGTCACGCCCTAGGTCACGGGCATGACATGTCGATCACGGGCATGATAGGCCCGTGATGAAATTTCTGAGTTCGTCGATTGTCTTCTTGAGATAGATGATCGTCAAAGGGGGTCACGCCCTAGGTCACGGGCATGACATTTCGATCACGGGCGTGACAGGCCCGTGATGCAAATTCTAAGTTCGCTGATCGTCTTCCTTAGATCGACGATCGTCGAAGGGGGTCATGCCCTAGGTCATGGGCATGACATATCGGTCACGGGCGTGATAGACCCGTGATGCAAAGTCTGAGTTCACCGATCGTCTTCCTGAGTTCGACGATCGTCGAAGGGGGTCACGCCCTAGGTCACGGGAGTGACCAACCCGTGACTCGAAATCTTGGTCGATGGACTTCAATTCTTGGGTTTCCTAGGGTTCTGTCATGACAGACCGACTCCTAGGGGTCTAGCCGGAAATGAGATATTACAAATCCCAATAAACAAAACAAAAATTTCGTCCCCGAAATTGAGGTTAAGCCTACGGGGGTGTCTACTAGAATAAAATAAACTTGTAACATCCCATATGGTTTTCCTATTGAGTCGAAGCGAGATTAATTGTTCGATAAACGAAGGCAATTTCCCCAATAAACAAAAGATTAGCCACTACTTTTCCTGACTGAGTGCGCATGCCTAGGATCTCAATTTCCCTTATCTAGTCCTACCGGTTCAATACAAGAAGGTAATTTATAGTATACCAAGAGGTGGTGAGGTATATCTGACTGAACAGCTCCGAGTATTTTTGCCTCATCAGGTCCTGCGGTTCCCAGGTGTGATCCTCCTGACCGTGGTTCCTCCACAGAACCTTGACTAAGGGGATCTTCTTGCGGCACAAGATCCATACTCCTTTGTCATCGATCCGAACCGGCTCCAAGTGAACAGACCGGTCTTAAGCTACTAGCCCTTCGGTGGTCAAAATCTGCTGCTCCGGGCGTAGTAGAGCCCTCCTCAGCGAAGATATGTGGAAGACGTCATGCAGAGCTGCCAGCTCTAGTGGCAACTCCAGCCTGTAGGCTAGGGCCCCGATCTGCTCCAGGATCCTATAAGGGCCCATATACCTAGGGCTGAGCTTCTTTCTCCGACTGCGCACCCGTGAAACTCCATACATGGGCCGGATCTTCAAAAACACTTGGTCCCCCACCTGAAACTCCACCTGACGATGTCAGGCGTCGTAATACTTAGCCTGTCGGCTCTGCGCTTCTAACATCCTGTCTCTGATCAGTCTCACCTGAGCCTCGGTTTCTTCAACAAAATCCGATCCCAAAGCCTTCGGATCCTCGTCCTGAATCAAAGAAAGCGGGGTCCTGTTGTTGGGTATTGTATCCACAATCACCTGGATTTGAGGAAGCCTCCTATCAAGCTAAGATGAATTCACTATGTATTTGATGAATTCCTTCAAGTTGTGCTTGCAGTTATTCCACGCTAAGTACACACCAATGTCAGGGTGCAGTGGGTCAATATACACGGGTCTGCGCGACGTAATCCCTCGTTGAGCAGATCAGTGTGTTGGCCTACGTGTACTCTCTCTATTGGGGTGTACTTAATTTCAAGTACAGGGTTGTGATAAAGCAAGATCAGACAAGGAGCAAGGATGGGCCAAAGACCTGCTCACGGGTTGAAAGAGGAGAAATCGTCCAAGTGTAAATCGTCGAGAATCACTAAGTGATTCTCGCCGATTCGTTGAGAATCACTTGTGATTCTCGACGAGTCGTCGAGAATCACTAGTTGATTCTTGTCGGTTGAGGCCAGCTGACTCAACGCCGCCAGAAAATTCTCTAAGGCAGAATCGTCGAGAATCACTAAGTGATTCTCGCCGATTCGTCGAGAATGTCTTTGCATTCTCGACAATTCGGCGAGAATCTAATGTGATTCCCGCCGATTCTCCCCGGCCTCTATAACCTGTGATGCCAGAATTCGCCAAGTAGGATTCGGCGAGAATCGCAAGTGATTCTCGCTGATTCGTCGAGAATCACATACGATTCTCGCCGAATTTGACTTGGGCAAATTTCCGACATTTCCTGGGCCGGTCCAGGTTTCCAGCAGTATTTCGAACCGGACTTAGGTCTTCGCTTTGGTGGGGCCCACAACGGTCATCTTTATGACCTAATGTATAAATATACAGGTATTGGTGAACAGTAACATATAGAAAAACGCGAATTCAAAAAGGAGATCCGCCGTCGTGCCCTAGCTCCGCCGATCGTCTCTGCCGCCGATCGTGCAGTGGTCACCGTAGCCGATCTCGATCTCCTCCAGATCCACGGTGACAGAAGCCAAGTCTTGCACAGCGTCTCACGCGTCTAACCAGAGATCTTTAGTCTCTTGATTTGTGATAGGGAAATCCATCCCCGTCCGAATCGATCGAGACGATCGATCCTAGTGTGACCGTTGGAAGACCTTGCCGACTTCGCTAAGAAGATTGAATCTCCAAAGCATCGCAACTGTTCTCAGTTGCCGCTGCCAACACCGAGAGCCTTGCCGCCGCCCGTTGCCGCCGCCGGTCTCGGGGAGATTCTCTCCAAGAAAGATCTAGGGTTGTGGACTTTTCGTTGCCTACAAGAACAAGTAGACTAACGAAAAGGGACACCTAGATCTAAGTTGTTTGTATTTCTTATACACTCTGATTTTGTTTTCATTGTAAAGGAACATTTGGTTCCTAGTTGTAGGGTTGGGTGCAACCCGTATTGTGGGAGTGTTAACTCCTACGTGTAGAAGGGTTCCTTCCGATAGTGCAAGGATTGGATTCCAATCCTGTTGGTGGAGTGACCGAGTCGTCCCTGGATTGGGAGATAGGTCGAAGGGGGAAAGTGGACGTTCCCAAATCGGGGAACCACTATATATTGTCTGTGTTATTTTCTGTGCTGTGTGTTTTGTTTTGAATCTGCAGGTACACTTTTAATTCCGCAAATACGTTGCAAGTCACCTATCCCCCCCCCATAGGTGAAGGTAGTTGACACTAGGTGAACTTTCAAGTGGCATCAGAGGGAGGTTCCTCATCAAAAAGGTTAACACCTTGAGTAGAATCCTGCCACCAGTGTTAACAAGAAGATCAAATTCAAGCATGGAGTTGGATTGTGATGCCCCTCCTCTAAGACTCCCATCATGTACAAAGGAGTATTATCCTGTATGGAAGATGAGAGTACTATTTCATCTGGAAGCCATCGACCCTCGAGCATCACTCATTCTAGAAGAGGGTCCCTTCATTCCCATGAAGGCTTCCAGCTCGGGGAAAGATCTCCAAATCCCCAAGTGTCCCAAAGAGATGTCAGAGACAGAGCTCTCACTGTTCAACCTGGACCAGGTGATTCGTCAGATCATCACTGATGTCTGGTCTGGACCTTCTCGCTCTAGAGTGGACAAGTGTAGGACAGCCAAGTCCATGTGGCAAACCATCTCAGACCTCATGGAGGGATCAGAGAAAACAGGGACCTGTCGTCAACAAGAGGATGAAGCCTATGTAGGGGTACTCATTTCTGAAGATGAAGGGCATGATCAATCTGTCAGTATCAGGGCTCCCGTGTCCTTATCAGAGACTGAAGAAGAAGTTGAGGAAAGCAGTTCTGATGAAGCTGACTCAACAGTATCTGCCGACATTTATGGTAACCCTGAACAGCAAAGCCAGAAGCAGGTAACTTCTTCCTCATGCCCCTCTCCTCTTGAAGTTCCTGAAGACAGTAACAATTCAGAGGGTAGTCCCTCCAGAGATTCAAGGAATATGGATAGCTTCAATCAAAGGATTGAAAATCCTGATTAACTTGAGAGTGCCCTTCAGAAGAGCAAGTTACTTGTGGAGGAGCAAGCTAAGGAGATTGCTCAGCTGAGGACCTTGATGAATCTCCAATTGGAATCCATCAAGGTAAAGGACTCAAAGATCTCGGATCTAGAGAGTCGTCTAGAGACCGAGAAGAGGATTGTTTCTAACTTTTCCAAGATAGATGCTATCAAAAGAAAAGCAGAGAATGGGTGGATCTCCCAAATTGTCAATTCATGGAGAAAAGGGGAAACTGTGTTCAGACCCCCCACCCCGAGCAGGAAGGGCACACATCATGCATTCAGGTATGACCATAGGAGCAACCTTGGTCACTGCAAGAATGATCAGCCCTCATGTGGAAATACCCACAGTGCCACAGCTGGCATGGCCACCCAGAGGAAAATACCTCAGGCTTCCACCAAGCCCTTTGTATTCTCGGCCACAGCCTCAACTCATCATGAATCTGCCAGCATCAGCTCACAATGCGCCTCTCACCTCCCTAGGACTCAGGAAAGGGGGGTTAGAAATCATGTTGTTGGGATTCATGGGGTCCTTGGAAGGGGGCTGACTGAAAGGAAGGCACCACCTCCCAGGCCTCATGACGCCTGCCATATGCATTCTTTCCACCCTTCCAATAGTCACGGTTGAAGAGACAATTCTGTTAGCATGTCAGGCTCTATCCCGTTTAGACCTAGAACTATGACTACCTTAGTCACCCGTTCAGGTCACAAACGGCGATACAACATTCATGAATGTTGGTGTTGTGGCAAAGTGGGTCATTTTGCCATAGATTGTTGGCACAACTCTTCTGTGTCAAAGGCAATGGGACTTCCACATCCTCGAGGAAATGTTAGTCCTCCCACCAGAATTCCTGAGGGGAGGCATTCCAACTATTTTGCTGACAGGAACCTAGGACCCAATACTTATTGGGTTCCTAAGGCAAGATAACTCTTTCCTGCAGGGTGGTCTGGTTTCCCGCAATCCTGATGGGAACCGGACAGGAGATGCTCCAAGAATGACGTGGAAAAAGTGTCGGGAATGGGAGCAGTGCCTCCATTACAGGCACATGCATACTGACCTCCTGATATACTCTGTGCTAGTAATGTGAATGTTACATCTTGTTATCACAGGTAACTGCAATTAGCCGTAAATGTTTGAGCCATAAAGCATAAACAATTCCATATATGTATTTATGTATGTTGACATATTCACACTTTATAATGAGTTCACTTCTTTTGATATTGGATGGTCATATAGAAAAATTATTCACGTATGCTCAGTCACTTAGGGAAGGAGTATGAGCGTAAGATAACCTTCAGTTACATTAGTAGTGATTAGTTTGACATTGTCAGCCATAAGTCCGCCCTTGAAAATTTTGAACCCCTTGGTTGGATTAAGAAACCATTATGCCTATTAAGACCTTCTTACCCTTGACAATGACATAAATTTGGAATCTCAGCGACTTCCCTCATACTAAATTCCACCATAGTATCGTCGAACGAAGGCTTCGGACATTAATAGATGCATAAACCCGGTTATACAATGGAACCTTCAAGTGGTATCAGGCCGACTAAATTTAAATCCCACCGACCCAACCTACATCCCGACGACTCGTCGAATTCCAGCGACTCTTCAAATTCCAGCTAACTCAATTTAAATCCCGCCGACTCCTCAGGCCGACTCTTCAAATTCCGCCGAATCATTTTAAATCTCGCCGATCTAACCTAAATCCCGCCGACTCTTCAACTTCCAGCTATTCGCCGAGACTCTTCCAAGCTCTCATCCAATGAAACCTCCCAGCGGGAATCCCTTCGACTTCTCTTCCCAGCGGGTTCCTCCTTCGGCGCTGCGTGGTGATCTAACGACACTTCTGGAGTCTTCCTCTCGCAACCAGGGTTTCGTCCAAGCCTCGCCTCGGATCGGCGTCTCTCTCGCAACCAGGCTCGCCATATCTCCGGAACCTTTACTGCCTCTCCGCACTAGGCAATCTCCTACTTGTCCCCTACCGTGTGTTGAGCTTAGTGTAGATTTTGTTCTCACTCTCTTGGTTTCAGAGATTCTTAGACTTTGAAATTGGTATTCCTTTTCTTTCTAGTTTGCTATGGCCCCACGGACTTCTGCTAGGCTGACCACTGGATGCGAGCTCGTGAGAACCGGATTCTCCCAGGCCTCAGACGAGTTCCGGAACATAATCATTATGCTCGAGAAAGCAGGACTGACGTTCGTGCTAGAGCACCCATGCAAGATTTTGGATAAGGAAGTCCTGGAGTTCTTTGCAACTGCCAAGCTCCGTCACGAAGACACTTCCATCAAGAGCAAGGTTGCTGGGAAGAAGGTCAAGTTATCCGCCAGGAAACTGACCCAATGCCTGCGGCTATCCAGTTGTGAAGAAGAAGATTACCTGGAGGAAGAGGATAGAGCAAGAACCCTATCCTTCTGTGGACTGGCCAGGGGGACCAGTCAATCAAAAGGAAAGACATGAACGAGGAGGGAAAATTGCTGTCTGACATCGTTGGGAAGGATCTAATCTACAAACCTGGCTCCCACGACCACATCTCAGGAGAAATGTTCAAGACTCTGGTGGCAATCGTCTGCCGAAAGCGATTCAATTGGGGAGCCATGCTCTTTGAAAGAATTAAAGACACACTCCGTAACCCCAGCTTTGGCAGAATCATCAGCCTCTATCTGAATCAGCTGGATGGAGATACATTCGACATGAGCAAAGGAGTGCCGTTGCACTATCTGAAAAAGATGTACGTAAGCATATTCGACCGATGGGAGCGGCGAATAGGGCAGGTTGCCAGGGTAATAGACCAAGCAGAAGCATCTCCGGCCGAGGACACCAGTACTCCAGCACACTCTATGGCAGCACCCAGAGAAGTTCCTGACGCACTGATTGCAAGAACTGAGGGGGAGCCTGTACACTCTTCTGCAAACATCATATCTGATTTTTCTCAGATAGCTAAAGATGCTGTGGAGACTGTGCAAGAAGACGGTGAGGAGGAAGTGGCATATGTGGAAGAGGAAGAAGAAGGTGAGGAAGATATGAATGACCTGGGAGATGAGGTGGCTGATGTGGAGGAGGAAGAAGAAGTAGAGGAAGACATGCACAACTCTGTAGATAAGCCTGAGTACTTGGAGACTGAGATGGAGGAAGAAGTAATTGAGAGGGAGAAAGTGGTAGATCCTCGGGAGGATGCTGCTAGTTCATCTAAGGAACAAGCTCCTGAGAGGTCGGATGCAGGAATGCAGGGGGAGCCCTCTCAGCAACCCTTTGTCCCCCCTGTGGACTCTATTATAGTGTCCAGCTCTCCCAGTACTTCTGCTGGGGAGCCTAACCAGGGTCTGCCTGCTGCTCCTCCACTTCAAGCAAACCTAGCAAATCACACTGTTAATTTTGTCCAAGGGATGCTAGATGAGCTCAAGGATACGTTTGAGAAATCCCTCAATAAAGTGCTAACGAGACTGAAGGACTCTGAGGATCTCATGCTCAAGAATGTGGTTCAGATCAACCATAAACTTGATGTGATGGAGAAGAAATTTGATGAAAAATATACAGAGGCAGGCACAACCGTATCTCTTCTCATGAAAGGACTGAAGAAGAATACTGACGACCTGGCTGTAGTCAATAAAAATGCACATGTTGTGGCACAGACCATACAAAAATTTGATGCCAACATGGTAACGCTGAACGCAAATCAGAAATCTCTGCTGGACGAATTCAGTAAAACTGTGAAGCACATTGATGCATCTCTGCATTCCTATACAAACTCTATAGCCGCCGAAGCCAAAAAGGGGGAGGAAGCGTATAACGCTAAGATGGCAGGGCTTCAAGAGTTAGTACTTCTAAACTTCGATCAGACCAATAGGTATGCCTTTCAAAACTACCAAATCATAACTGCACCTTTAATCAACCTAATAAATAATAATTGACAAATACAAATTCGATAATTCGAATAGGTACATTTTTGAAACGGCCCGCTAGCTGGTAACAGAGGCATCGGGAATACATGTTCCTGTCGCTCCGCTTGAGGATGTGGGTCCTGCTAGTACTGCTGCGGGTGAAATAAGGACTGAAGAAGTACCAATGAGCGAAGCCGAGGCAAAGAAAGCTGCTGAAAGGGCTGAACGAAGAAGCTGGTTTGATCAAGAAGCCATAGCAAGAGCCAGGGACAAGAGAAAAATTCAAGAAGGGACTTCTAGGGAAACGCAAGCTGAAAAGAAGATCAGATTGAAGGAGGATGATGTGAGGAATGAAAAATGGAGTCCTGTATCAAAGAGTATTATCCTGGACACATTTTTGTTACTGCAGAGAGGGCAAATAAATTGAAATGATGTATATAGTCAGTACGAATGGGAGCGGCATAAAGAATTTGAAGCTAAACATAGCATATTTTTCAGGAACAACACCGCGGCAGATAAAGCCCCTCCTCCGAGATACTATCCAAAGCCCAAGGAGTATCTTGAGCGACAAAGTAGAAAGTTATTAGCTAAGCAACTTAAAGAAGACATAGCTAAGGACAAAGATCTTTAGGATGTCAGCTTTTGGAATTATCACATTTAAACTCTCCTTATCATGTGATCATGTGAACATTTCTGTGTGGATATTCATACTTATATATACATGTGTGTGGTTTATTATTTGACTCTCACATTGATCTAATTACGTTTATTGTTCCCTCTACTGGTTAATGCATATTTTGTCTTAAGTGTTGAAATTCATCTTAGCTTAGCAGGATTTTGGCTTCGTCAAATAGGGGGAGATTGTTGGGTATTGTATCCACAATCACCTGGATTTGAGGAAGCCTCCTATCAAGATAAGATGAATTCACTATGTATTTGATGAATTCCTTCAAGTTGTGCTTGCAATTATTCCACGCTAAGTACACACCAATGTCAGGGTGCAGTGGGTCAATATACACGGGTCTGCGCGACGTAATCCCTCGTTGAGCAGATCAGTGTGTTGGCCAACGTGTACTCTCTCTATTGGGGTGTACTTAATTTCAAGTACAGGGCTGTGATAAAGCAAGAGCAGACAAGGAGCAAGGATGGGCCAAAGACCTGCTCACGGGTTGAAAGAGGAGAAATCGTCCAAGTGTAAATCGTCGAGAATCACTAAGTGATTCTCGCCGATTCGTCGAGAATCACTTGTGATTCTCGATGAGTCGTCGAGAATCACTAGTTGATTCTCGCCGGTTGAGGCCAGCTGACTCAACGCCGCCAGAAAATTCTCTAAGGCAGAATCGTCGAGAATCACTAAGTGATTCTCGCCGATTCGTCGAGAATGTCTTTGCATTCTCGACAATTCGGCGAGAATCTAATGTGATTCCCGCCGATTCTCCCCGGCCTCTATAACCTGTGATGCCAGAATTCACCAAGTAGGATTAGGCGAGAATCGCAAGTGATTCTCGCCGATTCGTCGAGAATCACATACGATTCTCGCCGAATTTGACTTGGGCAAATTTCCGACATTTCCTGGGCCGGTCCAGGTTTCCAGCGGTATTTCGAACCGGACTTAGGTCTTCGCTTTGGTGGGGCCCACAACGGTCATCTTTATGACCTAATGTATAAATATACAGGTATTGGTGAACAGTAACATATAGAAAAACGCGAATTCAAAAAGGAGAGCCGCCGTCGATCCCTAGCTCCGTCGATCGTCTCTGCCGCCGATCGTGCAGTGGTCACCGTAGCCGATCTCGATCTCCTCCAGATCCACGGTGACAGAAGCCAAGTCTTGCACAGTGTCTCACGCGTCTAACCAGAGATCTTTAGTCTCTTGATTTGTGATAGGGAAATCCATCCCCGTTCGAATCGATCGAGACGATCGATCCTAGTGTGACCGTTGGAAGACCTTGCTGACTTCGCTAAGAAGATTGAATCTCCAAAGCATCGCTGCTGTTTTCAATTGCAGCTACCAACACCGAGAGCCTTGCCGCCGCCCGTTGCCGCCGCCGGTCTTGGGGAGATTCTCTCCAAGAAAGATCTAGGGTTGTGGACTTTTCGTTGCCTACAAGAACAAGTAGACTAACGAAAAGGGACACCTAGATCTTCAAGTTGTTTGTATTTCTTATTCACTCTGATTTCGTTTTCATTGTAAAGGAACATTTGGTTCCTAGTTGTAGGGTTGGGTGCAACCCGTATTGTGGGAGTGTTAACTCCTACGTGTGGAAGGGTTCCTTCCGATAGTGCAAGGATTGGATTTCAATCCTGTTGGTGGAGTGAGCGAGTCGTCGCTAGATTGGGAGATAGGTCGAAGGGGGAAAGTGGACATACCCAAATCGGGGAAACACTATATATTGCCTGTGTTATTTTCTGTGCTGTGTGTTTTGTTTTGAATCTGCAGGTACACTTTTAATTCCGCAAATACGCTGCAAGTCACCTATCCCCCCCATAGGTGAAGGTAGTTGACACTAGGTGAACTTTCACCTGCATTTCCTTCCATACAAGGCTTCTTAAGGCGCCATCCTGATGCTGGACTGGTAGCTGTTGTTATAGGAGAACTCAACCAGGGGTAGGAGCTTCTCCCACGGTTCCCCGCGGTCCAAAATGCATAGCCTCAAAAGAACTTCCAGCGTCTGATTGGTACGTTCCTTCTGCCCATACATCTGGGGATGGAATGCGTTGTTGAAGGAAAATCGCGTGCTTAAGTAAGCCTGCACGGATCTCCACTCCCTAGAAGTGAACCGGCCATCCCGATCCGACACGATCGTCTTGGGCACCCCATGATATCGAATGAACTTCTCCATAAATCTCCACACTAGTACTCCCACAGAGTCATTCTTCCTGATAAGAATGAATCTGGCCACCTTCGTCAACAGATCAACGATGACCCAAATCGAGTCATTTCCCGTCCGTGATCGGGGAAGTCCATGATTAAAGTCTATCGCGATGTCTTCAAACTTCCACTCCGGTACCGGGAGTGGTTGTCGCAATCCTGCGGGGTTCCTGCACTCCGCCTTCACCAGTTGGCATACCTCGCAATGAGTCACAAAGTATGTAATATCCTTCTTCATCCCTGGCCAAAACATCATCTTCTTCAAGTCTGCCGTAACCTTGGTGATCCCCGGGTGTATAGAATATCTGCTACAATGTGCCTCTGCTATGATATCCTCCCGAATCTGGCCTCCTGCGGGTATATAGACCATGCCTCTAAAACATAGCAATCCATCTCTCAGTGAATAATCTCCCATCAAACTCTCCTCCAAGGCTTGGAATATCGTCTCTACCCATGCATCTGTCCTCTGTCCGTCCCGGACGCAGTCTCGAATATCATCTATGGCCACCATCGATGCTAGATACTCCTTATACAGCTCTGGATCATTCTCGGACACTAGGGATATTTGCATATCTCTGAATGACCGTACTAGCTCCATGGACATCATGTGTGGTCCCTTCCCCGAGGTATCTACTCTCCGACTCAAAGCATCTGCCACCAAGTTCGCCTTCCCGGGATGGTAGTGTATGGTGTACTAGTATTCTGACAAGAACTCCCCCAAACGTCTCTGTATGATGTTGAGTTCCTTTTGTCTGTCCATGTATTTCAGATTCTTGTGATCTGAGAAGATATCACTGTGAACCCCGTAGAGGTAGTGTCGCCAAATCTTCAGAGCAAAGATCACTACACCCATCTCCAGATCATGCACCGGATAATTCTTCTCATGTATCTTCAGCTGTCGGGAGGCGTAGGCTATTACATGCCCGTTCTGCATCAGAACGGAACCCATCCCTTTGTAGGAGGCATCCGTGTACACCTGAAATCCCTCCCTTCCCGACGGAAGAGCGAGAATGGGAGCCGAGGTAAGCCGACCTTTCAACTCCACAAAGGCCGTCTCGCACTGTGGAGTCCAAACGAAAGGGGATTCCTTCTTCGTCAGGGATGTAAGAGGGAGTGCAATCCAGGAGAATACTTGGACGAAATTCCAGTAGTATCCGGCAGGTCCGAGGATGCTCCGTACATCTGTGGCTGTCTTCAACGGTAGCCAATCCTGAACTGCCCGAATCTTGGCCAGGTCTACTGCCAACCCAGCACCGCTGATAATATGACCTAAGAAGGCCACCTCCTTTAACCAAAACTGGCATTTTCTGAACTTTGCATATAGCTCGTGCTCCCGTAGCCTCTCCACAGTCAACGTCAGGTGTCGTGTATGCTCCTCCTCCGTCCTTGAGTAGATTAGGATGTCGTTAATAAATACGATGATGAATACATCCAAATACTCCTCCAATACCCTATTCATGAGGCTTGTAAATGCTGACAGCGCATTTCTGAGCCCAAAGGGCATCCCTGTAAACTCAAACAGTTCGTATCTACTACTGAAGGCGGTCTTTGGAATGTCCTCTTCTCGAATCCGTAGCTGGTAATAACCTGACCTCAAGTCAAGTTTCGAGAAGAAATGCGCTCTCTCTAGTTGATTAAACAACTCGTCAATTCATGGCAGTGGGTATGTATTCCGGACCGTCAGTCTGTTCAGCGCTCGATAATCAATACACAAGCGGAGATTTCCGTCCTTCTTCTTTACAAAAAGCACCGGGGCTACCCATGGGGATGAGCTTGGCCGGACAAACCCTACCTCTACTAGTTCCTGCAACTGACTTCGGAACTCTGTCAACTCTTTCGGGGCCATCCTATAAGGGGCCCTAGATGCCAGCTTGGCCCCCGGCACAAGCTGTATCCTGAAGTCCTGCTCCCGGTGTGGAGGTAGACCTGACAGCCTCTCTGGAAAAACATCAGCAAAATCTCATACTACTTGAATGTCTGTCACAGATTTCTTGACCTCTGTCATCTCAAATAGAACCTGATAAACCTCCTCCCCCTGTAGATGGGCCATAACAGCCTGTACCGAAGATAAGAGAATACAAGAGGCGGGTCTTATACCTTCGATGATAATGAAAGAGTCCACATGCCTCACGGTGATCCTCTTCGCTTGGCAATCAAACTGGGCATGGTTCAAGTGAAGCCATACCATGCCCAGGATCAAGTCGTAGTCCGTAAACTTCAAAAGCATCGCCGAAGCCTCTAACGCCTTTCCACCGATTTCTACTTCCATGTTACAGTTGTCCAAGGTAAGGAGTTCAGATCCATCGGTTAGTCGCACCCACATCACCGAGCCCGTGAATCGCTCCATGCCTTCCAATCCTTCTACGAACGTCTCCGACACAAAGGAGTGAGAAGCTCCGGTATCGAAAAGCGTGTAGGCAGGCTTGCCGCTGATAAGGACTATACCTGGGGTGGTTAAATGTCTTAGGATTCTATAATGAGTTTTTCTTTCCTGTTTATTCTATCTAATGCAGTACCACAAAATTTGTCAACTGAGAAAAAGGAGAATTCTTTGTAAACAATTTAACATGTCGGTGTACCTACTATGACCTGCTCTGGATTCCGAGGCTGCGCAGGGTCCAAGGCATACACCTGCTCCCATTATTGTCCTCGATCTCCCCCCTGGTATCCACGACCTCGGCCGCATCCTCGACCTCCGAAATGCTGAGCAGGTGGGCCACCCTGTGGTGCTGGAGGTGGTGCCCCCCTCATGGGGCAGTTTCTCCTAAGGTGCCCAATCTGATGACAATGGAAGCACTCTTGTGGGGGATACGCCATACCCTCGGGTCTCGGCATCTCCTACATCTGAAGAGGTTGAGGGGCCAATATCACCTGTTCCCTTGGCTCCTGCCTCACTTCCTGATAAGGCTGGTCCTCTGTCCTTCTCCCATCTGGTATATCACCTCACCGCTGGTAATTTCTTGCTCTCGGGCCCTGATCCTCCTCTTGCCGCTTTCGGCCCCTAGTGGTGTGCCAATCATCCTCAATCCTCTTTGCCATCTCCAAAATTCGGGAGATAGGTCCGTCAGATACAAACAACAAGGCCTCCCTCAACTCCTCTTTTAGTCCCTTATAGAACCTCTTGATGTACCCTGCTTCGTACATCTGGTAAGAATCTGCATATCGAGCCAAATGGTCGAACTCCCGATGGTACTCCACCACCGTCCTGGTGCCCTGCTTCAGTTGTAAGAACCGCTCCTCCAACTCATTCCTGGCCGACTGCGGAACAAAATGCTCCAGCAGCGCTGCCCTAAACTCTTCCAAGGTAATTTCCGCAACCTCCCTATCGGCAAACGTCGTGTCCAACAGCGTCTTCCACCACCTCTTGGCATGGGACTCCAGGCAAGAGACAACCAAAGCAACCTTCTCCTCCCAGGGGCACCGTATCCCGATCAGCAACTCGTACATAATGTCCAGCCATTCTTCTGTTCTGACACCTGACTCTGTCCCTAAGTAGCATTGGTGAGAGAGTCCTCAGAAGATGCTAAGCTAGTTGGCCCCAGGGTTTTGCAGCGGAGCCGGAACTTGCTGAGCCCTGAAAGCCTCCAGAATGGTTGTCAAAGTCTGCCCCATGTTTGACTGAAGGAAAGGAATGGGGACCGGTGGAGGTGGTGCAATATCCGAAGTCTGTTGAACTCAACCCTGTGGCGTAGGCTGTGCTAGAGGCTGCGTATCAAAAACCTTCTGTAAGAAATTTACTCAAGCCTAATTAACAGTGGACAATTACATGTGATCCCCACATGGGCACACCACTTCTTCCGCTGCTTTGTTTGTCCCCAAACTAAACTCGAGCGGGGGTGACCAAGGGTTAGTGGACGGCTACTATTCCGATCATGGTTTCCTCTGATACCACTTGTAAGACCCCATTTTTTTTTCTTTTAAAACACCGGGGTCTTAGGCCAAGAATCGCCGCTTTGCGGTGACACCTTCACGCCCTGAAGGGTCATCACCACAAAGCGCCAATTCTGCCAGCCAATTCGATCACAGAAAAGTAGCAAAGTAGTGTAAACAATAGTCCACAGAAATCACATATATAGAAATAAAATCTCCACGAAGGGAGTGTCCACAGAACAATATATCAGAGTACTAAAATATGATCTTATGCCCGGTACATCATGTCCTCACTACAGATCACTCATGTGGAAGCAAAAATAGAACATCTACTCAAGGTAGAGACTCACGGTCCCGACTGTATGAACTCTAGAGCTACACTGCCCCATCTCCAAGCGCACCGGTCTCTGGGGCTGCTCCCCCGTGCTGGGCTCCACGATTCCCTAAAATGATGTTGTTCGAAAAACGTTAGTCATAAAGACTAAGCCATATCATCCCCTACCACTTCCCCCATGGATCCTAAGTACCGAGTGGAGAGGAAGAAAGGGAAGGACATGAAGGTTGAGATTAAATCAAAGATACAGGTGGCAACAGAACTAATCTAGCAATTCAATAATAAATAATGGCAATAAGACGAAATATGAAAACTAACCTTCACTTATGAGAGAACACATTAGCCAAGGGGTCTTCTACAAGTCTCCCATAGTATTAAAAGTCTCATACCAATTTATACATTGGGGTGTCGGTTATCAAACAATAGTATATACATAAATCAAAAATTTACCTTAATTTATAAACTTGCCCATACAAGCTTATAGACCACGAGGTTGATTTGCAAGTCCTAATGTATAAGCATCACATTCCACTTATACCTTACGTGTCAGGGGTTAAATAAATCGATTATGCTATGACATGCTAGTGGGTATGATGGAACATGCAAGTGCAACACACACACACCCGACTCTGTGTACACAGACCTTTAGTTCCCCCTTTCGGAGCCGTTACCTCTCAGGATACCTCCGTAGTGACAGACAGAAGCTGTGGGTTGGGCCTCGCCCACCACTAAACCAGTAAAGCACTACCGGTAAGACCTATCGTACGCCTCAACACTTGGTGCACAAAGCGGACTCCTACATACTCTTGCCGGATAGCGCACCGGACTTTTGTTGGCGAAGTGCTAACCACACTTGCCAAGTCAGCGTATTGGCGTCGGTTCATCGACCCTCCAATACCGAAGAACCCCCACCTTAATTTTCTTTCCTTTTATGCACATGCAAATTTAATCATAATCAAAGAAAAACCAAGCCGAAACTCCCTGGACCAAAACGTTTGCCTCTTAACCAATCTAGTCGAAGCTCCCCGGACCATTCCGTCCGTCTCTTAACCAACCGAGCCGAAGCTCCCAACAATCTTCCTGTGCTAACAGTGTTTGTGAAATGTGAGATCCTAATTACTAGGTTACTCTTTTCAGTTTGTTATTACAGTTTCCGTTAACCCAGGACTGCCCCCGGTATTCCCTGTGAAGGGCTCTCAAAGGGCACTAGGAACTATGATGGTAGCTGAAGCCCATTGTTCCCTTTCGCAAGGCACTTATTGTTATTAGTTGATTCCCTTTACCCATTCCCTTCTCATATTACGATAGACTAACCTAGTGTGATTTTTAACCTTCCTCTCTTCGGGAAAGACGATCTTTTGTCTAACCCGAGCACCTCTTAACTCTAGCCAACACCACTTCTCACTAACCTTCCCATCCTTATATGGTGAACACTTTCACATCCATTAAATTCAGCAGATTAACTAACTCCAATGCTGTGCCCCTTTATATCCTATGACTTGTTAACACAAATTGCTATTTGCAGACTATCCCATGCTATATGTCGAACCGGTTAGGAAATGATCCAATACTCATCCAAATGCCGTTACTTATTTACTGGAGGTATATCATGATATGATTAGCCTATAATCAGAAAACTATAATTTTCCTAATTTATCTGGCATTTAATTAATTTCCTAAAAAATTCCAAGGGCTACCAATTTGAACATGAACTACCCTAAGTACTCATGCAAGATGTCCAACAAAATTATTATAAATATTATGTTATCTCATTATGGTAAATCCAAAGTATCACAATTTTTCTATCATCAAAAGGGCACTAAAACTTTTTTAGCAATATTTCTATCTTTCGTTATTTATGAATCAAGTACTGAGAATATCCATCCAAAAATTATAAATTAATTATACTATGTAGATACAACCTTAAAAATAGCATTGGCCAAGTTTCATAATTTTTCAGTAAGTATTAATCTCTGAAAAATTAATTATCAAAAATCTCCACAAGGTGGACCTGTAAAGAAAGTGTCGTAACTAAGATTCTAAAAATCATGAATAAATGTCTACAAGCATATAATGGCCTGAATTTCTCAATTCCAATGTCTCATAATTTTTCAATAGCAATATCATCCATAATTAATTTTTAAACCATAAAACCCCTTTTTAATATTTGTGAATAAAGTACTAGATTTACTCAACTAAAAATTATACAAAAAATTCAAGAGAAACCACTCTATCCTAAAATATTTACTTCCAAGATTTCATGGGGTTTCAATGAACAGAAAGATCTAAATAATTAAAACATCAATTAGGGCTATAACAAACTTTACAAATGAAGTGCTGTAAATAAACATCATAATTTTCCAGTAAAATTGCTATAGATTTTACCTACTCCAAAACTCACTATACCCGAGTTTCACAGCTTTTAGATAATGTTTAGTGACAGATTTTACTTATTTGGTATTTTACCCTAAAGCTAAGGTTAGGGTTTTGAGGTATCTACCTATCTCCAAATCCTCTAAGATTCCATCCAGATGATTTATATTATGCTAACGTCGACTCTACTTAATTTCAAGGCAATACGAGGGCATTTGCCCCCATGTCCTTCAAAACCCTCAAAACCATCCTTTTAGGGTTTGAGTTTGGATCCTAGGGTAAACCAACCCTAAACCACACCATTATTCTCCAAGTGGGTTATATTAACCCTTCCAAATTAGTGGTCAAAGTATCAGCCTCTGTTGAGGTGGTTTGACCATTCCAACCTCTTAGTGTACTTTTTACTCAAAAACACTTCATTAATGCCTTGTTAAGGATAGGTGATTCCTACCCAAAACTCATCCAAATGAGTTGAAATTTTGTACACAGCTAGGTTTTATAGTCAGGTACCACTCACAAAAATTTAGAAGGGTTTGGAGGTCATTTGACCACTTAAATAAATTACTCTAACTTTATTAAATAAAAACCAAAAACCTTAGGCAAAGTGTCTCCAAAAATTTCCATTTTGGGCAGCTTCTAGGTATGGCTAAGAGTAATCCCCTTCCCAAATTTTATGTCATTTGGACAAGGGATGAAGAGTGTGCATTCATTTTAGTTTTTGCACAACTCTAGGTACAGCCCCCACTAAAGCGGGTGCTGCGGTCAAACCGCTTACCCAAACGAGTTGAAATTTATTTTAAATTAATTTAGACTCGAAGGACTACAACTTTCGTGACTGGACATGTTTCTTAAATCGGCCTCCAGATGCCTCGCTTTGCAGCATCAAAAAGCGCACATTTAATGTATCTTATCCTTATATACTATATACATAATTTTATATTATGCAAATATGTTTACCGCTCATCTTCTACAGAAACCCGAAATCCTAAACTCAAGAACTCTTATTTCCTGTAGCTCTTCTGTGATCCGTCGCAGGCCGTCCGGTCACTTCCCTGGCCAGCCACCACCACCACCACCTCTGTCGAGGCGATGGCTATCGGTCGGCGGTGGTTTGGCCGCCGGAGGTGGCGGTTTTCGGCATACCCGAAAAATATATTTTTCATGATTTTTCCATGAGAACGCGAGATAGGTCCGGCTACATTGAGCACGAACATCCTTTCAAAGATCCTAAGATCTACCCATAAAAGAAGAAGTAGAGGAGGACCTTGTTCGTAGTTTGGAGGCGAGATGACCGTCGGGTTACTATAGCGCGGTGGTGGCGTTGCAAAACTTCTCCTACAGCAAGAACAATAATCTAATACGTTTAGTTAAGAGTGTAAACTTCTCATCTTGCTCTAAGGGGGCTTTTATAGATCACCAAGTGGGGAGGGGAAAAGGGTAAAGCATTTAAGGCCATGAAGGCTCTCCTCTTAATAGCTTTTCGGTTACGGTGGAGGGAGAGGAAAAGGTGGAAGATGAAAAGATGTGTCCAGGTTCGTATTGGAACAACACTTCCTCATTTTATTAAGTAATTAGAGAAGGAAACGACCCATAAATACTCCTGATGTAACTTCCCATACCAGAATTTATTATAACACATGTTAGAATAATTTCGAGCCTAAACCGACGTTTTGGCCTCTGTCACAGGCGTTACATGTAGGTCACGGGCGTGACAGGCCCGTGTGGAAAATTCTTAGTTCGCCGATCGTCTTCCTAAGGTCGACGATCGTCGAAAGGGGGGTCACGGGCATGATATGTCGATCATGGGCATGACAGGCCCGTGATGCAATTTCTGAGTTCGCCGATCGTCTTCCTGAGATCGACGATCGTCGAAGGGGGTCACGCCCTAGGTCACGGGCGTGACATGTCGATCATGGGCGTGACAGGACCGTGATGGAATTTCTGAGTTTGTCGATCGTCTTCCTGAGATCGATGATCGTCGAAGGGGGTCACGCCCTAGGTCACGGGCGTGACATGTAGATCACGGGCATGATAGGCCCGTGATGCAAATTCTGAGTTCGCCGATCATCTTCCTGAGATCGACGATCGTCGAAGGGGGTCACGACCTAGGTCACGGGCGTGACATGTCGATCAAGGGCATGACAGACCCGTGATGCAAATTCTGAGTTCACCGATTGTCTTCCTGAGATCGACGATCGTCGAAGGGGGTCACGCCCTAGGTCACGGGCATGAACAACCCGTGACTCGAAATCTTGGTCGATGGACTTCAATTCTTAGGTTTCCTAGGGTTCTGTCATGACAGACCGACTTCCAGGGTTCTAGCCGGAAATGGGATGTTACATGCCCAAGGAAGAAAGACCGTTACCCTTGACGATCGCTTCAGCACCATAAAAAACTAACCTGATGGAAACCACCGCGGCGGCCTTGCTTCCACAATGCTGCACTCGGCACGCGAAACGGACCGCTGAAGCTTCACCGGCAGTAGGAAAGCTTCTCCTTCTTCTACCTCCAAGCTCTCACTTATCTATTAACTTAGAAAGAGAAAGAGCAAGAGTAAATGAGATCTCTTTCTCATTTCTCGAATTTAAAGCAGCAGGAAAAGACCTGCACCATTGGATCCAGATAGAAGGAAACGATCGGCCAAGATCTGCTTGGAAAAGCATCTAAACAGAGCTGAGCACGGCCTGTGACACACCCGTGTCACATGCCAAGTTCCTTGAGCGGTTCAGGAACCAACTCAATCTGGAACAGAAGACGGGACACGCCACACCCGTGTCACTCCTTGATACGCCCGTATCAATTAGTACACAGCCGTATGGATGGCCGTGTCACCTCATCAACACAAGGCTGAAACACCCGAGAAGGTCACGGCTAAGGAACACGCCCGTGTCCTCGGTCGTGTGCTCAACACGCCCCTGTGACACGCCCGTGTCACAGTCCGTATACCACACTCAATGACACTCAATGCCACTCCACTCAATGCCACTCAACGCAACTCCACTCAACGCCACCCGAGCAGGACACGCCCTGGGACTTGCCCGTGTCCTAGGTCGTGTGCACCTGATACGCCCTAGGACACGACTGTGTCCCAGACCGTGTCACCCAGCCTGAACCCATTTTTGGGATTTAGGGTTTTTGGGGTGTTACAATCCTCCCCTCCTTATAAATATTTCGTCCCGAAATTTAGCGCAACATATCCTACAATACCACCATTCCTTGGTATAAATACACACAATGATCCGGTGTTACGCTCCCCACGTTCTCACACCAACAAAAGTGTTTGCACAAACACATATACAAGATACAAAGTACAACAAAAGCAAGAAAGTGAACCCTCCACTTTATTTCTACTCATTCGCGTCTCTAAGCAGCTTTTTAACAGCCTCCTTCTACTCCAGGTTAAACACTCGAGGTTGTTGCACGTCATAATGTGAGCTTTATGGCTCCTGCACTCCGAGATTGTACACTCGTGGTTGCACCCGGGATGCAAATGATTCCGCCACTACCTTACCCTTTTCCTCTTAGGACGCGCTTGGCTTTTGCTCACTCTTTGACGGGCCTTTCCAACAATAATGGGCAATATGCCCCTGCTTTCCACAAATGAAATAGGTATGCAACTCAACACGTCCTTGACCAAACGTCGCGCCCGAAGCAACATCCGAAGACGTTTGTTCAGCAGGCTTGAACCTCTTCTTATCCCGTTTCCTGAACTCCGACTATTCAGACTACGGGACTTTGAACTCCGACTTGTCCGCCGCCAAGTTCTTCTTGTCATGTACTCGTTTCAAATCTTTTTCCAGCGCACATGATGTATCAACTAAGGCTTGGAAGCCTTGGTTCACTGAACTTGGAAGCGCCAATCTCAACTCATCTCGGAGTCCCTCATAAACTCTATTCGTCTTCCGCGCTTCTTCCGCAAAAGTCGATCCCGCATAACGTCCCAGCTTGGTAAATTCATGCAGTTAGTCATCCACAGTCTTCTCGCCGTGCACCAGAAGTTGAAATTCGGTCTCCATAGCAATTCTCCGCGATACTAGCAAATATTTTGCCCAAAACAACTTGGAGAATTCGTCCATCGAAATCTGTCCCAGGCCTCTACCTGCCAACTGGTGCATCTCGACGTCATCCCACCACAGTCTCGCCTCTCCTTCTAGTAAGAAAGTGGCTAACGTCACTCTCTGCCCCTCATCAATCCTGAGCGCTGTCAGGATCCTCTTTACTCTTGCAAGCCAATCTTCCGCCTGCGTTGGGGAATATGCCCCGACAAACGTAGGTGGATGAAAATCCATAAACTGCTTCAATTGCTCGTTAGTCGCTCGCTCGTCCACTCAAGCTTCCACACGCTCTTGCCTTGCACCAATTAGAACTGGCTCCACGACAGGCCTTTCCTGCCTAACAGGTTGTGCTTGAATCATGGCAAATACTGTCTCCATAACTAGGCGTTCAGTTTTCGCAGAAGGAGGAGGTGTGGGCACCTCGGCTGGTGCCTCACTCTCATCCGAACACTGGGGCTCAGACTGCCCAACTCCACTTCTTGTCACCTACATGTGAAAAAGATATCAATAATCAACCTCCAATACAAAATGGCAAACATACCGAATACACACACGAACATTCCTAGTGGACATTTTTGAGTTCAATTATGTTAAAACGGTTCGCAGGTATACGTGCTCGCCACCCGACAAAAGAATTCGGCCACGAATTTGAAAGGGGAAAACCGAGAGGGCCTCTGATACAAAAATATAACAACCCAACCCGTTAAATAACATATAATAGAAGGTCCGGCCAGGGCCCCACATTATATGCCACAAATAGACGGCGAGGTCACAGGTTAATAGCAAAATACCACGCATCCTAACTCAGAGCATGTAATACCCCATTTTTTTTCTTTTTAAACACCGGGGTCTTAGGCCCAGAATCGCCGCTTTGCGGTGACACCTTCACGCCCTGAAGGGTCATCAGCACAGAGCGCCGATTCTGCCGGCCAATTCGATCACAAAAAAGTAGCAAAGAAGAGTAAACACAAGTCCACAAAAATCACATATATAGAAATGAAATCTCCACGAAGGGAGTGTCCACAAACAATATATCAGAGTACTAAAATACGGGCTTATGCCCGGTACATCATGTCCTCACTATAGATCACTCATGCGGAAGCAAAAACAGAACATCTACTCAAGGTCAAGACTCACGGTCCCGGCTGTATGAACTCTGGAGCTAGACTGCCCCATCTCCAAGCGCACCGGTCTCTGGGGCTGCTCCCCCATGCTGGGCTCCACGATTCCCTAAAATGATGCGGTTCGAACACCGTTAGTCATAAAGACTAAGCCCTATAATCCCCTACCCCTTCCCCCATGGCTCCTAAGCACCGAGCGGAGAGGAAGAAAGGGAAGGACATGAAGTTGGAGATTAAATCAAAAGAAACAGGTGGCAGCGGAACTAATCTAGCAATTCTATATTAAATAATGGCAATAAGACAAAATATGAAAAGTAACCTTCACTTATGTGAGAACACATAAGCCAAGGGGTCTTCTGCAAGGCTCCCATCATATAAAAAGTCCCATACCAATTTATACGTTGGGGTGTTGTTTATCAAACAGCAGTATATATATATATATATATCAAAAATGACCTTAATTTATAAACTTGCCCACACAAGCTTATATACCAAGGGGTCGTTTTGCAAGTCCTAATATATAGGCATCCCATTCCACTTATACATTAGGTGTCGGGGGTTAAATGAATCGATTATACCATGACATTCTAGTGGGTAGGATGGAACATGAGAGTGCAACACACACACCCGACTCTGTGTACACAGACCTTTAGTTCCCCCTTTCGGAGCCGTTACCTCCCAGGATACCTCCGTACTGGCATACAGAAGCGGTGGGTTGGGCCTCGCCCACCTCTAATCTAGTAAAGCACTACCGGTCAGACCTATCGTATGCCTCAACGCTTGGTGCACAAAGCGGACTCCTGCATACTCTTGCCGGGTGGCGCACCGGACTTTTGTTGGCAAAGTGCTAACCACACTTACTGAGTCAGCGTATTAGCGTCGGTGCATCGACCCTCCAATACCGAAGACCAACCACCTTAACTTTCTTTCCTTTTATGCACATGCAAATTTAATCGTAATCAAACAAAAATCGAGCCGAAGCTCCCCGGACCAAAACGTCTGCCTCTTAACCAATCGAGTCGAAGCTCCCCGGACCATTCCGTCCGTCTCTTAACCATTCAAGCTGAAGCTCCCAACAATCTTCCTGTGCTAATAGTGTTTATGAAATGTGAGATCCTAATTACTAGGTTACTCTTTTCAGTTTTTTATTACAGTTTACATTAACCCAGGACTGCCCCCGGTATTCCCTGTGAAGGTCTCTCAAAGGGCACTAGTAACTATGATTGTAGCTGAAGCCCATCATTCCCTTTCTCAAGGCACTTATTGTTATTGGTTGATTCCCTTTACCCATTCCCTTCTCATATTACGATAGACTAACCTAGGGTTATTTTTAACCTTCTTCTCTTCGGGAAAGACGATCTTTTGTCGAAACCGAGCATCTCTTAACTCTAGCCAACACCACTTCTCACTAACCTTCCCATCTTTATAAGGTGAACACTTTCACATCTATACAATTCAGCAGATAAACTAACTCCAATGTTGTGCCCCATCATATCCTATGATTATTAACTCAAATTGCTAATTGCAAACTATCCTATGCTATATGTCGAACCGGTTAGGAAATGATCCAATACTCACCCAAATGCCCTAACTTATTTACTGGAGGTATATAATGATATGATTAGCCTATAATCAGAAAACTATAATTTTCCTAATTTATCTGGCATTTAATTAATTTCCTCAAAAATTCCAAAGGGAACCGGTTTGAACATGATCTAACCTAAGTACTCATGAAAGATGTCCAACAGAAATATTATAAATATTTTGCTATCTCAATATGGTAAATCCAAAGTATCACAATTTTCTATCATCAAAAGGGCACTAAAACTATGTTTACAATATTTTATATCTTTCGTTATTTTTGAATCAAGTACAGAGAATATCCATCCAAAAATTATAAATTAATTATAATATGCAGATACAACCTTAAAAATAGCATTGGCCAAGTTTAATAATTTTTCAACAGCAATATCATCCATAATTAATTTTTAAACCATAAAATCCCTTTTTAACATTTGTGAATGAAGTACTAGATTTACTCAACTAAAAATTATACAAAAAATCAGGAGAAACCATTCTGACCTAAAACATTTACTTCACAGATTTCATGGGGTTTCAATGAACAGAAAGATCTAAATAATTAAAACATCAATTAGGGCTATAAAAAACTTTACAAATGAAGTGCTAGAAATAAACATCATAAAATTCCAGTAAAATTGCTATAGATTCTACCCATTCCAAAACTCACTCTACCCGAGTTTCACAGCTTTTAGATAATGTTTAGTGACAGATTTTACTTATTTGATATTTTTACCCTAAAACTAAGGTTAGGGTTTTGAGGTATCTACCTATCTCCAAATCCTCCGAGATTCTATCCAGATGATTTATATTATTCTAACGTCGACTCTACTGAATTTCAAGGCAATACGAGGGCATTTGCCCTCATGTCCTTCACAACCCTCAAAACCCTCCATTTAGGATTTGTGCTTGGATCCTATGGTAAATCAACCCTAAACCACACAATTTTTCTCCAACTGGGTTATAATAACCCTTCTAAGTCATTGGTAAAAATATCAGCCTCTGTTGAGGTGATTTGACCGTTCCAACCTCTTAGTGTACTTTTTACTCAAAAATGCCTCATTAATGCCTAGTTAAAGGTAGGTGATTTCCTACCCAAAACTCATCCAAATTAGTTGGAATTTTGTATAGAGCTAGGTTTTATATACAGGGACCACTCACCAAAAGTTTGGAGGGTTGGAGGTCATTTGAGCACTTAAATAAATTACTCTAACTTTATTAAGTTAAAACAAAAAAACCTAAGGCAAAGTGTCTCCAAAATTCCCATTTTTGGATAGCCTCTAGGTATGGCTAAGGGTAACCCCCTGCCAAAATTTCAGGTCATTTAGACAAGGGACAAAGAGTGGGCATTAATTTTAGTTTCTGCCCAGCTCTAGATATAGCCCCCACTAAAACGAACGTTGCGGTAAAACCACTTACTCAAACGAGTTGAAATTAATTTTAAATTAATCTAGACTCGATGGGCTACAACTTTCGTGACTCGCCATTTTTCCTAAATCGGCCTCTAAGGGACTTATTTAACGACGCCAAAATGTGCAAGTTAAAGGTAACAAATAACAATATTATATATAAAAATATAATAATTATGTATTATGGTTACTGTTCATCTTCTACAGAACCCGAAACTTGAACTCAGAAACTCTCATTTCATGTAGCTCTTCTGCGATCCATCGCAGGCCGTCCGGTAACTTCCCTGGCCAGCCACCACCACCTCTGTTTAGGCGATGGCTATCGGTCGGCGGTGGTTTGGACGCCGGAGGTGGCGGTTTCCGGCATACCCAAAAACATATCTTTCAAGGTTTTTCCATGAAAACGCGAGATAGGTCCGGCTTCGTTGAGTGCGAACTTCCTTTCTAAGATCCTAAGATCTACCCATAAAAGAAGAAGTAGAGGATGTAACGCCCCGTTTTTTCAGCAATTATTTTTATTCTCGTTTGGCGTTACGATGACGCGTTTCCGTGGCTTGCGCCATGTGTGGAGTACGGTTTAGCTCCTTTGAACTGAGTGCCCTGTTTGGTAGCCTGTTGGCAAGATCTCCCTAGCAAACCGAGTCGTTTTGGTGACCCGGTGTGGCCTCTCGGGGGGATGTTTGTGTTTGGCTTTGTTTGGGTGTAACTCGAGTTCTGTTCGTCGAAAGATAATTTCGACTTCGCCGTTGCGTTTGTAGCGTGGGTATTTAGCTACGGTGCGAATTTCGTCGAATTCCGAGGTAGTTCGGTTTTCGCGTCGATGTGGTGCTTTATGTAATTTTGTAATTAATAATATAATTATATAATTATATATATGTATATATTTATAGAATGAGAAGGAACCTCCATCTTCATCTTCCCCGTAAGAAACCGCCGGCCCCTTGTACGAGAGAAACGGAGAAACCGCCTACCTTGCCTTCGGACGCCGATTCCCGGAGCGTTTGTGGACGGAATTCGATTCCGAGAGTGGATTCGGATTGCTCTCGTCGAGACCTTCATTCCTGCGGTAAGAAATTCGATTTTCGTGGAGTTTTGGAAGGATTGGAATTTTCGGTTTTGGAAGTTTTCTGCCATTAATGGCTGAGTCTTTGTTCTAGGTGTTGCGGCCGTTTTGATCCGTGCGAAGAGGAGGAAAGCAGTCCAAAGCTTCGCTGTGAATTGAGGCAAGTGGTATTCTTGCCCTTGCCAAGTGTTTTCTTTGATTTTATTTGCTGAAATTGAAATCCCGGTTAGCCCAGGTTAGAGGCCTTATTATTCTCATTTTCTTGCTAACTATAGGGCTTAGTTCTTCCTACTGAAACCCCCCCATGTTGTGATGTTTGGAATCCAAATTGTCGGCGTGGAGCCGTTGTTTTCCTTTATTTTTGATTGTTGCTCTGGTTCGGGTGTAGCCGAGAGGGAGAATTAGGAGGGGGGTGTGGTTGCCAATTTTCCTTCGTTAAGGTATTATTCGAATGGTTAGGCATAGTTTGAATGGTAGTAGCGTGCGACGTTGATAGTTGTCTACTGCTACTGCAGTGGCGTGAGTCGTGTGCGCTTTCCCGTATCATTCGGAAAATTCCAAACGGTACAGGTTAGTCGCGCACGGTCATCTACCGTTAGGGCGCACGACCACTGGTCGTGTGCCTCTGCTCGTGCGCGGCTGTCTTTCAGTTTCCAAAGTTCTATCTCGGGCAATCGCACGAGCGCTGGCAACAGTGCGCACGACCACTGATCGTGCGACACTGATCGTGCGCAGTTGCTAGGTTTTCTGTCAGGTTTTCCAGGTTCGTTTCGCACGATCATCAGCCAATGAGTGCGCACGACCACTGATCGTGCGTCACTGATCGTGCGCTTTGTATATTTTCTGTTGCTAGGCGAATTTAGATGGTTTTGAGTGCGGGAGTTTAGATACTCAAGTGGCAGGCAACTACTCGAGTTCTGGATCTTCTGCCTTGGTCGTTCGACTGTCGTCGAGCTCCGCATTCTTTAGTGGGCTTGTGGGTAGTGGTATTATTTTGGCGGCGAGTGAGGCTAGCTCACTCAACGCCAATGTTTAGGTAGGCACTGAGTAGGTTTCACTCAACGCCTAGTCGTGTTGGTTTATTTCAACACTCTTCCTTTACCTTGTGTTTCATTTCCGAGTGGATTTCCAGTTGTATTTCTGGGTTTTCCTTGTCGGCCGTTTTCTTTATTTTCCTAAAGGCCGAATCGTGGGTCGTGGATAGTAGTGGTGGTTGTAGCTCTTTATGGGGGTGGAGTTGTATGATATAGCCAAGGCCACCCATGGATTTCTTGCTCCAGGTACGGGCTGGGCATGTCGGGTGGAAGGTCCCTTGTGTTTTCACGTGTTGACCCTCGAGCTTTTGACTTGGACATGGTGGATTGGGGGACTGCGTTTGCCTTCGATCCGGTTCCTCGTTGTTGTTTTTGCTACTATCACTTCCCACAGTTTAGGGTGTTAGAAGTTTCTTCTTTGGTAGTTTGCAGCATTCTGGCTCTTGGCAGCCTAGTAGGCCCTGCAGGATGTTGTTCCTGGGCTGGGTCGTTGCTGTTTCTTTGCACGTTGTGCATTTCTTGTTGTCCTGTTTTGGACAGTTGTGACTCTTTCTACTGCATGTTTTCTGTTATTTTGTCCTTTTGGTTGACTCTTTCATGCAGTTTTACCTTGATTTTTGCTTGCTGAGGTATTCTGTTTTCTTTTGGAATGCCTCAGGTTCTGAGCTATAGCCAGTCTGGTGGCTAGTTGGAGGTGTTGTTGTTGGTGGACTCCCGGACTTTGGAGTTTTGTTTACCTTGTTTGTGAGGTTGTTTTCAGTACTTTCTTACAGACATATATATGTGCTGGTGGGTTCGTGTCAGGTTGTTGGCGCCCACTAGTAGTTTTTACCTTGTACTAGATATATACTATCGCTGCTACCATTTTTTTTCTGGAGATAGTCTACTTGCTTTGAGAAGGTTTTATGCTAGGTTGCTAGTTATTTTTAAACTATAATTATTATTATAAACGAAGCTCATGATCAGCATGTTTTGTAAACTTAATCACTATTTTCCAAATCACGTACGAAAACCGTTTTCTTATATATATTATATAAACTAAGTGTAGTGTCTTGCATAGCATGAGTGGTTCTCTTGGGACCCTTATGCGCTCTTTAGGGTGTAAAACCTAATTAAAGTATTTTTCCGCAGCGTTTAAATATAGTTTTCTTTTGTGGACTAGATGATCCACTGAGCCGAGGGATACGGACTCTAAACATAACTGATTTTCCATTCATTAAGCACATGATTTTCTTGCATAAAGATTGTAGTTGGATTTGCCTGAGCGTCAGCAGTTATCCCCTGCTTGACGTGGCATCATGACGCGTGTTTTCTCTTACTCTGATAATTCTTAATTCGGAGAAAATGCGGGTTGTGACAGAGGAGGACCTTGTTCGCGTTTTGGAGGCGAGATGAACGTCGGGTTGTCATGGCACGGTGGTGGCGTTGCCGAACTTCTCCTACAGCAAGAACAATAATCTAATCCATTTGGTCAAGAGTGTAAACTTCGCATCTTGCTCTAAGGGGGCTTTTATAGGTCACCAAGTGGGGAGGGGAAAAGGTAAAGCATTTATGGCCATGAAGGCTCTCCTCTTAATTGCTTTTCGGTTATGGTGGAGGGAAAGGAAAAGGTGGAAGATGAAAAGACTGATCCAGGTGGCGATTTCCTATTGGACCAACACTTTCTCATTTTATTAAGTGATTAGAGAAGGAAATGACCCATAAATACTCCTGGTGTAACTTCCCATACGAGAATTTATTATAACACGTGTTTGAATAATTTCAGGCCTGAACCGACATTTCGGCCTATGTCACGGGCATGACATGTCAATCATGGGCGTGATAGTTATTCTTCAGTCGACGTTCGTCAAGTTTAGGTCGACGTTTGTCGAACTGAGGTTGACGTTCGGTGGGGGTGTCACGCCCTAGGTCACGGGCGTGACGGGTCGGGCACGGGCATGACAGGCTCGTGTTGAAAATTGGAGTTCGCCGATCGTCTTCCCGAGGTCGACGATCAACGAAGGGGGTCATGCCCTAGGTCACGGGCGTGACATGTCGATCACGGGCGTGACAGGCCCGTGATGCAAATTCTGAGTTCTCCGATCGTCTTCCTGAGATTGACGATCGTCAAAGGGGGTCACGCTATTGGTCACGAGCATGACATGTCGATCACGGGCGTGACAGGCCCGTGATGCAAATTATGAGTTCACTGATCGTCTTCCTGATACCGACGATCGTCGAAGGGGCTCACGCCCTAGGTCACGGCCGTGATGGGTTTTTCACGGGCGTGACCAACCCGTGACTCGAAATCTTAGTCGATGGACTTCAATTCTTGGGTTTCCTAGGGTTCTGTCATGACAGACCGACTCCTAGGGGTCTAGCCAGAAATGCGATGTTACAGAGCATTCTAGCGGAAGTTTATAAGTTGCACGAACTCAATCCATGAATGTCCACTAATATATAAATAACTCATTTATATACAAGACCAGGAATGTAAACAAGCACACCGCTCATGGCCTTAAGGCCTTACAAGTTTCTCTTTATAAACATACGACTTCATACATCGGCACGCAGGCCGGCCACACATGAATCCAAAGCTTTGCACGGCCTTCGAGGGCATAACAACAACAACAAGGGCTTCAGCCCGCTCAATCCATTTCCGCATCTATAAGGGCAGCACCTGCATATAGACATCCACCCCAGGGGTGACAAACAAAGCAACGGTCAGCATTCAGCTAACCAATTATAACGACCCTACCCCTTAACCGGGGCAAGTGTTCCTTCCCTGCATGTAATCCAATCTCAACACATATATTCATCACACATTACCATCACAAACACCGGCCTTCGTTCCAGACGTCCCGTGCACTCAGGGCACACTTACGGTGTACCAAGCTCCTCATGGTTCCACCACCAATTCGAGGTGTTTACTTGTTGGTCGGGTCTAAGCCTCCAAACCCCTGTTGAAGACCTCACACACCCGTCCACTCAGAGGCATGCACCTCATAACCAATTATGAGCGTTATCAGTCGACCTACCCACGTAGTGTAACAATCCTAGGGAAATCGCCCCGTTGCATTGCTACCAATCGACCGCTCACCCGATCCTTCCACAGAACTTGTTGGGTGGCCCACCCACTCAGAGGTTCCTAACTTTTTGGCTATGGGCAACAGCCGCCAAACCCCTGTTGGCAACCTCTCGTACCCATCCACTCAGAGGTATTCGATTACAACAACCCGATCAATGAACTTGGTGGGTGTCCTACCCACTCAGAGGTTCTCGCAGTCCTCCTCAACGCTGGAACATAGTGCCTCTTTACTTTCCACCAATACAGCTCGCGCTGAGCATACAACCAAATGAGCAAGACAAAGCTTCTTACTCACAATCACAATTGTCCTTTCCATCTCCGTAAGGAAACCGATGTATACACGGAGTCTTCTCCGGTTCGCAGCATCACAATTCCAAACATCCATCCAGATGGGCTTCACACAGCTTGCTTATGTCGTACTACACAGTTCCGGCTCTAGATGAAACTCAACTACTGCAATCACATACGCTCTTCCATCTTTTGATGGAGGATTCCACAGATATACATGCATATCCAAAGGGCTTCACCTGACAAAGGAAGAAAGACCGTTACCCTTGACGATCTCTTCGGCGCCATGGAAAACTACACGGATGGAAACCACCGCGGCGGCCTTGCCTCCACAACGCTGCACTCAGCTCTCAAAACGGACCACTGAAGCTCCACCGGCGGTCGGAAAGCTTCTCCTTCTTCTACCTCCAAGCTCTCCCTTCTCTCTTAACTTAGAAAGAGAAAGAGCAAGAGTAAATGAGATCTCTTTCTAATTTCTCGGATTTAAAGTAGTAGGAAAAGACCTTCACCATTGGATCCAGATAAAAGGAAACGAACGGCCAAGATCTGCTTGGAAAAGCATCTAAACATAGCTGACATGGCTTGTGACACGCCCGTATCACAGGCCGTGTTCCTTGAGCGGTTCAGGAACCGACTTAATCTGGAACAGAATACGGGCCATGCCACGCAAGTGTCACTCCCTGACACGCCTGTGTCAACTAGTACACGGCTATGTGGATGGCAGTGTCACCTCATCAACACAAGGCTGAAACACCGGAGAAGGACACAGCTAAGGAACATGCCCGGGTCCTCGGCCGTGTGCTAGCCACGCCCCTCTGACATGCCCGTGTCAGAGGCCGTGAACCACACTCAATGACACTCAACGCCACTCAACGCCACTCCACTCAACGCCGCCCGAGCTGGACATGCCCTGGGACATGCCCGTATTCCAGGCTGTGTGCACCTGACACGCCATGGGACACACCCGTGTCCCAGGCCGTGTCACCCAACCTGAACCCATTTTTGGGATTTAGGGTTTTTGTGGTGTTATAAGAAGAATCTCCCAGCTTGCCAGCCAATGAAGATCTTATGAGTCTCTTTGCTAAGAGATTCTATAAAATGGCAAGGAAGGACTTTAGGAGGAATCCTTCAAGGAATAAAGATAAACCCAGGCAGGACAAGACCCCTTCTAAAGAGGTTGTATGTTTTGGGTGCAGGAAACATGGACACTTCATCATAGAATGTCTAGAAGTCAAAAAGAAGGACAGAAGTCAAGGGAAGGATTCAAGAAGACATCAGCATAGCAAGGCCTCCTCTAGTAAGTACAAAAAGAAGGAGAAGGGCTTTGTAGCTGAAACCTTGAGTGATACTGAAGATGAAACATCCTCCTCCAGCTCTAGTGAAGATGAAGAAGAGAAGAAGACAAGGGAAGTTTGCCTTATGGCAATAGATGTTGGAAGCAGTAGATCAGATTCAGAAGAGTCAGATGATGAAGAATTCCTCTCTGAAGAGGATCAGGTAATTGCTTCCTATGACTTTCAATCTAAAGAATTTCAATCTGAATTTCAACTCTTGTGTTTAGACCTAATAGGATCTAAAAAGGAAATCAAACTTCTCAGGGAAAAACTTTTAGAACAAGACAAAATCATTGCTGAAAATAATAAGTTAACTGAAGAATTAAGCTTAGCCAATCAACAAACAGTTTTTCTAAAATCTAAATTAAGTAAGGCTAAGGAATTAGAAGAATCCTTGAATGGAAGAAGTTTACAACTGTTAGACATAACTTGCACAGTTAATACAAGATCTAATAATAACAAACTAGGATTAGGAGCCTCATCTAGTGAACCAATCCTAATTTAGAAAAATCAATTATCAAAACCTATTACTTTCATCTCTGAAAATTGTAAGAAAAATACTTAACAGGCAGAGAAGTTTAATGAAGTTCTTAAATAGCTAGAACTTAAAAAAATAAATCAGAAAAAGAAAAATAAACAACATAACTATGTTCAGCACAGTTCGTCGAACTCAGAACGACGAATTGGGTATGGTTTGTCGACCTCAGAACGACGAACCCTTAATGCAAATAATAATGTAAACTATTCTTCGAACTGAGATCGAAAAAACCAGTATGGTTTGTCGACCAGAGATCGATGTTTCTGGGGCTCTGAGAATGGATAGCTTCATTCTTCGAGCAAAGATCGAAGAACTCAACCCAGATCTTCGAACTCTGGTCGACGAACCCACTAAAATTTGTCAAACTTAGTTCATAACCATAGTAACCTTAAAACTTATAAATCCTTTAATCCCTTTAGTCAGTGGATCATACCTCCTAGAAGGTATCATCCTTTAGGTTATAAGGATCAATATGAATGTTCATTTATTTCAAGTTTCAGCTATGTTAAACAACAAGGACCCAAGGTAACCTGGGTCAAAAACTGCTAATCCTCTTTTTATCAGGTAGAAGAGAACCCTGTCACTCAAAACAAATGGTACCTGGACAGTGGTTGCTCTAAACATATGACAGATTACAAGAAATGCCTAATCAACTATAAAGCCAAGACTGGACCTAAAGAAATCATTGGGTACTCAGGCATTGGACTGATAGAAGGCTATAAAGATTTCAACTATGGAGCTGTCACATTCAAGAAGGTGACCTATGTAAATGGTCTTTAGCATAATCTGATATCAATAAGCCAACTGTGTGATACAGGTTATAAAGTAAGCTTCACTAACCTTTTATGTCTTATTTCTTTAAACAACACAACTGTTTTAACAGGAATTAGATAAGGCAGCATCTACTTAGTAAATTTTGAATTAGCTAAATTTGAAATTTGCTTATTCAATTCTGTTAGCATTCAAACTAGCTTATGGCACAAAAAACTAGAACATGTAAACCATAAGAATATAGATAGGTTATCTAAGGACAATCTTGTTAAAGGTTTACCTTCTGGACCCTACAAGAAGGAAGGCCTCTGCAGGGCTTGTTAATTAGGCAAGCAAACTAAATCTAGCTTAAAATCCATTAATAAGATATTCACCTAGAATCTTGTACTTGCTCCATATGGACCTTTTTGGCCCTATTATAATACAAAGTCTAGGAGGAAAGTCTTATACATTAGTTATTGTAGACGACTTCGCCAGTTTCACATGGGTCTTCTTTTTGAGAACTAAGTCAGATACTTTTAAGGTTCTCACAGATTTTCTCAAGAACATACAGATTGAGTACTCTACTAAAGTTGCATTTATCAGAAGTGATCATGGCACTGAGTTTGAATCTCTTCTTATGCTAGAGTTCTGTGAGAAGGAAGGTATCATACATTATTTCTCAGCTCCTAGAACTCCTCAACAAAATGGGGTAGTTTAAAGAAAGAATAGGAAACTCATTAAAGTTGCAGGTACATTGCTTGTAGATGCTTACATGTCTCTTTCCTATTGGGCAGAGGCAGTAAGCACAGCAAATTATGTCCTAAATAGAAGCCTAATACATAAACTAAAGCTTAAGACTCCCTATGAACTACTCAAAGGAAAGAAACCAATAATAACCTATATTCATAATAATGACAAGAAACATCTTAGAAAGTTTGAAGCTAAGGCTGCAATGGGAATTTTTCAAGGATATTCCCAAGTCAGCAAGGCATATAGAGTGTCTAATAAATCAACATTAAAAATTTAGGAATCTATGCATGTGACATTTGATGAATCTAATATATTTTACAAGGAGAGAGACATCTCTACCAATAATAATCTGCAGGTACAAAATTTATGTGAGAGCTTGAATGATCTAAACCTTTCCTCAAAGGTTGAATCATATCCCTCTCCAGAAGTTATATCAGAATCTGAAAGTGATGAAGATACTGTGGAAGCAGTTAAATTTACTCCAACAATTGATACAATTCCACAAGAGTAATTAAATCAAATAATTGATGTCGAACCAACTCCATCTAATGATCTTGTCACACTTAGGGATCACCCTAGATCTCAAGTGATTGGAGACATATCAGTGGAAGTGTAGACAAGGCATCAACTCAACCCTGATGTGATTCTTGCCTGTTTTCTCTCTCAAATTGATCCTCAATCCATATCTGATGCAGAGCAAGATCCAAACTGGATCATTGCAATGCAAGAGGAACTCAACTAGTTTGAAAGGTGTAGAGTTTTGGACTTAGTTCCAAGGCCTAAGGGCTATCTAGTAATTTGGACTAAGTGAGTATTCAGAAACAAACATGATGCCCAAAGTGTGATAGTGAGGAACAAGGCAAGGCTTGTTTCTCAAGGATACAGGCAAGAATAAGGGATAGATTATGATCAAACTTTGCTCCAGTTGCCAGACTAGAAGCTATAAGGATTTTCTTAGCTTATGAAGCATTCAAAAGGTTTAAAGTCTACAAGATGGATGTGAAAAGTGCATTCCTAAATGGAGAACTCAAAGAAGAGGTGTATGTTGAACAACCTCCAGGTTTTATCTCTCCATCTCATCCCTCGTATGTTTTTAAATTGCATAAGGCTCTCTATGGTTTAAAGCAAGCTCCAAGAGCTTGGTATGAGACCTTAGCCAACTTTCTTTTAGAGCATGGTTTTTCTAGAGGCATGGTAAATAAAACTCTTTTTACAAAGTTGCATCATGATAAAATTCTCTTAGTGCAAATATATGTAGATGATATAATTTTTGGTTCTACTGATCCAAAATTGTGCAAGAGATTTTCTTATTTAATGCACTCAAGGTTTGAGTAGAGTAGAATGTGTGAGTTATCATATTTCCTTGGTCTCCAAGTCAAACAAGCCCCTGAAGGGATTTTCATCTCACAATCTAAATATGCTAAAGAGCTCATTAAGAAGTTTTGGATGAATGATGCCTCTTCCATGAAAACTCCCATGGCTACCTCTACTGTTGTAGATGTTGATGAATCTGGAAAACCAGTTGATCAGACCAGGTATAGGGCCATTGTTCGATCCCTACTGTATTTAACAGTAAGCAGACCAGATATTATGTTTGCCACATGTCTTTGTGCTATGTTCCAGGTGAACCCTAAAGAATCTCATCTTATTTTCTTAAAAAAGATTTTGAGATATATAAAAGGTTGTCTAGATCTAGGCCTCTGGTATCCAACAGAATCAACATTTGTGTTAACTGGATTTTTTGATGCTGATTATGCTTGATGCAGAGTAGATAAGAAAAGCACCTTTGGAACTTGTCAGTTCCTTGGTGACAGACTTGTATCTTGGTTTTATAGAAAGCAAACATCTATTTTAACATCCACTGCTGAAGCTAAGTATATGGCTGCAGGCAGTTGCTGTTCACAGATTTTGTGGATACCAAACCAACTACTGGATTATGTTATCAACTTAAATAATTCAACTATTCTATGTGATAATACAAGTACTATTTCAATTGCACAAAATCCAGTATTGCATTCTAGAACAAAGCATATAGACATTAGACATCATTTCATTAGAGATTGTGTTGACAAAAAAAAGATTAAACTTGAATTTATCTCTACTGATTTGCAAAGAGCAGATATATTCACTAAGCCATTGGACTCATCCAAGCATCCATTCTTTATTAATCATCATGGTATGATAAATGGTAAGGATTTAATCTAATGCTCTGGTTGTGGTCATAGATTTATCTCTGTTCGTCGACCTAAGATCGACAAACTGATAACTATTCTTGAGATTTTTGTCGACCTGAGATCGACTAAATTTCTTGTTGAAGCAATTTCGTCGACCGAGAACGACGAAAACTTTTCTGGAAATTTTCTGAGAACGACGAAAATTGTCCCTTCATTATTTCACCGGGCTGAGATTGTCGATTTATATTCAAAAAACCTTTTTATAGGCTTTCTTTTTTGACCTCAATCACGCGCTTTAAGAATTCCCCTACTGCACTTGATCACGTGTTTTCTATTGCAGATACCTCCACTGTCATTCAACCTAAGCTTCAGTAATGGCCGCAAGTGGATCAGCCGGCATGAAGTTCGATACGGGTTTCGACATTGACTTTGATTCGTTTCTGTAATCCGATCAAATTTTCCTGGACATTCTCAAATTATTTGAGGAACAGAAGCTGAAGCAGTTCATAACAAGCAGAATAAAATTGCATGCAACTTAAATTAGGGAATGGGTATTTTCATCAACATCCTCAGAAGAAGAAATGTCTGGACTCATTAGTGGGACAAATGATGAAGATGACAACTTCCTACATGTTAAAGATGTTGACGGCGACGACGACGGCGATGGAGTTCACCTACATGATGAAGACGGCAACTTCCTACATGTTAAAGATGTTGACGGCGACGGCGACGGCGATGGCGTTCACCTACATGATGAAGACTAATTAATTATATTTAGTTCTCTAACTTGTTTCATTTCATCATGTTATTTTTAAATTTTGGTATTGTTTATTATTTGGGCTGCAAATAGCCAAGTCTTGTTGTAAGCCTATATATAGGCATGGACTCTATTATTTTCATTAGAAAAAGTGAATGAAAAATTAAGAAACCCTAATCCTCTTTTGAGATTTCTCTCTCTTCCTACTTCTTGGCCACCCCTACCTCTCGTCCCTCTTTGGAGTTCGGCTCCCTCCCTCCTCCCTCTCCTTGGCCGCCGACCATCCTTCCTCTCCCCTCCTCTTACTCGGCCTCCCTTTTCTGACCTCCTCTCTTTCCTTTCCTCCTTCACAAATCCGAACACCACCTCCTCCAAACTGACCTCCACTTTCATCTTCTACCCTACCCGTTCACCTTCAAGAACTTCAAACACCCTCAATCTTTTGAAGATAAAATTAGCCAAGGCAAGATCTAGTCTTATGGAATCCCTCTTCGACGTGAAGCAAAAGAAGCAGACAAGTTTTCTCTCCGGTCGGTGAAACTCCGGAGGAGTCATGGAAGAACGGTCCTTGAAAGTGAACCGGAATCATCTATTCCGGTTGGGTAACGAGATCTTCTACCTCTTGTGTGATTCTTTTTTTTGTAGATTTTCATTTGGTGGAATACCTTTGTGTTACTTTGGAATTGTTTTTCGTTCGTGTTTTTATCTTTTAGATTGCAAGTGTTGTTCTTTCTAGTTGTTTAATTTTCCGAGAGGTTTGGCGAGCCTCGCTTTTCGTTTTGTTGGGAGAGATCTACCATTTCCGAACCGAACTTTTCGGTAGATCTCTTTTGGTACAACCATCGCTCGTTTGGACCAGGTGGGTCCTTTTAGCTTGAGAGAACAACGACCTATAGTCGTTTGTTCGATCTTAAAATGGCGTGGCTACCTTACGTAAGTAATAGTTGATAATGTTGTTCGTGAGTGTGTTGCGTTTAATTATTGTGTGAGCGTAATAGTGGAAATAGAGAGACGTACGTGTTATTCCCTTTTCCTTTATAGTGTCAAACACCGTGAAAGTGAGGGTAAGATCTACCTTTACAATAGAGGAGGGGTGAATAGAGTATATTAAAATAATTTTCCAGATAAAAAATTATTTGCAGTGGAAGACTTGATTTAAGTATATGTGTAATGTGCTTGCAGTAAATAAAACTAAGATAGCAATAAAAAAAATCACAGCACACAGCAAAGCAAAAACACAGCAATCCAGAAGACACAAGGATCTATAGTGGTTCCCCAATCAACCTGGGTACATACACTCTTCTACCACCCTAGGAAGGAATCCACTGCAGGAATAGTTGATCAGGTGTCCTGGGCACCAATGTGCTTTTGATAAGGTCCTAAAAAACCAAACCAGATTTTTTGATCAGGTGTCTTGCCACCACTGAGTTTTGACAAGGTCTCAGAAACAAGCCATAAAACTTTTGAAGGGAGTTTTGAGAAACCCTTTTACAACAGAGTAAGGAAAAAGAAAAGAGTTGTTGTTCTTCTCTGTCAACAGTCTAAGAGAAGACTAGTGGATGTTTTTGTCAAGGCTCCCCCTGAGATCTGCAATTGTTCAGGAAGAAGAGCTTTGCATAGGGTGATAGGTATTCAGTAACTTTAGATCTTCAGCAAGAGATGATTTTAGCAGTTGCTGAAATATCATGTGTCTGGAGTCTTTGATTGATGAAGCCTTTGAACACTTGAATCAAGAAGATCTTGAAGGAGTAGAATAGATTAAATCTTTTTTGTTTGATGTTCTCCTTCACAGTATTATTCCTTGTGTTCAGTATGAATTCTGACCTGTAATTCTGTAGACTTGTGTCTCTTGAGTCTATTGATATCTCATCTATATTTCTCAAATGATTCTGAAGAGATATATTGAAATTCAGTCATCTTGGATAGCCGTTAAACAGTCATAAATGACTTCCTTAATTGATATTTGTCTCTAGAGGAAATTCCTAAGAGACATTCCATTTTGTCTTCCTTGAAACTTGCTCCAGAATTATTGAAACGGCTACAAAATCCTTTGAAATAAATGCTGGATATGAATCAGATTGAATTCCATAACTTACTGAATTTGAATTCCCTAAATCGTCGATCTCTTCAGAAAAGCGTCGATCTGACCTTAACTATCGTCGACCTGAGCTTAGAGACTGAACTTATACTTGAGACAGAAATCGTCAATCTGAGCTCAACTATCGTCGACCTGAGCTCAAAGATTGTATTATAGCTAGAGACAGAAACGTCAATCTGAGCTCGAAGATCGTCGAACCGAGTTCGACGACTCGTTGAACTGAGCTCAGAGATAGTCGAACTGAGTTCGACGTTCCGTCGACCTGAGCTCGATGAAAATTGTCCTAGTCTTCCGCACTTGAATTCTGATCTTATAAGGTCTTGGGGGCAGCTTCCAAACCTAAGTTCTAACCCTTAGACTCATCCTAATTTACCTTTAAGACTATACAATAAGGTCAAAACAAGTTCCTAAGAACATAGTGATCCTTGCACAAATTAGTAATAGGGTGTTCCAACAATCTCCCCCTATTTGGGTTGGGATTACTATTTACATGACAAATAGGAAATAACAAGCATACATGCAGAATTAAAAAGTAGAAACAACAAGCAGAAGAAAAGAATTTGTAGCATTGCAGAAGCACAGATAGAATCACAATAGATAGTCAGAATTAAATATATACTATCAGCTTACACAGTTACTTCTTTTCATTTCCCTTCTTGAATAAGATTTCTTTATTAGGGTTAAGAGCTTCCTTATTGGATCTCCTGTCATAATCAGCACCTAAGGAGGTTTGAGATTTGGGCCTGAGAACCACAGCCTCTGGGTGCAGCTTCATATAGCTTTCTGGATCAAAGAATTTTCTGGATGAGTATCTTTCTACTTCCTTCTTTCTTTTCTCAGATAAGGTTGTGATGTTTGAAGTGTCTTTTCCTTGATCTCTTGACTTCTTTATCTGATCCAAAGCAGCTAGCTCTTTCATTCTGGCAGTCCAAGCTAGTGGATTATTTTCTGGATCCTCAAAGGGAACTGGAGGTTCATATCTATTCATTGTATCATAAGAAGAAGGAGTTCTTGAAGCAACAGTATCTTTCAGCTTATAAGGGAAAGGACCAGAAGTTGAGTCAATGGGTCCTTGTCCTTTCCTTTGATCTGGATGTTGTCTGGATTGACCTCTGGAATGACCTCTATACTGACCTCTCCTTGAGTGATAACCTCTATGTTGATATACTCTTGATTGAGATCTGTCTTGAGATTGAGAGAAGCTTTGATTTGCAGCAGATGAGATCTGAGAAGCAGAACCTCCACCAGTTCCTGTATCTAGAGGAGGAGGAGGAGGAAAATGAAAAGATCCTTTATCATACTTATCATACTTCCTCTTTTTCTTCATGGCCTTGAGCTGGTTCTTTGAATACTGCATCCAGGGTTCAGAGATGGGGCAATCATGTAGAATGTAGTATGGAATATCATTGTCCTCTTTCACTTTCTCTGGTTGTACCCTCTTCAATGCTTTGCTTCTAGCTTTCCTCTTCCTTGCAATGGTTATAGAGGAGTCATCAGAATCAGTTTGGAATTTGTCATTTTCTGAACTCTGAGGATTGTCATACAGTTCATCAATCAATTTAAAGTATTCCTTTTGTTGTTTTGATTGATCAGTAGAAATAACAGCAGCAGCAGTAGCAGTGACAGAAGAAGCACTTACAGATACAACAACAGCAGCAAAATAAACAACAACAGATACAATTGGGGCAATAAGAGCAATAGAAATAGAAACTTCAGCAGCAGATTCATGAACAACATCATCAGTAGCAGCATGTTCTGAAACAATATCATCAGTATCCACAACATCAACAGAATGAATCGTTCCACAGCCTTGAATGACTTGATATATGAGGAAATCAGGTTGGGCTCACAGCTAGAAATAGGCACAATGGCCTTAGTGAGGTCTTCAGCTTCATAAGCTGGAAGAAATCTGCTGTGAAGAGCATCAAAATCTAACAGCAGTGACTTAAAGTAAACTGTTCTGAAGGAAAGCACTAGAGCTGAAGTTGTAACTGGAATCTCTGGCAAGAAATCTTCTGAGGCAGACACCATCTCTTCTTCATGAGGCATCTCCCCCTGCCTAGATTCAGTATACACTGGATCAAGGCACCCCACAGAAGGGATTGCCTGAGGAGGAGAAAGGGAAGAGAGCCTGGCAGATAACTCCTAGATAGATTTTAGGAGTGGAGCCATGGAGGTCTCAAGCAGGAGTGTTAGCCTGGGAGCCAACATCCCATAAAGCCTATCTGCTAGGGCAGGAAGGTTTACTTGCTCAAGTGAAACTTGAGTAGAGGTAGAGGAGAGACTGACCGAGATTGGTGTAGAAGGGGCTGTAGATATGGGAAGAGAAGTTGCGGATGGTAGGATGGATGGTTAAGAGATGGGAATGGTGGAGATGGAAGTTATTGGAATGGAAATGGATGGGGTGAAAGAAGGTTGTTCAAGAATGTCTTGGAGTAGTTGTTGGTAGGAGGTAGAGGTTGATGGGAGATCAAGAGGTGAGGAATGGGAATCATCAAGGTAAGAATCATCTAGAAGACTGAAAGATGGAATGGATGAGTCAATATCAAGTGGTGGATAATAATGTAGGGGATGGAAAAGGTCTACATAAGTTGCTGGAGGAGGAGAAGGAATTGAGATTGGAGATGAAATGGTGATGGGGGATGAGATTGAGGTAGTGATGGTGGATGTGGGGATGGTTGAAGAAACAATGGGTGGAGATGAGGAGGAGGCAGGCAGTTCTTCCAATGGGGCAGTTGCCTGTGGGGAAGTGACTTGAACAGTCCTGGTGTCTGAAGTTGAGATAGCTGCAAGAGATCCACTAGGTTTGACAATCTGCCTGTCCCATTTACCAAATAGTGCACAGGACAGCCTTTTAGAGGCATTAATGTGCATCCCATTGGTCACAAGCAACTGAGGGCATCTGTTATGCAAAAACAGCCCTAGAATCCTCCTAAAATTAAAAAGATTCTTATTCACCTTTTTCTTGATCAAATCAAAGAAAATCTCTCCCCAATTCAAGTGTTTCTTATCCACTAAAGCAGCCATCAAACAAAATTGATACCTTGAAATGGTACATGAGCATAATGCTTGGCTAACAACACCTTACCCACAACATCAGCTAAAAATCTATATTCAACTGACAGATTCTTCTTAAGCAGCTTGTTAGGGTTTGCTGCAGAGTGACCCATTCTATCAAGAATACTTGCAAACTCTTCTCCAGATAACTCAATTGAATCATTCCCAGTGCTCAATTGAAAAACTTCTGTAAGGAGGGCAGGAGTTAGGGATACCTGCGTACCGGCTATTGTACCAACCACTGTATTTTGATCCAGGTTATGAGTCGTATACATCCACTCCTTGATTTCATCGGTAGCAAGTTTCATCCTTGTTGACATGATATACACCAACTGTGGTTCCTTGAATAATTCTAGAATGTCTTTGAATATTTGGTCACTGCCTTCAAAATAATCCATATCGATGTCGAATCCAGTGTCAAATTTCATCGCGGCTAGAACTGCAACAGAAACGGCCATTGTATACCAGCAAAAACGAACAAACGAGACCAAGTGTAGAGAAGTTTGGAGGGAAAGAAAAGTTTTGCAGAGAGTATGAAAGCGCAAAAGGAGAACGACGGTCAAAAAATGAGTTTTATATTAGGGTTCGATGCCGAAATGGAAAGATCGTTGAAATCCGTTCGACGATCTGGGATTCTAAAGGAATCTGAAGAGTCTTCAACATCGTCGATCTCCGTTCGACGATGTTGGAGTGCGTCGATCTCCGCTCGTTGATCTCTGACTAGAAGAAGATAGCCTAGCACTATCTGGAAAACGCTGAACTCCGGTCGACGCTTTCGGAAAACGTCGATCTCCGTTCGACGATCTTTGGGAAAATCGTCAAACACAGTTCAGAGACCAGAAACACGCTATAGACACTAGAAAAATCATGTTTTTAACCTAGTCTTGGTCAATTTTAGGGTTTTCAAAATCATGGATCTTATTTTAAACTTCCTCCATCTAACATTCCTAACTGATTTAGGAAGAAAGTGTGTTTCTTTTCATCCAATGGTTTGGTGAAAATATCTCCCCTTTGCAAATCAGTTGGGATATATTGAAGTTCAATTTTATTCTTCTAAACATTATCCCTTAAAAAGTGATGCCTAATTTCTATATGTTTTGTCCTACTATACAGGACTGGATTTTGTGCTTTAAAAATAGCACTAGTATTATCACAAAATATTTTTGACTTTTTTAAGTTGTAACCATAGTCTAGGAACTAGTTTTGAATCCACAAAATCTATGAGCAACAACTGCCTACTGCCATGTATTCAGCTTCAGCAGTTGATGTGGACACAGATGTTTGTTTTTTACAGAACCAGGAGACAAGTATGTCACCAAGAAACTGGACAGTTCCACTGGTGCTTTTCCTGTCTACTCTATATCTAGCATAATCAGCATCTGAAAATCCAGTTAATTCAAATCCTAAGTCTTTTCGATACCAGAGACCTAAATTTGGACAACTTTTCACATACTTAAGAATCCTTTTTACTAATGTTAGGTGTGACTCTCTAGGGCTTACTTGGAATCTAGCATATATGCATGTATCAAACATTATGTAAGGTCTACTAGCTGTAAGGTACAATTGAGAGCCAATCATTGCTCTATATGTTATCTGATCAACAGGTTTCCCATGTTCATCAACATCTAATACAGCATTAGTAGGCATAGGTGTTTTCATGCAGGATGCTTCAGACATACCAAATTTCTTAACGAACTCTTTTGCATACTTGGTTTGAGGAATTAATATGCCATCAATATGATGTTTGACTTGCAATCCTAGAAAGAAGGAAAACTCACCCATGCTACTCATTTCAAATTTAGAATGCATTAGATTAGAGAACCTTTTGCACAAATTTGAATCAGTTGATCCAAAGATAATATCATCTAGATAGATTTGTAATAGTAGGATATTGGACTTATGGGTTCTAATAAAAAGAGTTTGGTCTACTCTACCCCTTATAAAATCATTTTTCAGAATGAAGCATTCTAAGGTCTCATACCACATGCTCTAGGAGCTTGCTTGAGACCATATAATGCTTTGTGAAATTTAAAAATATGATCAGGATGAGTTAGAGAGATAAAACCTTGGGGTTGTCTAACATTGACTTCTTCCTTGATGTCTCCATTGAGAAATGCACTTTTTACATCCATCTGATAGACCTTGAATCCTTTGTGAGCTGCATAAGCTAGGAATATTCTTATGGCCTCTAACCTTGCAACTGGTGCAAAGGTCTGGTCATAGTCTATTCCTTCTTCTTGACAGTATCCTTGTGCAACTAGCCTTGCCTTATTCCTGACAATGATTCCTTGATCATCCAATTTGTTTTTGAACACCCACTTTGTTCCAATAATGGAGTGATCCTTAGGCCTTAGCATTAGCTCCCAAACATTGTTCCTTTCAAATTGATGTAATTCCTCTTGCATTGCAATGATCCAGTGTGGATCTTGTTTTGTATCTTGTATGGATTGAGGTTCAATTTGAGATAGAAAGAAGGTGTGCATCAGGTTTTGGTTGACCTGATTTCTGGTTTGCACATTAGTTGAGATGTCTCCAATCACTTGGGAGATTGGATGATCTCTTAATGTTACTAAATCAACAGGAGGTGTTGATTGTTAACCAACCTGTGTTGTTGTTTCTTCTTGTGGAACAACAACTGGCTCTTCAAGGTAATTCTCACCAGGATGTTGAGTACCAAGATGTTTAGTGTCCTCTTCATCTTTACTGATTTCACCTCTTTGTTGGGTAGGTGAATGTGTTGTATCTTTTTCTACAATATGTAACCTGTCCAAATTTTTTGAAAGGGAGTGTACCTGCAAAGGTTTTATTGTAGAAATATTCTTCTCCTTATAAAACATGTTAGTTTCATCAAAAGATACATGTACAGATTCTTCAATTTTAAGATAAGTTTTGTTATACACCCTATAAGCTTTACTGATCATGGAGTATCCCAGAAACACTCCTTCATCAGCTTTAACTTGAAATTTTGCTATATACTTCTTATCATTATTGTGTATGTAACAAATGCAACCAAAAATTTTGAAATAATCTATTTTAGGTTTCTTCCCTTAGAGTAATTCCTAGGGAGTCTTGCCCTTCAACTTATGTATCAAACTTCTATTCAACACATAGTTTGAGGTGTTCACTACCTCTGCCCAAAAGGATAGAGGAAGCTGAGCATCTGTCAATAATGTAGTAGCAGATTCAATAAGGGTTCTATTTTTCCTTTAGGCTACCCCATTTTGTTGAGGAGTTCTAGGAGCTGAAAAAGTATGCATGATCCCTTCACTCTGACAGAACTCTTGCATAAGAAGAGAATCAAACTCTATCCCATGATCACTTCTGATCAGGGCAATGTGAGTATTGAACTCAATCTCTATGCATTTGAGAAACTCTGTCAAACACTTAAAGTTATCAGACTTCTTCCTCAGAAAGAACACCCATGTAAATCTAGAGAAGTCATCTACAACCACTAAAGTGTAAGATTTCTCTCCTAAGCTTTGTACTGTAATGGGTCCAAAAAGATCCATGTGTAACAGATACAATATCCTAGGTAAATCACTCTTATTAAGTGACTTAAAACTATTTTTAGTTTGCTTGCCTAATTGACAAGCCCTGCAAAGTCGTTCTTTCTTGTAGGGGCCAGAAGGTAGTCCTCTAACAAGGTTGTCCTTAGATAGCCTAGCAATTGTTCTAAGGTTTAAATGTCCTAATTTATTATGCCAAAGATCATTAGGCTTACTAACAGAGTTGAACAAGCAGATATCTACCTTAGTTGAATGAAAATCTATAAGATAAATGTTACCTTTCCTTTTACCTGTTAACACAGTTGTGTTGTCCTCTGATTTGATTTTACATGAGGATTTGTTGAATGTCACCTGGTAGCCTTCATCACATAGTTGAGTGATGCTGATGAAATTATGCTTCAGTCCTTCCACATAAGCCACCTTCTTGAATGTGACTTAGACAATCTCGACAGTACCATATCCTATTGTTTGTCCAAAGTTTAAATCTCCAAATATTACTTTGGGTCCAAGTTTGGTTTTGAAGGATGTGAGATTCTCCTTGCTTCCTATCATGTGCTTTGAGCACCCACTATCTAGATACAATTTTTGGTTCATTGCTTGATAGGTCTTCACCTGCACATAAGCAACCTATATGTTTTTTTACCTAGTTTACCTTGGGCCTAGGTTGATAACCTTTAAATTCTGAAATAAAAGACATCCCTTGCTGACTCTTATAACCTTCAGGATGATATCTCCTAGGGGGTATTATCCATTCAGTATAAGGGTTAAAGTTTTGGGATGTAGGACCTCTAGAATTGAAGTTTGATTTACCTTTAAAAAATTGTTCATAACTTTGATCTCTGTTTGACGATCTCTAAGCTGAGTTCGACGATCTTGGGTCAGATCGTCGAGCTCCGTTTGAAGATCGACTTTGCCAGAGTTTAGAGTTTGGCGATCGTCGACCTGAGTTCGACGATTCAGCTTGAGATCGCTGAGCTCTGTTCGACGATCGTCGAGCTCTGTTCGACGTTTTCCGTTGAACCTTGTTTTTCATAGGTAAATAAGGATTCTTACTAGCTACCTCTACAACACCCTTTCCTTTATCTGAGATAAATTTAATTGGGTTTGTAAATACTATAGGTTGGCTGGATGAAGCACCCAAGCCCAGTGTACTGTTAAGTCTAGAGTTCACTATGCTTGTGATGTCCATTAGTCTGATGCTTCTCCCATTAAGGGATTCTTCAAACTTCTTTGCCTGGGATAGGTCACTTTTCTGTGAAGCTATCTCCTCCCTACAGAATTCTAACTCCTCAGAGAGTTTGAGGTTGTCTGATTTTAAACTGCTATGTTCAGACAATTGATTTTTGAGAGAGATAATCTCTTTCTCAAACTTTAGCAGGTCTAAATAAAGTGCCTTAAATTCAAATTTAACGTCCTCTGAATTAAAAAAAAAAGAAAACAATTACCTGGTCTTCTTCATCTTCATGTTCAGATTCAGATTCTGACTCATGTTCTGCATCAGAATTATGTTGGGAGGCATTGATAGCTATCATGCAGAACTCCATCTCTTCAGCATCATCTTAATCATCACTTGAGCTTGATGAAGCCTCTGATTCTTCTTCAGCTTCACTCCAGGTTTCAGCTACAAATCCCTTCCTAATGTGTTTGTTCTTGCTGGAGAAGGATTTGTCATTATTGTTTCTCCTTGAGTCCTTGTCTTTTCTCCTATCTTTCCTGTCCTTCTTGTCCTTATTCTGATTTTCTGAAAAATCAGGCACAATGTGGCCTGGTTTCCTGCATCCAAAACAAATGATTTCTTTGTTACTAGACTTGTCATACCTTGGATTCTCATGCCCTCTAGATGACCTCTTTCTGAAATCTTTCCTGGCCATCTTATAGAATCTTTTGGCCAGTAGACTCATTAACTCTTCATTGCCCGTGACCTTGTCTTCAGGCAGTTCTTCTGTAGCTTTGAAGGCAATTTTCTTCTCCTTCCTGATTGCTGGAGAAGCAACCTTTTATTCTTCCTCTATATTCTTGATGAGTAGCTCATAAGACTTGAGCTTGCCCAACAAAGTTTCAGTGGTGATTTCATTTAGGCTTCTGGCATCCTTGATTGTCCAGGTTATTGAATCCCAAGTGCTGGGGAAGCACATTAGGATTTTGTCATTGAGTTCAGTTAGTGAGATCTCCTTGTCCAATGTTTTTAACTCACTGACTATTAGGCTGAGCCTGTTGTACATGTCAGCAACTGACTCAGTTTCTCCCTTTTTGAAGTTCTCATACTAGGTTATGAGATGGGATCTTCTGTTTTTCCTTTCATCAGCAGATCCTGATACAATTTCTTACAACTTGTCCCATATTTCTTTTGTTGAGTTACATTCAGCCACTTTCTGAAATATTTCATCAGACATAGTCTGAGGCAGAATATTCATTGCTTTGGCATCTGCAACTTTCCATTTCTTGATTTCTGCATCTGTTCCTGAAGGAGGTGGAACAACACTTGTACTTGTAGTTACTGGGGGTCTTGGACAAACGGTCAAAACAGAATTGTAGATGTCCTCATCAATAGAATTCATATATGATTTTATCCTTGCCTTCCAAAGTGCAAACATAGAAAGGTTGCACACTGGAGGTCTGGTGCTAGCATAATCTTTGTTCTATGCCATGGTTTTATATGAAAATAAATATAATACAAATAATAACCCTCTATAGAAGATTGATCTCATATGAGATCTTTTGGTTCAGGTGTTAGCCTGTAGGAACAACCAATCTAATGAAGATTCAGTCGTTTAGTAACCAACCTCCCTCTGATACCAATTGAAAGTGAGGGTAAGATCTACCTTTACTCTAGAGGGAGGGGGGGTGAATAGAGTATATTAAAATAATTTTCCAGATAAAAAATTATTTGAAGTGGAAGACTTGATTTAAGTATATGTGTAATGTGCTTGCAGTAAATAAAACTTAGATAGTAAGAAAGCAAAAAATCACAACACACAGCAAAGCAAAAATATAGCAATCCAGAAGACATAAGGATCTATAGTGGTTCCCCAATCAACCTGGGTACATCCACTCTTCTACCACCCTAGGTAGGAATCCACTGTAGGAATACTTGATCAGGTATCCTGGGCACCAATGAGCTTTTGATAAGGTGCTCAAAAACAAAACCAGATTTTTTGATCAGGTGTCTTTCCACCACTGAGTTTTGACAAGGTCTCAGAAACCAGCCACAAAACTTTTGAAGGGAGTTTTGAGAAACCCTTTTACAGCAGAGTAAGGAAAAAGAAAAGAGTTGTTGTTCTTCTCTATCAATAGTCTAAGAGAAGACTAGTGGATGATGTTGTCAAAGATACCCCTGAGATCTGCAATTGTTCAGGAAGAAGAGCTTTACATAGGGTGATAGGTCTTCAGTAACTTTAGATCTCCAGCAAGACATGATTTCAATAGTTGCTGAAATATGATGTGTCTGGATTCTTTGATTGATGAAGCCTTTGAACACTTGAATCAAGAAGATCTTGAAGGAGTAGAATAGAAGAAATCTTTTTTGTTTGATGTTCTCCTACACAGTATTATTCCTCGTGTTCAGTATGAATTCTGACTTGTAATTCTGTAGACTTGTGTCTCTTGAGTCTATTGATATCTCATCTACATTTCTTAAATGATTCTGAAGAGATATATTGAAATTCAGTCTTCTGGATAGCCGTTAAACAGTCATAAATGACTTCCTTAATTGATATTTATCTCTAGAGGAAAGTCCTAAGAGACATTCCAATTTGTCTTCCTTGAAACTTGCTCCAGAATAATTGAAACGGCTATAAAATCCTTTGAAATAAATGTTGGATATGAATCAGATTGAATTCCATAACTGAGTGAATTTGAATTTCTGAAATCGTCGGTCTCTTCAGAAAAGCGTCGATCTGAGCTCAACTATCGTCGACCTGAGCTCAGAGACTAAACTTATACTTGAGACAAAAATCGTCGATCTGAGCTCAACTATCGTCGACCTGAGCTCAGAGATTGGATTATAGCTAGAGACAGAAATGTCGATCTGAGCTCGAAGATCGTCGAACTGAGTTCGAGGACTCGTTGAACTGAGCTCAGAGATAGTCAAACTGAGTTCGACGTTCCGTCGACCTGAGCTCGACGAAAATTGTCCTAGTCTTCAGCACTTGAATATTGATCTTAGAAGGTCTTGGGGGCAGCTTCCAAACCTAAGTTCTAACCCTTAGACTCATCCTAATTGACCTTTAAGACTATACAAAAAGGTCAAAACAATTTCCTAAGAACATAGTGATCCTTGCCCAAATTAGTAATATGGGGTTCCAACACACCGTTGCCTACATCAATTTTGTATCAGAGGGAGTTTCACGTCAATTTCCCAATTGAAACCCCTCCCCCAATTTTTAGGACATTGTCACGCACTTCGTAGGCACGCCTCCGAGTCAAAAATTACAAAAAAAATTTATGGTCTGCCAATAGCCGGCTAAATTTTATTTTAAGCAATAAAAAAAATTAGAAAAAAATTAATTAATAATCTCCATATTTTTGCCAACAAGAATATCAAAAAAAATTATATATTAATTTTTAAATATTAGTGGGAACAAATCTATCTTTCAAAATAAATAGGACCAGGCTATTTTCTACTTTGCGTGTGCACCGGTTCCGGATGAGTGTTCTCTCTGATTCCCTCTGAAATGGCCCATGATGTCAACGTCTCCCGAGTAAAAACTATAGGTTCCAATAGGAACATAGGGAAATCTGTCCATTCCCCAATAATGGATGAGATTACTGCTTTAATTGCTCAACTAAAGGCTAGTCAAGTAGCACCGCTACCGCGCACCTCTAGGCGTGTTAGGATTCCTGCTCCGACATATGATGGTCTAGATGGACCGCGAGTGTTTCTATGTTGGGTGAAAGATATGGAGCGTTATTTTGAGCAATATCACATTGTGGATCCCCAAAGGATTCCCTTTGCAAGACTTCAACTATTTGGTCGAGCCTATACCTCCTGGCTCAATGAGGAGAGACGTTTGGGGATGCCCTCCGTTGACTCACTTGTCGGTTGATAGATTATGAAGAATATTTTAACGGATGAGTATTATCCGCCCTACTATCGTTCCCAGTTTTCTGATTATAGGAGCGACTATAGGTCTCACGCTAGATCCTTGCTCTGCCAAGATCTGACTATTTCGAACACAAGTGCACCTACCGCTGAAGGAAAAGAGAAGCTTAGGACCCTTGTCCCTAGTTCGATAGACGTGATTGCTAGGAATGCCATGAGCCCGCGGGGTGAGAGTGTTACAATCAGCATGATTGAGCCTGAGACTGTGATAAGGAATGTGCCCATCACTGAGGACGAGACTATTATCACTGATGATTGTAGCGACGTTGAGGAGATTAGTTACCCTAGTGACCTGGGTTAGGATTTCTCCTTTGAGAAATCATCTCCACTCCCCTTCGATGACATTTCGGTGCAATCCACCTTGACCGTTGTGGAGTCTTTTGATGAGTCTAAGTCGATTGATATTCTGGTTGAGTCGGAAGAATTACCTTATGCTGAGAGCTTACTCATTCGTGATGTAAGCGATGATATGTTAGGACTCGAGCGGGTAATTTTTAGTCCGAAACATATTGTAGTGCACACATCTGAGGAATCATCTCCATTTCCCCTCGTCGATGTTTCTGAAACCATTCCTGAGTTGATAGAGTCACCTTGTGCAAATGTTTCTCTGATAGTGAGTTATGTGATGACGAGCTCGTTGAGTTTTCTATGAGGGAAAATCTTCTGTTTGATTTTTCGGTTGATTTTGATGGCTTGCACCTGGAGAATTTTACTTGGACGATAAATCCGTTTTTTGACTTTGGGTATGACTTAGCCCCTCCTCCGGAATCTATCGATGCTCCTATTCGTGAGATTTGTACTGTTACTGATATCGTGACTTATGAGTTGGAAGGATGTCCTAGCGAGAGAGTTATATTTTTGGAAGACGATATAGAAGTAGACCCAGATGAGCGTCCCATGATGCTAACTCCGTTGCGTGAATTTAAATGCGATCTTAACTCTCTCCCAGTTTTAGTATTACCGACTCTATCTCCCTATGTGTTGACCCGACCAGCGGATCCTTTCGGACATGAATTTATTTTGCCTGATTTGAGTCATGCTATTTTACCATCCATGTTGGACCCTACTTGGGACATGCCTCGTAGTGTGATAATAGATTTCGTGTTTGGTCATGATGAATGTCTCATTAATTTGGTGTCCACTCGACTTTCTAAAACTAACCAAATCTCTGAGAGTACGTTAATGATGTGGCCATCGTTTGTGCCACCGGATTGCATTCAGTTAGTACCACCTGATTTCATTCTACTAGTACCCCCGCATGTAGCCCCATTTGTGCCACCTGTTCGCATTCTGTTGGTACCACCAGATCTCGTTGGGTTAGTGCCTCCTGATGTAGTTCCGCTAGTGCTACCCTATTACTTTCCGTTGGCGCCACAATATTTAGTTCCATTGGCTCCATCTCATGTAGTTCCGTTACCTCTATTTTACATGTCAAGTCTGCCTGCAATATTATTTGCCTCTCGCGCTTTCATTTTACATAAGCACAGTAAGGAAGCGCTAGTCACACATATGTCTTCTTATCAATATATCGCTAACTTACATAAGAGGGTGTCTCCCTATAAGGTTTTTGGTTTACTCTTGGTGTGTCTCGTCCATGAACGGATGCCTTCGGGCACTATAAAAACGTTGGCGATTCGGCGAGTTAGAACTTTTCGGATTTTTAATCAATTAGGAGAAACAACATATCTGTTGAAGTTAACCACTGAATGGGGTAATTCCCCTAGTTTAAATGTTTCCAATTTCACGCATTGTGTTTTTCCACCTTTTGAAATATCTAACTCTACGTTTGGTGCCACTATGTTTTCATTTGGGTTGGGGGGAGCTTGTTCTTGGATCGTTCTCTCCATTGGTCTCCAACGGAGGTACGTTGACTGTTGATGCATAAATTTTTCCTCTTTATTTGCCTAATGCATTTCCCAAGTTCCGCAGGACAAAATTTTGGCTAGACAGGTTCATATTTTGTGTTTTGCTCTCCTCTCCAAGCGGTGGTATTCAGTATTATGTGATGCGATGGTGTGCTCGCCCGGTCTCCAGTGACGCTTGGATTCCGGACTCGGCGATGGTTCTTTTGGATGATGTTCTTCGGTGCCAGCACCTCCTTGCCAACTCATCGGTGATGAGTTATTTTGAGCGGGGGAGGATTGATGAAGATGACAACTTCCTACATGTTAAAGATGTTGACGGCGACGGCGACGGCGATGGCGTTCACCTATATGATGAAGACTACAACTTCCTACATGTTAAAGATGTTGACGGCGATGGCGACGGCGACGGCGATGGCGTTCACCTACATGATGAAGACTAATTAATTATATTTAGTTCTCTAACTTGTTTCATTTCATCATGTTATTTTTAAATTTTGGTAATGTTTATTATTTGGGCTGCAAATAGCCAAGTCTTGTTGTAAGCCTACATATAGGCATGGACTCTATTATTTTCATTAGAAAAAGTGAATGAAAAATTAAGAAACCCTAATCCTCTTTTGAGATTTCTCTCTCTTCCTCTTTCTTGGCCGCCCCTACCTCTCCTCCCTCTTTGGAGTTCGGCTCCCTCCCTCCTCCCTCTCCTTGGCCGCCGACCATCCTTCCTCTCCCCTCCTCTTACTCGGCCTCCCTTTTCTTCCCTCCTCCCTTTCCTTTCCTCCTTCACAAATCCGAACACCACATCCTCCAAACCGACCTCCACTTTCATCTTCTACCCTACCTGTTCACCTTCAAGAACTTCAAACACCTTCAATCTTTTGAAGATAAAATCAGCCAAGGCAAGATCTAGTCTTGTGGAATCCCTCTCCGACGGGAAGCAAAAGAAGCGGACAAGTTTTCTCTCCGGTCGGTGAAGCTCCGGCGGCGTCGTGGAAGAACGGTCCTTGAAAGTGAACCGGAATCATCTATTCTGGTTGGATAACGAGATCTTCTACCTCTTGTGTGATTCTTATTTTTTTAGATTTTCATTTGGTGGAATACCTTTGTGTTACTTTGGAACTATTTTTCGTTCGTGGTTTTATCTTTCCGATTGAATGTGTTGTTCTTTATAGTTATTTAATTTTCAGAGAGGTTTGGCGAGCCTCGCTTTTCGTTTTGTTGGGAGAGATCTACAATTTCCGAACCGAACTTTTCGGTAGATCTCTTTTGGTACAACCATCGCTCTTTCGGACCGGGTGGGTCCTTTTAGCTTAAGTGAACGATGACCTATAGTCATTTGTTCGATCTTAAAACGGCGTGGCTACCGTACGTAAGTAATAGTTGATAATGTTGTTCCTGAGTGTGTTGCATTTAATTATCGTGTGAGCGTAATAGTGGAAATAGAGAGGCGTACGTGTTATTCCCTTTGCCGTTATAGTGTCAAACACCATTGCCTACATCAACAAAGGTCACTCTCTCTCCTTCTATTTTTTCTGAAGTTTTTGGTGTCGAATGGAGAAGATAAAATAGATTTTGATGATGATGAGTTTGCAAACATGTTAATTGTTACGGGTCACTCCGGAAGAAACCCTAATAAATTGCTTAAAAAGAACTTGTTGCCCGCATACAAGTTTCTCGAAGATATAGTAGGGAAAGTGCTATTTGCGAAGCGCACGGCCCATGACTACATCTCCAGGCAGCAGTTTCTTGTGATTGCTGCTCTGGTGAACAAAAAGAAAATCAATTGGGGACAGACATTGTTTGATCTCATCAGGAAGAGAAATAATAAGAAAGAGGTATGCTATGCACGGGTCTCAGGCCTGTTTCTGAAGGAAAAAGCTGATGAACTCCTGGTCTCCCAGACCATGTCCATCAATGCTTCTAAGAGGCTCACATCTGCCCTCTTTGGCAGATGGGAGAGGACCATCTCTAAGCCCTCCATGGACAAGCCATTAGAAGGTGCTTTAGAGAACACAAGGGTGGTAACAACCACTCCCTCCTTGGCTGAAGAAACTCTGCCCCTTGTCTCTCCAGTTGTTTCCTCACCACCTCCTCAAGCCTCTCCTATTCATAACCCAACACCTCTTAACTTGCAACTACCACATAATTTGGTCAACATTTCCTCATCCTCTCCGTTATCCATCCCTACATTTGACCTCCTCAATTAGTCATCTCCTCACCATTCTCCAGAAAACAGAGCCTCACCAGAAACTCCCTCATATTCTCCATCTTTGTCTCCTCCCAACAACATAGATAACCCTATGCTACATCTTATCCAACAACCAATACCACCATCTGTCATTTCCCCTCCAACCCAAGACAATGCATTCTTCCATACCCTCATATCTCATCTCACTCCTATCCTCAAGAAGCTCATTGCTGATGAGATTGCCCCCCTAGTCACCTTCATAACCACTCTCACTAACCTGCTTTCCTCCTCCTCCCCCATCCCTTCTTCAACCCAAGGCATGGCCACAGAGCCTTCTGAAGCCATGCAGGGGGAGATGTTCTATGAAGAAGCACTTGCATCGACAACAGTTCCAATAGTAGCAGAAGAAGTCCCTGTAGTAGTAGTAACTCTAACAGCAGCAGCAGCAGTAGCAGTAACCACAAAAGTAGCAGCAACAACAGAAGTAGCAGCAACAAAAGAAGTAGCAGCAGCAGTAGCAGTAGTTGATTGTGAGATGGTTGAGGCTATGCTAGAAGTTTTGACTGGTGGATATTGTGTCATACATCCATCAATAGATCTGTATAGCATTCTTTCTGTTTTTGCTCTAATTGCTGATTTATCAACAAAAGCCATTTTGTGCTATACTCCACATGCTTCCTCAGAGGTGATAGCCATAATAAGGGCTAGCTTTGAAGAAAGCTCTAAAACTGAAGTTATGATTACTGAGAAAACTTCAGTAGCTGATACCAAAGAGGCAGTTGAAAAGTCTGATGAATCTGAGTCTGAGTATATGACTGACCCCATCCCTCCAGTCTATGCTCCTACTCCTATGCCAGGTCCCAAGGCTCCTTCTCCTCCTCCCAAGGTAACTCCCGACTATATAAAATCAATTGATGTTCTGTACAACTTTGATAGTGAAAGTAGTGGAGAAATCTATAGTGATGATTCCCCTAAAACCAAGAAGAGGAAACTAAGAAAGAAAGCTCCTGTCTCTACTCCCAATCCACATAATGATACTCCATATTATATCAGGCACAATATTGAGCCTTATCCTAATATACCCCAGTGGATGAGAATGTCAAAGAATGAGATGAAATCCAAGAAGAAATCTAAGAAGAACCCTCCTCCCCCTCCTCTAAGGTTTCATAGGAGAGATCCTCCACCCCCTCCTCCTCCAGGTGAAGGATCTGCCAGCAGTGGTCAGCAAAATTTTTCCAGCAGCACCCAAACCTATCAGAGACAAGCAAGATCTTCTCAATCTTCTAGAGGCAGTCAACACCAACACAGACATCATCCCTCCTCTTTATTTCATATAGTTATCAACAGTTTGCCCCCAAGCCAACATTCTCTCCTCCTCCATCTCCTGGCAAAGCCAACAGCCCTGAAGGACCTCTAATTCCATCCTATGATCCTCAGACAAGTACAACTACCAGAATGGCTAGATTTAAAGAATCTGTTTTTGTATCTCAAATCAGAAAAGCAAGAGAATAAGGTCAGGACACCTCCCAGTATTCTATAATGTCATCCTATAGGAAGAAAGAGCTAGAAAGATATCAAGTTAGAAATCTGTTCAATGGTGAAGAGTATATGAATCTTCATACTAAAGCCATAGTTCCCAGAGCCACATCTCAAAAGACTTTGGGTGATGCAGATATGACTATGATACTGAAACAAGCACAAGATCCTAACAAAGTAATTAAATTTGCTAAATCTTCTGATTCTCCCAAGGACATTTAGGTTATTTATTTTCTGTCTCTATTTCTGTTTATGAACAATTTGGGTGCATAGCCTTATAAAGGTGCTGATAGCTTATTTACTCTATCAGCCGTCTCATTTTTTTGTGCTTATTTCACTTTGTTCTATGTTTTTCTTTTGATTTTGTTTGAAGTAACCTCACCCAAATAGGGGGAGATTGTTGGAACCCCTAGGTGATTTGGGCTATGTTCTTTTCTTAGGGTGTGACCCATGTTGTATAAAAGGGTCAAGTTTTATGTCTTTCTAGTCTTAGGTAAGTCCTACAGATAGAAGATAAAGGACATGCCTGAAGACAGCTCCAAAATCAGCTTTAGAAGATAATTCTCTCAGTCTGTTCTTGGGTCGACGAACTCTAAGTGAAAGAGAAGAGTTCTTAGGTCGACGATTTGGTCTTATAAGAAAAATTATGTGGTCTGCAAAGTGTGTTTTTCATTAAAATGCTCTCAACACCAAAGATCACTCAGCGCCATAATTATCTCAACGCCATAGTTCACTTAAAACAAAGATTACTCAGAATCAATGATCATTCAACTCTCTCAACGCTATCAATGACTCAACACTATCGATGACTCAACGCCAGATGTGCTATTATCTCAACACCTTAAGTTTGACCAAGTTCTGAGGTCGAAAAAAACAGATTCTCAGGTCGATGAACTTAGAGCGCAGAATCTGTCAGTTTATGCAGCGCAGTTGTTCGCAGAGCTCAGGTTGACGAACATTTCTGAGGTCGATGATCTCTGATTTCAGGTCGACGAAAGCTGTTCTCTGGTCGACGAAAACTGTAAGTCATATTGTTATTTATTCTTTCTTTTTCTGTCTCCTGATCCTATATCTATTATAGGCCGTTAATTCCCTGGATAATTAATGCACTTATATCCTTTAAATCGAGCCATTAATGGCAGCATCGATTGTAAATATTTTCCATAGAATTAATTGCTTATATCTCGGGACAGACATAGAATATAATATATGACAGCATACTTGCAGGTTTTCATTTCCCAGATTTAAGCTGAGCATTTACTGCAAGTTTTTCAATTCGAACTTCAGGTAGCTATCATCCTGATCATCTCTCTGCCAGATAATAAAAGGATAACACTCTTTGAGGTTGATATAGAAGAATATATGAAAAAGAAAGAGAAAAACAACTGCTCTCAAAAGAAGAAGAAGAAAGAACATCAATCACAATCAAGAGTCTTTCTTCCCCTCCTTCTTTGTTTCCAAGATCTCAAGTGACAAGCATATTCAATCAGTCAAAGGATCCCTGGAGAGTTGATCTTATTGCAAAAGACCTTCATCCTAGCAAAGTTCCCTTTCATGAACAGCTGTTAATATCAGGGGGAGCTTTGAAAATATCTGAAGAATTCTCAAGACTTCTCTAATTTTGTTTGAGAAAAGAGTAGTCCAAATCAACCTCTCTTCCCCACCTCTGTACAGGGTTTTAATTCCCTTCAAAATTATTTTGGTTGCAAGTCTCCTTCCAAAAGACTTCGGTTGGTTTTTGAGCTCCTGATCAAAAGCTCATTGGTGGCAGTCACCTGATCAAAACCTGTAGTGGATTTCTACCTAGGGTGCTAGAAGAGTGGATGTACCCAAGTTTTGGGAACCACTTTAAATTTCTTGTGTCGTCATTGTGGCTGTGACTTTCCTGTGTGTTTGTGCTGTGATATATTTTGCTGAGTAGATTATTTATCCTCTCTCTAGTTCATTTGCTGCACTTATACATTCATACACTTATATCATAGTAATATAGTTTATTAAAGATTTTTTTTAATTTCGCAAAAAGCAAAAAGATTTTAACAACTCTATTCACCCCCCCACCCCACTCTAGAGTTTGTCAGAGTTTACCTTATCTTTAATTTTGTATTAGAGGTTATCTCTATCTATTTCTTTCAAGCCCCTCACAAAACAATAAGGTAGTGGCCTATGATCAAGATCTTTCAGCAAAATCTCATACTATAGGAAAGTCAGTCAGAAAGCCTAACATTGCTATCTCTAATGCCATCAATTGCTTTTCTACTTCAAAGAAAACTATTGTTAGTGTTATTCAAAGCAAGCCAAGTACATCTACTGATAGACTTACTTTATATAAGATCCTTACTGAGAGAAACTTGATAAGGGTTGCTGCTCTCCCTTCTAAATAGATTGTTGTTGTCTTGTCAGCAAGTGCAGTTCCGAAGAGGAAATACAATATCCATGAGTGTTGGTTCTGCGGTAAAGTGGGTCACTTTGCTATAGATTGCTGGCACAATCCAAATGTGCATAGGGCAAGAGTTAGTCTTCCTGTCAGAAAAGCTGCAGGTAGACATGTTCAATTCAGACTAACATGCACAAAGGACCCAAACCGTATTGGGGTCCTAAGGTTACCTAAATTTTGTTTTGCAGGATAGTCTAAGTACACCATACTCATATATGGTACTTGGACAGTGGATGATCTAGGAACATGACTGGAACAAGATTTCACTTGAAGTACTACACTCCTGTGAAGAATGAACCTAAAGTTATATTTGGAGGTTCAGACAGAGGAGTCACTAAGGGATATGGTATGATTACCAATGGAATAGTCTCAATCTAAAAAGTGGCTTATGTAGAAGGGTTGCAACACAACCTGATTAGCATAAGCCAACTGTGTGTTCTTGCTATGTCATTGTATTCCACAAGGATGAGTGTTAAATTAAGAGGTCAAGTGACCAATAGGTCATCTTGACATGCTCCTAGAAATAAAAGAAGGGATCCTCAAAGTAAATCTGTATTCAAGAAGATAATCCTTCCTACAAATTAGTATGACCTTGAAACATCCTATGGACTTTTTGCTAGACCAATGCAGGCTGTCTCTAACAAAAATAACCAAGGATGGAGCTATCCCAGAAATTTCGGAACGCGTTCTCTCAAGGCACCTAATGAATAGATCGCTCTAAAGTATTATGGTCCATTAATTCATGGACCGAAGGAGAGTAAAGCACCTATTAGAGTTTGGTGGTTTTGTAGTCTAGTCGGGCGGCTAGCTGTTTGAGCAGTATGGTAGTTTTTGTAGTCTAGTCGGGCGGCTAGCTGTTCGAGCAGTATGGTGGTTTTGTAGTCTAGTCGGGCGGCTTATGAGTTATGAACTCTTATTGCTTGGGGATCAATGATGCATTGCTAGATGCCGCTCATTATTTGTTAGATTTTTGGTTTGATACTTTCAAGATCAAGTAGGAGACTGTTGGAGTTACCATGGTGATCTAGAAGTGGTCAAACATGTAATCTCACTACCAACGCGATATGAGCCTGCAGGGTCGCACATAAGAGCAGTGGAGAAGTTGGAAGATTGACTGTGTTGGTAAAGGTTACCAATCACCATAATGTATGGGGGTCCGGCAATCGTTGCCAAGAAAGTTCATTGAGAATGGTTATTCGAGAGTCGTCGAGTTTGACTCGATGACTAAGACTGTTTCGACGAGAGTCGTCGGGTTTGACTCGACGACTAAGGTTGTTTCGGCGAGAGTCGTCGAGTATATCTCGACGACTGTGGCTGGATCGACGAATATCGTCGACCGCCGTTCGACGATTGTCATTGAACGCGGCTCGACGATTATTGTCGACCGCCGTTCGACGATTATCGTCGAACACGGCTTGACGATTGTCGTCGACCGCCGATCGACGAGAATTGTTGACAGCCATCGAGTATGACTCAACGACTAAGGATATTTCGTCGAGAGTTGTCCTTGATTCTCGTCGATTCTGGATCTGTTTCTCGCCGAACTTGGAAGTCATTCTCAACGAATGATTCTGTGACCCTACACTGTGTGGTCTACGGATAGCGATACTTTTAGGTATGTTTATACTTTTAGTATAAATAGGGACTTAGGGTTTTGGGAAAAGTATGCGTTGTTTTTGCTGCCAAATAGAACCCGACGGAAAGAGATCCACTGTTCTACCGATTCGCATAATCCCGAATCCCGCCGGCCAGAAGCGTTCCACTGCCGCATTCGCTCCGCCTACCTCCTCCTCTCCGACGATAGTCGCCGGTGTTGCGCTTCCTGGAGCGGACCTAGCAGTCCGTGGAAGTGTAAGGTGCGGTCGATCTCTTTCCGATCATCCGTGTGACGGAAGTTTGGAGTTCTCCCGCTCGTGTGGATTTCTGCAGAGACGTAGATATTATTCTACGTGGAACTCGCCACCGACAAGGAATCTTATTTGGAGCATCTTCGTTTAGTTGTGACTCAACGCCATCAAGGTAATTTTTGCCTAATGTTTGTTAACTTCTTGATTCAACATTCATGGCCCGATCCAATCTTTTTTGGGTTGTTCTAGATTTTATTACTTCCGCTGCGTGCACAAGTGTTGTGCCAACCCTATAGAGAAACCCAACAGTGGTATCAGAGCGAGGTTTTCGGCCATGTTTATTGTATTGGAAGTTAGGTTATTCCAGTATGTGTAAACCTAGGGATTTAGAAGTGTTCTAAATGTCTAGATTTAATCTTGGCACCTCGACGGGAACGTTTGGAATCTTGTAGTAATTTCTAATCGTTTGGAATTACTGTCTCCTTAGCAGTAACCATCCCTCGATTTTGTTTTGGATTTTGAATCCAATAAGGAGAGATGAGCTTGTCTACCTCTTTAAGTTGAGTTGCCTTTGTCCCATGTCCAATGCATGTAAACCTGAAGATTTGGAAGTGTCCAGATGTTCAGATTTATCCCTTTTCTTCTATTAAATGTTGATAGTGTTCTGTTGTGCACATAAGGGATGCATGGGGATTTTAGTGAAGTGTTTTTCTTTGGATGTGCACATTAATCAAATGTTGATAATGGTTAATTATTAACCTATTATCAAAAATTACCTTCATCAAATATTAAGTGTTCGGATGCCTTCCGATGGATGACACTCTTCCTGCCTCGATCGATGAAGTGTGGGCTTGCCAAAGCAAGGTGCATTAATCTATCTTAGTAAGAGTGCGGGCGGATAATTGTGATATCCCACTGTCGACATCGGGTCAAGCTTAACTAGGTGACCTCAAAGGTTGAGTGCCTAGAGGCATAGGGTTGGCATGCACCATATGATGGATGCGAATAAGGAGTTATTCACAAACCATACATGAATTGCATGAGGATGCAATTGGCAAGCGTTGCCTACCTAAATAACCACATTGTGAGAGGAAAGCCAAAGCTGACTCATTGTGTTGGTGAAATACGGATCATGTCCACTAAGAGAGTAGCTCGCATGAACTCTCCGAATTGATAGTGAGGGCTATTATTTCGAATAAAATATTTGAGTTTTAGTTGAAGTCCAAACTAAGAAAAATAATTATATTTTGAAATTTTGGTACTGATTTTATTCTACATAAATTCTTTTAGAATTCCATGGCAAGTGGTTCGCACTCCACTCTGTCTCTGAGAGCCATCCTTGAGAAGGATAAGCTCAGTGGGACTAATTACATGGACTGGTATAGGAACCTGAGAATTGTTCTCAGGCAAGAGCGAAAGCTCTACGTCTTGGAAGAAGAATCCCCCGAGGTGCCGACCGGGAATTCTTCCCATGCTGATAAGGATGCTTACAAGAAGTATACTGATTACGCCTTGGACGTCGAATGCTTTATGCTTGCCACCATGAACTCTGAGCTTCAGAAGCAACATGAGAACATGGGGTGCAAGGAGATTGACGAGCATCTCAAGAAAATGTTTCAAGGGCAAGCTCGTCAAGAGAGGTTTGACATCACCAAAGCGTTGTTTCAGTGCAAGATGGGAGTTTGAGACTCAGTAGGGACTCACATACTCAAGATGATTAGGTATATAGAGAACCTTGAAAGACTGGGTTTTCCTCTGGGTCAAGAGTTGGCCACAGATCTGATCCTGCAATCGTTGTCGGACAGTTACGAGCAGTTTGTCTTGAACTACAACATGAATGAGATAGACAAGACACTGCCCGAGCTCCTAGGCATATTAAGAACTGCCGAGATCAATATGAAGAAGGCCAAGCCTGCCAGCCCCATACTGATGGTGCATAAGGGCAAGGGCAAGGCCAAGGGCTTCAAGAAGACGAAGGTGGGACTGAAGTCACATCTTGAGCCCATGTCTTCTGCATTGATGAAGAAGAAGCGCACGGTGAAGGAGGGGAAATACCACCACTGTGGCAAGGCTGGTCATTGGAGGAGGAACTGTCCTTCGAACATTGAGGGTCTGCAGAAAATGAAGGGAGGTATGACTTCCGCTTCAAGTATTTACGTTATAGAGATAAACCGTTCTGCTCCTTCTTCTTGGGTATTGGATACCGGATGTGGTTCTCACATTTGTACAAATGTGCAGGAACTGGGAAGGAGAAGATTGTTGAGTAAAGGGGAGGTGGACCTTCGTGTCGGCAATGGAGCAAGAGTTGCTGCTGTGGCCGTAGGGGTTTACCGTCTTTCTTTGCCCAGTGGGCTTGTAATAGAACTAGATTACTGTTATTTTGTTTCGGCAATAACTAGAAACATTATATCCATTTAATGCTTGGACATGATTGGATTTTCTTTTATGATTAAGAACAACTGTTGTTCTATATTTATAAATGATGTTTGTTATGCTGTATCCCAAATGTTTAATGGTCTTTATGTTTTGAACTTGGACCATCAGATCTATAATGTAGAAAATAATAAAAGACTAAGAACAAATGACTCAAACCCTACATATCTCTGGCATTGTCGTTTGGGCCATATAAACGAGAAGCTCATATCCAAGCTCCATAAAGATGGACTTTTGGACTCATTTGATTATGAATCATTTGAGCGATGCGAATCTTGTTTGTTAGGCAAGATGACTAAGGCCCCTTTCACTGGTTATACTGAGAGGGCTGAGGATCTCTTGGGTGTTGTACATAGTGATGTATGCGGACCCATGAGTTCCATGGCTAGAGGTGGGTATTTTTACTTCGTTATATTTACTGATGATTTCAGTAGATACGGATATGTGTATCTTATGAAGTGCAAATCCGAGACCTTTGAAAAGTTCAAAGAGTTCAAGAATGAAGTAGAAAAACAGTTGGGTAAAAGGGTTAAAGCACTCCGATCTGATGGGGGTGGTGAATAACTGAGTCATGAGTTCTGTGATCATCTGAAAGAGTGTGGTATTGTATCACAGCTCACTCCACCTAGAACACCACAGCATAATGTTGTATCTGAGAGGAGAAATTGTACTTTGTTAGACATGGTACGTTCGATGATGAGTCATGCAGACTTGCCTGTTTCCTTTTGGGTTTTTGATTTAGAGACTGCAGCAATGACACTAAATTGCGCTCCAACGAAAACGGTTCTAAAGACACCATATGAGATATGGACTGGGAAGCGTCCTAGTATGTCGTTCATTAAAATTTGGGGCTGTGAGGCATACGTGCGACGTCAAACGCCTGACAAGCTGGAACCCAAATCAGATAAATGTTATCTGGAGGGATATCCTAAGGAAACGAAAGGGTATTACTTTTACCTACCGTCCGAGGGCAAAGTATTTATCGCAAGGACTGCCGTCTTCTTGGAGAAAGAGTTCTTATGAAGAAAGACTGAAAAGGTAGAACTTGAAGAAGTTCAAGAACCACAAGTAGTGAATGAACCAGAATTTGATTCTGAGACGGGACTACGAGATATTGTAGCAAGAGAACCTGCTCAAGAAACACAAGTCCTACGTAGATCAGGTAGTCCGAGGTTTGAGCCTGAGAGATATGGATTTATCATGTATCAAATAGGTAATGTATTGCTTATGGATCATGATGATGAACCAGCAACCTACCAAGAGGCTATGAATGGACCGGACTCCGACAAATGGCTTGAGGCTATGAAATCCGAGATGGACTCCATGTATGCAAACCAAGTTTGGAACTTGGTGGAACCACCTTAAGGGGTACGAACCATAGGGTGCAAATGGGTCTTCAAAAAGAAGACCGACATGGATGGGAATGTACAGACATTCAAAGGGCGACTGGTGGCTAAGGGTTTCAAGTAAATTCATGGTATTGACTATGATGAGACCTTTTCCCCTGTTGCCATGGTAAAGTCCATAAGGATATTGCTTGCTATTGCTGTGTATTATGACTACGAGATCTGGCAGATGGATGTCAAAACGGCATTGCTTAATGGAAACCTCCTTGTGGAAGTGTACATGACACAACCCGAGGGTTTTGTATCCCCAAATGAAGCCACTAAAATATGCATGCTGAATAAGTCCATCTATGGACTGAAACAGGCCTCTCGAAGTTGGAATCTTCGTTTTGATGATAAAATCAAAGAGTTTGGTTTCATCAAGAATGAAGATGAGCCTTATGTTTACAAGTGAATCAGTAGGAGCATTGTTGTCTTCCTGATATTGTACGTAGATGACATACTTTTGAATGGAAATGACATTTCGACCCTGAAAGTTGTTAAGAACAACCTAGGGAACTGCTTTTCTATGAAGGACTTGGGTGAAGCGACTTACATACTCGGTATTAAGATCTATAGAGATAGATCGAAGAAGTTGCTGGGTTTGACCCAAGGTACATACATTGAAAAGGTGTTGAAGCGGTTCAACATGCTTGAGTCCAAGAAAGGATTTTTACCCATGTCTCATGGTGTGAATCTCTCTAAGGACCAGTGTCCAAAATCTTGTGAAGATAAGGACAGCATTAAGTTGATTCCATATGCTTCGGCAATTGGATCAATCATGTATGCAATGTTATGTACAAGACCCGATGTCTCCTTTGCTTTGAGCATGACTAGCAGGTATCGGTCAGACCCCGGTGAATGTCACTAGATTGCAGTCAAGAATATCCTTAAGTACTTTAGAAGGACTAAGGATGTGTTCTTGCTGTATGGTGGAGAGGAAGAGCTCATTATAAGTGGTTGCACGGATGCTAGCTTCCAAACTGTTAGAGACGATTCAAAGTCTCAGTCAGGATTTGTGTTTTGCCTTAATGGAGGAGCTGTGAGCTGGAAGAGTTCCAAGCAAGAGACAGTTGCTGATTCTACAACAGAGGCCGAGTATATTGCTACGGCTAACGCAGCGAAGGAGGCTGTATGGATTAGGAAATTCATCGGCGAGCTTGATGTAGTTCCTAGCATTGTTGGTCCCGTAGTTCTCTACTATGATAACAATGGTGCAATTGCATAATCTAAGGAACCTAGATCCCATCAGCGCTCCAAGCACATACTTCGGCGGTTCTATCTTATTCGTGAGATTGTCGAACGAGGAGATGTGAACATTTGCAGAGTGCCGACTGAGGAGAATTTTGCGGATCCAGTGACAAAGCCTCTCGCACAGAGAAAGCATGATGGTCATACTAGATCAATGGGTATGCGATACCTAAGTGATTAATTCTTGTGGGAGTCTTGTGGGTTGCATGTAAACGTATATTCTGTTGGCTGTTTATTGTTCATTCATATGATGAATTGTGTACCAAATGTTTCTTTTTACAATTAATGGCAAGTTCTTTTATTGTGATTTTTTTATGTGATAGTTAAATTGTAACATAATAAATACACTTAGAATGTTCGCTTCCATAGGACATCAAGTACGTGACTTGAATTTGAGAGCCTATGATTTATTTGAAGCTTCATTCTTAAAAGGTCCCTGATCATTGTATCGTCATAAAAACTAAGGGTGATGATGATACCTTAAGACTGGCACATGCGTTGACTCATGACCAGTTCTCACAGGTCATGATATTGTGATATCAAGTCATCACGTGGGTACTTGTTAATGAACATGTTGTACTGGACAAACCCATCCTGAGACTACTTTGTGGATTGTTATCTAATCGTGTCACAAGTAGGTCTCTATTGGCAATAGTGTTGTGGTCCTTTGACCTGACGTCGCAGCATTCATCAAGTGAGGAAGAGCGTGCTTTGATGTCATCTAAAGTCTTCCTTGAGAAAGGTTGATGATAAGGGTGGTTGTGGGTACGTTACGAATCATTTGGGTGTTTGTGTGTAAGCAGATATGGGATTTGTCCTCCTATATGACAGGAGTTGCATCCATGGGCCCCTTGATGGAACTGGACTGAGAAATGCATGGCCATGCTTGGTTGAGTCAGTATGTGATATTGGACTCACCATTCTCTGGAAGTCCGTTCTAGATTAAGAAACTTGGATTGAGCTATTATGAGGGTGACACGGTCCATGTCTCTAGTTTTTTCCGGATGTAAGGGACAAAGGGACAAAGACAACGCTGGAACATTGGTCATGAAGGCTTATGAGTTATGAACTCTTATTGCTTGGGGAGCAATGATGCATTGCTAGATGCCGCTCATTGTTTGTGAGGTTTTTGGTTTGATACTTTCAAGATCAAGTAGGAGACTGTTGGAGTTACCATGGTGATCTAGAAGTGGTCAAACATGTAATCTCACTGCCAACGCGATATGAGCCTACAGGGTCGCACATAAGAGCAGTGGAGAAGTCGAAAGATTGACTGTGTTGGAAAGGTTACCAATCACCATAAAGTATGGGGGTCCGGCAATCGTTGCCAAGAAAGTTCATTGAGAATGGTTATTCGAGAGTCGTCGAGTTTGACTCGATGACTAAGACTGTTTCGACGAGAGTCGTCGAGTTTGACTCGACGACTAAGGTTGTATCAGCGAGAGTCGTCGAGTATAACTCGACGACTATGGATGGGTCGACGAATATCGTCGACCGTCGTTCGACGATTGTCGTCGAACGCGGCTCGACGATTATCGTCGACCGCCGTTCGACGATTATCGTCGAACACGGCTCAACGATTGTCGTCGACCTCCGTTCGACAAATATCGTCGATCGCCGTTTGAAGATTGTCGTCGACCGCCGATCGACGAGAATCGTTGAGAGCCGTCGAGTATGACTCGACGACTAAGGCTATTTCGTCGAGAGTTGTCCTTGATTCTCGTCGATTCTAGATCTGATTCTCGCCGAACCTGGAAGTCATTCTCAACGAATGATTCTGTGACCCTATACTGTGTGGTCTACGGATAGCGATACTTTTAGGTATGTTTATACTTTTAGTATAAATAGGGACATACGGTTTTGGTAAAAGTATGCGTTGTTTTTGCTGCCGAATAGAACCCGACGGAAAGAGATCCGCTGTTCTACCGATTCGCATAATCCCGAATCCCGCCGGTCGGAAGCGTTCTGCCGCCGCATTCGCTCCGTCGACCTCCTCCTCTCCGACGATAGTCGCCGGTGTTGCGCTTCCTGGAGCGGACCTAGCAGTCCGTAGAAGTGTAAGGTACGGTCGATCTCTTTCCGATCATCCATGTGACAGAAGTTTGGAGTTCTCCCGCTCGTGTGGATTTCTGCAGAGACATTGATATTATTCTACGTGGAACTCGCCACCGACAAGGAATCTTATTTGGAGCATCTTCGTTGAGTTATGACTCAACGCCATCAAGGTAATTTTTGCCTAATGTTTGTTAACTTCTTGATTCAACATTCATGGCCCAATCCAATCTCTTTTGGGTTGTTCTTGATTTTATTACTTCAGCTGCGTGCACAAGTGTTGTGCCAACCTTATAGAGAAACCCAACATTAATCAGCGGTCCTCCCGTGAGGTCTGGCGGCTTTCCTCTGTTGTCGTTGGGTGATCAGTTGTTCTTTGTATAGTGTGTGGTTTGACGTTGTCAAACCGCATAGGCAACGCAGATTGTATTTAGTCCCACATTGTTTATTGTATTCTCTCATCTCCCCCATTTTTTATAAATAAGGGGGCTTACGTAAGTAATAATTATCTTTTTTGAGCAATAAAATTTACCTTTATTTAGCTCTTTTTCACATGGTATCAGTGTGAACCGATCGTTTTCCCTAAAGAGAAAGCGGTTTATTTGTCTAACCACTTCCGGTTAGTATTTTTCGGTCTGCTTCCTATCAGTTCTTCCCCCCTGCCCGCCCTTCTTATTGTTATTTCTGCGAATTGATTCTTTGTGAACTTTTCTGTTCACATGGACTTTTCTTGCTAGTCGCTCTGTCTTGCTCTTTCGTGCTTGTGACTACTTATTCGTGTAGCCTTTGCGGGTTTCTTGCCACGCGCCCTTCTTTGATAGTCGCTCTTCTTTGCGACTTGTTCTGTTTGCGTGGGTTGTTTCTTCCTGCGGCTTATTTCTTCTCGCGCAGGTTGTTTTCTCTACTTGCACGGTCTCTCCTCTTTTTGCGACCTATCCTTCCGGCTTCTAACTCAAACCATGCGGTTTGAGTCTCTAATGGTCTACTTTTCTTGGTCGCGGTCTTTCTACGGCTTGTTAGCCTGCCTGTTCCTTTTTGGTTTGTGTCCTTCTGAAAGTTAGGGTTATATCTGATATACTCTAGAGGGGGGTGAATAGAGTATGTCTGTGTGTTTTTATAATTTTCTTATTTAACAATATACTATCTTTACCTTTAAAAACTATATCTAACTATCACAGATTAAAGTAAATCAAGATCAAAGAATGTCTAACTAACACAGCCACAGCAAAAACAGAAAAGAAAGAGCAACCAGACAACACAAGAAATTTATAATGGTTCCCCAAACTGGGTACATCCACTCTTCTACCACCCTTGGTAGGAATCCACAACAGGTTTTGATCAGGTGACTGTCACCAATGAGCTTTTGATCAGGTGCTCACAAACCAACCCAAGTCTTTTGGAAGGAGACTTGCAACCAGAATAATTTTGAAGGGAATTAAAACCCTATACAGAGGTGGGAATGAGAGAGTGGTGTAAGTCTTCTTTTCTCAAGTCAAAATGAGAAGACTGTGTGGATTCTTATTTGTTGTCAAAGCTCCCCCCTGAGATCTTGAATGGTTCAGGAGTGGAAGCTTTGTTCGAGGGTGTAGGCCTTCATCTTTGATGATAGCTCGACAGAAGGCTTCTAGACTGATAAGAATGTTTGTCTCTTGGAAAGCCTTGGAGCAGATTGAGGACAGATGAAGATGATCAAGATTTTTTGTCTCTGTATGTTGTTGATTGATCAATCTCTACTCTTGTGTGTTATTGTTTTCTTGGTAGGGAGATGTATATCAGATGACTGCACCTTCGGTCGAATTCAAAAGAAAAACTCTGCAATAAATGTTCAGCCGAAATCATTGGAACGAAAGCAGCAAGAATGCTGTCAATTATTTTATTCTAGGTCTGTCCCGAGATATAAGCAATTAATTCCATGGAGGATGTTAGCAATTAATGTACCAGTAACGGATCTATTCAGAGAATATAAGTGCATTGATTTGCAAGGGAATTAATAGCCTATAATAGTTATAAAATGATGAGACGGAAAGAGAAAGAATAAATAACAAAATGTCTTACCGTTTTCGTCGACCTAAAATCAGCTTTCGTCGACCTCTAATCAGCTTTCGTCGACCTGAGATTTTATTGACCTCTGATCAACCTTCGTCGAACTGAGATCTGATTTCGTCGACCTGAGCTCTGTGAATCAACTGCTGCGCATAAACTGACTAATTCTGCGCTCTATGTTCGTCGACCTGATACTATGAAGTTAGTCGACCTAATAACTTTGTCAATCTGTTAGCATTGAGTGAATAACACATCTGGCATTGAGTGTTCTTTGTCTCTGAGTCAGCCTTGGCTTTGAGTGAATTATGGCGCTGAGTGTTGAAGAGTTAGTCGATCTAAGAACGGAGTTCGTCAAGCTCAGCTCAGAGATTTTAGCTCTGAGTTAGTGAAGCTAAACACGACTATCGTCGACCTGAGATCGACGAACATAGATCTCTTTCTCTAAATCTTGATTTCTCTAAGTCTTGAGTCTCTGGCAGTGATGTAGGTTGGTCCTTTGATCTGTTTACTCTAAGAACATGGCCTAGACTCTAGAAACACATAAAATTTGACCCTTTTATACATTATGGGTCACAACCTAAGAAGACAACCTAGCCCAAATCACCTAGGGGTTCCAACAATCTCCTCCTATTTGGGTGAGGTTACTTCAAATAAACAAAAAAAATCACAAAACAAAATGAAGTAATCATAGAATGAAAACTGAGATAACTGATAAAATAAATAAGCTATCAGTACCTTTATAAAGCTATGTACCCAGATTGTTCACAAAAAACACGGAAAATAAACAGTTTAAATGTTCTTGTGAAGGTCAGAAGACTTAGCAAATATGATTTTCCTGTTTGGGTCTTGAGCTTGTCTCATAGTCATGGTCATGTCAGCATCACCAATAGTCTTTTGTGAGGTTTTTCTTGGAACCACTGCTTCAGGATGTAGACTCATATATTCATCAGCATTGAATAATTTTCCTACTTGATATCTTTCAAACTCTTTATTTCTGTAGCTAGACATAGTAGAGAACTGAGAAGAGTCTTGACCTTTTTCTTTGGCTTGCCTGATTTGTGAGAGAGCCACAGATTCCTTGAATCTAGCCATTCTTGTAGTTGGACTAGCTTCAGGATCATAAGCTGGAGTTGGAAGTTCTTCAGGGCTATTAGCTTTACTAGGAGATGGAGGAGGGGAAAAAGTTGGCTGAGGGATATACTGTTGAGCTTACTGATGTCTGGAATAAGACTGATGTCTCTGTTTATGCTGACTGTCTCCATAAGAATGAGAAGGTCTTCCTTGTCTCTGATATGTTTTAGTGAGAGTAGGTTTAGTAAATCCTTCTGAGCTTTGAGATGAGGTTCCTGAGGCACCTACAGCTGGAGGAGGAGGAGGAGGAGGAGGAGGAGGATCTCTTCTGAACCTTTGTGGAGATGGAGAATGTAACGCCCCGTCTTTTCAGCGATTATTTTTATTCTCATTTGGCGTTACGATGACGCGTTTCCGTGGCTTGTGCCATGTGTGGAGTATGGTTTAGCTCCTTGGAACTGAGTGCCCTGTTTGCTAGCCTGTTGGCAAGATCTCCCTAGCAAACCGAATCGTTTTGGTGACCTGGTGTGGCCTCTCGGGGGGATGTTTGTGTTTGGCTTTGTTTGGGCATAACTCGAGATCTGTTCGTCGAAAGTTAATTTCGACTTCGCCGTTGTGTTCGTAGCGTGGGTATTTAGCTACGGTGCGAATTTCGTCGAATTCCGAGGTAGTTCGGTTTTCGCGTCGATTTGGTGCTTTATGTAATTTTGTAATTAATTATATAATTATATAATTATATATATATATATATTTAGAATGAAAGGATCGGTCATCTTCTTCCCCGTAAGAAACCTTCGGCCCCTTGTACGAGAGAAATGGAGTAACCGCCTACCTTGCCTTCGGACGCCGATTCCCGGAGCGTTTGTGGACGGAATTCGATTCCGAGAGTAGATACGGATTGCTCTCGTCGAGACCTTCATTCCTGCGGTAAGAAATTCGATTTTCGTGGAGTTTTGGAAGGATTGGAATTTTCAGTTTTGGAAGTTTTCCGCCATTAATGGCCGAGTCTTTGTTCTAGGTGTTGCGGCCGTCTTGATCCGTGCGAAGAGGAGGAAAGCAGTCCAAAGCTTCGCTGGGATTTGAGGCAAGTGGTATTCTTGCCCTTGCCAAGTGTTTTCTTTGAATTTATTTGCTGAAATTGAAATCCCGGTTAGCCCAGGTTAGAGGCCTTGTTGTTCTCATTTTCTTGCTAACTATAGGGCTTAGTTCTTCCTACTGAAACCCCCCCTATGTTGTGATGTTTGGAATCCAAATTGTCGGCGTGAAGCCGTTGTTTTCCTTTAATTTTGATTGATGCTCTGGTTCGGGCGTAGCCGAGAGGGAGTGTTAGGAGGGGGGTGTGGTTGCCAATTTCCTTCGTTAAGATATTATTCGAATGGTTAGACATAGTTTGAATGGTAGTAGCGTGCGACGTTGATAGTTGTCTACTGCTTCTGCAGTGGCGTGAGTCGTGTGCGCGTTCCGGTGTCGTTCGGAAAATTCCAAACGGTACAGGTTTGCCGCGCACGGTCATTAACCTTTAGGGCGCACGACCACTGGTCGTGTGCCTCTGTTCGTGCGCGTATAAATTTCAGTTTCCAAAGTTCTGTCTCGGGCAATCGCACGAGCGCTGACATCAGTGCGCATGACCACTGATCGTGCGACACTGATCGTGCGCAGTTGCTAGGTTTTCTGTCAGGTTTCCAGGTTCGTTTCGCACGATCATCAGCCGATGAGTGCGCACGACCACTGATCGTGCGTCACTGATCGTGCGCTTTGTATATTTTCTTTTGATAAGCGAATTTAGATGGTTTCGAGTGCGGGAGTTTAGATACTCAAGTGACAAGCAACTACTCGAGTTCTGGATCTTCTGCCTTGGTCATTCGACTGTCGTCGAGCTCCGCATTCTTTAGTGGGCTTGTGGGTAGTGGTATAATTTTGGCGGTGAGTGAGGCTAGCTCACTCAAGGCCAAAGTTTAGGTAGGCACTGAGTGGGTTTCACTCAACGCCTAGTCGTGTTGGTTTATTTCAACACTCTTCCTTTACCTTGTATTTCGTTTCCGAGTGGATTTTCCAGTTGTATTTCTGGGTTTTCCTTGTCGGCCGTTTTCTTTATTTTTTCCTAAAGGCCGAATCGTGGGTCGTGAATAGTAGTGGTGGTTGTAGCTCTTTATGGTGGTGGAGTTGTGTGATATAGCCAAGGCCACCCATGGATTTCTTGCTCCAGGTACGGGCTGGGCATGTCGGGTGGAAGGTCCCTTGTGTTTTCACGTGTTGACCCTCGAGCTTTTGACTTGGACATGGTGGATTGGGGGACTGCGTTTGCCTTCGATCCGGTTCCTCGTTGTTGTTTTGCTATTATCACTTCCCGCAGATTAGGCTGTTAGAAGTTTCTTCTTTGGTAGTTTTGCAGCATTTTGGCTCTTGGCAGCCTAGTAGGCCCTGCAGGATGTGGTTCCTGGGCTGGGTCGTTGCTGTTTCTTTGCACGTTGTGCATTTCTTGTTGTCCTATTTTGGACAGTTGTGACTCTTTCTACTGCATGTTTTCTGTTATTTTGTCCTTTGGTTGGCTCTTTCATGCAGTTTTACCTTGATTTTTGCTTGCTGAGGTATTCTGTTTTCTTTTGGAATACCCCAGGTTCTGAGCTGTAGCCAGTCCGGTGGCTAGTTGGAGGTGGTGTTGTTGGTGGACTCCCAGACTTTGGAGTTTCGTTTACCTTGTTTGTGAGGTTGTTTTCAGTACTTTCTTACAGACATATATGTGTGCTGGTGGGTTCGTGTCAGGTTGTTGGCGCCCACTAGTAGTTTTTTACCTTGTACTAGATATATACTATTGCTGCTACCATTTATTTTCTGGAGATAGTCTACTTGCTTTGAGAAGGTTTTATGCTAGGTTGCTAGTTATTTTTAAACTATAATTACTATTATAAATGAAGCTCATGATCAGTATGTTTTGTAAACTTAATCACTACTTTCCAAATCACGTATGAAAAATCGTTTTCTCATATATATTATATAAAGTAAGTGTAGTGTCTTGCATAGTATGAGTGGTTCTCTTGGGACCCTTATGCGCTCTTTAGGGTGTAAAACCTAATCAAAGTATTTTTCCGCAGCGTTTAAATATAGTTTTCTTTTGTGGACTAGATGATCCACTGAGCCGAGGGATACGGACTCTAAACATAACTGATTTTCTATTCATTAAGCACATGATTTCCTTGCATAAAGATTGTAGTTGGATTTGCCTGAGCGTCAGCAGTTATCCCCTGCTTGACGTGGCATCATGACGCGTGTTTTCTCTTACTCTGATAATTCTTAATTCGGAGAAAATACGGGTTGTGACAGTTGGTATCAGAGGGAGGTTGCTTGACAAGTTAGTTGGGCAACCTTCCTTGGATGCTTTTAGTAGTTCAGCATCATGTCATTCACACACCGATATGTCATCAGCACGTCTTGGCAAAAGCACGAACACTACACTCATAGCATAACATGAAGTATACGGGGCATATTATGTAGTATGGGATGCATAATATGTGTTCGTATATGGATCCACCATAGGGGCTACATGTGAGGGTTATGTAGTATGGGATGCATAACCTCACCACATGACTGCGACTAGCACGTTTCTTTTTCGTTGCATGGAAATGTTATGTAGTATGGGATGCATAACATTTTCATGTGTACGCCGCTCATATCATGCATTAGGGCCTTTTTAGAATGCATAGCACAATCATGCATATCATAACATTGCATAAGCACAACGCGCCGAGCTAAAGATTTGCAGGATGACATATGTACACACATAAATTTTCAAACTAACATAAGTTCATGCATCCGATCTAGGCACAAGAGTTAGTGAGGTGGTGGTTAACCATCCTAGGTTAGGGCATATCATCTAATTATTGTGAAGAAGATAAACTCTCAGAGCAAGTTAGCAGCTTTAAGTCTATATCTACATATGTATTGTCTGTACTGGTAGTCGGTTCTAGTCGTGGGATTTGGTTCTGATTTGCGTTGTATTGATTTTTTTTAGGATGGCTAGGCGTCCTGCGACCCGATCGACTCCCCTGTCTGAGGGTGAATCTTCTGGAGCTCAGAACGATGCGGTGATCGAGGGTCTGCGTCAGAGTAGCGAAGCTATGGGGAGGCAGTTGGAGGAAGTGCAAGCCCAGATTCAGTCTTTGGTGGCATTTGTGGCAGGGCAGGCTCAGGGTGCGCAAGTTCCTGCAGGGGGGTTAGCTGTTCCTCCTCCTCCTGCGCCCTTGAGGCCTCCAGTGGTGGTGCCAGCAGAGATGGCCTTCATCTCGCAGTTTCAGAGGCTGAGCCCTCCCACTTATGATGGGAAGGCAGATTTCATGGTGATAGACGACTAGCTGATCTCCATGGAGGAGATGTTCTCGTACTCTGGGATTTCAGATGATCAGAGGGTGATGATAGCCGCCTATCAGCTTAAAGGATTGGCTAAGAGTTGGTGGCTGAGAGAGAAGGAGAGCCTGGTAGCCGGATGCTCTTGGGAAGTGTTCAAGGAGATGCTGTTGAGGAAGTTCTTACCCTCGGTCGAGCGTGACCGCCTCATGAATGATTTCCTCTATCTGAAGCAAAGGCAGCTCACGGTGGGTGAGTATGAGATAGAGTTTAGTAAGTTGAGCCGTTTTGCCCCTGGATTGGTCAGCGTGGAGGCTGATCGAGTTAAGAGATTCCTCGGTGGTTTGAGGAGTGAGGTGCAGCAGTTGGCCAGTGCTTATGGGTCAGTGACTTATGCTGGAGTTGTAGAGGCTGCTCTTAAGGTTGAGGCCATTGAGACGGCGAAGAGCAGAGGCCAGCAGTTGAGGAAGGATAAGAGGAAGTTGGTAGAGGAGAAGAAACCCCTGGTACCCGATGTTGTTCCGGGAAAGAGGAGCAGGGTGGTGTGCAGTTTTTGTGGCCGGTCAGGCCATCCTGTTGAGAGGTGTTTCAAGAAGGCGGCAGCTCAGAAGAAGGAGCAGGTTCATGCTATTCAGGGTGCTCCTGGGAGAGATGTCTCCTGTTCAGTTTGCAAGCGATCCGGGCATGATGCAGCCCAGTGTTGGTCCAGGGATAGAGTCTGCTATCAGTGTGGGCAGAAGGGTCACGTTAAGTCGAGGTGTCCTCAGGTCCAGTCAGCTCTTCCTGCAGTTCCATTGCAGGCATTACCTCCACCTCAGCGTATGGACAAGGGAAAAGGGATGCTGAACGTGATTTCTTCCGAGGAGGCTCAGACTTCGGCCCAGGTGATCTCAGGTTAGTAGTTGGTTGTTTTTCTTTCTAGCCTGGTAGTTTAGTTGCTAGATTGTTTGCGGCACTGTTGTGCTAGTTCCTTAGCTTTGTGCGTTCCTATAGGGAAATTTAAGGTGAAGAACCGCTGGGCGCGTGTCCTGTTTGACTCCGGCGCTACCCACTCGTTCGTGGCTAGAGCCTTTGTGGAGCGTCATCGGTTGTCTCTAGATCGTGTTCGGGATTCCTTCCGTGTCAAGTTTCCCTCTGGTGAATCTGTGTTGTCAGATTTGGGTATTTTGGATTGCCCGGTTTTGTTGGGGGATTTTCTTGCGAAGGCGGATCTGAAGATGATTGATCTAGAGGACTTCGATGTCATTTTGGGCATGGACTGGCTCTCTCGGTATGATGCGGTCATTCAGTGCAAGGGAAAGCGCTTGGACTTCATCAGGGACGACGGTCAGCCCGGCAGCGTGTATGCTGATCCGTGTCAGGATTCTCCTGTTCTCTCTGCGGTATGTGTTCAGAGATTGTTTCTTTCTGATTGTTGTGTTTGTTTAGTCTCGGCGGTTGGAACTGTTGTTAGCGTGCCACGCTTGGAGGAGATTCCTATTGTTCGTGGTTTCGCCGATGTTTTTCCTGATGATCTTCCTGGTATCCCTCCTGAGCGGGATGTGGAGTTTGTTATTGATTTGGAGCCGGGTACGCGTCCTATTGCTAAGGCGCCGTACCGGATGGCCCCTCGTGAGTTAGAGGAGTTGCGAATTCAGTTAGATGAGTTGTTGGCTAAAGGTTTTATCAGGCAGAGTTCGTCACCTTGGGGTGCTCCTGTTTTGTTCGTAAAGAAGAAAGATGGGTCGATGCGGCTTTGCATCGACTATAGAGAGTTGAACAAGGTCACTATCAAGAACAGGTACCCTCTGCCGAGGATCGATGATTTATTTGACCAGTTGCGTGGTAGCACGGTGTTCTCCAAGATCGATCTTCGTTCGGGCTATCATCAGCTCAGGATCCGTGAGGCAGACATTCCACGGACTGCGTTTAGGTCGAGGCATGGGCACTTTGAGTTTTTGGTGATGTCGTTTGGTCTGACCAACGCACCATCAGCCTTCATGGATATGATGAACAGGGTGTTCAAGGATTTCCTAGACAAGTTCGTTGTGGTCTTCATTGATGACATGTTGGTTTATTCTCGCAGTGCTGAGGAGCACGAGCAGCATTTGCGTTTGGTCCTATCAGAGTTGAGGAGCCACAAGTTATTCGCCAAGTTGAGCAAGTGCGAATTTTGGTTGCCTCAGGTTTCTTTTCTAGGCCACGTGGTGAACAAGGATGGGATCTCGGTTGACCCAGAAAAGATTGCAGCAGTGACGGATTGGAGTAGGCCGAATACTCCTAAGGAGATCAGAAGTTTCTTAGGGTTGGCTGGCTATTACAGGAGATTCGTGGAGGGTTTCTCTTCTCTAGCCGCACCATTGACCAAGCTGACTCAGAAGAATGTGGCTTTTGTTTGGAGCGAGAAGTGCGAAGAAGCTTTTCAGGAGTTAAAGAGGAGATTGTGTACTGCTCCCGTTCTGACCCTTCCTACTGAGGGCATGGATTATGATGTGTATGTGGATGCTTCGCATATAGGTCTGGGATGCGTATTAATGCAGGATGGAAAAGTAATTGCTTATGGGTCAAGGCAGTTGAAAACTCATGAGCGGAATTATCCTACGCATGACCTTGAGTTTGCAGCGGTTATCTATGCGTTGAAGTTGTGGAGGCACTTACTTTATGGGGCTCAGTGCATGATTTTTACTGACCATAAGAGCCTGAAGTACGTGTTCACACAGAAGGAGTTGAATCTGCGTCAGCGGCGGTGGCTTGAGTATGTGGCGGATTATGATGTGGAAATCCAGTATCATCCGGGCAAGGCCAATGTGGTGGCCGACGCCCTGAGCCGAAAGATGGGAAAGATCTTTAACCTCTCCGCCGATCGATTAGTTGAGGAGTTCCTCCTTATGGATATTTCAGTGGGATGCTGTAGTTTACAGAGTAGCTTATCAGTGGAAGAGCCGTCCTGGATTTCTTTGACTAGATTGCATCAGAAGGACGATCCGGATCTGTTGCACCTTTTTACCCGGACAGAGAAGGGAGAGTTGCCAGATTTTTCTATTAATGATGCGGGTACTTTGAAGTACCGCGGCAGGTTTTGCGTTCCCGCTGTTGGGGACATTAAGAGTATGATTTGCAGTGAGGCTCATGGTTCCAGCGTTGCCTACCATCCAGGATCTACGAAGATGTACCGTGACTTAAGGCAAATTGCTTGGTGGAATGGTATGAAAGGAGATATAGCCCGATATGTTGCTGAGTGTCACACTTGCAAGCGTGTGAAGGCCGATCATGGAAGGCCCGGTGGTAAGTTGACTCCGCTAGATATCCCGACTTGGAAGTGGGAGTGTATATCAATGGACTTCATTACGGGTTTGCCAAAATCCCCGAGAGGATTTGATTCTGTTTGGGTTATAGTGGATAGATTGACGAAGTGTGCTCACTTCGTGCCTTATAAGATTGATTACCCGATGAAGAAGATAGCGGAGTTGTACTTGAATGAAGTCATCCGACTCCACGGTGTGCCAGTTAGCATCATTTCTGATCGAGACTCCCGGTTTACTTCTCGTTTTTGGCAGAGTCTGCAGGAGGGTTTGGGTACGGATCTGAGGTATTCTACTGCGTACCACCCTCAGACCAATGGGCAGACGGAGCGGGTCAATCAGATTGTTGAGGATATGATCCGGTGCTATATTTTAGACCATGGTGGAGCGTGGGATGAGCGTCTGCGACTCATGGAATTTGCTTATAATAACAGTTATCAGGAAAGCTTGCAGATGGCTCCGTTTGAAGCTTTGTATGGGAGGCGCTGTAGGACTCCGTTGTTTTGGGCTGAGGCTGGTGAGAAGCCTTTGTTGGGTCCTGATGCTCTGGAAGAGATGGAAGTCGCCGTGAAGCTTATTCGGGAGAAGCTTCGTTTAGCCCAGGAGAGGTATGAAAAGAACGCCAATCGGCGTAGGTCTGCTTTGGAGTTTTTAGTAGGGGATCATGTATACCTCAAGGTTTCTCCAATGGTTGGTGTGAAGAGATTTGGTAAAAATCGGAAATTGGACCCAAGGTATGTGGGCCCGTTTGAGGTCTTGGAGCGGATTGGTGTGTCTGCTTATAGATTGGATTTGCCAGCGAACTTCCCTGGTGTTCATAATGTTTTTCATGTTAGCCAATTGCGGAAGTGTGTGCGCAGCAGTGGGCAACTCTTGGATGTTGTGCCCCAGTTAGAGCCCAACCTCTCTTTCGTTGAGGTGCCAGTTCGTATTTTGGATACTCAGGAGCGTGTGCTGCGAAAGAAGTCCATATCGATGGTGAAAATTCTATGGAAAAATCAGGATTTGGAGAGCGCGACTTGGGAGCTAGAGTCGGCCATGAGGAGGGCGTACCCTCACCTGTTTCTCTGATTTGATCGGTATGTTTCCCTTTGTAACTTCTGTTTGTTACTTTTTCCTACTTTTGTAGGAGGGTTGTGCGTAAAGTTTCGGGACGAAACTTTCTTTTAGGGGGAGTGACTGTAACGCCCCGTCTTTTCAGCGATTATTTTTATTCTCATTTGGCGTTACGATGATGCGTTTCCGTGGCTTGTGCCATGTGTGGAGTATGGTTTAGCTCCTTGGAACTGAGTGCCCTGTTTGGTAGCCTGTTGGCAAGATCTCCCTAGCAAACCGAATCGTTTTGGTGACCCGGTGTGGCCTCTCGGGGGGATGTTTGTGTTTGGCTTTGTTTGGGCATAACTCGAGATCTGTTCGTCGAAAGTTAATTTCGACTTCGCCGTTGTGTTCGTAGCGTGGGTATTTAGCTACGGTGCGAATTTCGTCGAATTCCGAGGTAGTTCGGTTTTCGCGTCGATTTGGTGCTTTATGTAATTTTGTAATTAATTATATAATTATATAATTATATATATATATATATTTAGAATGAAAGGATCGGTCATCTTCTTCCCCGTAAGAAACCGCCGGCCCCTTGTACGAGAGAAACGGAGTAACCGCCTACCTTGCCTTCGGACGCCGATTCCCGGAGCGTTTGTGGACGGAATTCGATTCCGAGAGTGGATACGGATTGCTCTCGTCGAGACCTTCATTCTTGCGGTAAGAAATTCGATTTTCGTGGAGTTTTGGAAGGATTGGAATTTTCAGTTTTGGAAGTTTTCCGCCATTAATGGCCGAGTCTTTGTTCTAGGTGTTGCGGCCGTCTTGATCCGTGCGAAGAGGAGGAAAGCAGTCCAAAGCTTCGCTGGGATTTGAGGCAAGTGGTATTCTTGCCCTTGCCAAGTGTTTTCTTTGAATTTATTTGCTGAAATTGAAATCCCGGTTAGCCCAGGTTAGAGGCCTTGTTGTTCTCATTTTCTTGCTAACTATAGGGCTTAGTTCTTCCTACTGAAACCCCCCTATGTTGTGATGTTTGGAATCCAAATTGTCGGCGTGAAGCCGTTGTTTTCCTTTAATTTTGATTGATGCTCTGGTTCGGGCGTAGCCGAGAGGGAGTGTTAGGAGGGGGTGTGGTTGCCAATTTCCTTCGTTAAGATATTATTCGAATGGTTAGACATAGTTTGAATGGTAGTAGCGTGCGACGTTGATAGTTGTCTACTGCTTCTGCAGTGGCGTGAGTCGTGTGCGCGTTCCGGTGTCGTTTGGAAAATTCCAAACGGTACAGGTTTGTCGCGCACGGTCATTAACCTTTAGGGCGCACGACCACTGGTCGTGTGCCTCTGTTCGTGCGTGTATAAATTTCAGTTTCCAAAGTTCTGTCTCGGGCAATCGCACGAGCGCTGACATCAGTGCGCACGACCACTGATCGTGCGACACTGATCGTGCGCAGTTGCTAGGTTTTCTGTCAGGTTTCCAGGTTCGTTTCGCACGATCATCAGCCGATGAGTGCGCACGACCACTGATCGTGCGTCACTGATCGTGCGCTTTGTATATTTTCTTTTGATAAGCGAATTTAGATGGTTTCGAGTGCGGGAGTTTAGATACTCAAGTGACAAGCAACTACTCGAGTTCTGGATCTTCTGCCTTGGTCGTTCGACTGTCGTCGAGCTCCGCATTCTTTAGTGGGCTTGTGGGTAGTGGTATAATTTTGGCGGTGAGTGAGGCTAGCTCACTCAAGGCCAAAGTTTAGGTAGGCACTGAGTGGGTTTCACTCAACGCCTAGTCGTGTTGGTTTATTTCAACACTCTTCCTTTACCTTGTATTTCATTTCCGAGTGGATTTTCCAGTTGTATTTCTGGGTTTTCCTTGTCGGCCGTTTTCTTTATTTTTTCCTAAAGGCCGAATCGTGGGTCGTGAATAGTAGTGGTGGTTGTAGCTCTTTATGGGGGTGGAGTTGTGTGATATAGCCAAGGCCACCCATGGATTTCTTGCTCCAGGTACGGGCTGGGCATGTCGGGTGGAAGGTCCCTTGTGTTTTCACGTGTTGACCCTCGAGCTTTTGACTTGGACATGGTGGATTGGGGGACTGCGTTTGCCTTCGATCCGGTTCCTCGTTGTTGTTTTGCTACTATCACTTCCCGCAGATTAGGGTGTTAGAAGTTTCTTCTTTGGTAGTTTTGCAGCATTTTGGCTCTTGGCAGCCTAGTAGGCCCTGTAGGATGTGGTTCCTGGGCTGGGTCGTTGCTGTTTCTTTGCACGTTGTGCATTTCTTGTTGTCCTATTTTGGACAGTTGTGACTCTTTCTACTGCATGTTTTCTGTTATTTTGTCCTTTGGTTGACTCTTTCATGCAGTTTTACCTTGATTTTTGCTTGCTGAGGTATTCTGTTTTCTTTTGGAATACCCCAGGTTCTGAGCTGTAGCCAGTCCGGTGGCTAGTTGGAGGTGGTGTTGTTGGTGGACTCCCGGACTTTGGAGTTTCGTTTACCTTGTTTGTGAGGTTGTTTTCAGTACTTTCTTACAGACATATATGTGTGCTGCTGGGTTCGTGTCAGGTTGTTGGCGCCCACTAGTAGTTTTTTACCTTGTACTAGATATATACTATTGCTACTACCATTTATTTTCTGGAGATAGTCTACTTGCTTTGAGAAGGTTTTATGCTAGGTTGCTAGTTATTTTTAAACTATAATTACTATTATAAATGAAGCTCATGATCAGCATGTTTTGTAAACTTAATCACTACTTTCCAAATCACGTATGAAAAATCGTTTTCTCATATATATTATATAAAGTAAGTGTAGTGTCTTGCATAGTATGAGTGGTTCTCTTGGGACCCTTATGCGCTCTTTAGGGTGTAAAACCTAATCAAAGTATTTTTCCGCAGCGTTTAAATATAGTTTTCTTTTGTGGACTAGATGATCCACTGAGCCGAGGGATACGGACTCTAAACATAACTGATTTTCTATTCATTAAGCACATGATTTCCTTGCATAAAGATTGTAGTTGGATTTGCCTGAGCGTCAGCAGTTATCCCCTGCTTGACGTGGCATCATGACGCGTGTTTTCTCTTACTCTGATAATTCTTAATTCGGAGAAAATACGGGTTGTGACAGAGAATACCTCCTACTTTTCTTCCTTGCTTTCTGTTCATTTTTAGATAGCCACATCCATACATGCATACCCTTGTATGGAGTTATGTTTTATAGAATATAATATGGTGTATCATTGGTATTTCCAGGTTTAGGAGCAGGAGCAGGTGGAGCTTTCCTTTTCTTTTAGGCTTGCTTCCTCTTAGGAGCATCATCAGAATCATCATCATCATCATCATCATCATCAGAATTCAAAGGATTGTCATACATTTCATCAACTTGACTGATCAAATCCTTGGGAATTTCTTTGCTAGCTTGATTGGCAACAACTTCAGCTTCAGCTGCTTCAGCTTCCATAGCAATGTCCTGATTTACTAGATCATCTAAACTAGGAATAAGGCTATTATCCATGATATAAGTTGGCCCAGGAGGGCTAGATCTTTGTTCATATAATGCTATTGGAGGAGCTATCAGACTTTTCTTTATAATGTCTAATACTTCTGAGCTTGCAGGGGAGGTGTAGCATACTATTGTTCTGGATGATTGAGTGGGAAAGGAGAGGCAGAACTGAATATAAGATCCAAAGATCTTAAGCAGAGTATGTAGATTTACTTTAGATTTAATGAAGTAGTCCATTCTAGGCCGAACTTTTGGCAAGCTGGTCTCTTGAGCATTGGATACTATAATATCTGTACATTGATTATCTACATCTTCGATTGAGTCAGTTATCTCTATATCATCAGATTCCATATTAGTATCAAGAAAATTCAGAAAATCTGTTTCCATGTCAACATTTGTTCCTGCTGGTGTTGCTGGTTCTACTGCTGCTTGAACTGCTGGAGCTACTTGAACTGCTTCTGCTTTTACTTGAACTGTTGTAGCTTCTTCATTGAATATCCCCCCTGCCTGGGTTCAGTGAATACTGGATCTAGGATCCTAGCTGAAGAGGGGGCAGCAGAGAAGGCAGCAAATTGTGTGGAGAGGGAGGTGATGGAATCAACAATAGGTGTAATGGCCTCTGTGATGAGTGTTTTCAAAAGAGGTCTAAGAAGGTTAATGAGGGGGGCGACAATGGAGGGGTCCTGGAGAGTAAGTAGGTAATGTTACAGTTATTGGTAAAGGTGGAGGTGGAGTGTTTGGGTGAGAGTTATCTAAGGGAGTGTGAAGAGGGGAGGACAGGAGATTGAATGAGGGTAGGGTCGATAAATGAGTGGGAAGAGGGGTTGATGGTGGTGTTTGAGCTGGTGTACCATGTGATGATGGAGTTGGTGTAGGAATGTGAGTATGAGGTGAAGAGATGTGGATTGGGGAGGATTGAGGGGTGTGAATTTATATGGGGGCTGTGGATGGAGTTTGAATGTGAATGGCTGGTGAAGGTGATGGAAAAGATGGAGGGGTGGGATGGTCCGCTTCAGTAGGCTGGGGAGTGGCTAGTACAGCCCTTGTATTCTCAGAAGTTCTGGTGGAGGAGGAAGGAGCCCTATTTGGCTTTGTAATAGTCCTCTCCCACTTGCCAAAAAGAGCATAGGTAAGTCTCTTTGAGTCATTAATGGATATGGTCGGGGAGACTAGGGATCCGGCAGCCTTTTCTTGAGGAAGATCCCTAGGATTCTTCCAAAACATACCTCCTTTTTATTGTTCTTCTTTTTGATAAGATCGAACAAAACTTGAGCCCAGTTAATGGCTTTCTTGTTTCCTATTGCACTCATAACCAGGAATTGATGCCTGGTAATGTAATCATGTGCAGAGTGCTTTCCTACCAGCACTTTCCCTACAATATCTGTAAGGAACTTGAATTCAGCAGATAAATGCTTTTTAAACAGTTTCTGTGGGGTTTCTCCTGAATAACCCATGAGGCTCAGCATCATATCAAACTCTTCATTTTCAATTTCTAATTCCTCCTCACCATTATGCAATCAAAATATTTCAGTTAAAACTGCGGGAGTAAGGGAGATGGCATTACCAGTGATAGTCCCTGTCATCACGTTCTCCTCCATGGTAGATGTATAGACCCATTCCCTGATCTCTGTTCAACAGATTTTGATGCATTTTGATAGTAGAGTCTTGAGATGTTGGTCTTCTAGAGTTTTCAGAATGTTCACGAATACAAGATCAGAGTATTGGAAGGATTTGAAATCCAGATTGAATCCTGTATCAAACATCATCGCTACAAGAGAGCCTGCGGGGATCACCATGAGAATACCTGCAAGAAAAGTCGAAGATCAAGTGCAAGAGAACTGAAAGCGCGGGACGGAGGTCGAAGAAAACCTAAATATAGTGTTTTCCATAATATGAACCGAAAGACTTCATTCCACGAAAAATGAATAGATCTAATGAATAGATCTTTGATCTGAGGACGACGAAATAATTTGGACTTAAATGATTCGTCGATCTCAGTTTGAAGGGTTGAAGACATTTCGTCGATCTTTTTTCGACGAAATTTTTCTGAAGTAGGTTCATCGATCTCAGTTCGACGAAACTAACTTCACACAGAGAGTTTGTCGATCTCCATTCGACGAATATCTCACAAACTTCCCCCAGTTCGTCGATCTCCGTTCGACGAACTTTGAAAAATTTGTCGAGTGCAGACAGAAATTAAACTAGTTGTTCTCCATTTATCATTCCAAGCTGATTTATGAAGAACAAATGATTTCTTTCATCCAGAGGTTTGGTGAAGATATCAACTCTTTGTAAATAAGTGTAGATATAGACAAGATTAATTTTATTTTTATCTACACACTCTCTAATGAAATGATTCTTAATGTCTATATGCTTAGTTCTGCTGTGATGAACTTGATTTTGTGTTATGGCTATAGCACTTGTGTTATCACATAGTAATGTTGAATTATTTAAGTTGAGACCATAGTCCAGTAGTTGCTTTTGAATCCACAGCATTTGGGAACAGCAACTGCCAGCTGCAATATATTCTGCTTCAGCAGTTGATGTAGACACAGATGACTGCTTCTTGCAAAACAAAGACACTAATCTCATACCAAGGAACTGACAAGTTCTTGAGGTACTTTTTCTGTCCACTCTGCATCCAGCAAAGTCAGCATCTGAGTATCCAGTTAACTCAAACTCTGACTCAGTAGGATACCAGAGACCTAGAGTAGGACAACCCTTTATATATCTCAAAATTCTTTTTAGAAAAACTAGATGAGATTCTTTAGGGTTCACCTGGAACCTAGCACAAAGGCATGCAGCAAACATAATATCTGGTCTACTTGCTGTAAGGTATAGTAGGGATCCAACAATGCCCCTATATAGTTTCTGATCCACAGGTTTCCCATGTGCATCAGTGTCTATTACAGTATTTGTAGGCATGGGTGTTTATTTTGCTGAGGCATCAGCCATCAAAAACTTCTTTATAAGCTCTTTGGCATATTTAGCATGGGAAATGAAGATGCCATCAGGGAGCTGCTTCACTTGGAGACCAAGGAAGTAGGAAAGCTCACCCATGCTACACATCTCAAATTTTGAATGCATTAGATCAGAAAATGTCTTGCATAATTTGGGATCAGTAGAGCCAAATATTATATCATCTACATATATTTGTACTAATAGTATTTTATCATGATGAAATTTGGTAAACAAAGTCCTATCAACTATGCCTCTTGAAAAACCATGCTCTAATAGAAAGCTGGCTAAGGTCTCATACCAAGCTCTTGGAGCATGCTTTAAACCATAGAGAGCCTTGTGCAACTTAAACACAAAAGAAGGATGAGTTGGAGAAATAAAACCTGTAGGCTGTTCAACATAAAACTCTTCTTTAAGTTCCCCATTCAAGAAGGCACTCTTCACATCCATTTGATAGACTTTGAACTTTTTGAATGAAGCATAGGACAGAAATATCCTTATTGCTTCTATCCTGGCAACTGGAGCAAAGGTTTGATCATAGTCAATCCCTTCCTCTTGTCTATACCCTTAAGCAACAAGCCTAGCCGTGTTCCTCACAATCACACCTTGGGAATCAAGCTTATTTCTGAATACCCATTTGGTTCTAATGACTGGGTAGTCATTTTGACTTGGAACCAAATCCCAAACCCTGCATCTCTCAAACTGATTGAGCTCTTCTTGCATTGCAATGATCTAGTGGGGATCCTGCTCTGCATCAGATATTGATTGAGGCTCAATTTGAGAGAGGAAACAGGCATGAATCAAGTCCTGGTTAAGTTGATGCCTTGTCTGTACACCTACTGTTATGTCTCCAATCACTTAGGATCTAGGATGATCCCTCAGTATGACAAGATCAGTAGGTGGAGTTTGTTCAACAACAATATTTTGGAAGGATTCCTCTTGTGGAATTACTTCTGTTGTTGTGGGGTGTTCAACTGCATCTAGATTTTATTCATCACTTTCTTCATTGGCTTGTTGAGAAGACTGGGATGTAAATTTTAATTCATCAAATTTCTCACACAAGTTGTTTACCTGTAAGGGGTTTCTGGTAAGAGTTTCTTTCTTCTTGTAAAACATGTTAGTCTCATCAAATATAACATGCATGGATTCTTCTATTTTCAATGTGGATTTATTAAAAAACCCTATAAGCTTTACTGACTCTGGAATATCGTAGAAAAATTCCCACTGCAGCCTTTGCTTCAAACTTTCTAATGTGCTTTTTATCATTATTATGAATATAGCATACACAACCAAAAAATTTAAAATAGGTTATTATTGGTTTCTTCCCTTTGAGAAATTCATAGGGGGTCTTATGTTTTAGTTTGTGTATCAAGCTTCTGTTCAGGACATAGTTTGTTGTGCTCACTGCCTCTACAAAATAGGATAGGGGCATGTAAGCATCTGCATGTAATGTGCCTGCAGCTTCAATGAGTGTTCTATTTTTCCTTTCAGCTACCCCTTTTTGTTGAGGAGTTTTAGGAGCTGAGAAGCAATGTCTTATACCTTTTTTCCTACAAAACTCAAGCATAAGAAGAGACTCAAACTTAGTGTCATGATCACTTCTGATCAATGCAACTTGAATAGAATACTCAATCTGTATGCTCTTGAGAAAATTTGTAAGAACTTGAAAAGTATCTGACTTTGCTCTCAAATAGAAAACCTAAGTGAATCTGGATAAGTCATCCACAACCACTAAGGTATAAGACTTCCCTCCTAGGCTTTGTACAGAACCAGGGCCAAAAAGGTCCATATGTAGTAAGTACAAAATCCTAGGTGAACCACTCTTATTAATGGATTTAAAACTAGATTTAGTTTGCTTGCCTAGTTGACAAGCCCTGCAGAGGCCTTCCTTCTTTTATGGGCCAGAAGGTAAACCTCTCACAAGGTTATCCTTAGATAGCCTAGCAATGTTTTTCAAATTTACATGTCCTAATCTTTTATGTCATAAGTCATTTTGACTACTAACTGAGTTAAGCAGACATATATCTGAAGTAATAGACTGTAAATTAACTAAATATATGTTTCCTTGTCTACTGCCAATGAAAACTTGTTTGTTTTCTCTTGAGTTAATAGTACAGGATTCAGAGTTGAATGATACCTGATAACCTTCATCACAGAGTTGGCTTATGGAGATGAGATTGTGCATCAGTCCACTCACATATCCAACTTTCTTGAAAGTTACAGCTCCAATCCTGATTTTGCCATAGCCCTATGTTTGGCCACAATTTGAATCACCAAATATGACTTTTGGTCCAAGTTTGGACTTATAATCAATTAAGCTGTCCATGCTGCCTGTCATGTGCTTGGAGCAGCCACTATCCAGATACCAGTGTTGATTATATGCTGGATAAGTCTTCATCTACAAGTATAACACTTAGTTGTTCTTGACCCAGGTGACCTTGGGTCCTTGTTGATTTATATAGGAATAACTGGAAATATATGAGAATTCAGGTTTATCTTTATAGCCTTTGGGATGATATCTTCTGGGTGGTATTATCCATGTGCTAAAGGGATTGAAGTTGCTCTTAGAATTTGGATTTCTGTTGTTAAAATCTTGGATCGACGATTTCTGGTTGGATCGTCGAACTGAGCTCGACGATGTTGGATGAGAACGTCGATCTCTACTTGAAGAATGAGAGTATTCATTCTTGGAGTACCAAAATCGTCGATCTTTGTTCGACGAACCATACTGATGTCATCGATCATAGATCGAAGTATGATTATTACTCAAGTTTGCGTTCAGAGATCGTTGTTCTGAGTTCGACGATCTGTTCATATATCGTCGATCTGCGTTCGACGATAATTGCTGAACATTGTCATTTTTTGTTTTTCTTGTTATTGAGGTTATTTTTAATTTCAATCAGTTCAATAACTTTATTAACCCTATTGACCTGTTCATTATTTTTCTTTCCTTTGTAGGATATAAACTTTACTGGTTTGGAAAGATTGTTTTTCTGAATTATAGGTGGATTACAAGGGGAGCCACCAAATCCTAGTTTACTATTGTTGATCCTAGCATTTACAGTACTAGTGATATCTAATAATTGTAGACTTCTCCCATTTAAGGATTCTTCTAATATCTTGGCCTTGCTAAGTTAAGATTTCAAAAAGTATATTTGTTAATTAGCAGAAATAAGTTCATTTGTTAGGTTAGCATTCTCTGCAGTAGTTTTATCTAGGTCATTTAATTTTTTTTCTGAGGAGTTTGATCTCCTTCTCAGAGCTAATTAAGTCTAAGCACAAATTTTTAAATTCAAGTTTAAATTCCTCAGATTCAAAATCATAAGAGGCTATTACCTGATCCTTAGCTGATAAGAGCTCTTCATCTTCAGACTCATCAGCATCTGATCTGCTACTACCTGCCTCAATAGCCATGAAGCAAACTTCTTTCGCCTTCTACTCATCTTCATCCTCACTGGAGCTGGAGGATGTTGGCTCTTCTTCATTGTCACTCCATGACTCAGCAACAAAGCCCTTGTCCTTCCTCTTTTGCTTGCTTAAGGAAGGCTTGTTGTAGTGACCCTTCCTTGAGTCACCCTCCTTTCTTCTATCCTTCTTCTGAATTTCTGGGCACTCAGAGATGAAATGCCCATGTTTCCTGCAGCCAAAACATACTACTTCTTTAGATGTTGTTTTGTCATACCTTGGCTTGCCTTCATACTTGGATGGTTTCCTTCTTAAATCTTTTCTAGCCATCTTAAAGAATCTCTTAGCAAAGAGACTCATCAATTATTCATTCACAGGAATTGGTTCAGAGTCTCCTATAGCTTTGAAAGCTATGTTGTGCTTTTTCCAAGTTGGTGTAGGAGTCTTGACTTCAGCTACTGCTTCCCTTGATTTTATCAGCTGCTCATAGGACTTTAGCTTTCCTAGTAGAGCTTCAGTTGAGATCTCTGTTGTGCTTCTGGCTTCTCTGCTGGGACAGATTCTTGAGTCCCATGTGCTGGGGAAGCACATGAGGATCTTGTCATTCATTTCAATCAAAGTGATTTCCTTATCTAGAGTCCTCAGCTCACTGATAATGGAGCTGAGTCTGTTGTACATCACTTCCACTATTTCAGCTTCATCCTTTTTGAAGTTTTCATATTGAGTGATGAGGTTGGATCTTTTATCCTTCCTTTCATCTACTGATCCAACCACCATCTGGTTCAGGGAGTCCCAAATGGCCTTGGCTGATGAGCACTCAGCAACCTTTTGAAGTATCTCATCTGACATTGTTTGAGCCAATATGTTCATGGCTCTTGCATCAGCTATTTTTGCCTTTCTCTGTGCATCTGTCCATCCAGGGGGTGGAACTGCAGTCATGTTCTTTGAAGTTGATGGGGTTGAAGCCACTTAAGCTGGTGGTCCTGTTAAGATGGAATTTAATATATCCTCATCAATAAAATTAAGGTAGAGTTTGATTCTTGCCTTCCAGAGTGTGAACTTTGACAAGTTAAACACTGGAGGTATGGTGCTTGCATATTCTTTGTTCTGTGGCATGCTGTATAGATTTAGAAGATGTAAAAGAACAGATCTAACTTAGGATCTTTGGTTCAAGGGTTAGCTTGTACAACCAAAAGAACCTCCTATGATACCAATTGAAGGATCAAGCGCAAACCCAACTGCACCAAAAGCCCGGACTGTTGGAGAGGGCGCTACTTAATTTCTTAAATAAGTAGCAAAGCGCCACGGGTCAAGTGAAGGAACACCGGACCCAAAAATCCCCCGCCCCGGCGTCCAGCACAACCCGTCGGCTTAGAGGTGTGGTTACCACATGGCCCACATGTCTCAAGGTGGGGTTACCACATGTCCACGGTTTGCTTGACCCGTCGGACCCACACAGGTAGAAGTGAAAAATCAGGATTTAATAGCGCCCCACCGGTCTTGAACCCGTTACCTCCTCTGATACCAATTGAAAGTTAGGGTTAGATCTGATATACTCTAGAGGGGGGGGGGGGTGAATAGAGTATGTCTGTGTTTTTTTATAATTTTCTTCTTTAATAATATACTATCTTTACCTTTAACAACTATATCTAACTATCATAGATTAAAGTAAATCAAGATCACAGAATATCTAACTAACACAGCCACAGCTATAACAGAAAAGAAAGAGCAACCAGACAACACTAGAAATTTATAGTGGTTCCCCAAACTGGGTACATCCACTCTTCTACCACCCTTGGTAGGAATCCACTACAGGTTTTGATCAGGTGACTGTCACCAATGAGCTTTGGATCAGGTGCTCACAAACCAACCCAAGTCTTATGGAAGGAGACTTGCAACCAGAATAATTTTGAAGGGAATTAAAACCATGTACAGAGGTGGGAATGAGAGAGTGATGTAAGTCTTCTTTTCTCAAGTCAAAATGAGAAGACTGTGTGTATTCTTATTTGTTGTCAAAGCTCCCCCTAAGATCTTGAATGGTTCAAGAGTTGAATCATTATTCAAGGGTGTAGGCCTTCAGCTTTGATGATAGCTCGACAGCAGGCTTCTAGACTGATAAGAATGTTTGTCTCTTGGAAATCCTTTGAGCAGATTGAGGACAGATGAAGATGATCAAGATTTTCTGTTTCTGTATGTTGTTGATTGATCAATCTCTTCTCTTGTGTGTTATTGTTTTCTTGGCAAGGAGATGTATATCAGATGACTACAACTTCGGTCGAATTCAAAAAAAAACTCTGCAATAAATGTTCAGCCGAAATCTTGCGAACGAAAAATGGCAAGAATGCTGTCAATTATTCTATTCTATGTCTGTCCCCAGATATAAGCAAATAATTCCATGGAGGATGTTAGCAATCAATGCTGCCAGTAATGGCTCTATTCAGAGAATATAAGTGCATTGATTTGCAAGATAATTAATAGCATATAATAGATATAAAATGATGAGACAGAAAGAGAAAGAATAAATAACAAAATGACTTACAGTTTTCGTCAACCTGAGATTAGCTTTCGTCGACCTCTAATAAGCTTTCGTCGACCTAAGATTTCGTCGACTACTGTGCATAAACTGCTCTTTGAATCAACTGCTGCGCATAAACTGACTAATTCTGCGCTCTATGTTCGTCAACATGAGACTGTGAAGTTAGTCGACCTAAGAACTTGGTCAATCTGTCAGCGTTGAGTGAATAATACATCTAGCGTTGAGTGTTCTTTGTCTCTGAGTCAGCCTTGGTTTTGAGTGAATTATGGCGCTGAGTGTTGAACAGTAAGTTGATCTGAGAACGGAGTTCGTCGAGCTCAGCTCATAGATTTTAGCTCTGAGTTAGTCGAGCTGAACACGACTATCATCGACCTGAGATCGACGAACGTAGATCTCTTTCTCTAAATCTTGATTTCTCTAAGTCTTGAGTCTCTGACAGTGATGTAGGTTCGTCCTTTGATCTGTTGACTCTAAGAACATGACCTAGACTCTAGAAAAACATAAAATTTGACCCTTCTATACATTATGGGTCACAACCAAAGAACACAACCTAGCCCAAATCACCTAGGGGTTCCAACACCTTCTTGGTCACGTGGTATATTTGTTCACACGCTCTCTTTTCCTCTTTTGCAGGCTTGTTTCTAACCGTGCGGTTTGTCTTTCCTCTTTCCAGTTTCTGTTTCCATGAGGATAGTTTCTGTTGTCTCCTCTACAGCTCATGCTCTTGTGGCCTCCTCCGATAAGTGGCTTATTGACTCTGGTGCCACTTGTCACATGACCGGCAACTATCATTTGTTCTCCTGCTTAAACAACCAGAACAGGGTGTCTCCTATCATTATTGTAGATGGGACATCTGCTCCTATGCGTGATGTTGGTACTATGCACATCACTCCATCTTTGTTTCTTGAGGACACACACTATATTCCCTCTTTTCCGTGCAATTTGTTGTTTGTTCATGCTCTATGCACATAATTTCACTGTATGGTTACTTTTACTGCAACTACTTGTTCTTTCTGGGATTCTGCCTCTAAGGCTACGATTGCTACTTGGACTGCGAGTGGTGCCCTTTTCTTTCTTGACAATTTCATTTCTCTTTCGACTTCTTCTTCCCTTCAGTAATGGCATCATTGTCTTATCCACCCTCCTTCTCGCCTCTTCCACCAACTTCATCCAGATCTTCCTCAAGAGGATTCCCCATTGAATTGTGAAGCATGTCAGCTTGGTAAACATCATCTCTCTTCTTTCCTAGCACGTGTAACATACCGATTCGTGCTAGAACCCTCACACGTGTTTTGAGTCAGGAAAGTTGACTCAGGCACGGGGTGCACTAGTAACATGCGTCGAGTGATACTCGACTAATAGGGCAAATTTCACTTAGAGTATTTCTGCATTCTAGAAGCATCGAGTGCATCTAGAGGTATTAATGCCACTCGACGAGGCATTGAGTGATACTCAACTCACCAGAAGAAATGGACTTAGATTTGGTTGTAGTAGGCGTCGAGTGCGTTGAGTTGTCTCTACGCCACACGACGAGGGGTTGAGTGATACTCAACGCACCAGAAGAAATGGACTTGGAATATTTCTACATTCTAGAAGCATCGAGTGCATTGAGTGGTCTCAATGCCATTCTACGAAATGTTGAGTGGTACTCGACGCAGAAGAGGAATTTTAATGACGTATTCCATGTTTTGTCACTCCTAAAGGTGTTGTTGCGGCCCGAACAATATGTCCCAACCACTGACGGAGCAGTTGCGACTGATAGGTCGGTACGACTAGAGCCTGTGCGGATAATAGATAGCGAGACAAAGATTTTGCGCCGCAAAAGTGTTCCTCAAGAAAAAGTGCAGTGGTCCAATCATGGGAAAGAGGAGTATACGTGGGAGCCGGTAGACTTGATGCAAAAGCGCTACCCGGAGTTATTTCATCAAAGTAACCTTTAAAAGCATATTTTATTTTATGATTATTTTATGCTTTTCTCTTCCTGTAGCCTTAACTTGATTTCGGTTATGAAATCTTTTATTTTGTTTATAGGATTTGTAACATCCCGATTCGCACTAGGCCTCTTGTGCACGCCTTTTAGTCAGGAGAGCTGATTTAGGCTCAGAGAGTGCAGGCGATCAGGCGCACACTCGTGGGGAAAAGAGAAGTTGGGCCTGTGTAGGACACGGGTAGAGACACGGGCATGTCCCTACCCGTGTACATCTGCCAGAACTCAAGTGGAGCTTAGTGGTCTTGAGAATGGCACTGAGTGCCTGTTTTGAGTATGATACGGGTAGAGACACGGGCGTGTCCCTACCTGTGTGTCGTGGCATTGAGTGGCATGGCATTGAGTGATAAGAAAATGGTTCCAAGTGGTCTGACCCGAGAAGTACACGGGTAGATACACAGGCGTGTCTCTACCCGTGTGCATCTATTAGGAATAAGCAGGATTGTCCAGAGAAGGACACGGGTAGAGACACGGGTGTTTCCCTACCCGTGTACTTCAAGGCAAGATCGACGAAATGTGTCCCGAGCAGGACACAAGTATAGACACGGGAAGAACCACGGCCGTTTCACCTAGACACAGGTACAGACACGGGCATGTCAGTACCCGTGTATGTGCACGAAGCAGCAGTCGAACCGTTGACGATGTTTCGCCCAAGCAGGACACGGGTAAGGACACGGGGGTGTCCCTACCTGTATCACTTCTGAACAAAAAGTGAAAATGAAACCCTAGCCGTTTTCATTCTCTTCCAAGCCAAATTTTTTGGAGAAAACTTTTGGAGGAGGGAAGAACTTGCTGGAGCCAACCAAACTCCGTGAGGAATCGCTATAGCCGCCAAGGAGAAAGGGATGCCAACGAGAAGAATGATAAGATCCATGGTCGGAAATGACGGAACCGCTGGAGATGACGTGATCTTCCTCCCCTCTCCCTTGGTGCTAGATCTATAGTTATTCCTAGGCGAGACATCGACTCAAATGAGTCTTGATGTGTGAGATGAAGGTTCTAAGGAGGGCCATGCTAGAACTTGCGTTATAAGATTTAGTCATCTTCAACCTCCCCTTCCTTCAAAGTGATGATGAGGGTGGTTTCATGAAGAGGAATAGCCTTAAGAGGGTGAATAAGGGTGGAGGAACTTCTCGTTGTAATTTGGTAGGATCGTCTTGAGAAGGAAGATGAACTGATGCCGTTCATTACGCCTCAAGATGCGTGCAGAAATCTGCGTTCTGCACACAGCGACCGTCTTTGCTATTTTCAGGCAAGATATGGCCAGATATGGGCTTTCAACTAAACACGAAAGTCGTATCCCTTGGAATTACCTTTCCAACGAGTGGTTACACGCCTTCAAGTGAAGTCTGTAACCATGGGAATGTCTAATCGATGTGAAGGGCTGTCAGACTAAGCGTGAAAAAATTGTTCTGTACGTAGTAGGATTTGGAGCCAATTTCATGTGTGATACAGTCTTATCTGGGTTGCAGACTGAACATGAAAGTTGTAGCCCATGGAAAGACCTCCATTGAGGGGGTACACGCATTCACCAGATTCTTATAGCCATGTGAATCTCCGGTTGAAGTTGCTATCCAGCAGATGTTCTGCACCTGAAATTCCTGGGTTAGTGTATAGTTGGGTTTGGACTCGGAGGAGGTTTTGTAACAATCCAACGTTAAGTTGTAGGCGAATCATAATATTGCTAATTGTGATAATTCAACGCGTGATAAAATTACTGGATAGACCCCACATATACAAATGGTGAAATGGTTTGTGGTTGAACGAAACGACTTGGTGGGGGTTAGTGAACGAAGAGTAATTAGTCGTCTAATAACAAGATTTACTGGAACTTGTGTATTCGGTCAGTGTTGATTGTTATGAACATGTGATGTGATAGACAGATGATTAACTCATGTGCGCAAAAATGATTGAGTTTGGTAAAGGAGTTGTAAGTGGTGATACTAAAGTTGTGTGACCATAGCATTAGACGTAATCATGATCTTGAAGCTTGTCTTATATGGGAGTCTAAGATGGTCCATTGTATGTGGTGGTTTTCCACCTGTGTTTGTGGCAAACCCTTGAGGTGCCTTGGGCACCGGATTGTGAAAGGATGAGAGTGCGGATATCTGATCGCACATGTTGGTGTTGTTGAGAAGAGTCATAATGGATGGTTGGGCTTTGTCCTCAGTGTTTCTTTCCTGAGGCTCCTTTCGTACCACGATGTGGTTGTATTGCATGCGGTGTGAGTCAACACGCGGTGTCGTAATCCTGGGTAAAGGATAGTGTGGCAGGTCTTTGGGCTCGCCAATCGTCACACCGATGGGGGTTGACAGATAGACCGTGGATGGTTGGACTTTGTCCTCGGTGTTCATTTCCCGAGGCTCCTTCCATGCCAAGTAAACGGTTGGGCTTGGCCTTCGTGTTCATTTCCGAGGCTCCTTCTATGTCACATCTTTGGCCAGTTCGGGGCTAGGATCTCGGTGTACATCTTGTCGAGACACCCGCTGATTCGTAGCACGGGTGTGATCTCCGCTGTTGTGTTCTTAGTGTTGAGGCATATAGAGGCCTAGGCAAGGTAGTGTGGAGACCAGCCTAGTAGTGGAGATGCCCGCTCCACTGTCATCGACGGGCCACGATGGATGACGCCTGAGAGGTTAGCTACCTGCTCGAAAAGTGGCAACTAAGAGTCTGTGTCGACACAACAATTGCATGTGCGTGGTCATGGGTGAGTCACTGCATAACATACATGCCATTACACCTCATTAAATACAAAAGATCCTCATCGTATAAGTTTGTATGGGCACTCCTATACGATGATTTACATACTGCTGAACGATCCTCAACCTATACATTTGTATGGGCATTCATATAAGTTGTGTTACTTTCTGTTATAGCTCTATACTCTTATGCTGTTGTAGATGGTAGAATTGCCAGATTAAGATGTTGCTCATTTATTACACTACTTATTGTACATAGTGATATTCAGTCTATACCACCTTCTTGTACCTATGTTTCATTTATATTGTACCCTGTTCTTTTCTCCTCCCGGTGCCGAGGAGTCGTCGGGGGCGCGGATGTGAAGCCACTTAGTCTTTATGACTAACGGTTGCTACGTCTTTCTTTTTAGGAGGAAACCCCGCAAGTGGAACAGCAGCAAGATATGTAGTCGGACAGCCAAGCTAGGACGACAGGGCCTGAGGGGACGGTACCATCGCTACCGTTGGTTACTGATTTGAGTGTGAGAGTTTTTTGTTGTAGCCTCTTTGGGATACTATTTATGTACTCTGATTTTATAATCTTGATGTAGCTTCTTTACTTATGATTTAATGGACTATATGCTTTGTGTTGATTTGACTTTTGTGTTTTATATTCTTGTTAGGTCGGCATTAAATGATATTGGTTGTGGCTGGCAGAATAGGCGTCTTGTGGTACAGGCTAACCCGAGTGTTAGTGCTACCACAAGGCGGCTGTTTTGGGCATACGACACTTCTCGTGTCGTGGTTTGTGTTCCGGTAGGGGGGTCTTACCGTATATGTGGCAGTAATAAAAGTATGAAAAGCTTAACAAGAAATAAGTAATCTTAACTTATATGAAAACACATAAGCTAAAGGATCTTCTGTAAGGCTCCTATCATATAAAAAGTCCCATACTGATGCAGGGCCGTCCTAAGAGCCTACACGTATGGCGTCGAGGGTTCTCTCGCCACGATAAACAATCTCATTCGACATGCTAACGAAACACAGCAGTACCAATTAAATTATTTATCTCACGCGCCAACGTTCGGTTAGCCAATCCGATAGAGATCGAACCACGACTAGAGGCCGAGATCCGATCAAGCTAAAGGGACGAATATTCGCGTCCGTGCGAGCGATGTTGTACCAAAGAAAGATCCACCAAGAAAAACACCGATTCTAAAACGGTTGATCTTTCCCCAACAAGAAATAACGAGGATCGCCAATCATTCCGAGAGTATTAATAAATTAAAACGAAAGATCTACAAATCTATTAAGAAAACTCCGCGAAATTTTATTCTGTTTCAAAAGTCACGCAAAAATCATCCACCACACAAAACAATCTAGAAGAGAAAACTCTTGAGTAGAAATTTCGTTACGCCTCTCGGAATAGTAGTTCCGAGATATTGGATCCACTAGAAATGATCGCTCTCCTTTGTTCTCCACGGACGTTGCTCCAAGGATGAAGAAACCCGACCATCTTCCCTGCTTATGCACCGTGAAGTTTCACCCGAATACTGTGGTTCTTGCACTCCACTTGACTCCACCAAGGGTGGCCGGTTTGGATGAAAGTTGGGAGTTAATCTCGTGGAGGGAATGGGTAGAAGGAGGGTTGAAGAAGTATAGAGGAGATGGGAGAAAGAGGTTGGCCGAACCCTTTGGAGGAGGAGGATTTCCAAGAGATGAAAGGGGGGGGGGGCAGTGGAAATTAGGAGGAAGAGAGGAGGGAAGATTATGGTTAGGAATAAGCCTTGTTTTAGCATGCAATAATCTAAATTTTATTAAGTGTCATAGCCATTTATAGGCCTTACAACACAATCGCTATTAGCAGTCCAAAATTAGTGCTAGATGCACACCAAGAGGTAAAAATAAAAATACAAGCCATAATAAAAATCAAACCATAACTATGAAATCATAAAAAGTTAATAATTAATTCTTGCAGCGTGGACGAAGATTGTAGCTGTGGCCGCCACGACACCGCAAGTCTTTAGCCGGAAGGACACCATCATCATCATCATCCGCCGTAACTCCTTGATCAACCAATGCGCCATGCACGTCATCTTCATCATCAAGTTGGTCGTCCTTGTGACGGTCGCCATCAATCCTCCCCCGCTCAAAAGGACTCATCACCGATGAGTGGACAGGAACATAACGGCGTAGGAGATCCGCGTCAAGTAGCTCCACCTCCGAATCCGAGAACCAAGAGTCGTCCGAAGCAGGACGACCACGCCAACGAATCAAGAACCTGTGAACGTCACCGTCGGGAGTAGGAAATATAGCATCCTGCAAAATCCTGTCAGGCAAGAAAACGGTCTGGGGCAACCTCGGAAATGCGTTAGGCAAAGACTAAAAGCATGTTTAATCACCAGTAGGCAGCAGACCTTCCAAAGAGTCCATAGGAGAGAGCGATCTAGAAACAATCTCACCACCCATCCCATTAGAAGATTAAGTGGAAATATTAAATGGCGAGACAGAAAGTTCAGGTGGTGGAGCGATATAAAGCGTTAAATCAGAAACGTTAAAAACAGGGGAAATTCCCCAATCAGCGGGAAACTGTAATAAATATGCAGTTTCGCCCAACTTTTTTAACACTCGAAAAGGACCGGCTCACCTATTCGTCAATTTCTTTATAGCGCCCAAAGGCAGCCGTTCAGGTGTGAGACAAACCATTACCAAATCGCCAATATTCAAGGGGACCGCTCGGCTATGTACGTTGGCATTCAATTGATAAATAACATATTGTTTAGCTAGCGTCTCGCTAATGTGCTTATGGAGATTGTGGACGTGCGAGGCGAAATCCTGAGCGAATTGACTAGACTTAAAAGATGGAGGTAATGGGACCAAGTCAATAGGCACGGGTGCCTTATAACCATGAACGATCTCGTTCGGAGACAAACCGGTGGACCTATTCCTTGAATTATTATAAGCTATTTGAGCATGAGGAAGGATAAGGTCCCACGTACCTTTATGATCGCCAACTAAGCAACGAAGCAAACTACCCAAGCTACGATTAACCACTTCCATTTGCCCATCCGATTGGGGTGATAGGCCGACGAAAACATTAGTTTTGTGCCCATAAGCTTCCAAAGTGTTTTCAAAAAATAGCTTGTGAATTTAACGTCCCTATAATACACTATCGTTTTGGGGACGCCCCGATACGCCACGACCTCTTTGAAATACAATTTAGCAACATGGGATGCGTCGTTTGTATTGTGACTAGCAATGAAATATGCCATTTTAGAAAATCGATCAACGATGACTAGGATGGAATCGTGTCTCCGAAATGGCATAGGTAGGCCCAAAATAAAGTCCATACTAACGTCCTCCCAAGGAACAGACGGAATAGGAAGTGGGGTGTAAAGACTAGCATTTGTTTTGTTTCCCTTCGCTAATTGACAAACGCGGCAACTCCCTACAATTTTATTGACCATTGGCTTTAGCCCTGACCAAAATAATTTATCTTCCACTAGAGTTATCGTTTTATCCCGACCGAAATGTCCACCTAACCCTCCACTGTGTAGCTCCCATACAATGAAATGGCGTAATGAAGAGCGGGGAATACACAATTGCGTATGCTTAAATAATTAACCGTCACGAATGTAGTATGCCGAAATAGTAGAGGTAGCCTGTTCCTGAGCGGCTAAATAAATATCCTTAAAATATGGGCATAGGACATACTCGTCCTTAATGCGGTCAAATCCTATTACCGTCACCACCATTTTAGATAGTAATAGGGTGACACGACTGAGGGCGTCCGCCACTCGATTTAACGTGCCCTTAAGGTGCTTAATAATGAATGTGTACTCCTGAAGATAGGAGACCCATTTGGCGTGTCGAGGGCTGATTTTACTTTGAGAGTTTACAAAGTTTAGCGCCTCATGATCCGAGAGGATTACAAATTCTTTCGATATGAGATAGTGTCGCCAATGTTGGAGACAACGTATCACGGCATAAAACTCACGATCATAATTGGAATAATTTAATTTTGGGCCCGCAAGTTTCTCACTAAAGTATCCAACCGGATGTCTCTCTTGACTTAACACTCCTCCAATTCCTATCCCTGAAGCGTCGCATGATAGTTCAAACACTTTATTAAAATCCGACAACCGTAGTAGGGGGGCTTCAGACATCCGATCCTTAATCATTTGAAACGCGCTAGCGGCCGATTTGGTCCACGTAAAATAACCCTTCTTCATACATTCAGTGATTGGCGCCATGATACTACTAAAATTGCGAATGAATCGTCGATAAAATATGGCCAATCCATGAAAACTCCTAACATCCCTAATATTTTGCGGTTCCGGCCACTCTCTAATCACTTGGACCTTCTTAGGTTCAACATGAATACCCTCAACGCTCACTATGTATCCTAGAAATTCCATGGAAGTCACCCCGAACGCTCACTTCTTAAAATTAATATATAAGTTCTCTTGGCGCAATGTAGTAAGGATTGTACGCAAATGAATTTCATGATCGTTTGGCGAGGTACTAAACACCAAAATATCATCGAAATAGACTACGACAAATTTCATGTATGGCTTAAATACTTGAGTCATTAACTGGGAGAAAGTACTTGGGCTGTTGGTGAGTCCCTCTCCGAGCACTAACCACTCATAGAGCATGTCCTAAGATTTAAAGGCCGTTTTCCATTCGTCTCCCTCCCGAATCCTTATTTGGTGGTAACCACTCTTTAAATCCAATTTTGAGAACATGGTGGCACCGGATAACATATCCAATAGATCTTCCAAACGGGGGATGGGAAACCTATACTTTAAAGTTATTTTATTGATGGCCCGGTAGTCTACACACAGCCTCCAAGACTTATCTTTCTTCGGGACCAACAAGGCAGGGACGTCACAAGGGCTTTTACTATGGCGAATAAATCCCTTTGCTAATAAATCAGAAATTAATGTTTGTAGTTCATTATGTGTGGAGGGATTGAGTCGGTAATGGGGTAGATTAGGCAAGGATGAGACCGGAACGAAGTCAATATCATGTTGAATATCCCTGATTTGTGGCAACTTGGAAGGTAAATCTACCGGATAGACGTCCTTATATTCTTCCAATAACATGCGTAGAGATAACGGTAGGTTCTCTAAAGACGGTGAATTTTACTTTACTTGTAGACATACTAACGCGTAAATGACGCCATCTAGAAAGGTTTCACGCCTTTACTCCTTCCTACCTATAAAACTTATCGTTTTCCTTTCCACAGGCACCACGGTATCATTGGAAATAATCGATGGGTCCTTAGGGGGTGTGGGTTTCAAAACAATGGTCTTACCATTGAACTTGAACTCGTAGGTGTTGGCTTTACCAAAATGGGTCACGTCATAATCATAAAGCCATGGACGACCTAGTAGAACGTGACATGCATCCATAGGGATGACATCGCACCACACCTTATCGACATAATTCTTCACCGTAAGCGGTACCAAGCATCGTTTAGAAATTGCGATAGACGTTTTTTCACCCACGCTATCTTATACAGATGTGGATGCGGCTCAGTGACTAAGTGCATTCGAGTAATGGCATTCTCCGAAACGACACTCATACAACTACCGCTATCGATTATTAACTTACACCACTTGTCACCGTTCTTAAAATTTACCGAGAAGATATTCGTCCGATTGTAATCGTCCATCGCACGCAGTGTATTCAAAATACATCTCATAACTATCATAAAAGATTCATCATCAATATCACTCGGCTCAGCTTCAGACTCAGTACCGGAATCATAGACAGTCTCGGTGGAATCAGACGTGGAGTCTAAAAGGGCTAGGGGTTTTCCCTTAGTGGGGCACTCACTAGAATAATGCCCTTGGATTCCGAAAGAATAACAGGTGGTGTTAGTCTTATTAATATGCCCTATGGGAACTCTCTCACCAGTGGGTTTTTGATGTTCCTAGTGGTAATGACCACGGAGTTTGAATCGATTGATCGAAACTTGCCTTTGTCTCGAACGGAGGATGAGGGTGGGGGTCCTAAAATGGATTTTCCTTTTTGCAAAGCTCGGCCCTTGGACTTATAGGCATTACGTTTTTCAATATCCAAAGCTACATTAAACGTTGTGTTAAGATCCGTGTGACCGTAGCACAGAAGCTTGCCTTGGATATCCGACATGAGTCCCTTACGAAAACGTGATAGTGTTACTTCGGGAATTTCCCCGACGTCGCATCTCACCATCATGTCCTTAATAAGTCCTATGCCCTCCGCTACCGATTTGTCCCCATGGCGAAGGGTGGCAAGCTCATCGAACATTTGGGTTCGGTGATACGCGGGGACATATTGGTCAGTCAATAGTGCTTTCATGGCAGCCCACCCAATTGGCGGTACTCCATTCACGGTACCCAGTCACCTCTCTTCATTCAACCAGAACGTCTTGGCCCTACTCAGAAGCTTCATTCGAGCCACTCGCACCTTATCACCATCAAACAGGTTGTACCACTCAAAGTAGCACTCGATCTCTATGATCCAATCTAGGAAAACTTGAGGTTCCCCCATGCCATCGTAGGATGGTGGATGTAATCGCACTGCCCTAGTTAAATTGAAATCGTCGTCCTGATCACGAGGGTGATGTTGTCTTTCGTCGGGTTGGTTGGCGGGCTGTGGTGGGGGCCCCTGCCTATTTATCCCAAAGCTGGGATCTTGAGGCGCCGCCTGATTTACGGCCAACCCTTGTATTAATTTGGTGAGTGCATCGAACCTAGCATTGAACTCTTCCCGAAGCGCCGAAATCGCTGCTGGGGTGTGCTCATCATCATGGTGGTTGGCCATGTGTGAGGTGGAGGGAAGATACTGTTGAAATTGGTGAAGTGAAAGTGGGTGGTCGGGCAGTCTGGGAAGATTAGGCGGACTGACCGCGCGGACTGGTTCTTAGTCCAGCTGGTTGGTGGTTGGTGACCTGTGATTGCTGTTGCGGGCTGTGTTGCGGACGGAGCGGACTGGATTGAGTCCGGCAGTATTGTGTTCTGGTGATGCGCGCGGCCTGTGCGGACTGGGCTTGGAGTCCGCACTTTTCTTTGAAGTTGCGGTAAGCCGCGGTCTGGGCTTGGAGCTGGCGGACTGGTTTGGTATCCGCCGAGCTCGTTATCATTTCTGGACTTGCTCTTGTGGAGTTCAGGGTTTCCGTAGTGTCCGCTGTGACCGGGCCTTTGTGCCAGTGGTCGCGGACTGCGCGAGATGGAGTTGGTTTACGCAGTGTCCGCAGTGACCGGGCGGTGTGCCCATGGTATGGACATTGGAGCTTGGCTATTGTCCGCAGTGTCCGTTGTGACCAGGCAGGTTACTTGTGGATGCGGACTGCCATGAGCTTCTCGCCATCTTGCCATGTCTTGCTTGCCTTGTTTGGGCGGACTGTGCGGATTGTCATTGTTAGCTGCGACCAAGGGGCGGTGTCTCTATCTCATAGGGTGGTCACCACACTCATCACCTGGCCTATAAATAGGACCCCCCTGGCATGCCATTATCATCAGAGTGAACAGTAAGTGAGCTTGTGCATAGGCTGCGGACTGTGTTTGCTTATCCGCGCGAGCTGTTTGCTTAACTAGTTTCTGTGTGCAGGTGGCGCGGCTAGCAGTGTTGAACCAGGAGTTTGGTTCTGACCTCTGTGGAGTTTGCAGGCTGCATTCGGCGGTTTCGAGCATTAGCTTTTATCTCAAGTTCTTCTCTGTCCGCGCGACCTCGCGGTCTCTGCGGATAGGCGGTGTGTTCCTCTGTTCAGCAGCAGTTTAGCGAATAACGGGTTGTCCGCGCGACCTCGCGGTCTATGCGGACTCCGTGTTGTTTTCGGCTTCAGCAGCTTGACGGTTTGTGCGGACTCGGCAAGCTCGGCGATCTCGGCGGACTCGGCGGTCTCACTGTTCTGTCCGCCCGGCTTGTTATTTCTGTTTTTTCTTATACTGGCGAAATCATGTCTCGCCACGTATGCCTCGCCCTGTAAAGAAGATTAATAAAATTTTGATCTGCTTGCTTCTGTCTATGTTTTTGGTTATCTGAGTTGCTTCCTGCTTTCCGCGGTTCAAGTTGTGATCTGGGTAGTGCCAAAGATATTGATTTGGTGTTTGGGCTACCTTGTTGATCAACTTGAGAAAATTCAACATGGTATCAGAGGAAGGTTCAGTTGCTTGAGCGGTGATCAACAAATTTTGTTGTTGCTCTGTGTGCTTCTGAAGGATAACCAAGTTAGCGCCATGGACAGTGGTCTTGCAAGAAGTCTTGGTATTGAGCTTCTGACGCCGACTAACTTCAAGAAGTGGAAGTCGTGCATGAAGAGCTATCTTCTGGGCGAGGAGTTATGGGAGGTCGTCGGTGGGGATGATCAAGTAGAAATCATTGCTGAGTTTGGAACAGCTGAGCAGGTGAGAGTGTGGAGGAAGATAAATGCCAAGGCTGAGTTTGCTCTCAAGGGGGCGGTGTCACCGGAACTCTTTGATCACATCTTAGGATGTGAGTCTGCTGCTGAGATATGGACTTCCCTTGATGGGTTGTTCAATAGAAAGAATGTAGCAATGCTACATTTCTTGGAGAATGAGTTGGCTAAGGCAACTCAGGGAGATCTTTCTATCTCCAAATTCTTCTTGAAAATGAAGAGCTTGTGTGCTGAGCTCTCTGCTCTTGATCCTGATGAGCCGATCTCCGTAGCTAAGCTGAAGAGGCACATAATCCGTGGTCTGCGGAAGGAGTATGTGGCCTTCGTTACTTCTGTTCAAGGCTGGGCTACTCAGCCCTCTCTTCTGGAGCTGGAAAATCTGCTTGCCTCGTAGGAGAGCTTGTCAAGGCAGATGGCCGGGGTAATGGTCTCTGAAGGAGCTAGTGATGCTCTTCACTGAGAAGAAGAAGAAGAAGAGATGGGAAGGGAAGAAGAAGCAGACTGCGGCTGGAGATGAATCTTCATCTTCTAAACAGTAGGAGGGGAGCCTTGCTCCTAAGAAGGACTGGAAGAAGAATCTGAAGTGCTACAGATGTCATCAACCAGGTCACTTCAAGCGATACTACAAGGTCAAGCTGCAGCCTGGGCATGCTGCAGTTTAGGAGGAAGCCTCCTCTAGCAAGGAGGAAGCTGGCTAGGGTGGGGCTTTCATGACGGGCACTTGTGTCCGTGCTTTGTCCACCGGTGACATGGAGGACGACTGGATCGTTGACTGCGGGTGTGGTCATCACCTCACCGGAGATATGTCAAAGTTTTCTTCGCTGCAGGCCTACTCAGGTAACAAAGCTATTATAACTGCTGATAATACTATTCATGCAGTAGAGAAGGAGGGTATAGTAACCGTGGGTAGTGATAAGGGGCCGCTCATGTTAAGGAGTGTTTATCACGTACCTGGCATGAAGAAGAACCTCTTCTCTGTGACCAATGCGGTTGATGCTGGCTATCACGTTCTGTTTGGGCCAACAGAAGTGAAGTTCCTTCGCAACGTATCAGCGGTTAAGGCTGATGTTGCTCATGTTGGAAGGAGAGTGAAGGACTTGTTTGTTTTATCAACAAGCTCCTATATTGATTGCATGAGGGCCAATGATAGCACTGCTATTTGGTATGAGAGGTTGGGGCAAGTTGGGATGGATAAGCTGAAGGCTATGTCAAATAGGAGCCTGGTGAGAGGCTTGTCTAAGCTATCATCCTTCGGTGATGGTCATGTTTGTGCTGGATATCAGTTTGGGAAGTCTCATCGTCTTCCATTTGATAAGTCACAAACAAGAAGCAAAGCACCACTGGAGGTTATCCATGGTGATCTGATGGGACCAACCGCGACTACTAGCCTCGGTGGGAGCAGGTACATGCTAGTCTTGATTGATGACTTCTCAAGATACACTTGGGTGTATTTCTTGAAGGAGAAGTCTGAAGCCTTCCGGTTGTTTGTGGAGTTCAAGGAGCTGGTGGAGGGTCGGCTTAACCTGAGGATTAAAAAGCTTAGAACTGATAATGCCAGAGAGTTTGTCTCCTCCGAGTTTTCTAACTTTTGTAGGAAGCATGGAATCCAGAGGGAGCTCACTTGTGCTCATACTCCACAACAAAATGGAGTAGCGGAGCGGAAGATCCATCATCTGACGGAGACTTGCAAATGTTGGCTTCATGCCAAGAGTATCACAAGGTCCTTCTGGGCAGAGGGAATGTCTTGTGCTACATATATCATCAATCGGATGCCTCTAAGTCCGATCAACATGAAGTCTCCCTTCGAGATGTTGCTGAAGGAGAAGCCAAGTGTGGAACACCTTCGGGTGTTTGGATCAACTTGCTATGTGCATATTCCTGATGCTCTAAGGACTAAGCTTGATGCAAAGGCAAGGAAGCTTGTCTTTGTTGGCTATGATGAGCGGAAGAAGGGATGGAGATGCTTGGATCCGGTGATGAAGAAGTTCGTGGTGTCAAGAGACGTTGTCTTTGACGAACTGACGTCATATGGAGGAAGCTCGGTTGAGCTACCGGAGAGCAAGGTTGATGAAGGTCTGGAGGTGGCTGAGGTTGCTGATCAAGTGGAGCTGGCTATGTCAACAGCAACTCCAGTTACTTCAAGTTCTAGAGGAGAAGCTTCTGGGTCAGGAAGCAGGGGGAGCATTGCTCCAAGCATGTTGGAGAGCAGAGGTGAACCAGAAGAAGCAGCGGAGGTGGTGAGCAAGGAGCAGCCTCTTCGGAGATCAAAGAGGGTGATCAAGCCTCCAGCTCGCTACTGTGAAGGAAACACCGTGAGCTATGTCTCATGTTTCTTTGCGGGTCCTCTTGATGAGCGAGAGCCTGCTAGCTTCAATGAGGCCACTGGAGTCAAGGAGTGGGAATATGCCATGAGAGAGGAGATGGATGCTCTCAAGAAGAATGAAACTTGGGATCTTGTGCCCAGAGTTGATGGCATTACTCCGGTGACTTGCAAGTGGGTGTTTAAGTTGAAGAAGAAGGCGGATGGGAGCATTGAGAGATACAAGGCTCGTCTGGTGGCTCGGGGATTCTCTCAACAGTATGGAGAAGACTATGAGGAGACGTTCAGTCCTGTTGCAAAGATGACTTCAGTTCGGATGGTGATTGCATTGGCTGCTTGCCAAGGATGGAGGATGTGGCAGCTTGATGTAAAGAATGCCTTTCTTTACGGAGAGATTGACATGGACATCTTCATGGATCAGCCTCTTGGATTCGTTTCTGAAGTTCATCCGGATTACGTCTGCAAGCTCAGGAAGGCTCTCTACGGGTTGAAGCAAGCTCCTAGAGCTTGGTATGGGAAGATAGCAGAGTATCTGCAATTCTGCGGATACCTGGCTACAAACTCGGACTCTAGCTTGTTTATCATAAAGAAGGGGGAGCTTCAAGTCTTTGTCTTACTGTACGTTGATGATATGATCATCACGGGGAATTCTGAAGAAGAGGTAGCTAGGCTCAGAGCTGAGCTAGCTATTCGCTTCGAGATGAAAGACCTGGGAGAGCTTCATCACTTTCTTGGTCTCGAAGTGGAGAGGAAGGAAAGTGAGTTACTCATCTGCCAGAAGGGATATGTTGAACGTATAGTGAACCGGTTTGGTTTGACTGAAGGGAAGACTTGCTCTACTCCTCTGGATCAAGGCCTAAAGCTTCGTCGAGATGAAGGAAGGATTCTTCCTGATCCTTTGGTGTTTAGAGCTCTTGTTGGGAGCTTGATCTACCTGACGATTACGAGACCTGATATAGCTTATGCTGTTGGTCGTGTAAGTCGGTTCATGGCAGAGTCAATGAAGTCTCATCTTGTAGCGGCAAAGAACATTCTGAAGTATGTCAAGGCAACTTCTGACATGGGACTTCTTTATAGAAGGGATGCGAGGATCTCTTTGCTTGGGTACATGGATGCTGATTATGGTGGTGACTCGGATGACCGAAGGTCAACTTCTGGTTATGTGTTCACTTGTGGATCAGCGGGCATTTCATGGTGCAGCAAGAAGCAGGACTCGGTATCCATCTCTACTACTGAAGCAGAGTACAAGGCTTCGGCCTTTGCTGCTCGAGAAGCCATTTGGCTAAGGAGGCTAGTAGAGGACGTCCATGAGGAAGTGCAAGGTCCTACCTTGCTCCGAGGGGATAATGAAAGTGCTCTCAAGCTGGTAACCAATCCAGTTTGTCATGCCAGGACCAAGCATATTGAGATCGATCACCACTTCATAAGGGAGAAGGTGCTGGAAGGATCTCTTGTGGTCGGTCATGTTCGGAGTGAAGATAACCTTGCTGACATCTTCACCAAGTCGCTAGCGAAGGGGCCTTTTCAGCGATTACGTGGTCTACTCGGCCTGATCACCACTTCTCACTTCAAGGGGGAGTGTTGAAATTGGTGAAGTGAAAGTGGGTGGTCGGGCAGTTCGGGCAGATTAGGCGGACTGACCGCGCGGACTGGTTCTTAGTCCGGCGGGTTGGTGGTTGGTGACCTGCGATTGCTTCTGCGGGCTGTGTTGCGGACGGAGCGGACTGCGCGGACTGGATTGAGTCCGGCAGTATTGTGTTCTGGTGATGCGCGCGGCCTGTGCGGACTGGGCTTGGAGTCCGCACTTTTCTTTGAAGTTGCGGTAAGCCGCGGTCTGGGCTTGGAGCTGGCGGACTGGTTTGGTATCCGCCGAGCTCGTTATCATTTCTGGACTTGCTCTTGTGGAGTTCAGGGTTTTCGTAGTGTCCGCTGTGACCGGGCCTTTGTGCCAGTAGTCGCGGACTGCGCGAGATGGAGTTGGTTTTCGTAGTGTCCGCAGTGACCGGGCGGTGTGCCTGTGGTCTGGACATTGCGAGCTTGGCTGTTGTCCGCAGTATCCGCTGTGACCAGGCGGGTTGCCTGTGGATGCGGACTGCCATGAGCTTCTCGCCATCTCGCCATGTCTTGCTTGCCTTGTTCGGGCGGACTGTGCGGATTGTCATTGTTAGCTGCGACCAAGGGGCGGTGTCTCTATCTCATAGGGTGGTGACCACACTCCTCACCTGGCCTATAAATAAGACCCCCCTGACATGCCATTATCATCAGAGTGAATAGTAAGTGAGCTTGTGCATAGGCTGCGGACTGTGTTTGCTTATCCGCGCGGGCTGTTTGCTTAATTGGTTTCTGTGTGCAGGTGGCGCGGCTAGCAGTGTTGAACCAGGAGTTTGGTTCTGACCTCTGTGGAGTTTGCGGGCTGCATTCGGCGGTTTCGAGCATCAGCTTTTATCTCAAGTTCTTCTCTGTCCGCGCGACCTCGCGGTCTCTGCGGATAGGCGGTGTGTTCCTCTATTCAGCAGCAGTTCAGCGAATAACGGGTTGTCCGCGCGACCTCGCGGTCTACGCGGACTCCGTGTTGTTTTCGGCTTCAGCAGCTTGACGGTTTGTGCGGACTCGGCAAGCTGGCGATCTCGGCGGACTCGGCGGTCTCACTGTTCTGTCCGCCCGGCTTGTTATTTCTGTTTTTTCTTATACTGGCGAAATCATGTCTCGCCACGTATGCCTCGCCTTGTAAAGAAGATTAATAAAATTTTGATCTGCTTGCTTCTGTCTATGTTTTTGGTTATCTGAGTTGCTTCCTGCTTTCCGCGGTTCAAGTTGTGATTTGGGTAGTGCCGAAGATATTGATTTGGTGTTTGGGCTACCTTGTTGATCAACTTGAGAAAATTCAACAGATACTACGTACCAAACCTAGTGCGCATGAACAACAGGGACAATCCAAAATTTTGACAAGATATTTTATAAAGAAGATTTTTTTGGAGACTAATAAAGAAGGATATTGAAAATATTTTTATAGACTTTTATACTTAGAAAAATAAGGAGAAAATTCAGGAATTTTTTTGTAATTTTCTGCAGAAATTTATTTTTGGATTTTGCTATTTGCAGACCAAAAAAAAATTCTGAATTTTGTTGTCTAATTCGAAACGTGCACGACCAAGTGTGGGTCGACGACCTAATACAGGAAAGCGTAAGAATGGTGTCGATTGAGAAATCAACACAACCTCCCTCATATACCAAAATTGATGTAGGGCCGTCCTAAGAGCCTACACGTATGACGTCGAGGGTTCTCTCGCCACAATAAACAATCTCGTTCTACACGCTAACGAAATGCAGCAGTACCAATTAAATTATTTATCTCACGCGCCAACGTTCGGTTAGCCAATCCGATAGAGATCGAACCACGCCTAGAGGCCGAGATGTTGGAACACCCTATTACTATTTGGATCAGGATGACTATATTTCTATAGGGATTTTGTGTTATGACCTCCTTGTTGTTATAAAGGTTACATAGGCTAGTTAGAGTCGACTTCAGCTCGACGCAGAGTCGACCTCAGCTCGACGCAGAGTCGACCTCAGCTCGACGCAGAGTCGATCTCAGCTCGACGCAGAGTCGACCTCAGCTCGACGTGGAGTCGACCTCAGCTCGACGTTCCGTCGAACCCAGTTCTGCTTACAGAAAACACTCTCTGGACGACGTGTGTCGTGCTCAGATCGACGTTTTACTGTGAGCTCGACGTTTTCCAGACTTCCGTCAGTTTTGAATAGGAATTCAAATTCCTTCTGTCAGTCAATTAATGCTGAAGATTTATTGGCCGTTACAGCATATCTGGTGCATGGCTCAAGGAATTTTCTAAGGAATGTCTGCCTGACATTTCCTTTGAGGCATGGACATTTAAGGAAAGCATTTAATGCTGACTGCCAACGGCTATCAAAGAAAAAGGAAGAAGAAGACTCAGATATATTATTCATTCAGCTAGACAGAGAGACATAGAACAACAATACAGAACTTCAGCTGCTCTCTCTCTGTGATATTGTTTTGAAAGCTCACTCACAGGAATTCTGATTGCTTCAGACATAACCATCCAACTTTCTTGGATCATCCCTTGCTGGAGCAAATCAGATCTTTGAAGACCTGTCACCCTTGTGCAGAGCTCTCCTTCCTGAACTACTTCTTGATCTCAGGGGGAGCTTTGACAACATCTACAGATCCACTTTGCTTCTCTCTACTTGTTGATAGAGAAGACAACTTCACCCCTTTTTCTTTTTCTTTCTGTACAGGGTTTTAACTCCCTTCAAAAGTTACTTTTGGTTTTGCTGAAACCTGGTCAAAATCAGCTCCTTTGGTTTGTGAGAACCTGGTCAAAAACTCTCTGGTGCTCACGACACCTGATCAACTCTTCTTGAAGTGGATTCCTATCAAGGGTGATAGAAGAGTGGACTACCCAGGATTTTGGGGAACCACTATAGCTCCTTGTGTCGTCTGGATTGCTTGTTTCTTTGTGTTTTGCTTTGTGCTGTGAATTTCTTTTTACTCTGATTATTTGCTATAGCACCATACACTAAGTAAATCTAAACTTTCTCTCCACTCAAGTTTTTATTTGCAAAACTATTTTAAATAACTCTATTCACCCCCCTCTAGAGTTAGGATTGATCTTATCCTGCACTTTCAATTGGTATTAGAGGGAGGTTGATCATTCATACAGGCTAACACCTGGATCAAAAGATCTCTGATAAGATCATTTCTCTCAAAAGGGATATTTCTTTTAGTTTTACTTATCTTTAAAACTCATGGCACAAAACAAGGACTTTGCTAGCACCAGACCTCCTATATGTAATCTCTCTAAGTTTGCACTATGGAAAGCAAGGATTAAACTTTACATGAATTCATTTGATGAGGACATCTTTAATTCTGTGTTGACAGATTGTCCAAGGCCTCCCACAGAAACAAGTACATCAGCTGTTCCTCCTCCTTCAGGAACTGATGCTGACATAAAGAAGTGGAAGGCAGCAGATGCTAAAGCCATGAACATCTTGTCTCAAACCATATCAGATGACATTTTCCAGAAAGTAGCTGAATGCAATACTGCCAAAGAGATCTGGGAAAAACTTTCAGAAATTGTATCAGGTTCTGCAGATGAAAGAAAGGATAGGAGATCCTACCTCATCACCCAGTATGAGAACTTCAAAAAGGCAGAGTCTGAGTCAGTTGCTGACATGTACAACAGACTGAGCCTAATCATCAGTGAGCTTAGATCACTAGAAAAGGACATATCTCTCACTGAGATAAATGACAAGATACTGACTTGTTTCCCTAGCTCTTGGGATTCAAGAATCTGGTCAATTAAAGATGGAAGGAATGTATGTGAGTTATCCACAGAAGCCCTTCTAGGAAAGCTCAAGAGTTATGAGCAATTCATGAAGAAGAGAGAAGAAGAGCAGAAGATATCCACACCAACTGAAAAGGTTGAGAAAACCATTGCCTTCAAGGCACAGGAAGAACAACCTAAAGAAAAGGTGTTGGGAGATGAAGAGCTTATGAGCCTACTTGTCAAAAGGTTCAATAAGCTGAATAAAAAGAACTTCAGAAGATGGTCATCCAAAGACAAAGACAAGCCAAGGTATGACAGATCTACTAATAAAGATGTTATCTGTTTTGGCTGCAGGAAACCAGGACACATTGTCCCCAATTGTCCAGAAAATCAAGATAAGGACAGAAGGGACAAGAAGGAAAGAAAAGATAAAAGGAAGGATAAGGAGTCAAGGAAAGACCATGACAAGCCTTCCTCCAGCAACAGCAAGCACACCAGAAAAGGATTTGTGGCTGAATCCTGGAGTGACTCTGATGAGTCTGATTCATCATCCAGCTCTAGTGATGATGAGGATGATGCAGAAGAAAAAGGATTCTGCATGATGGCCATCAATGCATCTCAAAAGAACATTGATTCAGAGCCTGATGCTGACTACCTATCTGATCAGGAAATTACTGAGGATCAGGTAATAGATTCATTTGATTTTACTTCTGATGAATTTAAATCTGAGTTCAAATCTATGTGCATTGACTTGATTGAATCTCAAAAGTTGATTAAAACTCTCAGAGAACAATTAATTGAATGCAAATCCATTAACTCAGATAATCTTAGACTCTTAGAAGAGTTGAAGCAGTGTGGGGAGGAGATAGCTTCACTGAAAGGTGAGCTATCTAAGGCCAAACAATTTGAAGAAACCCTTAATGGGAGAAGTATCAAATTAATGGACATCACAAGTACAGTGAACTCAAGATTGAATGGTACACTGGGCTTGGGTGCTTCATCCAGCCAACCCATAGTGCTGACAACTCCAATCAAATTTACCAGTGACAAAGGTAAAGGAGTCTTGATAGTGGCTAGGAAGAATGCTGACTTAACCCAGGAAACTGGACAAGAAGCGTCGAACGAAGCTCGACGGACGTCGACCAGAGCTCGACGTAATCGCAAGAAAACGTCGAACTCAGGTCGACGCCTTCTATCCTCTGAACAAAGCAAGCCTTCGCCGTCGAATGGAGCTCGATGCACTCACCAGAGTCCGTCGACCGAAGCTCGACGTGCGTCGAGCCAAGTTCAGAGCAAAAGTCAGTTCTCAGGGGTTAATTCAAAATTCAATTCCAGCTCCACATCTCATCACTTTAACCCTTATGCTGAATGGATCATACCTCCTAGGAGATATCATCCTGTAGGCTATAAGAGTCAACCTGAGATGTCTTTTATTTCAGAATTTAAAGGATATCAAGAAAGGCCCAAGGTAAACTGGGTCAAAAACAATTGATTTGTTGTATGTGCAGATAAAGACCTATCCAAGTGAGAACCAGCAGTGGTACTTGTATAGTGGGTGCTCAAAGCACATGACTGGCAATAAGGAGAACCTTGTGTCCTTCAAAGCTAAACATGGACCCAAAGTAATCTTTGGAGATTCAAACTTTGGACAAACAAAAGGCTATGGCCAAGTCAAGATAGGGTCAATCACATTTAAGAAAGTGGCCTATGTGGAAGGACTAAAGCACAACTTAATCAGCATCAGCCAGCTATGTGATGCTGGTTATCAGGTTTGGTTTACCAACTCAGCATGCAATATTGCATTAAACAACAACATTGTTTTAATTGGTAATAGACAAGATAACATATACCTAGTTGATTTCAATTCATCTAAAGTAGATATATGTTTATTTAACTCCCTTAGCAAACCTAATGAACTTTGGCATAAAAGACTAGGACATGTGAACCTTAGAACCATTGCTAAGTTATCCCAAGACAACCTTGTTAGAGGACTACCTTCTGGTCCCTACAAGAAGGAAGGACTTTGCAAGGCCTGTCAGTTAGGCAAGCAAACTAAAAACAGTTTCAAGTCACTTAATAAGAGTGACTCACCTAGAATTTTGTACTTATTGCACATGGACCTCTTTGGACCAATTAATGTACAAAGCCTAGGAGGGAAATCTTATGCTCTAGTAGTTGTAGATGACTTCTCAAGATTCACTTGGGTGTTCTTTCTGAGGAAGAAGTCTGATAACTTCAAGATTTTGACAGATTTTCTCAAAGGCATACAGATTGAGTTCAATACTCACATTGCCATGATCAGAAGTGATCATGGGACAGAGTTTGATTCTCTTCTTATGCTAGAGTTCTGCCAGAAGGAAGGTATCAGGCACACTTTCTCAGCTCCAAGAACTCCTCAACAAAATGGGGTAGTTGAAAGGAAAAACAGAACCCTTATTGAATCTGCCACAACATTGTTGACAGATGCTCACCTTCCTCTAACCTTTTGGGCAGAGGCTGTGAACACCTCCAACTATGTTTTGAATAGAAGCCTGATACACAAACTAAAGGGTAAGACTCCCTATGAGTTACTCAAAGGGAAGAAACCTAAAGTAAATTATTTCAAAATTTTTGGTTGCATTTGCTTCATTCACAATAATGACAAGAAATACCTAGCTAAATTTGAAGCCAAAGCTGATGAAGGAGTGTTTCTGGGATACTCCATGACTAGCAAGGCTTATAGGGTTTTTAACAAGTGCTCAAATAAAATTGAAGAATCCATGCATGTTACATTTGATGAAACTAACATGTCTTATAAGGAGAAGGAGACTTCTACCATAAGCAATTTGCAGGAACATTCAATTTCAGAAAATCTGAAGCAGCTTACCATCACAGACAAAGGGTCATTACCTTCAACAATTCAGCAAGACACTGAACTCAGTGACAATGAAGAGGAATCTCAGGGTTTGGAAAGCTCAAATGGTCAACAAATTGAAGAACCAGTTGTTGTTCCACAAGAGGAAACAACAACACAGGTTGATGCACCATCAACACCCCTTGTTGATTTAGTAACAGCAAGAGATCACCCAATTTCACAAGTAATTGGAGATATCTCAGTAGGTGTGCAAACAAGGAATCAAGTTAATCAAAATATTATGCACACTTGCTTTCTTTCTCAAATTGAGCCTCAAACCATACAAGATGCAGAGCAAGATCCAAACTGGATCATTGCAATGCAAGAAGAGTTGAATCAATTTGAAAGGAATAAAGTTTGGGAATTAGTACCAAGACCAAGAAACCAGCAAATTGTTGGAACCAAATGGGTATTCAGGAACAAGTTGGATGATCAAGGAATAATTGTGAGAAACAAGGAAGACTTGTTGCACAAGGATATTGCCAAGAAGAAGGAATTGATTATGACCAAACCTTTGCACCAGTTGCAAGGTTGGAGGCCATAAGAATCTTTCTTGCATATGCAGCTCACAAGAGATTCAAGGTATATCAGATGGATGTCAAGAGTACTTTTCTCAATGGATACATCAAGGAAGAGGTTTATGTAAAGCAACCTCCAGGTTTTATCTCTCCAACCTTTCCTGATCATGTTTTTAAACTGCATAAAGCTTTATATGGTCTCAAGCAAGCCCCTAGAGCATGGTATGAGACCTTAGCTTGTTTTTTGTTGGAAAATGATTTTAAAAGGGGTAGAGTAGACCAAACTCTCTTTGTTAGAACTCATAGGTCCCATACCCTACTAGTACAAGTTTATGTAGACGATATCATATTTGGATCTACTGATTCAAACTTATGCAAAAAGTTCTCACAACTTATGCACTCAAAGTTTGAAATGAGTAGCATGGGTGAGCTTGCTTTCTTTCTAGGATTGCAAGTTAAACAACATGTGGATGGCATTTTCATTTCTCAAACCAAGTATGCAAGAGAACTGGTTAAGAAATTTGGAATGTCTGAAGCATCCTCTATGAAAACACCTATGCCTACAAATGCTGTTTTAGATGCTGATGAATCTGGAAAACCAGTTGATCAGACAAGCTATAGAGCAATCATTGGCTTATTACTTTATCTAACAGCTACTAGACCAGATATAATGTTTGCCACATGCATTTGTGCTAGATTCCAAGTAAGCCCTAGAGAGTCCCACCTCACATTAGTTAAGAGGATTCTTAGGTATGTAAAAAGTTGTCCTAATCTAGGTCTCTGGTATCCACATGACTCAGGATTTGATCTAACTGGATTTTCAGATTCTGATTATGCTGGATGTAGAGTAGACAGGAAAAGCACCAGTGGAACTTGTCAATTCCTTGGTAATAGACTTGTCTCCTGGTTCTGTAAGAAACAAACCTTTGTGTCCACATCAACTACTGAAGCTGAATACATGGCTGCAGGCAGTTGTTGCTCACAGATTTTGTGGATTCAAAACCAGCTCCTAGACTATGGCTACAACTTAGAGATGTGTAAAATCTTTTGTGATAATACCAGTGCAATATCAATTGCTCAAAATCCAGTTCTCCATAGTTGGACCAAGCACATAGAGATCAGACATCACTTCTTAAGGGATAATGTAGAAAAGAAGAAAATTGCACTAGAATACATTTCCACTAAACTACAAAGAGGAGATATTTTCACCAAGCCCTTGGATGAAAAGAAGCACTTCTTCTTCCTCAATCAGTTGGGAATGCTAGATGGAGACAGCATAAATTAAAACTCCAAGATTTTGAAACCCCTAATTAACAGGAATAGGAAAAATTTCATTTTAAAATTCCTCTGTCTGAGTGGTTTCTTTGAGCTCTGAACTAAGCTCGACGCTGCGTCGAACGGAGATCGACGGTCCGTCGCCCTCAAAAGCGTCGAACGTCGAACTCAGCTTCTAGCGTCGAACTAAGTTCACAGCTCCCTGGCTTCTTGAGTTTCTCTCTCTCCGGTCGACGTCTTCGTTCAACGTCGACCTGAGCTCGACGTATAGCATCAGCCCAAGCGTCGAACGTCGACCTAAGCTGCACGCTGTTGAGTCGTTTCAGTTCTCCTAGAGCCTTAGAGCGTCGAACTGAGCTCAACGTTCTTTCCTTTTCCGCGTCGAACCCTAAGTATAAAATCATTTTTCTCCGTCGTTCGCAGTTGCGCTTTCATATTTTCTGCTCAAGCTTTCTCCCTCCAAATACTTTACTCTTGATCTTGGAAGGTATTTTTTTTGCAGGAAAATGGCAATCACTGCAGGTGCTTTGGCGGCCATGAAGTTCGATTCAGGCTTCGACATCGACTTCGACTCATTTGATGGATCACCACAGTACTTTCTGGATATTCTGGAACTTTTCAAGGAGCAGCACCTGGTCAACTTTATGTCAACCAGGATCCCTCTTCCAGAGTCGGAAATCAAAGAATGGACCCTTACAGCAGTTAACTCAGATAATAATACATTGACCAGGCAAATTTCAGGGAATGAGGTAGCTATATCACCCCAAATCATCTCAGAAGTTTTCAGTTTTACTGCTGGAGATGATGGAATAGAACTCTCTGTGGAAGAGTATGCTTTGATGCTGGACAGGATGGGACATGCTGCTGGTAATCCCTCTAAACTCCTAAAAGTTAACCTAGCTATTGAGTATAGGTTGTTAGCAGACATCACAGGCAAAGTAATCTGTGCAAAGAGGACTGCACATGATGCCATTACTAGGCATCAGTTTTGCCTTATGGCTGCAATCTTGGATAAGAAACATCCCAACTGGGGATTGTTTGTTTTTGAAATGATTAAGAAGAAATTGGATAAGAACTCTGTCCACTTTGGAAGGGTTCTTGGGTTGATTCTGAACCACTGCTGCCCCCAGCTGCTTGTGTCCTCAAAGAAGCACATCAATGCTTCCAAGAGGCTCACTTGTGCACTGATTGGCAAGTGGGACAGAAAAATTATGAATCCCAGGGCAGCAGCAGCAGCAATGAGGACTTCTGCAGACACCAGGACTGTAGAGGTCACTCTCCCTCAGTCCACTGGTCCAGAAGCAGGGACTTTGCCATCTCCCTCCCTCTCCCTCCCAGCCACCTTCATCCCCTCAACAACAATCCTCTCATCCACTCAACCCATACCTTCATCCATCTCTATTATTGCATCCTCCCTTCCACCACACACAACTTTCCTTCCCATAAGCTTGGATTCCTCATCTCATGAGGACCTCTTCTCCTTTGACATTCATGAAGACTCCTTCATGGATGCCTCTACCTCCTCTCCTCATGACTTCCACCATTCATCAACTTTTTCAGAACTGCTCTTTTCCTCCATCCATGAACGAGTTACCCTTCCCTTGTCAGCACCACCCACAACATCTTCTACATTTACATTTTCTGCTACTCCCTCTACCTCTACTCAAGTCCCACTTGAGCAAGTAGCTCTCCTACCCTTGGCCAATCAGATTTTTGACAATTTGGCCCCTAGGCTCTCCTCCCTCTTGGATGCCAAGCTAGCTCCTCTCCTCCTTTCCCTGAGAACTCTCTCTGCCTCTGTCTCCTCCCTCTCCTCTCATCTGGCATGCCCTTCTTCTGGGGGCCTAGAGTCAGCTGCCACTGATTCTAGGCAGGGGGAGATGTCAGCAGAAGAAGAGCTGCATCCTTCATCAGTTCAGTTTGTACAGACTTGTTCAGAGACAGTCTCAGCAGCAGAAGTTCAGATAGCATCTGAGGCTCCTCCTCAAAATTCAGAACAGCTTCAAGAAGACCTGTCTAGGGCTATTATCCCTTTTCAGAAGACCCTGATCCCTGATGTAGCAGTGGTAGCAGTGGCTCCTGCTAGTGATGAAGTTGAAATAATAATAGCTGCTGAAACTTCAGGTGAAGAAATTGAGACACCTGATGCAGTTGAGACCCTTGTCTCCCAAGGCCTTCAGGAACCAGCCTCTTCAGTCTCTATGGCTCCTGAGGCTATTCCCTCTCCTGCAGTGGTAGACTCCTCCTCCCCTCAGACAGCAGATCTTCCTCCAGTCACCTCCTCAGCAGCTCCAGCCTCCATCACTTTTCCTATCTCCAAAAGAAAGTACATAGATCCCTATGATGAATCTCAGAGTTCAGAAGATGAGTTTGCTACTGATTCTGATGACTCCTCTGCAACCATTGCAAGGAAGAGGAAAGCAAGATCAAAAGCTTTGAAAAGAGTTCCAATGGCTAGAGCTACAGACCATGACATCCCCTACTACATCAAATACAACTGTGAAATTACAGAGCCATGGATGCAGTATTCTCAAAATCAAAGAAAGGCAATGAAGAAGAAAAGAAAGTTCAATGAAGGCCCCACCAAGCCTGTCCATCAGCCTCCACCTCCACCTCCTCCAGATGCAGGTGCCGGTGCAAGTCTATCTTCCAATCCAGCCCCATCATCTCTACATGGAAAGACCTATCAATCAAGAAGATCCCAAGGAGATAGTCAGCAAAGGGGAAATCAGCAAAGAGGACACAACAGAGGCAGGCAGTCCAGAGGAAGATCAGGTTCTCAACCTTATCAAAGGGGAAGATCCATTGATCCAACCTCTGGTCCCTATCCTTACAGACCTAGAGCTGACCTCACCCCAAGAACTACCCAAGAACTCTCCTCCAACAGATTTGAACCAGCAGTACCTTTTGAAGATCCCACCAAAACTCCAGCTTACTGGAAAGCTAGAATGACTGAGATGGCTGCTCTAAATGAGATTAACAAAGCTAGAGAAAGAGGTCTGGACACCTCTCACATCAACACAATGTCAGACCAAAGGAGAGAGGAATTGGAAAAATATAATTCAAAGAAGTTCTTTGACTCAGACAGATATATACAACTCCATCCTGCAGCTGTACCACCTAGTGCAAGAGATCAGAAATCCTTAGGTGCAGCTGATGATTACAGATCCAAGAAGGAGGCTTCAAATCCTAATAGAGAAATTATCTTCAAGAAAGGTGATCAAGACAAAGCCCCACAGGAAAAGTAAAGTAAGGTGTTTTAATTCTTTCTATCTGCTGGACACAGGACATTTAAACATTACTGTTGCTATATAGTGTTATATATATGCTGCTTTTTATTCTGTCATATGTCTGGTTGTATTGTATTGTATTTTTGCTTTACTTCTCTTTGAATCCCTAAATTCATGTAAATAGTAATCCTAATCCAAATAGGGGGAGATTGTTGGAACACCATATTACTATTTGGATCAGGATGACTATATTTCTATAGGGATGTTGTGTTGTGACCTCCTTGTTGTTATAAAGGTTACATAGGCTAGTTAGAGTCGACTTCAGCTCGACGCAGAGTCGACCTCAGCTCGACGCAGAGTCGACCTCAGCTCGACGCAGAGTCGATCTCAGCTCGACGCAGAGTCGACCTCAGCTCGACGTGGAGTCGACCTCAGCTCGACGTTCCGTCGAACCCAGTTCTGCTTACAGAAAACACTCTCTGGCCGACGTGTGTCGTACTCAGATTGACGTTTTACTGTGAGCTCGACGTTTTCCAGACTTCCGTCAGTTTTGAATAGGAATTCAAATTCCTTCTGTCAGTCAATTAATGCTGAAGATTTATTGGCCGTTACAGCATATCTGGTGCATGGCTCAAGGAATTTTCTAAGGAATGTCTGCCTGACATTTCCTTTGAGGCATGGACATTTAAGGAAAGCATTTAATGCTGACTGCCAACGGCTATCAAAGAAAAAGGAAGAAGAAGACTCAGATATATTATTCATTCAGCTAGACAGAGAGACATAGAACAACAATACAGAACTTCAGCTGCTCTCTCTCTGTGATATTGTTTTGAAAGCTCACTCACAGGAATTCTGATTGCTTCAGACATAACCATCCAACTTTCTTGGATCATCCCTTGCTGGAGCAAATCAGATCTTTGAAGACCTGTCACCCTTGTGCAGAGCTCTCCTTCCTGAACTACTTCTTGATCTCAGGGGGAGCTTTGACAACATCTACAGATCCACTTTGCTTCTCTCTACTTGTTGATAGAGAAGACAACTTCACCCCTTTTTCTTTTTCTTTCTGTACATGGTTTTAACTCCCTTCAAAAGTTACTTTTGGTTTTGCTGAAACCTGGTCAAAATCAGCTCCTTTGGTTTGTGAGAACCTGGTCAAAAACTCTCTGGTGCTCAAGACACCTGATCAACTCTTCTTGAAGTGGATTCCTATCAAGGGTGATAGAAGAGTGGACTACCTAGGATTTTGGGGAACCACTATAGCTCCTTGTGTCATCTGGATTGCTTGTTTCTTTGTGTTTTGCTTTGTGCTGTGAATTTCTTTTTACTCTGATTATTTGCTATAGCACCATACACTAAGTAAATCTAAACTTTCTCTCCACTCAAGTTTTTATTTGCAAAACTATTTTAAATAACTCTATTCACCCCCCTCTAGAGTTAGGATTGATCTTATCCTGCACTTTCACGAGATCTGATCAAGCTAAAGGGATGAATATTCGCGTCCGTGCGAGCGATGTTGTACCAAAGAAAGATCCACCAATAAAAACACCGATTCGAAAACGGTTGATCTTTCCCCAACAAGAAATAACTATGATCGCCAATCCTTCCGAGAGTATTCAAAAATTAAAATGAAAGATCTACAAATCTATTAAGAAAAATCAGCGAAATTTTATTCCGTTTCAAAAGTCTCGCAAAAATCATCCACCACACAAAATAATCTAGAAGAGAAAACTCTTGAGTAGAAATTTCATTACCCCTCTCAGAATAGTAGATCCGAGATATTGGATCCACTAGATATGATCGCTCACCTTTGTTCTCCACGGACGTGCTCCAAGGATGAAGAAACCCGACCGTCTTCCCCGCTTATGCACCGTGAAGTTTCACCCGAATACTTGGATTCTTGCACTCCACTTGACTCCACCAAGGGTGGCCGGTTTGGATGAAAGTGGGGAGTGAATCTCGTCGAGGGAATGGGTAGAAGGAGGGTTGAAGAAGTATAGAGGAGATGGGAGAGAGAGGGAGGCCGAACCCTTTCGAGGAGGAGGATTTCCAAGAGATGAAAAGGGGGGCGGAGGAAATTAGGAGGAAGAGAGGAGGGAAGATTAGGGTTAGGAATAAGCCTTGTTTTAGCATGATATAATCTAAATTTTATTAAGAGTCGTAGCCTTATATAGGCCTTACAACACAAGCGCTATTAGCAATCCAAAATTAGTGCTAGATGCACACCAAGAGTTCAAAACAAAAATACAAGCGATAATAAAAATCAAACCATAACTAAGCAATCATAAAAAGATAATAATTAATTCTTGCGGCGTGGACAAAGATTGTAGCCGTGGCCGCCACGGCGCCGCAAGTCTTTAGCCGGAAGGCCACCATCATCATCATCATCCGCCATAACTCCATGATCAACCAATGCGCCATGCACGTCATCTTCATCATCAAGTTGGCCATCCTGGTGGCGGTCGCCATTACATACCAATTTATATGATAGGGTGTCAGTTTTCTAGCAAGCTTGTATATATCTTTAGAATAAAAACCTTAACTTATAATCACGCTCACGCGAGCTTATAAACCAAGGGGTCGTTTTGCTGGGCCTTTTGTATAAAAAGTTTCATACCAATTTATAGAATAGGTGTCAAAGGTTAAATGAAATCGTTATGCTATGACATGCAAGTATGCTATGATGTGAATCATGCAAGTGCAACACACCCACTCGACTCTGTGCACACAGATCTTTAGTTCCCCCTTTCGGGAGCTGAACCTCCCAGGATACCTCCGTAGTGGCAAATAGAAGCGGTGGGTTGGGCCTCGCCCACCTCTAAGTCGATAATAGCACTATTAGTCGGACCTATCGTATGCCTCGATGCTGGTGCACTAAGCGGAGCTCCTACCTACTCTTTGTCGGCTGGTCCACCGGACTTAATTTGGCGAAGTGCCAAACCACACTTTCCGAGTAAACGTATTGGCATCGGTGCATCGACCCTCCTACACCGAATACCCACCATATTTTACTTTATGCACATACAACCTTTTGTATTAGCTACCGAGCCAAAGCTCCCTGGACCATCCCATCCGTCACAAACAACAACCGAGCCAATGCTCATCAAGCCAACCTGCCCATCACCAAAACCACCGAGCCTACTCCCCGAGTGATCAAACATAACACCCCGAGACATCAAGGTGGGTGAAAGTGAATTCCTAGTTATAAGAGTTACTCTTGTAGTTTATTTTTCCTAGAGTTTAGGTTAGCCCAGGACTTCCCAAGGCATACCCCTTGAAGGGTTCTCCAGGGCACTAGGAACTATGATGGGCTGAAGTCTAAAGCTCCTTTTCACAAGGCACTTATTATTATTGGTTAATACTTGATTCCCGATCACTTTAGTTTTACACTGGTTCTAACCCAAATGTGTTTTGACTCTGTCTCTCCCTTTATAGGAAAGACGATCTTTCGTCGATCCCGAGCACCACCTAATCTTAGACAACTCTATAACCTACTCATCCCAACATTCGAATGGTCTACTCCAATCCACTTTAATAAAATCAGTAAACATAAATCCAATCTTCCTACGTCCATTCCCCATATTAGCACGACCTCCGCAGTTTTACTAAATGCAAACCACCTTATGCTATATGACGTGCATGATAGGAGGTACTCTAAATCCTCATCCAAACAACCTAAGATTATTAATGGAGACCTATCATGATATTTATAGCCTAAATCCAGAAACTTGGAATTTTCCTAATTTATCTAACATTTTATTTATTTATCCTAAAAAATCCAAATGCCCTAGTTTGAATATAAAGTGGCCATTGAAGTCATATAAAATGCTCCATAAAATTATGATAAATACTAGGTAGCTAATTAATAGTAAATTCAAGTCTCCCATTTTTTTAGGTTTTAATCCTCTGATCCATAATTTAAAATATAATCACATAGCTAACAGCTAAAGAAGCAAATGCAGTAAATAAGCTTCCAAAAATTATAAGAAAATTCAAGCATAACTAAAATGCAGTAAAACCACTCCTTACCAAGTTTCCAAATTTTCCTGTGAATAATGAACTCTAACTTTAATTTAGAATGATAATCCTCTTCCATAATTCAATGAAACAACTACTGAATATATTCATCTAAAATTATGATAAAATTTCTGTATGAGCATAATGCCCTATTATCACTAATGAACAAGTTTCTCAATTTTCTATAAAACATTGTGCTCTGAATCTAATATTGAACATATTTGCATATTTAAAATCTTGTGAAGCAAGTACTGAAAATATGCATCTAAAAAATATAATAGAAATCAGGTATGAGTATAATGACCAAAAACTTCCTGTGCCCAATTTTTACAATTCCCCAATTAATAGTGAGATAATAATAAACAAAAGAATATCAAGGCAAATCCATGTAATACAAAGGAGGTACTAAATATATTATTGCAATATTCCCAATAAAATTACCAGAGGCTCTTATTAACCCTACGACTACACTACCTAAGTTTCACAACTTTTCTTAAAATTTTGACAGCCCATCATACCATTATGAAATTTGTGACCTAAATAAGGGTTAGAGTTTTGAGGGGTTTAACTATCTCTAAATCCACTAATATTTCCACTAGATTACTTTAACCACCATAGGGTCCTCTCCACCAAATTTCAAGTCCATATAATGGCATTTGACCCTATGCCATTCTCAAACCCCCAAGGTCCAAACTTAGGTTTTGAACTTGGGTCCTAGGGCAATTCTACCCCAAACCATCCCATAACCCATATGAGGGTGTTAAATATCATGTCAAACCAGTGGCCCAAATTTCAGCCTCTGTTGAGGTGGTTTGGCCACCCAAACCCATAAGGTGCACTTTTGACCTAAATACCCCTTTTAGGGCAAAAGTAGGGTTTGCTCATTTCCCAACTAAATCAACTCTAAATGAGGTAAAAATTTATACAGAACATCACGATGACACTAAGGACCACTCACCAAAATTTGGGAGGGTTTGGAGGTCATTAGGTCTCCTAATTAATTTACCCTAGGATTATTAAATTTTTTCTAAAACTATAGAAACATTATCTCCAAAAATACCTATTTTTGGACAGGACCTAGGTACAAGTTAGGGTGACTCCCTATACAAATTTTAGATCATTTGAATAAGGGATGAACTATGGGCAGTCATTTTAGTCTCTGACTAACCCTAGGTATAAAACCCACCAAAATGAGTGCCCTTTGTCCTGTAAGACCCCATTTTTTTTCTTTTCAAACCCGGGGTCTTATGCCCAAAATCGCCGCTCTGCGGTGACACCAACACGCCATGGATGGTCGTCACTACATAACACCGATTTTGCCGGCCATATCGAATCATAACGCAGCAATAACATAAGAGTTTATAAAAATCATAACTCCAACATCAGTCCACATAAATCACATAAAAAGATAATCTCCCCGAAGGGAGTGTCCACAGAAAATCATCAGAGTATAAATAGTCTGGAAAAATAGGGCTCATGCCCGGTACATCAAATCCTCACTACAAGTTCACTCATCGCGGAAGCAAAACTATATAGCTACTAATGAATAGGGACTCACGGTCCCAGCGGTCTGAACTCCGAACTAGACTGTCCCGTCTCCAAGCGCACCGACCTCCGTGGTTGTGCCTCCATGCTCGGCTCCACGATCCCCTAGAATGATTTGGACAAACGTTTGTTAGTCTAAAAGACTAAATCCCATCATCCCCCACCCCTTCCCCATGCCCTAGGCACCGAGCGGAAAGGAAGAAAGGGTAGGTAAACATGGTGGAGAATACAAATATCAGATGGCGGCGGAACTAGTCTAACAATTATTTACAATAATATTTATAACAAATAACGAAATATGTAACCTTATAACTTATGCACATGCAAGATTATTATGTTTTCATCGAGCCAAAGTTCCCCGGACAATACCGTCCGTCATAATTACCTACCGAGCCGAAGGCTCACCGGACTATCCCGTCCGTCACCATTAACTACCGTGCCGAAGGCTCGCCGGACTATCCCGTCCGTCACCATTAACTACCGTGCCGAAGGCTCGCCGGACTATCCCGTCGGTTTCCACAACCACCGAGCCTACTGTCCAACCATCCTAATCAATCTAGCCTTCCCGTCACCGGGAGTGTGAAGGTGAATCCCTAGTTAAACCAGTTACTCTTTAAAAGATTATTACCTCTACAGTTTACGTTAGCCCAGGACTGCCCCCGGCATTCCCCGTGAAGGGTTCTCAAAGGGCACTAGGAACCAAGACGGCGGCATTACGGCCCGAAGTTCCCTTTCGCAAGGCACTTATTATTATTGGTTGTCTATCCTTTACCCAATCCCTTTTTAATGTTATAATGAATCTAACCCTAGTGTACTTGACTCTTCCACTCCTAGGGCAAGACGATCTTTCGTCTACCCCGAGCACCTCCTATGCTAGCCAAACACATCTTTACTCATCATAATCTCCAATGATGAATTCCATGCTCATTTTCCCATGCCTATAAGATACAAAACTCCACCCTTATATCCAAGTCCCATACTAACACTGTTCATGCCTTTTTCACACCAGACATACCCTTCAACCCTATAAGTTGCCCATGATAGAACGTCCATTAAATTCTCTTCCAAAACCCCTGGTAATAATTACTGGGAATCTACCATGTCATAATATGCCTAAATCCAGAAAATTATAATTTCCCTAATTAAATTGATAATTAATTAATTTTCCAAATAATTGACCATGGGTGATAATGAATATGAACTACATGATCTACTCAAGTATTGGTCATCCAAAAATTATAGTTACTGTATAACAGTGAATTATTACTAAATATTATCTCCCATGATTTTACAAATAGTATTTATCCTCTAATTAAATTATTCATCAAAATTCCACAATTCATATTTAATGAAGGAAGTACAACAATTAATCATCATAAAATTATGTAAAAATTACAGAGCCTTGGTAATCATCAGAAAAGTCCTCTGCCCAAAAATAATAATTTTATTTGCATTAAATATACCAAATTGAATTTATCTAAATTTTTATGGGCAATAACATTTAATGAAGCAACCCCTATATTTATAATTCAAATAATTCCACAAAAGTTCACAGAGATGTAATATAATATTAAAAATCCTCTGACTAAATTTCACAAACTTTAAATGACTGGTTACTTCATAAATAATTCCTAAGTAAAAATCTCTATTTGCTAATTTGTGAAGGAAGTACTCTAATTATTATCCCATAAATCATGATAAAATTTCCAGAGGTTTAATATATCCTAAAAACATGATGTACACAATTTCATTAAAATCTAAATCATATTACCACATAAATTATTTCTCCAAAGATTCTACGATTATGCACTTTTGTTAAGATACCCATATGAAAACTTATTTAAATTTCATGAAACAACAACTACTATTCAATATATCAAAATTAACATCCTCTATCATAATTTTACATGAACTTAAAATCATTTGACTCATCATCCATTCCATAAGATATAAAGACCTAATTTTGTATAATTAGAATTAAGTGATGTGACTAAGTACCCATACCATGAAACTCCTTCCTAGGGCATAATTCCACCCCTAGAACATCATGGACTAAACTCTAGATCCATACAAGGACATAAAACCCTATGTCCTTCACAAACCCCATAGTTCAACCCTTAAGGTTTGAACTTGGATCCTAGGGCAAACGCACCCCAAACCATCTCAAATTCCATGAGGGGGTGTTTTCTCTGTCCATGGGGCTCTGGCCAAAATCCCAACCCATTTGGGTGAGAATTGGACCCACCTTGCCCCAACAACCCCTTGCCCTAATTTTCCCCTTTAAGGACCAATCTTTGATCACATCAAAACCCAATCATTTCAAACCCAATTGGGCTGAAAGTTTTATCAGAGCTAAATGATAACCCTAAAAACATGCCTCCAAAATTTTGGAGACTTTTGAGGTGATTTGACCCTTTAAATAATTCCTACATGAATTATTAAATTTTAACAAAACTATAGAAAAATTATATCCAAAAATTCCCATTTTTGGATATGTTGTAGGGACAAATATAAATAGCCCCCACACCAAATTTCAGCTCGATTGGATGGCTGGATTGATGGGGGAACTCAAAACATTGTCTGATCAGCCCTAGGTATAGACCCCACCAAAATGAGTGCTGAGGTCAAACCTTATATCCAAATTGGTTTAAACCAATATTAAAATGAACTAGACTCAAAGGGCTACAATTTTCATATTAACCATTTTTCCTGTAGAGGTCTCTAAGTATTTTTAATATTTATTTTAAAACAAACCAATAACTGTTACAGAAAAAATATATTAATCTGGAAATCTAATATCAGATCTTGCCCGAATCTCAAAGCAAATCCGACGGCGCTCCGTCATCGTCTTCCTCCAGCCGACGGCGGCGATTCACCCGTCCTGGGTGATTTTGCGGGAGGTTTTCCCGGCCACCCGGCCACCTCCTCGGCCGACCACCACCACCACCACCTCCGGGGAGGTGGGGGGTACACCTACCGGTGGCACAGCCGCCGGAATAGTAGAATCCGGCCAACCCGAGAGGTCAATTTCCAGCCAATTTTCTCATTTTTTTCATATTGGATCGGGCTCAATTGAGCCCGATTCTTGTTCTAATTGATTCCTAGGATCTATACATGAGTAAAGAGGAGGAGGAGGACCTGAGTTGCGGCTTGTAGACGGGCTGAATTCCTCCTTGCCATTTTCGGCCACCAAGCTTGAGCTCCTCTCCAATTTCTACACCAACCTCTCTGGAATTAGAAAAGGAACGGGGGAAAAGCTTGCCCTTGCTCTGGTGAAGCTTCTTAATGAAGGAATTTGGGAGAGGAGAAGTGTAACTCCCCAATTTAAAATTTCCCCATTAATGGCCATTAAGCCTATTTTCAGTTTTTCCTCCAATTGGTGGGGCTGAGCCTCCCCCTTAGCTGGCCACCTTAGGGAAACTCTTCCCCTCCACCAGAGGAGTAAAAGCCCCATGATGGTGGGGGTTATGGAGCCTCCATGGCCATGATGGCCATTAAGCCACTCTTTCTCTCTCCTCCAAATTGGGGAAAATTTGAATTCCTCTCTCCTAGTCACCCCTTTCTGAATTTGGTGGGCCCAAACATGTCTCATTATTTCCTAAAACTCATGGGCCACACTACATGGGCTTAGCCCACTTGAAATGGGCTAGGTTAACCTTATAAAGCCACTTTCTCTCTCTTAAATTAATGGGGAAAATGCCATTTTTCTCTCTCCTAATCATCATGGATGATATTGCTGGTGGGTCCAGCCTAAATACACCCATTTTTAAACTCATCAAACAAGGTTAGCCCAAGTGGATTGAGCTTGGACTTGAGTTAGCCTATTTGGGCTAGTTTGACCAAATTAGGGCTTGGGTTGACTTTGGTCAATTTGGACACTTCACTTGCCCCCAATGGGTTCTTAGTGACCCTATGAACCACCTAAAAGGTTAAGGGTGGTGAAGTCCTGGGGACAAGATGGGGTCCATAAGTCAACCCTAAGTTAGGTAATTATCAAGTGTTATTTGCAGCCCATGATGATCTCACCTTCCTTCCTTAGTACACTTGGCTTTCTGGGCTCCTAAGGGTTTTGTCATGACCTAATCATGACAAAACCACTCCTAGGGGTCTAGCTGTCTGAGGGATGTTACAAATCCCAATACATAAAAATAAAAATTTCGTCCCCGAAATTCAAGTTAAGCCTACGGGTTTTAATAAAACGAAAAATAATGTAACATCCCGAGAGGTTTAAGGGAGTACCTGACACGAAAAGTTCCGGATACCTTTGCTGCATCATGTCCTGCGGTTCCCAAGTGTGCTCCTCTTGTCCATGATTTCTCCACAAGACCTTGACCAGCGGAACCTTCTTGCGTCGTAAAACTCGCATCCCAGTATCGTCTATCCGGATCGGCTCCAGGTCCACCGATCGATCGGAAGCTATAGGCCCATCCGTAGTCGTAATCTGCTACTCCGGCCGAAGTAGAGCTTTCCTGAGGGAAGAAACGTGGAAGACGTCGTGCAAACCCGCTAGCTCTGGTGGCAGCTCCAGTCTATATGCCAAGGGACCGATCCGCTCCAGGATCCTGTAAGGCCCCATGTATCTCGGACTGAGCTTTTTCCGGCCACGCACCCGCGAGACTCCATGCATCGGTCGTATCTTCAAGAATACCCGGTCTCCTACCTGAAACTCTACTTGACAATGCCGAGCATCGTTATACTTGGCCTGCCTGCTCTGGGCCTCCAGCATCCTGTCTCGAATCAACCGCACCTATGCATCCGTATCCTCAAAAAATTCCGAGCCAAGCGCCTTCGGATCCTCATCCTGAATCCAAGACAAAGGAGTCCTGTACCTCCGCCCATATAAGGCCTCATAAGGGGCCATGCCGATGCTGGCCTGATGGCTGTTGTTATACGAGAACTCGATCAAGGGCAACAGCCTCTCCCACGGCTCTCCACGGTACAGTATACAAAGTCGTAGCAAATCCTCCAACGTGCGATTGGTGCGCTCAGTCTGCCCATCTGTCTGAGGGTGGAAGGCGGTACTAAAAGTCAACCTGTTCCCCAAGTAAGCCTGGACCGACCTCCACTCCTTCGATGTAAATCGTCCGTCACGGTCGGATACTATCGTCCTCGGCACTCCGTGATATCTGATGAACTGCTCCACAAACCTCCACACCAAAACACCCACTGGAGCATCCTTCCTGATCGGTAAATACCTAGCCACCTTTGTCAGTCGATCGACGATCACCCATATCGAGTCATTCCCCGCGTGTGACCGAGGAAGACCATGTATGAAATCCATGGCGATATCGTCGAATTTCCACTCCGGCACCGGCAGTGGCTGCAATAATCCGACCGGGTTCTTACATTCCGCCTTTACCAACTGACACGCCTCGCAATGTGTCACAAAGTAGGTGATGTCCCTCTTCATGCCTGGCCAATATACCGTCCTTTTCAAATCAGCTGTCATCTTGGTGATACCCGGGTGCACCGAAAACCTGCTGTGGTGAGCCTCGGTCATAATATCCTCTCGAATCCCATCACCAGCTGGTATGTACACCCGTCCTCTAAAGCATACCAAGCCATCCTTTTCCGTATAATCCCCAGCCGCGCCCTCCTCCAGAGTCCTAAATACCGGCTCCAGCTTGTCATCCCTCCTCTGCTGAGCCCTGATGCGATCTCTAATATCCCCAGTGTCGCTTATCGCCGCCAAATACTCCTCATAAAGCTCCGCATCGTCAGAGGACACCAAGGAAATCTGCATATCCTCCATCATCCGCACTAGCTCCATAGACATCAGCTGCGGCGAACTCCGGAACTATTTTAATTTCCCTTCGCAATTATAAAATTACACTTGGCTTTCTTGGGCTCCTAAGGGTTTTGTCATGACCTAATCATGACAAAACCACTCCTAGGGGTCTAGCTGTCTGAGGGATGTTACATGTCCTACCAGACACCCAAATTGGTTCAAACAAATTTTAGAATAAAGTACACGACTAGGGCTACAACTTTGATGTTTAACATTTTTCCTCTTGAGGTTTCTAGGTATTTTTAATAATTAAAAATATTAAATACATAAAGTGTGACAGAGTATCACATGAAATAAACATTGAACCTATAGATTAATTTTTAATAGTACGAATCTTGGCGCATCACTGTACGATATCTGGTCATCGTCCCAGCGCGCCAACGTCAAGGATTAATTCTTCATAGGCTAACTTCAAGCCGCTACCGTCGGCCACCTCGCTGGAAGGCCACCACCTCCACCACCTCCGTCGAGGTGGTGGTTGTCGATTGGTGGTGGTACGGCCGCCGGAGGAGCGGATTCCGGAGATCCCGATAAGTGAAGTTTCATGGAAAAATCGGGAAAACGCCATTCCCGATCGGGCTGAATTGAGCCCGATTCTCATCCTTAACGATCCCTACGATCTACCTACAGAGAGAGGAGAAGGGGAGGACTTTTGTGGTGGTCTGGAGTCGCATCGATCATCGGGTCATCATCGTGGTGGTGGCGCCGCTCGGGTTTCTGCAACTACACAGTGGAAGGGCTCGAATTCTTCAGGTATACGGTGGGGAATCAAAAACATGGTGGATTGAACCGACTATCAACCCGAAGAGGCAAGTGTACCTATCGAATTGTAGTACCAAGGTTGTATTTAAACTTGGGGCTGTCAAGTACTGCTACTCACGCTTCAACTATTATCATATCGTACGCTTTCTGGTGGGGGTTTTGAAAAATTTAAAATTAACTGAAAGGAAATTAAAACGAAACTATGGATTAAAAGATAGCACTTGATCTATTATTCACCATGAAAAGAGATAAGAGACAAAAAAATGTAACTTTATAATTGCGAATTAAACTTGACCGTGACGGATCCGAAAATAAGACAGAATCTCGCTAGAGCATTGAGTCTCCTAACTTATAGACGCTTTGATCGAAATCTCTTTACAAATTAAAGAGGCCTAAAGTTGCATTATCGAGGTGATCCGCACTATTGGATTTGACTCCAATCCGGAGGATTTACGTCGTCCTATCTCTAGGATTGCGTGCAACTCCTTCCTTCTTTGAGTGATCTTTCAAATCAATGAGTCTCTGGACTACTATGAAATGAGATCAAAGGCCTACTACCGTATACCGGAAATACGGAGTCGACACAAAATAAATCAAAGAAGGATTGAGAAAAATTTAACAAAAATAAAATTACAAAATAAGGAAGATTCTCATCTCAAATCATGGATCCTCATGATCAAATGCTAAAAGAAGATTAGCTACGCATTTTGGAAAAGGGAATGACAATAATATGAGAAGAAAAATTCATTTTTATTGATACTAAAAGAAAAAGTACACAGTGATTAAAACAAAACGATATTATATCACTTAAAAAAAATTAGATTGCAACAATGCAAAATAAGAAAAAAAATTTACAATGAAACAAAAGCTCTCTTGACTTGTACTCTCCACTTGCTCTCTCTCCAAAATCCAACCTCTAAAGCATGAGACATGGGCTCCTTATATAGATGAGGAGGGAAGATTCTAGAATGAAGAGGAGAAGAAGGGGGAAATAGGGGGGGGGGGCGACCAAGCATAGGGGGGAGGAGGCATGAATGGCAATTAATGAAGGGGGGAGAGAGAGAGGGATTCAATGTATGTGATTTATGGAAAGGAAAAATAGAAAATAGAAAATATAAGGGGGGGGGGTGAATGAGCTTTAAAGAGCATGAGAGAGGGAAAAAGAGGAGATGCATTTGGAGTAAATGAAGAGTGAGGGGAGGAAGGTAGTCGGCCATGCAGGGGGAAATGCATGGCCAACCGTGCAAGGTGGCGGGCTGCATGGTGGGCTGGCTTGGGCTTTGATGTAGGCTCGGGTAGGTTGCTTCAAGGGCTGAGCTACTCCAAAGGTTGGCTCGGATTGCTCCAACAACATGGTTTGGGCTTGGACTTTGTTGTAGGCTCGGGTAGGGATTGGTGGGCTGCTCAAAAATCATGGCTAGCTGCATCATGGAGAAGGGCTGCTCCAAGGGCTCTTATACCTACAAAATAATGAATAAAACATTAGCTTTATGAAATAACCCAAACATGTAACTAAGCATTAAAATAAAAACATAACACAATGCATGAAATAATATAACTAAACATGTAACATTAAAATAATATCGTATCATGCATGAAAAAATAAACCCATCACTCAAACAAACAAACACACACACAAACATGAAATAAAACATAACATCAAAATTAAAATTAAAACTCAATGCAACATAACAAATTAGATCATATTATATAAATATTAAACTATAATATACATAAAATATATAAATTTAGTACATAATCCTAGGATAATTGAACACAAATAATCCAAAAAGTGATGACTAAAATTAGTCATCAAAATCCCCCATGCTAGAGTATTTGCTTTCCCTCAAGCAAATGGAATTGAAAACTAGGGAAGATGAAATAAAAGAAAACAAAGCAAATTTAGGTTTCATAGATTAAGAAAACCAAAACATGACAAATTAAACTATCCTAATTTTTATGCTAACAACTAGTGGGGTAAGAAGTGCACAATAAAAAACTTGAAAGTGGAAACCTAAAATTATCATTAGAACATAAAGAAGAATTACATATTTCAAAATTCCTAAAACAAGGCATCCAAAATTAATGAAAATAAGATAAACAAAAATAAGAGTTCAAAATAAACGGCGCATTGACGAACTACTAGGTTGCTAGAATAATGATTAACTCTAAATCACCTCAAGATAACCTCCAAAGAAATCCATCAATGATGGTCGCCATAGGCTTGTCCGTTCACACTCTCTCCACTACACGAATTTACATTCTAAAGATTAATCAGACTTCTAATAGGCATTAAAACTTGGCTTAGGCAAATGATTAGGAATTGAAAATCAAAGATAAATGTGATGGCAAAAACACACACTAAACCAAGGCTGAGCTCAAAGAAAAACATGAAAACATGAAGAGAAATGATAAGTACTTCAAGCAAACAAAAGGCCATAAAATTTTTTACTTTAAAAAATTGGCCACAAATAAACTTCATTTTTCTTTTTTTTTTATTTGATAACATTTTGATAATAACACATTTTTTTCATAAAAGAGAGTTCCAAAAATAGGCTTTAAAATTTCCTTTTCATTTCAAAGATAATACCCCTTCACAAAAATGATTTATAAGCTCAAAGTTTTAGTGTGAAAAATAGGAAAGGCATTTTGGCTTTGGTGAAAATAATGAAATAAAGGTGGAGCTAAATCAAATAAATATGGAAAAGGCGAAAAAATTATTTTGCAATGGTAAATTTTTTCGTGGGCAAGAAAAGCTCAAACGAGTCAAAGGGTAGCCTAAATCATTTCTAAAGTACATAAAAGCGACGCACATGCTTCAAGAGTAGCTAGGGACAAGTTCTAGACACTAAGAAAGACTACCCCACAAATGAAAAAGAGCTAATATTACCTAGCAACCATTCGTACGTAACTAACCGAATAAGAAGAGCAACTACAAATTGCTAACTTAAAATGAGAAAATAGATGCCTATATTTAAGAACTAGAAACTAGTAAAACTAAGCTATGTTAAAATGATAAGTTTATCAGAACTTTTAAAAGAAATCTATCTAGAACTAAAAAACCGCACGAGCCTACACATCACTAGAAGAAACATAAAAATAAAGATGGAAAATAATTTTTGATTTTGTTTTTCAAATAGATTTTAGCAAAAAATTTTATTTTGATTTTATAATTTTTTGGGTTTTGTATTTTCTTTTTTTTGGATTTTTGATATAGTTAAATAAAAACAATACTCCTAAAAGACTTAATATAATTATACTAATTTTTTTTGTGATTTTGTTTTAAAACATTTTTTTTGAAAGAGACGAAGAAAGAAGACAACTAAACCCTCCCCCATGCAAAAGTTCTTCATTGCCCTCAATGAAAGAAACAAAAAAACGAGAAAGAGAAGGAGACTGAGAAGGAGAGAAAAATAAAATGCAGTAAAGTAAATAAAAAAAAAACAGGACTTCCCCGGGTTTATGAGATGAAGGCGGATGTCGCTCCCCCATGCTTGCCTTTTAACGAACTTGATCATAAGCAGGTTTGACTTGATCCATCTTAAAATTAGCAACGTTGGAGCAGCGATCACGAACTTGCTTGGTTGGCCACCGGAAGGAAGTGCAAAATAAAAGTAGAAAAATAGAGTCCGCGGGCAGGTGCCCATGATTGTTCTTTATTTTACAATAAAAAGTCCAAATAATAATAAAAGAGTTTCATAATGAAGTTAAAAATAAAATAAAATAAAAGTCCATATGAAAATAAACATTTAAGAGTCCAGAATAAGATTCTCCTTTACAGAAGACAAAGAATTATTAGCAAAATATAATTTAAGTCTATGACGATTTACTTTAAAATCACCCTTCTCCGTGTGCGAGAGTTGCACAGTGCCATAAGGAAAAACCTGTCTGACCGTAAATGGTCCAGACCATCTATATTTCAGTTTTCCAGGGAAGAGACGTAAACGCGAATTAAAAGGAAGAACCTGATCGCCTGGTTTAAACGTTTTAGGATAGCGCTGGTTCTTATCATGATAAAGTTCGGCGCGTTCTTTATAAATTTTATTATTTTCATAAGCGTACGCTCTCCATTCATCGAGTTCATTCAATTGATTTTTCCTATGCTCGCTGACTGAGTGCGGATCGAAATTAAAAAATTTTATCGCCCAATACGCTCGATGTTCTACTTCTACCGAAAGATGACATGATTTTCCATAGACTAATCGGAAAGGAGTACAACCGATGGAGGTCTTGTATGCTGTCTGATAGGCCCAAAGAGCATCGTCTAATTTTAAGGACCAATCTGTATGAGAAGTAGAAACAGTTTTTTCCAAAATTCTTTTTAGTTCTCGATTAACGACCTCGACCTGACCGTTAGTTTGGGGGTGATAAGCGGTGGATAATTTATGTGTAACGCCATATTTAGTTAAAACCTTAGCAAGTTGGGCGTTACAAAAATGGCTCCCCCTATCACTAACGATCGCTCGAGGAAAACCAAAATGAGAAAATAATTTTTTTAAGAAATTTATGACTACGCGAGCGTCATAACTTAGTAAAGCTTGGGCCTCCGTCCACCTAAAGACGTAATCTACGACGACTAAAATGTATTTATTTCCTAAACTTGAGGGAAATTGGCCGACAAAGTCTATGCCCCACAAATCAAAAACTTCGCATTCGAAAAAAAGATTTTTTCCATTTCATTTAAAACATAGATGTTTCCAGTCCGCTGGCACCAATCACACCCGCCCACAAAGATTTGTGCATCTTTAAATATGCTTGGCAAATAGAAGCCAACACTAACTACTTTGTGCGGTGTGCTTTGCTTGAAAGTGCCCGCCAGTCGGACCTTAATGAACATGTTATAAAATTTGTTGACCTTCTTCTCGTGAGACACATCTTATTACCACCTGGTCCGCACAAATGCGAAATAGAAATGGATCCTCCCAAAAATAATACTTCAACTCAGAAAAGAATTTCTTCTTTTGCTGAGAGGAGTATTCTTTTGGGAGAACGCAGGCCACAAGATAATTGGCCAAATCTGCAAACCAGGGGGGGTATAAGAAGAAATGTTTAAAATTTTTTCATCCGGAAAAGAATCAATAGGTAAATTTTCATCAAAAATATCAATTTCAGGATTTTCTAGGCGTGAAAGATGATCAGCCGCTAAATTTTCCGCTCCTTTCTTATCCCGGATCTCCAAGTCGAATTCTTGAAGTAATAGGATCCAATGAATAAGACGCGGCTTGGCATCCGGTTTAGAAAGGAGGTACTTCAAAGAGAAATGATCCGTAAAACGATAACCTTAGAAAGAGTGATGTAGGGTCGGAATTTATCAAAAGCAAAAATGATAGCTAAGAGTTCCTTTTAATTTGTAGTGTAATTTTCTTGCGCTGAATTAAGCGTTTTGCTAGCGTAATAGATTGGGTGGAAATTCTTAGCTATACACTGTCCGAGTACTGCACCGACCGCAAAACTACTTGCGTCACACATAATTTCAAAAGGTAAATCCCAAACTGGGGCGATCATAATCGGAGAATTTATAAGTTTGGATTTAATTAAGTCGAACGTCGCTAAACAAGAATCGTCAAAAATAAAAGGAGTGTCTTTCTCGAGAAGGTGGGTGAGAGGCTTAGTAATTTTTGAAAAGTCCTTAATAAATATTCGATAAAAACACGCATGCCCTAAAAAACTTCTTATCTCTTTGATATTCGTAGGCGGTGGTAACTTTTCAATTACTTCGATTTTTGCCTTGTCCACTTCAATTCCCCTAGCGGAAATTTTGTGGCCAAGGACTAAGCCTTCTCGTACCATAAAGTGGCACTTTTCCCAATTTAAAACTAGATTTGTTTCTTCGCAGCATTTTAAAACTTTTCCTAAATTCTTTAAACATAACTCAAACGAGTCGCCAAAAATCGAGAAGTCGTCCATAAACACTTCCATAATGTTTTCTACATATTTATCAAAAATGGCCAGCATGCACCGCTGAAAGGTAGCTGATGTGTTGCATAGCCCGAAGGGCATCCTACGGTAGGCAAAAGTTCCGAAAGGGCAAGTGAATGTTGTCTTCTCTTGTAATTTTATAATTGCGAAGGGAAATTAAAATTAAGGTTTTGAAAAATTTAAAATTAACTGAAAGGAAATTAAAACGAAACTATGGATTAAAAGATAGCACTTGATCTATTATTCACCATGAAAAGAGATAAGAGACATAAAAATGTAATTTTATAATTGCGAATTAAACTCGACCGTGACGGATCCGAAAATAAGACAGAATCTCGCTAGAGCATTGAGTCTCCTAACTTATAGACGCTTTGATCGAAATCTCTTTACAAATTAAAGAGGCCTAAAGTTGCATTATCGAGGTGATCCGCACTATTGGATTTGACTCCAATCCGGAGGATTTACGTCGTCCTATCTCTAGGATTGCGTGAAACTCCTTCCTTCTTTGAGTGATCTTTCAAATCAATGAGTCTCTCGACTACTATGAAATGAGATCAAAGGCCTACTACCGTATACCGGAAATACGGAGTCGACACAAAATAAATCAAATAAGGATTGAGCAAAATTTAACAAAAATAAAATTACAAAATAAGGAAGATTCTCATCTCAAATCATGGATCCTCATGATCAAATGCTAAAAGAAGATTAGCTACGCATTTTGGAAAAGGGAATGACAAAACCCTTAGGTTTTGAAAAATTTAAAATTAACTGAAAGGAAATTAAAACGAAACTATGGATTAAAAGATAGCACTTGATCTATTATTCACCATGAAAAGAGATAAGAGACATAAAAATGTAATTTTATAATTGCGAATTAAACTCGACCGTGACGGATCCGAAAATAAGACAGAATCTCGCTAGAGCATTGAGTCTCCTAACTTATAGACGCTTTGATCGAAATCTCTTTACAAATTAAAGAGGCCTAAAGTTGCATTATCGAGGTGATCCGCACTATTGGATTTGACTCCAATCCGGAGGATTTACGTCGTCCTATCTCTAGGATTGCGTGCAACTCCTTCCTTCTTTGAGTGATCTTTCAAATCAATGAGTCTCTCAACTACTATGAAATGAGATCAAAGGCCTACTACCGTATACCGGAAATACGGAGTCGACACAAAATAAATCAAAGAAGGATTGAGCAAAATTTAACAAAAATAAAATTACAAAATAAGGAAGATTCTCATCTCAAATCATGGATCCTCATGATCAAATGCTAAAAGAAGATTAGCTACGCATTTTGGAAAAGGGAATGACAATAATATGAGAAGAAAAATTCATTTTTATTGATACTAAAAGAAAAAGTACACAGTGATTAAAACAAAATGATATTATATCACTTAAACAAAATGAGATTGCAACAATGCAAAATAAGAAAAAAAATTTACAATGAAACAAAAGCTCTCTTGACTTGTACTCTCCACTTGCTCTCTCTCCAAAATCCAACCTCTAAAGCATGAGACATGGGCTCCTTATATAGATGAGGAGGGAAGATTCTAGAATGAAGAGGAGAAGAAGGGGGAAATAGGGGGGCCGACCAAGCATAGGGGGGAGGAGGCATGAATGGCAATTAATGAAGGGGAGAGAGAGAGAGGGATTCAATGTATGTGATTTATGGAAAGGAAAAATAGAAAATAGAAAATATAAGGGGGGGGGGGGGGTGAATGAGCTTTAAAGAGCATGAGAGAGGGAAAAAGAGGAGATGCATTTGGAGTAAATGAAGAGTGAGGGGAGGAAGGTAGTCGGCCATGCAGGGGGAAATGCATGGCCAACCGTGCAAGGTGGCAGGCTGCATGGTGGGCTGGCTTGGGCTTTGATGTAGGCTCGGGTAGGTTGCTTCAAGGGCTGGGCTACTCTAAAGGTTGGCTCGGATTTCTCCAACAACATGGTTTGGGCTTGGACTTTGTTGTAGGCTCGGGTAGGGATAGGTGGGCTGCTCAAAAATCATGGCTAGCTGCATCATGGAGAAGGGCTGCTCCAAGGGCTCTTATACCTACAAAATAATGAATAAAACATTAGCTTTATGAAATAACCCAAACATGTAACTAAGCATTAAAATAAAAACATAACATAATGCATGAAATAATATAACTAAACATGTAACATTAAAATAATATCGTATCATGCATGAAAAAATAAACCCATCACTCAAACAAACAAACACACACACAAACATGAAATAAAACATAACATCAAAATTAAAATTAACACTCAATGCAACATAACAAATTAGATCATATTAAATAAATATTAAACTATAACATACATAAAATATATAAATTTAGTACATAATCCTAGGATAATTGAACTCAAATAACCCAAAAAGTGATGACTAAAATTAGTCATCAAAATCCCCCATGCTAGAGTATTTGCTTTCCCTCAAGCAAATGGAATTGAAAACTAGGGAAGATGAAATAAAAGAAAACAAAGCAAATTTAGGTTTCATAGATTAAGAAAACCAAAACATGAAAAATTAAACTATCCTAATTTTTATGCTAACAACTAGTGGGGTAAGAAGTGCACAATAAAAAACTTGAAAGTGGAAACCTAAAATTATCATTAGAACATAAAGAAGAATTACATATTTCAAAATTCCTAAAACAAGGCATCCAAAATTAATGAAAATAAGATAAACAAAAATAAGAGTTCAAAATAAACGGCGCATTGACGAACTACTAGGTTGCTAGAATAACGATTAACTCTAAATCACCTCAAGATAACCTCCAAAGAAATCCATCAATGATGGTCGCCATAGGCTTGTCCGTTCACACTCTCTCCATTACACGAATTTACATTCTAAAGATTAATCAGACTTCTAATAGGCATTAAAACTTGGCTTAGGTAAATGATTAGGAATTGAAAATCAAAGATAAATGTGATGGCTAAAACACACACTAAACCAAGGCTGAGCACAAAGAAAAACATGAAAACATGAAGAGAAATGATAAGTACTTCAAGCAAACAAAAGGCCATAAAATTTTTTACTTTAAAAAATTGGCCACAAATAAACTTCATTTTTCTTTTTTTTTATTTGATAACATTTTGATAATAACACATTTTTTTCATAAAAGAGAGCTCCAAAAATAGGCTTTAAAATTTCCTTTTCATTTCAAAGATAATACCCCTTCACAAAAATGATTTATAAGCTCAAAGTTTTAGTGTGAAAAATAGGAAAGGCATTTTGGCTTTGGTGAAAATAATGAAATAAAGGTGGAGCTAAATCAAATAAACATGGAAAAGGCAAAAAAATTGTTTTGCAATGGTAAATTTTTTCGTGGGCAAGAAAAGCTCAAACGAGTCAAAGGGTAGCCTAAATCATTTCTAAAGTACATAAAAGCGACGCACATGCTTCAAGAGTAGCTAGGGACAAGTTCTAGACACTAAGAAAGACTACCCCACAAATGAAAAAGAGCTAATATTACCTAGCAACCATTCGTACGTAACTAACCGAATAAGAAGAGCAACTACAAATTGCTAACTTAAAATGAGAAAATAGATGCCTATATTTAAGAACTAGAAACTAGTAAAACTAAGCTATGTTAAAATGATAAGTTTATCAGAACTTTTAAAAGAAATCTATCTAGAACTAAAAAACCGCACGAGCCTACACATCACTAGAAGAAACATAAAAATAAAGATGGAAAATAATTTTTGATTTTGTTTTTCAAATAGATTTTAGCAAAAATTTTTATTTTGATTTTATAATTTTTTGGGTTTTGTATTTTCTATTTTTTTGGATTTTTGATATAGTTAAATAAAAACAATACTCCTAAAAGACTTAATATAATTATACTAATTTTTTTTGTGATTTTGTTTTAAAACATTTTTTTTTGAAAGAGACGAAGAAAGAAGACAACTAAACCCTCCCCCATGCTAAAGTTCTTCATTGCCCTCAATGAAAGAAACAAAAAAACGAGAAAGAGAAGGAGACTGAGAAGGAGAGAAAAATAAAATGCAGTAAAGTAAATAAAAAAAAACAGGACTTCCCCGGGTTTATGAGATGAAGGCGGATGTCGCTCCCCCATGCTTGCCTTTTAACGAACTTGATCATAAGCAGGTTTGACTTGATCCATCTTAAAATTAGCAACGTTGGAGCGGCGATCACGAACTTGCTTGGTTGGCCACCGGAAGGAAGTGCAAAATAAAAGTAGAAAAATAGAGTCCGCGGGCAGGTGCCCATGATTGTTCTTTATTTTACAATAAAAAGTCCAAATAATAATAAAAGAGTTTCATAATGAAGTTAAAAATAAAATAAAATAAAAGTCCATATGAAAATAAACATTTAAGAGTCCAGAATAAGATTCTCCTTTACAGGAGACAAAGAATTATTAGCAAAATATAATTTAAGTCTATGACGATTTACTTTAAAATCACCCTTCTCCGTGTGCGAGAGTTGCACAGTGCCATAAGGAAAAACCTGTCTGACCGTAAATGGTCCAGACCATCTATATTTCAGTTTTCCAGGGAAGAGACGTAAACGCGAATTAAAAAGAAGAATCTGATCGCCTGGTTTAAACGTTTTAGGATAGCGCTGGTTCTTATCATGATAAAGTTCGGCGCGTTCTTTATAAATTTTATTATTTTCGTAAGCGTACGCTCTCCATTCATCGAGTTCATTCAATTGATTTTTCCTATGCTCGCTGACTGAGTGCGGATCGAAATTAAAAAATTTTATCGCCCAATACGCTCGATGTTCTACTTCTACCGAAAGATGACATGATTTTCCATAGACTAATCGGAAAGGAGTACAACCGATGGCGGTCTTGTATGCTGTCTGATAGGCCCAAAGAGCATCGTCTAATTTTATGGACCAATCTGTATGAGAAGTAGAAACAGTTTTTTCCAAAATTCTTTTTAGTTCTCGATTAACGACCTCGACCTGACCGTTAGTTTGGGGGTGATAAGCGGTGGATAATTTATGTGTAACGCCATATTTAGTTAAAACCTTAGCAAGTTGGGCGTTACAAAAATGGCTCCCCCTATCACTAACGATCGCTCGAGGAAAACCAAAATGAGAAAATAATTTTTTTAAGAAATTTATGACTACGCGAGCGTCATAACTTAGTAAAGCTTGGGCCTCCGTCCACCTAAAGACGTAATCTACGACGACTAAAATGTATTTATTTCCTAAACTTGAGGGAAATTGGCCGACAAAGTCTATGCCCCACAAATCAAAAACTTCGCATTCGAGAAAAAGATTTTTTTCCATTTCATTTAAAACAGAGATGTTTCCAGTCCGCTGGCACCAATCACACCCGCCCACAAAGATTTGTGCATCTTTAAATATGCTTGGCAAATAGAAGCCAACACTAACTACTTTGTGCGGTGTGCTTTGCTTGAAAGTGCCCGCCAGTCAGACCTTAATGAACACGTTATAAAATTTGTTGACCTTCTTCTCGTGAGACACATCTTATTACCACCTGGTCCGCACAAATGCGAAATAGAAATGGATCCTCCCAAAAATAATACTTCAACTCAGAAAAGAATTTCTTCTTTTGCTGAGAGGATTATTCTTTTGGGAGAACGCAGACCACAAGATAATTGGCCAAATCTGCAAACCAGGGGGGGTATAAGAAGAAATGTTTAAAATTTTTTCATCCGGAAAAGAATCAATAGGTAAATTTTCATCAAAAATATCAATTTCACGATTTTCTAGGCGTGAAAGATGATCAGCCGCTAAATTTTCCGCTCCTTTCTTATCCCGGATCTCCAAGTCGAATTGTTGAAGTAATAGGATCCAACGAATAAGACGCGGCTTGGCATCCGGTTTAGAAAGGAGGTACTTCAAAGAGAAATGATCCGTAAAACGATAACCTTAGAAAGATTGATGTAGGGTCGGAATTTATCAAAAGTAAAAATGATAGCTAAGAGTTCCTTTTAATTTGTAGTGTAATTTTCTTGCGCTGAATTAAGCGTTTTGCTAGCGTAATAGATTGGGTGGAAATTCTTAGCTATACACTGTCCGAGTATTGCACCGACCGCAAAACTACTTGCGTCGCACATAATTTCAAAAGGTAAATCCCAAACTGGGGCGATCATAATCGGAGAATTTATAAGTTTGGATTTAATTAAGTCGAACGTCGATAAACAAGAATCGTCAAAAATAAAAGGAGTGTCTTTCTCGAGAAGGTGGGTGAGAGGCTTAGTAATTTTTGAAAAGTTCTTAATAAATATTCGATAAAAACACGCATGCCCTAAAAAACTTCTTATCTCTTTGATATTCGTAGGCGGTGGTAACTTTTCAATTACTTCGATTTTTGCCTTGTCCACTTCAATTCCCCTAGCGGAAATTTTGTGGCCAAGGACTAAGCCTTCTCGTACCATAAAGTGGCACTTTTCCCATTTTAAAACTAGATTTGTTTCTTCGCAGCATTTTAAAACTTTTCCTAAATTCTTTAAACATAACTCAAACGAGTCGCCAAAAATCGAGAAGTCGTCCATAAACACTTCCATAATGTTTTCTACATATTTATCAAAAATGGCCAGCATGCACCGCTAAAAGGTAGCTGATGTGTTGCATAGCCCGAAGGGCATCCTACGGTAGGCAAAAGTTCCGAAAGGGCAAGTGAATGTTGTCTTCTCTTGTAATTTTATAATTGCGAAGGGAAATTAAAATTAAGGTTTTGAAAAATTTAAAATTAACTGAAAGGAAATTAAAACGAAACTATGGATTAAAAGATAGCACTTGATCTATTATTCACCATGAAAAGAGATAAGAGACATAAAAATGTAATTTTATAATTGCGAATTAAACTCGACCGTGACGGATCCAAAAATAAGACAGAATCTCGCTAGAGCATTGAGTCTCCTAACTTATAGACGCTTTGATCGAAATCTCTTTACAAATTAAAGAGGCCTAAAGTTGCATTATCGAGGTGATCTGGACTATTGGATTTGACTCCAATCCGGAGGATTTACGTCATCCTATCTCTAGGATTGCATGCAACTCCTTCCTTCTTTGAGTGATCTTTCAAATCAATGAGTCTCTTGACTACTATGAAATGAGATCAAAGGCCTACTACCGTATACCGGAAATACGGAGTCGACACAAAATAAATCAAAGAAGGATTGAGCAAAATTTAACAAAAATAAAATTACAAAATAAGGAAGATTCTCATCTCAAATCATGGATCCTCATGATCAAATGCTAAAAGAAGATTAGCTACGCATTTTGGAAAAGGGAATGACAAAACCCTTAGGTTTTGAAAAATTTAAAATTAACTGAAAGGAAATTAAAACGAAACTATGGATTAAAAGATAGCACTTGATCTATTATTCACCATGAAAAGAGATAAGAGACATAAAAATGTAATTTTATAATTGCGAATTAAACTCGACCGTGACGGATCCAAAAATAAGACAGAATCTCGCTAGAGCATTGAGTCTCCTAACTTATAGACGCTTTGATCGAAATCTCTTTACAAATTAAAGAGGCCTAAAGTTGCATTATCGAGGTGATCCGCACTATTGGATTTGACTCCAATCCGGAGGATTTACGTCATCCTATCTCTAGGATTGCGTGCAACTCCTTCCTTCTTTGAGTGATCTTTCAAATCAATGAGTCTCTCGACTACTATGAAATGAGAACAATGGCCTACTACCGTATACCGGAAATACGGAGTCGACACAAAATAAATCAAAGAAGGATTGAGCAAAATTTAACAAAAATAAAATTACAAAATAAGGAAGATTCTCATCTCAAATCATGGATCCTCATGATCAAATGCTAAAAGAAGATTAGCTACGCATTTTGGAAAAGGGAATGACAATAATATGAGAAGAAAAATTCATTTTTATTGATACTAAAAGAAAAAGTACACAGTGATTAAAACAAAACGATATTATATCACTTAAACAAAATGAGATTGCAACAATGCAAAATAAGAAAAAAAATTTACAATGAAACAAAAGCTCTCTTGACTTGTACTCTCCACTTGCTCTCTCTCCAAAATCCAACCTCTAAAGCATGAGACATGGGCTCCTTATATAGATGAGGAGGGAAGATTCTAGAATGAAGAGGAGAAGAAGGGGGAAATAGGGGGGCCGACCAAGCATAGGGGGGAGGAGGCATGAATGGCAATTAATGAAGGGGGGAGAGAGAGAGAGGGATTCAATGTATGTGATTTATGGAAAGGAAAAATAGAAAATAGAAAATATAAGGGGGGGGGTGAATGAGCTTTAAAGAGCATGAGAGAGGGAAAAAGAGGAGATGCATTTGGAGTAAATGAAGAGTGAGGGGAGGAAGGTAGTCGGCCATGCAGGGGGAAATGCATGGCCAACCGTGCAAGGTGGCGGGCTGCATGGTGGGCTTGCTTGGGCATTGATGTAGGCTCGGGTAGGTTGCTTCAAGGGCTGGGCTACTCCAAAGGTTGGCTCGGATTGCTCCAACAACATGGTTTGGGCTTGGACTTTGTTGTAGGCTCGGGTAGGGATAGGTGGGCTGCTCAAAAATCATGGCTAGCTGCATCATGGAGAAGGGCTGCTCCAAGGGCTCTTATACCTACAAAATAATCAATAAAACTTTAGCTTTATGAAATAACCCAAACATGTAACTAAGCATTAAAATAAAAACATAACACAATGCATGAAATAATATAACTAAACATGTAACATTAAAATAATATCGTATCATGCATGAAAAAATAAACCCATCACTCAAACAAACAAACACACACACAAACATGAAATAAAACATAACATCAAAATTAAAATTAACACTCAATGGAACATAACAAATTAGATCATATTAAATAAATATTAAACTATAACATACATAAAATATATAAATTTAGTACATAATCCTAGGATAATTGAACTCAAATAACCCAAAAAGTGATGACTAAAATTAGTCATCAAAATCCCCCATGCTAGAGTATTTGCTTTCCCTCAAGCAAATGGAATTGAAAACTAGGGAAGATGAAATAAAAGAAAACAAAGCAAATTTAGGTTTCATAGATTAAGAAAACCAAAACATGAAAAATTAAACTATCCTAATTTTTATGCTAACAACTAGTGGGGTAAGAAGTGCACAATAAAAAACTTGAAAGTGGAAACCTAAAATTATCATTAGAACATAAAGAAGAATTACATATTTCAAAATTCCTAAAACAAGGCATCCAAAATTAATGAAAATAAGATAAACAAAAATAAGAGTTCAAAATAAACAGCGCATTGACGAACTACTAGGTTGCTAGAATAACGATTAACTCTAAATCACCTCAAGATAACCTCCAAAGAAATCCATCAATGATGGTCGCCATAGGCTTGTCCGTTCACACTCTCTCCATTACACGAATTTACATTCTAAAGATTAATCAGACTTCTAATAGGCATTAAAACTTGGCTTAGGTAAATGATTAGGAATTGAAAATCAAAGATAAATGTGATGGCTAAAACACACACTAAACCAAGGCTGAGCACAAAGAAAAACATGAAAACATGAAGAGAAATGATAAGTACTTCAAGCAAACAAAAGGCCATAAAATTTTTTACTTTAAAAAATTGGCCACAAATAAACTTCATTTTTCTTTTTTTTTATTTGATAACATTTTGATAATAACACATTTTTTTCATAAAAGAGAGCTCCAAAAATAGGCTTAAAAATTTCCTTTTCATTTCAAAGATAATACCCCTTCACAAAAATGATTTATAAGCTCAAAGTTTTAGTGTGAAAAATAGGAAAGGCATTTTGGCTTTGGTGAAAATAATGAAATAAAGGTGGAGCTAAATCAAATAAACATGGAAAAGGCAAAAAAATTGTTTTGCAATGGTAAATTTTTTCGTGGGCAAGAAAAGCTCAAACGAGTCAAAGGGTAGCCTAAATCATTTCTAAAGTACATAAAAGCGACGCACATGCTTCAAGAGTAGCTAGGGATAAGTTCTAGACACTAAGAAAGACTACCCCACAAATGAAAAAGAGCTAATATTACCTAGCAACCATTCGTACGTAACTAACCGAATAAGAAGAGCAACTACAAATTGCTAACTTAAAATGAGAAAATAGATGCCTATATTTAAGAACTAGAAACTAGTAAAACTAAGCTATCTTAAAATGATAAGTTTATCAGAACTTTTAAAAGAAATCTATCTAGAACTAAAAAACCACACGAGCCTACACATCACTAGAAGAAACATAAAAATAAAGATGGAAAATAATTTTTGATTTTGTTTTTCAAATAGATTTTAGCAAAAAATTTTATTTTGATTTTATAATTTTTTGGGTTTTGTATTTTCTATTTTTTTTGGATTTTTGATATAGTTAAATAAAAGCAATACTCCTAAAAGACTTAATATAATTATACTAATTTTTTTTTGTGATTTTGTTTTAAAACATTTTTTTTTGAAAGAGACGAAGAAAGAAGACAACTAAACCCTCCCCCATGCTAAAGTTCTTCATTGCCCTCAATGAAAGAAACAAAAAAACGAGAAAGAGAAGGAGACTGAGAAGGAGAGAAAAATAAAATGCAGTAAAGTAATTAAAAAAACAGGACTTCCCCGGGTTTATGAGATGAAGGCGGATGTCGCTCCCCCATGCTTGCCTTTTAACGAACTTGATCATAAGCAGGTTTGACTTGATCCATCTTAAAATTAACAACGTTGGAGCGGCGATCTCGAACTTGCTTGGTTGGCCACCGGAAGGAAGTGCAAAATAAAAGTAGAAAAATAGAGTCCGCGGGCAGGTGCCCATGATTGTTCTTTATTTTACAATAAAAAGTCCAAATAATAATAAAAGAGTTTCATAATGAAGTTAAAAATAAAATAAAATAAAAGTCCATATGAAAATAAACATTTAAGAGTCCAGAATAAGATTCTCCTTTACAGGAGACAAAGAATTATTAGCAAAATATAATTTAAGTCTATGACGATTTACTTTAAAATCACCCTTCTCCGTGTGCGAGAGTTGCACAGTGCCATAAGGAAAAACCTGTCTGACCGTAAATGGTCCAGACCATCTATATTTCAGTTTTCCAGGGAAGAGACGTAAACGCGAATTAAAAAGAAGAACCTGATCGCCTGGTTTAAACGTTTTAGGATAGCGCTGGTTCTTATCATGATAAAGTTCGGCGCGTTCTTTATAAATTTTATTATTTTCGTAAGCGTACGCTCTCCATTCATCGAGTTCATTCAATTGATTTTTCCTATGCTCGCTGACTGAGTGCGGATCGAAATTAAAAAATTTTATCGCCCAATACGCTCGATGTTCTACTTCTACCGAAAGATGACATGATTTTCCATAGACTAATCGGAAAGGAGTACAACCGATGGCGGTCCTGTATGCTGTCTGATAGGCCCAAAGAGCATCGTCTAATTTTAAGGACCAATCTGTATGAGAAGTAGAAACAGTTTTTTCCAAAATTCTTTTTAGTTCTCGATTAACGACCTTGACCTGACCGTTAGTTTGGGGGTGATAAGCGGTGGATAATTTATGTGTAACGCCATATTTAGTTAAAACCTTAGCAAGTTGGGCGTTACAAAAATGGCTCCCCCTATCACTAACGATCGCTCGAGGAAAACCAAAATGAGAAAATAATTTTTTTAAGAAATTTATGACTACGCGAGCGTCATAACTTAGTAAAGCTTGGGCCTCCGTCCACCTAAAGACGTAATCTACGACGACTAAAATGTATTTATTTCCTAAACTTGAGGGAAATTGGCCGACAAAGTCTATGCCCCACAAATCAAAAACTTTGCATTCGAGAAAAAGATTTTTTTCCATTTCATTTAAAACAGAGATGTTTCCAGTCCGCTGGCACCAATCACACCCGCCCACAAAGATTTGTGCATCTTTAAATATGCTTGGCAAATAGAAGCCAACACTAACTACTTTGTGCGGTGTGCTTTGCTTGAAAGTGCCCGCCAGTCGGACCTTAATGAACACGTTATAAAATTTGTTGACCTTCTTCTCGTGAGACACATCTTATTACCACCTAGTCAGCACAAATGCGAAATAGAAATGGATCCTCCCAAAAATAATATTTCAACTCAGAAAAGAATTTCTTCTTTTGCTGAGAGGGGTATTCTTTTGGGAGAACGCAGGCCACAAGATAATTGGCCAAATCTGCAAACCAGGGGGGTATAAGAAGAAATGTTTAAAATTTTTTCATCCGGAAAAGAATCAATAGGTAAATTTTCATCAAAAATATCAATTTCAGGATTTTCTAGGCGTGAAAGATGATCAGCCGCTAAATTTTCCGCTCCTTTCTTATCCCGGATCTCCAAGTCGAATTCTTGAAGTAATAGGATCCAACAAATAAGACGCGGCTTGGCATCCGGTTTAGAAAGGAGGTACTTCAAAGAGAAATGATCCGTAAAATGATAACCTTAGAAAGAGTGATGTAGGGTCGGAATTTATCAAAAGCAAAAATGATAGCTAAGAGTTCCTTTTAATTTGTAGTGTAATTTTCTTGCGCTGAATTAAGCGTTTTGCTAGCGTAATAGATTGGGTGGAAATTCTTAGCTATACACTGTCCGAGTACTGCACCGACCGCAAAACTACTTGCGTCGCACATAATTTCAAAAGGTAAATCCCAAACTGGGGCGATCATAATCGGAGAATTTATAAGTTTGGATTTAATTAAGTCGAACGTCGCTAAACAAGAATCGTCAAAAATAAAAGGAGTGTCTTTCTCGAGAAGGTGGGTGAGAGGCTTAGTAATTTTTGAAAAGTCCTTAATAAATATTCGATAAAAACACGCATGCCCTAAAAAACTTCTTATCTCTTTGATATTCGTAGGCGGTGGTAACTTTTCAATTACTTCGATTTTTGCCTTGTCCACTTCAATTCCCCTAGCGGAAATTTTGTGGCCAAGGACTAAGCCTTCTCGTACCATAAAGTGGCACTTTTCCCAATTTAAAACTAGATTTGTTTCTTCGCAGCATTTTAAAACTTTTCCTAAATTCTTTAAACATAACTCAAACGAGTCGCCAAAAATCGAGAAGTCGTCCATAAACACTTCCATAATGTTTTCTACATATTTATCAAAAATGGCCAGCATGCACCGCTTAAAGGTAGCTGATGTGTTGCATAGCCCGAAGGGTATCCTACGGTAGGCAAAAGTTCCGAAAGGGCAAGTGAATGTTGTCTTCTCTTGTAATTTTATAATTGCGAAGGGAAATTAAAATTAAGGTTTTGAAAAATTTAAAATTAACTGAAAGGAAATTAAAACGAAACTATGGATTAAAAGATAGCACTTGATCTATTATTCACCATGAAAAGAGATAAGAGACATAAAAATGTAATTTTATAATTGCGAATTAAACTCGACTGTGACGGATCTGAAAATAAGACAGAATCTTGCTAGAGCATTGAGTCTCCTAACTTATAGACGCTTTGATCGAAATCTCTTTACAAATTAAAGAGGCCTAAAGTTGCATTATCGAGGTGATCCGCACTATTGGATTTGACTCCAATCCGGAGGATTTACGTCGTCCTATCTCTAGGATTGCGTGCAACTCCTTCCTTCTTTGAGTGATCTTTCAAATCAATGAGTCTCTCGACTACTATGAAATGAGATCAAAGGCCTACTACCGTATACCGGAAATACGGAGTCGACACAAAATAAATCAAAGAAGGATTGAGCAAAATTTAACAAAAATAAAATTACAAAATAAGGAAGATTCTCATCTCAAATCATGGATCCTCATGATCAAATGCTAAAAGAAGATTAGCTACGCATTTTGGAAAAGGGAATGACAAAACCCTTAGGTTTTGAAAAATTTAAAATTAACTGAAAGGAAATTAAAACGAAACTATGGATTAAAAGATAGCACTTGATCTATTATTCACCATGAAAATAGATAAGAGACATAAAAATGTAATTTTATAATTGCGAATTAAACTCGACCGTGACGGATCCAAAAATAAGATAGAATCTCGCTAGAGCATTGAGTCTCCTAACTTATAGACGCTTTGATCGAAATCTCTTTACAAATTAAAGAGGCCTAAAGTTGCATTATCGAGGTGATCCGCACTATTGGATTTGACTCCAATCCGGAGGATTTACGTCGTCCTATCTCTAGGATTGCGTGCAACTCCTTCCTTCTTTGAGTGATCTTTCAAATCAATGAGTCTCTCGACTACTATGAAATGAGATCAAAGGCCTACTACCGTATACCGGAAATACGGAGTCGACACAAAATAAATCAAAGAAGGATTGAGCAAAATTTAACAAAAATAAAATTACAAAATAAGGAAGATTCTCATCTCAAATCATGGATCCTCATGATCAAATGCTAAAAGAAGATTAGCTACGCATTTTGGAAAAGGGAATGACAATAATATGAGAAGAAAAATTCATTTTTATTGATACTAAAAGAAAAAGTACACAGTGATTAAAACAAAACGATATTATATCACTTAAACAAAATGAGATTGCAACAATGCAAAATAAGAAAAAAAATTTACAATGAAACAAAAGCTCTCTTGACTTGTACTCTCCACTTGCTCTCTCTCCAAAATCCAACCTCTAAAGCATGAGACATGGGCTCCTTATATAGATGAGGAGGGAAGATTCTAGAATGAAGAGGAGAAGAAGGGGGAAATAGGGGGGCCGACCAAGCATAGGGGGGAGGAGGCATGAATGGCAATTAATGAAGGGGGGAGAGAGAGAGGGATTCAATGTATGTGATTTATGGAAAGGAAAAATAGAAAATAGAAAATATAAGGGGGGGGGGGTGAATGAGCTTTAAAGAGCATGATAGAGGGAAAAAGAGGAGATGCATTTGGAGTAAATGAAGAGTGAGGGGAGGAAGGTAGTCGGCCATGCAGGGGGAAATGCATGGCCAACCGTGCAAGGTGGCGGGCTGCATGGTGGGCTGGCTTGGGCTTTGATGTAGGCTCGGGTAGGCTGCTTCAAGGGCTGGGCTACTCCAAAGGTTGGCTCGGATTGCTCCAACAACATGGTTTGGGCTTGGACTTTGTTGTAGGCTCGGGTAGGGATAGGTGGGCTGCTCAAAAATCATGGCTAGCTGCATCATGGAGAAGGGCTGCTCCAAGGGCTCTTATACCTACAAAATAATGAATAAAACATTAGCTTTATGAAATAACCCAAACATGTAACTAAGTATTAAAATAAAAACATAACACAATGCATGAAATAATATAACTAAACATGTAACATTAAAATAATATAGTATCATGCATGAAAAAATAAACCCATCACTCAAACAAACAAACACACACACAAACATGAAATAAAACATAACATCAAAATTAAAATTAACACTCAATGCAACATAACAAATTAGATCATATTAAATAAATATTAAACTATAACATACATAAAATATATAAATTTAGTACATAATCCTAGGATAATTGAACTCAAATAACCCAAAAAGTGATGACTAAAATTAGTCATCAAAATCCCCCATGCTAGAGTATTTGCTTTCCCTCAAGCAAATAGAATTGAAAACTAGGGAAGATGAAATAAAAGAAAACAAAGCAAATTTAGGTTTCATAGATTAAGAAAACCAAAACATGAAAAATTAAACTATCCTAATTTTTATGCTAACAACTAGTGGGGTAAGAAGTGCACAATAAAAAACTTGAAAGTGGAAACCTAAAATTATCATTAGAACATAAAGAAGAATTACATATTTCAAAATTCCTAAAACAAGGCATCCAAAATTAATGAAAATAAGATAAACAAAAATAAGAGTTCAAAATAAACGGCGCATTGACGAACTACTAGGTTGCTAGAATAACGATTAACTCTAAATCACCTCAAGATAACCTCCAAAGAAATCCATCAATGATGGTCGCCATAGGCTTGTCCGTTCACACTCTCTCCGCTACACGAATTTACATTCTAAAGATTAATCAGACTTCAAATAGGCATTAAAACTTGGCTTAGGTAAATGATTAGGAATTGAAAATCAAAGATAAATGTGATGGCTAAAACACACACTAAACCAAGGGTGAGCTCAAAGAAAAACATGAAAACATGAAGAGAAATGATAAGTACTTCAAGCAAACAAAAGGCCATAAAATTTTTTACTTTAAAAAATTGGCCACAAATAAACTTCATTTTTCTTTTTTTTTATTTGATAACATTTTGATAATAACACATTTTTTTCATAAAAGAGAGCTCCAAAAATAGGCTTTAAAATTTCCTTTTCATTTCAAAGATAATACCCCTTCACAAAAATGATTTATAAGCTCAAAGTTTTAGTGTGAAAAATAGAAAAGGCATTTTGGCTTTGGTGAAAATAATGAAATAAAGGTGGAGCTAAATCAAATAAACATGGAAAAGGCAAAAAATTGTTTTGCAATGGTAAATTTTTTCGTGGGCAAGAAAAGCTCAAACGAGTCAAAGGGTAGCCTAAATCATTTCTAAAGTACATAAAAGCGACGCACATGCTTCAAGAGTAGCTAGGGACAAGTTCTAGACACTAAGAAAGACTACCCCACAAATGAAAAAGAGCTAATATTACCTAGCAACCATTCGTACGTAACTAACCGAATAAGAAGAGCAACTACAAATTGCTAACTTAAAATGAGAAAATAGATGCCTATATTTAAGAACTAGAAACTAGTAAAACTAAGCTATGTTAAAATGATAAGTTTATCAGAACTTTTAAAAGAAATCTATCTAGAACTAAAAAACCGCACGAGCCTACACATCACTAGAAGAAACATAAAAATAAAGATTGAAAATAATTTTTTATTTTGTTTTTCAAAGAGATTTTAGCAAAAAATTTTATTTTGATTTTATAATTTTTTGGGTTTTGTATTTTCTATTTTTTTGGATTTTTGATATAGTTAAATAAAAAAAATACTCCTAAAAGACTTAATATAATTATACTAATTTTTTTTTGATTTTGTTTTAAAACATTTTTTTTTGAAAGAGACGAAGAAAGAAGACATCTAAACCCTCCCCCATGCTAAAGTTCTTCATTGCCCTCAATGAAAGAAACAAAAAAATGAGAAAGAGAAGGAGACTGAGAAGGAGAGAAAAATAAAATGCAGTAAAGTAAATAAAAAAAAACAGAACTTCCCCGGATTTATGAGATGAAGGCGGATGTCGCTCCCCCATGCTTGCCTTTTAACGAACTTGATCATAAGCAGGTTTGACTTGATCCATCTTAAAATTAGAAACGTTGGAGCGGCGATCACGAACTTGCTTGGTTGGCCACCGGAAGGAAGTGCAAAATAAAAGTAGAAAAATAGAGTCCGCGGGCAGGTGCCCATGATTGTTCTTTATTTTACAATAAAAAGTCCAAATAATAATAAAAGAGTTTCATAATGAAGTTAAAAATAAAATAAAATAAAATTCCATATGAAAATAAACATTTAAGAGTCCAGAATAAGATTCTCCTTTATAGGAGACAAAGAATTATTAGCAAAATATAATTTAAGTCTATGACGATTTACTTTAAAATCACCCTTCTCCGTGTGCGAGAGTTGCACAGTGCCATAAGGAAAAACCTGTCTGACCGTAAATGGTCCAGACCATCTATATTTTAGTTTTCCAGGGAAGAGACGTAAACGCGAATTAAAAAGAAGAACCTGATCGCCTGGTTTAAACATTTTAGGATAGCGCTGGTTCTTATCATGATAAAGTTCGGCGCGTTCTTTATAAATTTTATTATTTTCGTAAGCGTACGCTCTCCATTCATCGAGTTCATTCAATTGATTTTCCCTATGCTCTCTGACTGAGTGCGGATCGAAATTAAAAAATTTTATCGCCCAATACGCTCGATGTTCTACTTCTACCGAAAGATGACATGATTTTCCATAGACTAATCGGAAAGGAGTACAACCGATGGCGGTCTTGTATGCTGTCTGATAGGCCCAAAGAGCATCGTCTAATTTTAAGGACCAATCTGTATGAGAAGTAGAAACAGTTTTTTCCAAAATTCTTTTTAGTTCTCGATTAACGACCTCGACCTAACCGTTAGTTTGGGGGTGATAAGCGGTGGATAAATTATGTGTAACGCCATATTTAGTTAAAACCTTAGCAAGTTGGGCGTTACAAAAATGGCTCCCCCTATCACTAACGATCGCTCGAGGAAAACCAAAATGAGAAAATAATTTTTTTAAGAAATTTATGACTACGCGAGTGTCATTACTTAGTAAAGCTTGGGCCTCCGTCCACCTAAAGACGTAATCTACGACGACTAAAATGTATTTATTTCCTAAACTTGAGGGAAATTTGCCGACAAAGTCTATGCCCCACAAATCAAAAACTTCGCATTCGAGAAAAAGATTTTTTTTCCATTTTATTTAAAACAGAGAAGTTTCCAGTCCGCTGGCACCAATCGCACCCGCCCACAAAGATTTGTGCATCTTTAAATATGCTTGGCAAATAGAAGCCAACACTAACTACTTTGTGCGGTGCGCTTTGCTTGAAAGTGCCCGCCAGTCGGACCTTAATGAACATGTTATAAAATTTGTTGACCTTCTTCTCGTGAGACACATCTTATTACCACCTGGTCCGCACAAATGCGAAATAGAAATGAATCCTCCCAAAAATAATACTTCAACTCAGAAAAGAATTTCTTCTTTTGCTGAGAGGAGTATTCTTTTGGGAGAACGCAGGCCACAAGATAATTGGCCAAATCGGCAAACCAGGGGGGTATAAGAAGAAATGTTTAAAATTTTTTCATCCGGAAAAGAATCAATAGGTAAATTTTCATCAAAAATATCAATTTCAGGATTTTCTAGGCGTGAAAGATGATCAGCCGCTAAATTTTCCGCTCCTTTCTTATCCCGGATCTCCAACTCGAATTCTTGAAGTAATAGGATCCAACGAATAAGACGCGGCTTGGCATCCGGTTTAGAAAGGAGGTTCTTCAAAGAGAAATGATCCGTAAAACGATAACCTTAGAAAGAGTGATGTAGGGTCAGAATTTATCAAAAGCAAAAATGATAGCTAAGAGTTCCTTTTAATTTGTAGTGTAATTTTCTTGCGCTGAATTAAGCGTTTTGCTAGCGTAATAGATTGGGTGGAAATTCTTAGCTATACACTGTCCGAGTACCGCACCGACCGCAAAACTACTTGCGTCGCACATAATTTCAAAAGGTAAATCCCAAACTGGGGCGATCATAATCGGAGAATTTATAATTTTGGATTTAATTAAGTCGAACGTCGCTAAACAAGAATCGTCAAAAATAAAAGGAGTGTCTTTCTCGAGAAGGTGGGTGAGAGGCTTAGTAATTTTTGAAAAGTCCTTAATAAATATTCGATAAAAACACGCATACCCTAAAAAACTTCTTATCTCTTTGATATTCGTAGGCGGTGGTAACTTTTCAATTACTTTGATTTTTGCCTTGTCCACTTCAATTCCCCTAGCGGAAATTTTGTGGCCAAGGACTAAGCCTTCTCGTACCATAAATTGGCACTTTTCCCAATTTAAAACTAGATTTATTTCTTCGCAGCATTTTAAAACTTTTCCTAAATTCTTTAAACATAACTCAAACGAGTCGCCAAAAATCGAGAAGTCGTCCATAAACACTTCCATAATGTTTTCTACATATTTATCAAAAATGGCCAGCATGCACCGCTGAAAGGTGGCTGATGTGTTGCATAGCCCGAAGGGCATCCTACGGTAGGCAAAAGTTCTGAAAGGGCAAGTGAATGTTGTCTTCTCTTGGTCCTCGGGTGCGATAGGGATTTGGAAGTATCCCGAAAGACCATCGAGAAAACAATAAAAACTATGCCCGGATAAATGCTCTAAAATTTGATCAATAAAGGAAAGGGGGAAGTGATCCTTACGAGTGGCATCATTTAATTTACGGTAATCGATGCACATCCTCCATCCCGTTACCGTCCTAGTTGGAATTAAATGATTATTTTCATTTGTTACTACCATAATCCCACCCTTCTTAGGTACAACCTGAACAAGACTTACCCACTTGCTATCGGAAATAGGATAGATTATCCCCGCATCTAATAACTTAAGAACCTCGCCCTTCACAACCTCTTTCATATTAGGATTAAGATGGCGTTGAGGTTTGACTACACCTTTAGAATTTTTTTAAAAAAATAATTTGTGGGTGCAAAAGGAGGGGCTTATGCCAGGAATATCAGAAATTTGCCACGCTATAGCTCGGCGATGCTTTTGTAGTAGTTGAATCAATTCATCATTTTCTGATTGAGAAAGCAAAGGTGAGATTATAACGGGCAATTTAGAATTTTGTTCAAGAAAGTCATATTTGAGATGTTCGGGAAGTGGTTTTAGTTCTAAGTTGGGTGGTTCATCGTAAGAGTTCTTTAAAACTTTGTCATTTTCAAAAACAATATTTTCATAAATTTTTTGTCTAAACACTGGTTCATTTGCAAAGTTGGCTTGTGCGGACATAACCGTGTCTTCAAAAACATTTGTAGAAAAATCAGAAAAAGAGGAAGAAAAATCATTGGAAGAAAAATTTGAAAGAGAAAGAGAGGAGTCTTCATTTAAAACATCAAGAAGAAACTTGAGTCGTCATTATTTAAAAAAAATTTCATGGATTGATTTATTTAAAACGTCACCTCTTCATCTCCCACGCGAAGAAAAAGTTTCCCATTACATACATCGATGACCGCATGAGAGGTGGCTAGGAAGGGATGACCAAGGATAAGGGGCACCCGATGTCTTCTTCAATATCAAGAATGACAAAATCCACCGAGAAGATGAATTTGTCGACCTTCACTAACACATCCTCAATGATACCTAACGAGTTCTTAATCGATCGATCAGCCAATTGAATACTCATACGCGTAGGGCTAAGAGTGCCCAATCCTTGCTTTTTAAACAATGAAAAAGGCATAAAGTTGATGCTCGCATCTAAATCCGCTAGCGCGTGTTTTACAAAAAGATCACCAAAAATGCTAGGAATCGAAAAACTACCCGGATCATTTATCTTTTTAGGAAGATTGGGATTTTTTATGACCGCCGAGCATTCTTCATTTAACGTAACATGAGATAAGTTTTCTAGTTTCTTTTTGTTCGTTAATAAGTCCTTAAGATATTTGGCGTATTTTGGCATTTGGTTAATCGCTTCATGAAATAGCAAATTGATATGAATTTATTTAAACATTTCAAAAAAGCGTTGGTATTGATCATCTAGCTTATCTTTCCTAAGATTAGCGGGATAGGGAGGTGGAGGAAATTCTTTTAAAATCTCGAGATCATTATTTTTAAAACCATCTTTTTCTTTTTCCAAAATAGATGTTTTTTGTTCATTTTCAAAATTAGAGTTTTCTTTTCCAAAGATTTTATTAGTTATTTCTTCGTCACTAATTCGTTCTGTAGTAGGAGAGGCAATCACCTTTGGCTCTTCCCTTCTGGTGAGCTCGTGAATTACTTTGTCACTCCGAAGGGAAATCGCTTTCGCATGCTGTAACATCCCATGTTACTTCTAGACCCCTTAACTTAGATTGGGTTGGGCATGGGGTGGGTGTTAGGGAAATTAGCTAGGTTTGACCCTAGGTAATGGGTTGTAGCCATGTGGGGCCCACTATAGGGCCCAAATCAAACAAGGTCAAACTAGCCTAAATAGGAACCCTAGCCACACCATGACCCCCACAACATTGCCCTAACCCTATGGACATTTTAAGTGAACCCTAAGGCATGCCATTGGGTCACCCTTTGACCCTAGTTGACCAAAGTCAACCTTAGCCCTAAGTTGGTCAAACCTACACCTTAAGGCCCAAATTGTCTAAGTGGGACATCACCATGGACAAACCCATGTTGGGTTATGCCATAGGGTCGATGACCCTCAAGTGGGGTTAGCCCACTAGCCATGTTGACCAAGTCAACCTAAAAAGTCAATTTGGTCAAACATGTGGCCTAAAGAGGAAAATGGGGGCTAAGCCCATTCCCCTTGGGTCAAGCCCACCAATCCTAGCCCTTTATTAGCCCAAGGTGTCAAAGACCAGCCCTACCCCTCTAGATTTGGAGAGAGAGTGCATGCATGGGGGCATTTTTGATAAATCACCAAAAAGAGGAGAGAGAAAGTGGATTTAAGAGGAGGAGGCCATTTGGCCTTGGCTCCCTCTGCCCAAAGTATGCTGGTCGGCCACCCAAAAAGAATTTCAGTGGAATTTAGCTGTATGGTGGCCACTTGGCACCATGGGTGAAGCCTCCAAAGTTGAACCCAAGCTCACCTTGGAGTTAACTCCACATATAGCCCACCTCAGCCCAAATCACCCCCACCATTAGCTTCAGAGAGAGGAAAGGAGTGGAAATCGACTACTGGATCAAAGAAATCAGTGGAGAAACCAGGATTTGAGCAAGAAATCACCGCAGTTGCTCGGCCAAGGCAAACCGCCGCCGCAACCACCGCCAAGGCCTGGAATAGGACCGTTTAACCTCACCTCTACTCGCAGTAGCTTTTTAGATCGACTTGGGGAGATATCGGGCTCAATTGAGCTCGATGCCATGTGAGGAAATGCGGAAAATACCGAGTTTTTCTTCTTGCTCGGGATCATCGGAGGGGCCAATTCTGGCGGCCTCACCGCCGGGAAACGCTAACCTCCACCTCAACGGAGGTGGTGACGACAATCGTCGGCGGTGGTGGTGGCTCAGCTGGTCGGAAACACCCAGAAAAGGTTGCCCAAAAAGGGTTCATCCCAGCCATCGGCTGGTGGTAGGAGATGAACGGATGCCGTCCGTTTAAATCCTATCTGATTTGATGAAATTAATTAATATGGATAGTGTTAGTTTGTCACACTTTTATACAGCGTTTTGTACATTAAAAATAGGCCTCTTAGAGTCATATTCAGATCATGAACCCTGAATGAAAATTGTAGGCCATGCTCTTAACTTTCATTTGCCATCCTAAACTTGAGATTTAAAGCTGTAGGGCTCCCTGTAGGGCTGTTCTCCTTGGACTGGTCCAATGCAAGGGCAGAAATTCAAATGCATGCTCAGGCCAAACCATATATCCACATGAACTAATATTTTGGTAAGATTCTTGTTAATATAATACTTAGACTCCGTGAAAATATGAAAATTTTTGGAAGAAATTTTCCTATATTTTTTTGTCATAATACACAAATTTAAATTAATGAAGTATTTGGAGTAATATGATTCCAAATGGCCCCAAATTTTGGTGGCAGGTCCTTGGGGACATAGTATGTGCATGGTAAAAATTTCAGTACATTTGCACCACTTCATGTTGGGTTAACCCACTTGCATGTGTTGGCTATATATAGCTTTGGGGTGCAAATAGTAATGTTTTTGAAATATTGCATATTCAGCCTATTTGATACATCCAAAAATCATGGAACTTATTCCAGAGGCTCATTAGATTAAAGTTTACCCATCATAAAGATTTTGGGATTTTTGGAAGCAAGAATCCTATTATTTTGAATATTTGAAAGATAAGCCATTTAAGGATAAAAATTTGAAAATAGGATTATTCAAGAGTTTAATTTCACAAATCTTGCCTAGAAATTAAGGGAGTAATATGTAATCCCTGGAAAAAATTTATGGCCCTGATTAGTTGACCTTATAATGATTGTATGTACTTTTGACCATTTTGCCCTTTTGGGAAATCATTTATTTATGATGAAAATATACATCAGAAAATGTTGGAAAAATTTCTAGTGTTGTATACATGTATGCTTAGCCTTGTATAATTGTTGGAGTTACCATGGTGATCTAGAAGTGGTCAAACATGTAATCTCACTGCCAACGCGATATGATCCTGCAGGGTCGCACATAAGAGCATGTGGAGAAATTGGAAAATTAACTGTGTTGGTAAGGGTTACCAATCACCCTACAGTATGGGGAGTCAGGCAAATGTTGCCAAGGGAAAATCGTCGAGAGTCGACAGGAGTCGTCGAGTATGACTCGTCGACTATGGATAAATCGACGAGAATCGATGGGAGTCGTCGTGTATGTCTCGCCGACTAAGGCATAATCGTCGAGAATCGAACTTTTCGATTCTCGCCGATTCTGCGTCTTATTCTCGCCGACTGATTCTCGCCGACTGATTCTCGCTGACTGATTCTCGCCGAATCTGGAGGTGAATCTCGCCGACTGATTCTCGCCGAATATGGATTTGATTCTCGCCGAACGGTCCAGAAACCCTAACTTGGGTGGTCTGCGGATAGCGATTCCTATGAACTGTTTATGCATTTGGTATAAATAGGACACTTAGGGTTTTGGGGAAATGATCGACCAACATCGGGATTTCTGTAGCCAACGGAAAGAGTTCTGTCGATCTCCCGATCTGCCGAATCCCGATTCCGCCGGACGGAAATGTTCCACCGCCGCCTGTTCGCTCCCCCGACGACCTCATCTCCGGCGATCGTCGCTGGTCTTGCTTTCCCTGGCGCGGACCTAGCAGTCCGTGGGAAGTCTAAAGGTGCGGCTGATCTTCTTCCCGACCCTTCGTGCGACGAAGCTCGGGGTTCTCCCGCTCATGTGGATTTCTACAGAGACGTGGACGTTATTCTACGTAGAACTCGCCACCGACAAGGACACGAAGCTTGGAGCATCTCCGTTGAGTTGTGACTCAATGCCGCTAAGGTAATTTTTGCCTAGTTATGTATTAACTTCTTGATTCAATTTTCATGGCCCAATCTCATCTCTTTTGGGTTGTCTTGATATTTTATTCCTTCCGCTGCGTGCATAAGCGTTGTGCCATCCTCATAGAGAAACCCAACAGTGGTATCAGAGCGAGGTTGCGGCCATGATTGTTGTTTTGGAAGTTAGGTTATTCCAGTACATGTAAACCTAGGGATTTAGAAGTGTTCTAAATGTCTATATTTAATCTTGGCACCCCGCCGGGAATGTCTAGAATCTTGTGGTAATTTCTAATTGTTAGGAATTAGTGTCTCCTTAGCAGTAACCATCCCTTGATTTTGTTTTGGATTTTGAATCCAACAAGGAGAGATGAGCTTATCTACTGCTTTAAGTTGAGTTGCCATTGTCCCTTGTCCAATGCATGTAAACCAGAAGATTTGGAAGTGTCCAGATGTTCAGATTTATCCCTTTTCTTCTATCAAATGTTGATAGTGTTCTGTTGTGCACATAAGGGATGCATGGGGATTTAATAAATTTGTTTTTCCTTGACGTGCACGATGATCAAATGTTGATCATGGTTAATTGTTAACCTATAATCAAAAATCCCTTAATCTAATATTAAGTGTTCGGATGCCTTCCGATGGATGACAATCTTCCTGCCTCGATCGATGAAGTGTGGGCTTGCCAAAGCAAGGTGCATTAATCTATCTTGGTAAGGTTGCGAGCGGATAATTGTGATATCCCACTGTCGACATCGGGTCCAACTTAACTAGGTGACCTCAAAGGTTGAGTGCCTAGAGGCATAGGGTTGGCATGCACCATATGATGGATGCGAATAAGGAGTTATTCACCAACCATACAAGAATTGCATGAGGATGCAATTTGCAAGCGTTGCCTACCTAAATAACCACATCGTGAGAGGAAAGCCAAAGCTTACTCATTGTGTTGGTGAAATACGGATCTTGTCCACTAAGAGAGTAGCTCGCATGAACTCTTTGAATTGATAGTGAGGGCTATTATTTTGAATAAAATAGTGGGAGTTTTAATTGAAGTCCAAATTAAAATAAATTGTATTTTTAAATTTTGGTACTGATATTATTCTGCATGAATTCTTGTAGAATTCCATGGCAAGTGTTTCACACTCCACGTTGTCTCTGAGAGCCATCCTTGAGAAGGATAAGCTCAGTGGGACTAACTACATGGACTGGTACAGAAACCTGAGAATTGTTCTCAGGCAAGAGCAAAATCTCTATGTCTTGGAAGAAGAATCCCCTGAAGTGCCGACCGGGAATTCTTCCCGTGCTGATAAAGATACTTATAAGAAGTATACTGATGACGCCTTAGATGTCGAATGCCATATGCTTTCCACCATGAAATCTGAGCTTCAAAGGCAACATGAGAACATGGGGTGCAAGGAGATTGACGAGAATCTCAAGAAAATGTTTCAAGGGCAAGCTCGTCAAGAGAGGTTCGATGTCATAAAAGCGTTATTTCAGTGCAAGATGGGAGCTCGAGACTCAGTAGGGACTCACGTACTCAAGATGATTGGGTATATAGAGAACCTTGAAAGGCTGGGTTTTCTTCTAGGTCAAGAGTTGGCCACAGATCTGATCCTGCAATCGTTGCCGGACAGTTACGAGCAGTTTCTCTTGAACTACAACATGAATGAAATAGACAAGACACTGCCCGAGCTCCTAGGCATGTTCAGAACTGCCGAGATCAATATGAAGAAGGACAAGCCTGCCAGCCCCATACTGATGGTGCATAAGGGCAAGGGCAAGACCAAGGGCTCTAAGAAGACGAAGGTGGGACCAAAGTCACATCTCGCGCCCAAGTCTTCCGCACTAATGAAAAAGAAGAGCACGGTGTAGGAAGGGAAATGCCACCACTGTGCCAAGGCTTGTCTTTGGAGGAGGAACTGTCCTTCTTATATTGAGGGTCTGCAGAAAATGAAGGGAGGTATGACTTCCGCTTCAAATATTTACGTTATAGAGATAAACCTTTCTGCTCCTTCATCTTGGGTATTGGATACCGGATGTGGTTCTCACATTTGTACAAATGTGCAGGAACTGGGAAGGAGAAGATTGCTGAGTAAAGGGGAGGTGGACCTGCGCGTCGGCAATGTAGCATGAGTTGCTGCTGTAGCCGTAGGGTTTTACCGTCTTTCTTTTCCCAGTGGGCTTTTAATAGAACTAGATAACTGTTATTTTGTTCCGGCAATAACTAGAAACATTATATCCATTTCATGCTTGGACATGATTGGATTTTCTTTTATAATTAAGAACAACTGTTGTTCTATATTTAAGAATGATGTTTGTTATACTGTAGCCCAATTGTTTAATGGTCTTTACATTTTGAACTTGGACCATCAGATCTATAATGTTGAAAATAATAAAAGACTAAGAACAAATGACTCAAACCATACATATCTCTGGCATTGTCATTTGGGCCATATAAACGAGAAGCGCATATCCAAGCTCCATAAAGATGGACTTTTGGACTCATTTGATTATAAATCATTTGAGCGATGCGAATCTTGTTTGTTAGGCAAAATGACTAAATCCCCTTTCACTGGTTATACTGAGAGGGCTGGGGATCTTTTGGGTATTGTACATAGTGATGTATGTGGACCAATGAGCTCCATGGCTAGAGGTGGGTATTTCTACTTCATTACATTTACTGATGATTTCAGTAGATACGGATATGTGTATCTTATGAAGTGCAAATCCGAGACCTTTGAAAAGTTCAAAGAGTTCAAAAATGAAGTAGAAAACCAGTTGGGAAAAAGGGTTAAAGCACTCCGATCTGATCGAGGTGGCGAATACCTGAGTCATGAGTTTCGTGATCATCTGAAAGAGTGTGGTATTGTATCACAGCTCACTCTACCTAGAACACCACAGCATAATAGTGTGTCTGAGAGGAGAAATTGTACTTTGTTAGACATGGTACGTTCGATGATGAGTCATGCAGACTTGCCTGTTTCCTTTTGGGGTTTTGCTTTAGAGACTGTTGCAATGACACTGAATCGCGCTCCGACGAAAACAGTTCTAAAGACACCATATGAGATATAAACTGGGAAGCGTCCTAGTATGTCGTTCATTAAAATTTGGGGCTGTGAGGCATACGTGTGACGTCAAATGCCTGACAAGCTGGAACCCAAATCGGATAAATGTTATCTGGTGGGATATCCTAAGGAAACGAAAGGGTATTACTTTTACCTACTGTCTGAGGGCAAAGTGTTTGTCGCAAGGACTGGTGTCTTCTTGGAGAAAGAGTTTTTATCAAGAAAGACTGAAAAGTTAGAACTTGAAGAAGTTCAAGAACAACCAATAGTGAATGAACTGGAATTGGATTCTGAGACAGGACTACAGATGTAGCTAGAGAACCTACTCAAGAAACACAGTTCCTACGTAGATCTGATAGACCAAGATTTGAACCTGAGAGATATGGATTTCTCGTGTCTCAAATAGGTAATGTGTTGCTTATGGATCATGATGATGAACCAGCAACCTACCAAGAGGCTATCAATGGACCGAACTCCGACAAATGGATAAGGGCTATGAAATCCGAAATGGACTCCATGTATGCAAACCAAGTTTGGAACTTGGTGGAACCACCTGAAGGGGTACGACCCATAGGGTGCAAGTGGGTCTTCAAGAAGAAGACCAACATGGATGGGAATGTACAGACATTCAAAGGGAGACTGGTGGATAAGGGTATTGACTATGATGAGACCTTTTGCCCTATTACCATGGTAAAGTCCATAAGGATATTTCTTGTTATTGCTGCGTATTATGACTACGAGATCTGGAAGATGGATGTCAAAACGGCTTTCCTTAATGGAAACCTCCTTGAGGAAGTGTACATGACACAACCCGAGGGTTTTGTATCCCAAATGAAGCCACAAAAATATACAAGCTGAATAAGTCCATCTATGGACTAAAACTGGCCCTCGAAGCTGGAATCTTCGTTTTGATGAGAAAATCAAAGAGTTTGGTTTCATCAAGAATGAAGATGAGCCTTGTGTTTACAAGCGAATATGTGGGAGCATTGTTGTCTTCCTGATATTGTATGTAGATGACATACTTTTGATTGGGAATGACTATCCTACCCTGAAAGTTGTTAAGAATAACCTAGGGAATTGCTTTTCTATGAAGGACCCTGGTGAAGTGACTTATATACTAGGTATTAAGATCTATAGAGATAGATCGAAGAAGTTGCTGGGTTTGACCCAGAGTACATACATTGAGAAGGTGTTGAAGCGGTTCAACATGCTTGAGTCCAAGAAAGGATTTTTACCCATGTCTCATGGTGTGAATCTCTCTAAGGACCAGTGTCCAAAATCTTGTGAAGATAAGGACCGCATGAAGTCGATTCCATATGCTTCGACAATTGGATCAATCATGTATGCAATGTTATGTACTCGACCCGATGTCTCCTTTGCTTTGAGCATGACTAGCAGGTATCAGTAAAACCCCGGTGAGTGTCACTGGATTGCAGTCAAGAACATCCTGAAGTACTTGAGAAGGACAAAGGATGTGTTATTGGTGTATGGTGGAGAGGAACAGCTCGTTGTAAGTGGTTACACGGATGCTAGCTTCCAAACTGATAGGGACGATTCAAAGTCTCAATCAGGGTTTGTGTTTTGCCTTAATGGAGGAGCTGTGAGCTGGAAGAGTTCCAAGCAAGAGACAGTTGCTAATTCTACAACAGAGGCCGAGTATATCGCTACAGCTAATGCAGCAAAGGAGGCTGTATGGATTAGGAAATTCATCGGCGAGCTTGATGTAGTTCCTAGCATTGTTGTTCATATAGTTCTCTACTGTGATAACAATGGTGAAATTGCACAATCTAAGGAACTTAGATCCCATCAGCGCTCCAAGCACATACTTCGGCGGTTCCATCTTATTCGTGAGATTGTCGAACGACGAGATGTGAACATTTGCAGAGTGCCGACTGAGGAGAATATTACGGATCCACTAACAAAGCCTCTCGCGCAGAGAAAGCATGATGGTCATACTAGATCGATGGGTATACGATACCTAAATGATCAACTCTAGTGAGAGTCTTGTGGGTTGCATGTAAACATATATTCTGTTGGCTATTTATTGTTTATTCATATTATGAATTGTGTACCAAATGTTTCTTTTTACAATTAATGGCAAGTTCTTTTATTATGATTTTCCTATGTGATAGTTAAATTGTAACATAATAAATATCCTTAGAGTGTTCGCTTCCATAGGACATCAAGTACGTGACTTGAATGTGATAGCCTATGATTTATTTCAAGCTTCATTCTTAAAAGGTCCCTGGTCGTTGTATCATCATAGAAGCTAAGGGTTATGATGATACCATAAGATTAGCACGTGCATTGACTTATGACCAGTTCTCACAGGTCATGATATTGTGATATCAAGTCATCACGTGGGTACTTGTTAATTAACAAGTTGTACTGGACTGACCCATCCTGAGACTACTTTGTGGATTGTTATCTAATCGTGTCATGAGTAGGTCTCAATTGACAATGGTGTTGTGGTCCTTTGACCTGAAGTCACAACATTCATCAAGTGAGGAAGAGCATGATTTGATGCCATCTAAAGTCTTCCTTGAGAAAGGTTGATGATAAGGGTTGTTGTTGGGCACGTTACGAATCATTTGGGTGTTTGTGTGTGAGCAGAAATGGGATTTGTCCTCCTATATGACAGGAGTTGCATCTATGGGCCCCTTGATGGAACTTGACTGAGAAATGTATGGCCATGCTGGGTTGAGTCAATATGTGATATTGGACTCACCATTCTCTGGAAGTCCGTTCTAGATCAAGAAACTTGGATTGAGCTATTATGAGGGTGACACGGTCCATACCTCTAGTTCTTTCCGGATGTAAGGGACAAAGGGACAAAGACAATGCTGGGACATTGTTCATAAAGGATTTTGAGTTATGAACTCTTATTGCTTTGGGAGCAATGATGCATTGCTAGATGCCGCTCATTGTTTGTGAGGTTTTTGGTTTGATACTTTCAAGATCAAGTGGGAGACTGTTGGAGTTACCATGGTGATCTAGAAGTGGTCAAACATGTAATCTCACTGCCAACGCGATATGAGCCTGCAGGGTCGCACATAAGAGCATGTGGAGAAATTGGACGATTAACTGTGTTGGTAAGGGTTACCAATCACCCTACAGTATGGGGAGTCAGGCAAATGTTGCCAAGGCAAAATCGTCGAGAGTCGACGGGAGACATCGAGTATGACTCGTCGACTATGGCAAAATCGACTAGAATCGACGGGAGTCGTCGTTTATGTCTCGCCAACTAAGGCATAATCGTCGAGAATCGAACTGTTCGATTCTCGCCGATATTGCGTCTGATTCTCGCCGACTGATTCTCGCCGATTGATTCTGGCTGACTTATTCTCGCCGAATCTGGAGGTGATTCTCGCCGACTGATTCTCGCCGAATCTGGAGGTGATTCTCGCCGAACAGTCCAGAAACCCTAACTTGGGTGGTCTGCGGATAGCGATTCCTATGAACTGTATATGCCTTTGGTATAAATAGGACACTTAGGGTTTTGGGGAAATGATCGACCAACATCGGGATTTCTGTAGTCGAACGGAAGCTGACGGAAAGAGTTTCGCCGATCTCCCGATCCGCCGAATCCCGATTCCACCGGACGGAAACATTCCGCCACCGCCTGTTCGCTCCGCCGACGACCTCATCTCCGGCGACCGTCGCTAGTCTTGCTTTCCCTAGCGCGGACCTAGCAGTCCATGGGAAGTGCAAAGGTGCGGTTGATCTTTTTCCCGACCCATGCGACGAAGCTCGGGGTTCTCCAGCTCGTTTGGATTTCTGCAGAGACGTGGACGTTATTCCATGTAGAACTCGCCACCAACAAGGACACGTAGCTTGGAGCATCTCTGTTGAGTTGTGACTCAATGCCACTAACGTAGTTTTTGCCTAGTTATGTATTAACTTCTTGATTCAATTTTCATGGCCCGATCCCATCTCTTTTGGGTTGTCTTGATGTTTTATTCCTTCCGCTGCGTGCACAAGCGTTGTGCCATCCTCATAGAGAAACCCAACAATAATTATCTCAAAATTTTTGGATGTCATAATAATTTTTAAACTAGCATAATGGCATTTTGGTAAATTAGTAAGAATTGAATTTGGTTGGTCACTACATTATAGAAGTTGATGAAACTCTGCCATTAGCCTTAAATTAATGATGTTTATGCTCTGTAATTTTACTAGAATTTTGGGTAATGTATTCCTTATAGTTCATTTGGAAATTGGCAATTATGTGAGTTTTGTATTAATTTAGGAATAAATAGAAATATTCAAAGGAAAATTATGAATTTTTATAGACAGCAATATTTTACCATGATACAACTCTGGAGAAATTCATTAGGTCAGTGGATTATAATTTGTATTACTTCATGTTTAAAATGACCTAGGGAAATAATTAAATGATTTAATTAGAGGCTTTAATGACTTAAGAAAATTTTGTAAATCAATATGCTCACTTCATTAGTTCATACCATCCTTGGATAAATCATTTGGTGCAGGTGGCCCAAGGAGTTGGAAGCTCCGTTTCGGGGTGGTATTATGTCATGGGTTGCTCGTAAAGTAAGTAGGTTATACTATAAGGACCACCAGGGGATAGATTGACGGATGAGCAAGAGATTACATTTGGAGAATAACCTTAATGTGTAGTGTTGTCTTAGTGACGAGAGTAAAAGTGCAAGCCTTTGGATAACAACTGGAGTGGAGGCCGGCGGGAGACTGTCGCCCTTCTGAGAACATCTTAAGTCATTAGGATCACTCAAGAGTAATAATGAGAGCAAAGTAAGGATAAAGGGGTAGACATCAATAAAAGTAAATATCCTTGCGAAAAAGAACTTTGGGCGTAATCCCATCGCAGTTCCTAGTGCCCCAGAGAGCCTTTCACCGGGCATACCCTGGGCAGTCCTAGGATTAACCTTAAATCACTAAGTATAATAACCTGTAGACAAGAGTAGACGAATAGGTTAATACATTGTGGTTCATTATCACCCATACTGGGTTTGAGGGATTCGTATTATATGCTCACCCGTGTAGGGTTGGAGGGATTCATGACAGGTTAGTCCTGTGAGCTGAAGGCTCGAGATGAAATACTTGCATGTGCATAAAATTAGTGGCGGGTCATGCGGTACTAGGACAATCGTCACAGCCGATGGCAGTACGGTGAACCAGGCAGGTGTGAGGGTTTGAGAGGCCAGTAGGTTGTTTATACTGCGGTTTGGAGGACAATCCCAGAAAGCACACAACCGACCCAATAAGACTGACCGGTAGTCAGCAATTAGTACGCAAGACTCTAGAGTGCACCTAGGACGTGTACAAAGGCGTATGAGAGGTCAAGATTTGGTAGTGTGCATACCAGCCTAGGAGTGGAGACGCCCTCTCCACTGCTGCCGTAGCCACAACGGCGCTACCAGAGAGTGATGCTAGCTCCGAAAAGCGAGAACTAAAGGTCTGTGATCACAGAGTCATTGTGTGTGAGTTGTACTTGTATGTTGCATGATAACCCGCATGCATTCATACATAGTAGGCATACGTATCATGAATCCATATCATATAAATTATTTTGGGCTTTTTTATATAATAAGTTAATTTTGAAACTCTAGCCTATACGTTTGTATGGGCACTCGTATAAGTTAGGGTACTCCTGTAATGATAAGTTAGATGTAGCATACTTACTTACTATACTGTGTAGAACTGCTCTTACTCTACTTTACTTACAGCTGTTACATTACTTATTTACTGTTGTTCTTTTCTTAACTTATTGTACTTGTTCCTCCTACATAGAACTGCTAGTGTAGAACTATTATTACTCCTCATGTACTTGTTAGTATAGGGCCACTATCATCTGCTTATACTTGCCACCCCTTGTTGCCTTCCGCTTCGTCCTCCCGCACTGTGCCTAAGAGTTGCGGGGCGAGGTGCGGAAGAAACGACTTAGTATTTTGACTAACGGTTGGTGACCAACTATTTTTAGGGGATCGAGGAGATGGGGTACCAGCACGACCAGCAGGACGAGGTGACAGGACCTGAGGATCCAGTTCGACTACCACCTACTACTACTTCTACTATAGAGCTACCGAAGGTGGGATGAGTTAGAGATGATAGTGTCTTCCGCTGCTAGAGAGAGAGGGATATTTATATATGATGTACAAGGCATAAGCCCTTTTTACTCTTAATATTTGGTACTCATTATGGATTGATGTACTTTCATTTTATTATATGATATGTACTGTGGCTTGTGGACTAGAAGATTTTTATACTGTTATACTTCTATTTCTCATATTGGCCTACAGGTTATATGATCGTACTAGCCGGCAGAATCAGCGTGTTGCGGTGTCGACTAACCCGCGCGTTAGTGCCACCGTAAGACGGTGGTTCTGGGCATATGACCGGGAGCCTCCTTGGTAAGGGGAGGGGGTATTACAAACTGGTATCACTTGAACAAACGATCATATGAGAAAGAAGTCCACAACACTGGACCACCCCGCTCGAGCATTAGTTTGCAGAAAAACTATGCAGCAGAAGCGATGGTGTGCCCATGTAAAAGCCACACGATCAGTCCATTTAACACAATGAGTTAGGCCAATCCTATTAAACCTTATCTGTTTTGCAACCTTCGCAGGTCGCTCTGCAGCAGAATATGGTTCCTTCCCACTCCAGTTGCCACTCCCTTTTTGCAGACTGAGATGGGGGCAAACTCTGACGGCTATCCTAAAAGCCTTCAAAGCCCAGCAGGTTCCGGCCCTACAGCAAAATCCGGGGTCGAACTGGTTGAGTGCCTTAAAGAGTCTGTCTCCGTCGGTGGATAGAGGATGCTTTGAAGACGGAGGAGTGGCTGGAGACTATTCAGGAGCTGTTGGCTTGCATCAGCTGCCCAGTCAGCCAGGCAGTCCCTCTTGCCACCTCGGTACTGGATGCACATGCGAAGAGGTGGTGGAAGTCTGTACGAGACTTTGTATATGCTTATTGGGAGCTAATGGATATTTCTTGGGAGGAGTTCAGCGATACGTTCTTATAGCACTACGTATCCACCACAGACAGGGATGCTTTGGAAGCGAGGTTTCTGAACCTCCAGCAGGGGAGCAGATCCGTGATCGAATACAGAAAGAGAGTTCTCCCATCTGGCAAGATTTGCGGGATTCCATGACTAGGATGATCGGAAGTATGCTAAGAGGTTCTACCATGGGCTCCGAGACTCCTTGAGGAAGCCCTTATTATTCATATCTCATGGCACCACTACACAAATTATAGAGATGGCAAAGAAGCTGGAGGCAGACCAGCTGATGGTGTCGAGTAGAGGGAAGAGACCACGTGATGGGTCATCATCCGGGGAAAGTAGCAGGGCACCCCAGAGAGGCAAGGTTATTGGATACAGGAGGGGTGGGGGACGTCGTCGTCCTAACATCAGGAAGGAGCAGGGTCCTTCTACAGTACTAACTCCCCCACCTCTACAGATGCATGACCCGGTGAGGCAGGACGGTCGTGTCCACCGGCCGGTCATTTGTTTCGGATGCCACCATCCCGGTCACATCAGATCAGAGTGTCCACATAAGTTCTGACCACTGCCTCCTCCTCCTCCACATCCAGTGGCCCCTCTAGTACAGCAGGGCCAAGGCCGATGCTGGGGATGAGGTCGAGGCCGAGGCCGGGGATATCACGATCGAGGACGAGAACAGGAGAAGGTGTATGCATTGGACCTCACTAAACCAAGAAATCCAGAGGAGGTGATCACAGGTACATAACTTTTGTGAATTTTTAAAATTCAATTTTCATTTATAACACCTAAGGTGATAGAATAACATTTTATTTTTAATCAACCAACCTCAGGCATAGTCATGATCAGCGGTAAGCCCGCACGCACCTTGTTTTATACGGGTGCCACTCACTCGTTCGCCACCGAGACCTTTATAGAAGGTCTGGACGGCGTGGAAAGACTGCCGGGCATAGAGATGTGAGTACGCTTACCCGATGGGTCAGAGCTGCGGACCACAGCCCATTGCAATATGGAATTCGAGATTGGTGGTAAAGCATTCGAGGAGCCGGCGACAGTCCTTAGATTACCGGACTTTGACTTGATCTTGGGCATGAGATTGCTGCACTGGAATCATGTTCAAATTGTTTGCCCATCAAAGAGGATCACTCTGAGGCACGACGACTCCTATGTCGTCATCGAAGGTATTAGATCGATCCCTCTTATGTTGTAATCATCTGTATAGGCGGTCAAGGCCCACGATAGGGGAGAGGAGGTCTACCTTATTTTCTTCGAGATGGTGGTAGATGAGACTTCTATAGCTGATATCCCGGTGGTTCGGGATTTCTCCGATGTATTCCCGGAGAAATTTCCCGGACTACCGCCAGTTAGGGATGTGGATTTTCGTATACAGCTAGTGTCGGGGGCAAGGCCAGTGTCTCGGGCACCGTACCGGATGGCTCCCAGAGAGTTGGCAGAATTCAGAACTCAGCTTCAGGAACTGGTGGAGTCAGGATTTGTGCGTCCGAGCTATTCACCGCAGGGTGCACCAGTTCTTTTTGTAAAGAATAAGGACGGATCGTTACGACTGTGCATAGATTACCGGGAGCTGAACTAGTTTACGGTCCTGAATACTTATCCATTGCCCCAGATTGACGAGTTATTTGATAAGCTTCAGGGGGCCTTCTGGTTCTCTAAACTAGATATGAGATCTGGCTACAATCAGTTGCGCATCTGGGAAGAAGTCATTCTGAAGACGGCTTTCATCTCGTGATATGGGTTATACGAATTCACGGTGATTCCATTTGGGCTCACGAATGCCCCCTCCGCATTCATGAGTCTAATGAACCGTATATTCGATCCATACTTGGACCGCTTCATTATAGTATTCATTAATGATATTCTGATCTACTCCCGGACCAAGGAAGAGCACACGGAGAATTTTGCGCAGGTGCTGGAGAAATTGAGGGAGCACCAGTTATATGCAAAATTTTCTAAGTGCCAGTTCTGGCTACAGGAGGTGGCATTTCTGGGGCACGTTGTCAGTGGAGCCGAGTTGGCCGTAGATCCAGCCAAGATAGAGGCAGTACGTGATTGGCCGCGGCCAAAATCAGCTTCCGACATACGCAGTTTTTTGGGACTTGCCGGATATTACCGCAAGTTTGTGGAGGGATTCTCAAGGATAGCAATTCCCCTCACATCCTTGACGAGGAAAGATGCAGAGTTTGTTTGGAAAAATAAGTGTGAAGCAGCATTCCAGGAATTGAAGGACCGACTCACCTCATCCCCCATCCTTGCACTCCCATCCGGGAGTGAAGGATTTCAGATTTATACGGATGCCTCATATGATGGGATGGGTGCTGTACTTATGCAGCACAGACATGTTATTGCTTATGCTTCGAGATAGTTGAAGAAGCACGAGCATAACTATCCAATACACGATTTGGATCTCGGGGCGGTCGTATTTGCACTCAAGATATGTCAACATTATCTGTATGGGATTCACTGTGATATTTTCTCAAATCACAAGAATCTCAAATATATTGATAAGCGGAAGGACCTAAATCTGCAATAGAGGAGATGGCTAGAGTTCCTCTGTGACTATGATTACCAGATCCACTATCACCCGGGGAAGCCAAACACAGTAGCAGATGCATTGAGCAGGAGGGTCGGTACTTCTGGACCAGGGACTCGGGTGATGGCTATAGAGCTGATACAGATGATGGAAAAAATTGAGTACATTGGAAAATGTGTACAAGATTTGGAGAAGACACAACTTATTCAATGGTATGCATAAATTTGTATTTGGTACAAGTTTGAGTTTCATTGTGCAGGTTTAAGAATTTGAAGAAAATTTTCTAAGTACAAGTGTCGACACTTGTGAAGAAACTGTGTCGACACTCAGGGAGACTGTGTCGACACTCAGGCAAGCTGTGTCGACACACTGGCAAAATCTGTCGACACTTATGAAGATTTTGTGTCGACACCCAGAATTTGTGTCGACACTTATAAAGAAGTTGTGTCGACACTCAAAGCTATGTCGACACCTAAAGAAGCAGTTGTGTCGACATGTAGAAATGTGTCGACATCTGAAGCAGGACTTGTGTCGACACTTAAAACTGAAGTTGTGTCGACACTCAGGAGATATGTCAACATCTGAAGCAATTGTCTCGACACACAGGACTAGTGTTGACACACCAACTCTAAAAAGGCTGTGTCGAGTTCCGAAGTAATTATGTCGATACACATGACTTGTGTCGACACACACTTAACGCTATTTGACAAAAGTCAACGCCAACTATCTGCAACAGAAATGTCGAGACAAGAAGCTGTTGTGTCGACACGCAGGACTTGTGTCGACACGTACAACAAAAGCAGTGTCGAGAAGCAGAAGTATGACTTTGTCGACACTTGGAGTAATTGTGTCGACACCATGAAGACTTGTGTCGACACATAGTCTATATGTGTCGACAAATGTAAAGCAGTCTGCGTAGTTTTGTATGCTGAGTTGAAAAGACATTGAAGAACTTGGTGACGTGACTGGTGACTTGACAGCTGTCATAACTAGCCGGTCTAACACCACTGTCAGAAGTGTCAGAAGTTTATTATGAACCGGATCAGCTGGTAACAATGGATCAAGCTCAATATAAGAGACAGATCGGAAATGACAAAGGGTATCAATAAGAAGAATTCTGACAGATCAAGAGCTATCTGCAAGAAAGATTAAGAGTTCAATCTGAATTTACAGAAGAAGCTGACTGAGGATCAACTTCAACATAAAGAGAAGATCCACCTTATTTTTTTCTAATCAAGAAGCTTTGAAAAGCTAAGTTAGGTTGGATCAAAAGGATCAGTCTATATAAGAACTGATCAAGAAGACAACATCAACAGAGAAATCTTGCTGGTGAAGTTTTCAGTTACTCTTTACTCACAAATTCTTGTAGGATCTATTGTTAGATCTGAGATTGTAAGCCTAAAATTATAAAGGCTGAGGTAGGGCTGTGTGCCTGAGGTAGGACTTGTGGAAAGTCTGAGTTGTAAGCCTAATTATAAAGGCTGAGGTAGGGCTGAGGCCTGAGGTAGAATTCTGGAGAAGAATCTGAGGTAGGACTTGTGTTAAGTCTGAGGTGTAGGAACCATCTTGGGTTCTGAGATTGTAAGATCTGCTGATCCGAGCTAGTGGAAAGAAATTAGGCTGAATCCAGTTATCTACTGGATAGGCGAAGGGGGAAATTGGATGTACCCATATCTTGGGGAACCACTGTAAATCTGGTGTTTGCTGTGATGTGTTTATTTTCTGTAGATTGATTAATCTGTGTTGAAAGAAGTCATATAACTGTTTGCCTAAAAAAATTATAAAGACATAAAAAGATTAGAACCTATTCACCCCCCCCCCCCTCTAGGTGTTTAGGCTCTTGAAATAAAGTCTTTCAAGTGGTATCAGAGGGAGGTTCCTCAAAATTTGACCTAATAGTCATAGGATTTCTCCAAGGCAAATAACAGATAACAAGAATGGGTTCAAGTGAAAATCAAAAGTAATTTAGATCTATGAAATTGCCCATATGCATGAAAGAATCTTTTGGCATTTTGAAAGAAAGGGTCAGGCTGTTTATGGAAGCATCTGATCCAAGAATTTATATCACAGTACAAGAAGGCCCCTTCATCCCAATGAAGGTATCAGTTCTTGATGCAAGCATTCAAACTCCAAAAAGTTTTTCAGAGATGACTAAGGATGAAATCATCTTGGCTACATGAGATAAAAGAGCTCAGAATATAATTGTAAGTGTCATAGATGATGCAACATTCCAGAATCTTGTGCACTGTAAAACTTCCAAAGAAATGTGGGATACATTGATTGTCTATATGGAAGGAACAGAAGAAGTCAGAGAGGACTGAAAGTCTATGCTGAATCAGGAGTATGAGAGCTTTAGACAGACTAAAACTGACAGCATAGCTGAATTCTATAAAAAGTTTTAATGAATAGTGAATGAACTGATGACATATGGAAGAGTCTTTAGTACTTATGAACTGAATGACAGGTTTCTTAGGTCCCTAACAAAGGATTGAGACACTAAGATATGTGCAATCAGGGAAGTGGCCAAACTGGCTGACACACCTCCACCTACATTTTTTGGAAAACTACTTTCATATGAAATGCAGCTTATTGCTAGGAAAGATGAAGAGAAGGGCAGCAAATCTTAACATAACGAAAAGTTAGTAGCCTTAAAGGCTGAGGTCTCAAGGAAGGGTAGGAGAAAATCTCCTTCTCTACCTAGAAGGAGAACTGAAGCAGAAGAAGGAGTTCCTGAAATAAGTACATCAGATAGTCACACATCTGATGAAGACATTGCTGCCTTCACAAGAATATTCCAAAGGTTCATGAAGAAAAAGAAATGGAGAACAAGGCCTTCATCAACATCCTATTTCAAGGATTAATACTACAGGAAGAAGAAAACACCTAAGGAGGACAGGTATGCTTCAAACCTGGTAAACAATATACTTCTAAGATTGTGAGTTATTGCTGCAACAGGTCTGGGCATGTCATAGCTAACTGTCCTGACAAATGAAAGGAATCAAAGGACAAGAAGAAGCAGCTGGTCAAAGGCAAGAAGGAGAAGTCTCTAGTGGCTCAGAAGGAGAAGAGTTTGACAGACTCTTCATCTTCAAAATCTGGAGAAGAAGAGGCAGAAGAATATGTTGGACTCTTCTCAACAGAAGAGGATTCTAGGGAACTAGAATTCCTATAGATGTTGGACTCCATAAATGGAGTGGAATAATATTGCTGTAAAGGGCTGATGGCTTAATCTGAAGAAGATAAGTGCCAGGATCAGCCTGGACCAAGTAAGGTAAATAATTCTCCCATAGTCTCAGATTACTTTACTGGATCAGAATCAGAAGCATCTGCTTCAAAAGAAGTAGATGGATCTTAGTCTAAGGGGGATGTTCTCCAACTCATTAATGAGTATGGTGGGTTGTTGCATGCTCTAAAGAAGAGCAAGTTTCTTATTAAAGAGCGGGCTAAAGAGATTTAGTCTCTTAAGCTGGCTGCAACAGATTCAGCAAAACAGTTGGATCAAAAACGTAATGAGGTTGACAAATTGAAAAACATTATAGTTATTCAGATGGGCACAATCTCATTCAAAGAGAATCATATCAAGAAACTAGAGGTAAAACTTCAGCAAGAAAGAGAGCTAGTGGCAAAATTCTCCAAGCCAAAATCAGTCTTACCTTTGATAGATAATTTTGTTTCACAAAAAGGGAAGACTAGTCTAGGCTTTAAGTGAAGAACTAGGGCTACCAATTCTCATAGAAAAGGTAAAGCCCCAGTTCAGCCTCTAGTTGATAATCCCCCTATTTTCTTTAAGAAGGTAGTGAATCCTACTAACAGGTATGATCATGACATTACACATGGTCACTGTGAGCATGAAAATTTCATGAGCAAGGGTGCAAATGTCAATAGACCAATCTATAGGCATGCCCATCAAATTTAAGAGGAGTACTTGAAGAATGCTATTACAGAACCAACACTTAATAAGTCTACTGGAAACAAAGTAAGAAAACCTGTACCAATGAAAAGGTATAATAGGTTTGAGTGTTGGTGTTATGGCAAGGTGGGCCACTTTGCCATGGATTGCTGGTTTATCTCAAGTGTTAAAACCAAAAGTAGGATTCCAGTTAGATTAGTTACAGGATTTCCAACTAACAAGGACCTAGGACCCACTATCAAGTTGGGTTCTAAGGGTAAGTGATTCTTTATTTGTTGCAGGTGAATCCAAGTGACAATACCCCGATATGGTACTTGGATAGTGGTTGTTCCAGACACATGACTGGAATAAGGAGAATGTTCAGGGACTATGTGCCCATAAAAAATGGACCAAAAGTTATCTTTGGTGGATCAGAAAAGGGAATCATCAAAGGATTTGGGAACATATCTTGTGATTCAATTACAATCACTAAAGTGGCTTATATAAAGGTTCTAAAACATAACCTGATTAGCATAAGTTAACATAGTGATCTAGGTTATGATATTTTTTTCCTCAAAGGGGAGTGCCTAGTAAAAAGGTCGAGTGATCAAGAGATTATTTTGACTGGCACTAGGAAAGGAAATGTGTATTGCCTTAACCTAGATTCTGAGTCTAATAACTCACGTATTTGTTTGGTTGCAGGATATAAAGCTTCTCTATGTGTCAAATGGCACAAGATGCTAGATCATCTGAACTATAAGTCAATTAGACTGCTGTTGAGCATGGAATTAGTTAGGAATGGTCCTCAAGTTAAGTGCATAAAAGAGGGTGTGTGTTCAGCTTGCCAAAAAGGCAAACATACTAAGTCCTCTTTTCAGTCACTTGACATCAAAGATTCAAAGAGATTTTTGTATCTCATGCATATGGATTTGTTTGGTCCTATGCCAGTTCATAGTCTTGGTAGGAAAGCATACACACTTGTTGTTGTGGATGACTATTCTAGATTTACATGGGTTTTCTTCTTGAGGCAGAAATCTAAAACCCCAACTATTTTCCAGACTTTTGTCAGACACATATAGAATGAATACAACAGTTCAGTGGTCAAACATAGAAGTGACCATGGAACTGAATTTCATTCTGAATGTATGTCAAAATTCTGTGAAGAACTTGGGATTCATCAGGAATTCTCTTCACCTAGAACTCCTCAGCAAAATGGTGTTGCTGAAAGAAAGAATAGGACTCTAATTAAGGCCAGTAGAACTCTACTGAATGACACTACTCTCCTTGAATAATTCTGGGCATAGGAAGTAAATACTGCATGTCATGTGCTCTATAGGGCTTCCATCAACAAGAAACACAAGATGACTCCCTACCAGATTTTTAAAGGTAGAAAACCAAGCATATATTATTTCAGAATCCTTGGTAGTAAGTGTTTTGTACTAGTCAATGGTAAACACTACCAAACTAAGTTTGCTGCCAAATCCCTAGAAGGGATATTTATTGGGTACAACAACCAAAGTAGAGCATACAGAATCTACAACTTGACTACTCAAGTTGTAGAAGAATCTGTGCATGTTGTATTTGATGAATCAATGTTTATTAACAGTGAATTGTCTAGTTCTTCAGTTAGTTCTACAGGTCTAATAGATAAGCTGGACAAGTTGACCATCAATGAAGATGTTCCTGCTAAACTGGATGAGGATAAAGATGTCAGCTATCTAGGGGGAGACCAATTCCCTCTAGGTGAAGAAGAAAATATGGAGCATCAAGATGAGGAAACTGGAGAAATCCATAATGCTGACAGAATTCCTCCAGCAAGGAGACACCTGAAGGATCATCCAACTCACCAAATCATTGGTGATGCAAGTCAGGGTGTTCTAATAAGGAGCAGGAGTATGAACACAGTTCTATGTTCTAGCTTCCTGTCTAAAATAGAACCAAAGAAGATAGAACCCAGGAACATTGAAGAAGCAATGCAAGACACCAACTAGATTGATGCAATACAAGAAGAGCTCAGTCACTTCAAAAGGTGTAAGGTCTGGGAACTGGTTCCAAAACCTAAGGATCACAACATAAAAAGAACTAAGTGGATCTACAGGAACAACCTTGATGAGAATGACACTATAGTCAAGAACAAGGCTATACTGGTAGCAAAAGGCTACAAGCAAGAGGAAGGTATTGATTTTGATCAAACCTTTGCTCCAGTGGCAAGGCTGGAGGCTATAAGGCTGTTCTTGGCCTATGTTGCCTTTCAAGGGTTCAAAGTATATCAGATGGATGTGAAATAAGCATTTCTGAATGATGATTTAAAAGAAGAAGTCTATGTAGAACAACCCTCAGTTTTTGTAGACTCTCACTTTCTTGATTATGTATATAGGCTTAGGAAAGCACTATATGGTTTGAAACAAGCTCCAAGGGCTTGGTATGAAACCTTGTCTGCTTTCCTTATTGAGAATAAATTCTCTAGAGGAAGGATAGACAAAACTCAATTCTATAGGGAATCAAAAGGCAAGATAATACTAGTCCAGATATATGTGGATGACATTATCTTTGGTTCTACTGAAATTAGCCTTTGTAGGATGTTTGCCAAACTTATGCAAGGGATGTTTGAGATGAGCAGTATGGGTGAGCTGAAGTTCTTCTTGGAACTTCAAGTTCAACAGACTGAGAGTGGATTGTCCATATCCTAGTCTAAGTTCACCAAGGAGTTGATTAAGAGGTATGGTTTGGACTCAACTTCTACTATGAAAACTCTAATGGGAATAAGTATGCCTATATGCAAAGATGAAGCAGGGAAACCTGTTGATGAGTCTTTGTAAAGAAGGATAATTGGCTCCCTAATATACTTGACTGCTAGTAGACTTTACATCATGTATGCAACATGTGTCTGTGCTAGGTATCAAGCATGCCCTAAGGAATCTCATTATACTGCATTTAAGAGAATATTGAGATATCTTAAGGCCAAACCTAATCTAGGCCTTTGGTACCCTAAGAATAGAGATTTTTTATTAACTGGTTTCTCTGATGCAAATTTTGCTGGATGCAAAGAAGACAGAGAAAGTACCACATGAACCTGTCAATTCCTTGGTGGGAGGCTAGTGTCATGGATCAGCAAGAAGCAAACCAGTGTAGCTATTTCAACAGCTGAATCAGAGTATATAGCTTCAGGTAGCTACTGTGCACAATTGATGTTGACAAAGCATCAACTAGAAGATTATGACATCTAGGTAAGTAGAATTCCACTATTTTGTGATTCTACAAGTGCTATTTCTATTATTAAGAATCCTGTACCACACAGTAGGACCAAGCATATAGAAATAAAGTTTCATTTTTTCAGAGAACATGTAAAGAAGGAAAATATTAGCCTAGAGTTTGTGAAAACTTATAATCAAATAGCTAATATTTTTACAAAACCTCTATATTAAACTAAATTCAATAATTTCAAAATTAAATTAGGTATGTTGAACCTAGAATAGGTTAACACAAGTTTCCATAAGTAGCATATGTAAGCACCAAATTTCTATTGAAACTTGGCTAAGTACAAAGTTTGTGTCGACACAAGCAATTTGTGTCGACACACTCAGTATGTTGTGTCGACACAGAAAAAGGATGTTTCGACACAAAAACAGTATCTGTGTCGACAGAAGAATAGGTGTTGACACAACCTTGTCGAGACCATATGTCGAGACGATTTTTGTGTCGTCACACAGAAGTTGGTGTCGACACAACTCAGTCGAGACTGAAGTTGTTAGTGTCAACACAGATGCAAGTTTGTCGACACAGACTCAAGTATGTCGACACATAGATGTGTCGACTTAAAATACGTTTTGTCGACTTAGACATTAGTATTTCGACACATTGTCGGGTCGACTTAACTTAAGTTCTTTGAGACCCAGGTCATTTTTGTCGACACAAAAACTGATTTGTCAACTTAGGCCCGACTTTTGACATGCCCTTGACACAAGTACTATAAATAGATGAAGCCAAAATTTGGTCCCAAGAAGAAACTAAGAAAGATAAGAAGAAAAAGAAAGTGGTTGTACAGGCTGACTCCTCAAGTGATTCTAAGGAGGAAGTGGTCTTTAGTTCTGATGAAGACCAGCACCAACAGGATGCTCATGATCAAGTAAAGGACAGTAAGCCCTAGAAGCAACATGTTGACTCCACTCCAAGGGGAGAAAACTTAGAACAAGAAACCGAGCTGCCTTCCCAAGGGGGAGGTATTTATGATGTTGTCCTAGCCAGTGACTTAGCTGTAGATACAATACTGGATGCAGTATCTGAAATCAAAACTACAGCTAAAGAAACTGATAAGATAGATGCTCAAAATGAGCCAGTAAGTATCTTCTCCACAGTCTAGTGATATATGCTGGGATTCTCCTCAAAAATTGTTCTAGGGGACACTTTTGTTTACATAAATAATCTTTCAAGTGGTATTAGTCTTTTAAGTAGTACATTAAAAACTAATCTTATTCCTTCTTTACAGATACAGCAGGAATTCATCTTGGAAGAATTGTTTTCAGATCTTCCTACAGATGGGACTGAGGGGGAGCATTCATAAAAAGAAAAAGAAATTCCAAGGACTGAGGGGGAGTTATCCAAGGATACCCTAGCTGAAAAGGACACTATTGATATTAAAAGTACATCTGAATCATCTAAAGATGAAGAAGCCACATTGGCTAAGAAAAGAAAGTTATCTATGTTAAAGAAAAAGAGTTCTGCATATAAGAAGTCTTTACAAATGGGAACGCACCATCTACATCAAGCATGTACTTCAGTTCTTTACTGGTCCAGATGTAGATAAAATTAGATAATCAAAGACAGACAATAGATAAATATGTGGATGAAACTCATAAGGAGTTACAGTTTAAGTTGGCCCAGGACATCAAATCTATTAGGTTTGAAGTAAATCTGAATAAGAAGGAGATGACAGATTGCTTCCATAAAGGAGGTAATGTTGTGGTGTTCCTGGCCAAGCAACAACAAGATATCAAAGCTACAGTGGAAGAAATTAAAGTGAAGCAAGGCTATGTACTGGAGAATCAGATCAGAATGAATGAAAACCTTAAGGATTCACATCATGCCATATTTACAAAGCTCAATGATTCTAGCACTGCTCTGAAGGGTGAAATCTCCAAGCAAATCCAGGAAGATATATCTGCTGTCAAAGCCACATTTCAAGACTCTCAAGAGAAGATTAAAGCTTTCCTGACAAAATTCAGAGGTTATTTTCAAGAGGGAACTGAATATGTAGTTGATCAAGTCAGATTCAAGAAAGAAGATTTAAGAGATCATGTTACAAGAAAATTCATAAAGGGGGAGAGATTACTAGTCAAAGACAGCTCTTACTATGCTAAATGGACTTCTAAGAGCATCAGAGCTACTCTTGGATATCCTCCTCTTTGTGATGATGATAATGTAGCAGAGTCTGGGATTCAACCTGCATATTTTGAAAGAGATCAGCCTGAAGTTGCTCAGGTGATCTACCCCCCAGCTGATTTTGAGATGTTCAAGAAGAAGTGCTGAAAATGTATAGTCCTCCACCATGGGCACAAAATGTAGTTCTGGAAAAGGTTGAAATGTCAGAAGCTGCATTAGAAGCTCAGAAGGAAGCTCAACTTTCCAAGAAGAGATTCAAAGAGCAGGCTGAGCTGAAGCCAGATTTTGAGCAGTGGAGCCCAACTTCTAGAAACATCATACTTACTGCCTGGAATGTTGTAAAGGATAAAACCCATGACAGGGGTAAGTGGTATTCAGAGCAAGAGTGGAATAAATATCAAGCAGGACAAGAAGCAATTTTTTAACATAGAAGAAGTGCTAAGGCTGGGAAGCTACCTGCTAATGCTCAAGAGCCTAGCAAGTACTTCCCTAAACCTTTCCACTATTTTGAATGACAGAATATCAAGGCTGAAGAATTAAAGAAGAAAGCTCTAAAAGGGAAAAAGCCAGCTGAGGATGCTGAACCTTCTGTGCAGGCTAAAATTAAGTCTGGCAAAGGAATAGTTATTAAGGATCCTAGTCAGTAATAGGATTGCTAGGTTTATGTAATAGAATAATGTACTAGTTTGTTTCTTTTGTTCTATAAGAAATTCTTATAAACCAAAATTTTACTAATTAATGAAATCTGTTTCAGTATTAATTTTTTGTTATTTACAATGATTATGTGATAACCTGCTATGAAATGTTTTTACATCTATTACATTTTTGTTTTATCTTAAGAGATGTATATCTTTGACTAAGGGTTATGACTTCTCCAAATAGGGGGAGATTGTTGGGTACATTGGAAAATATGTACCAGATTTGGAGAAGCCACAACATAGTCAGTGGTATGCATCAATTTGTATTTGATAGAAGTTTGAGTTTCATTGTGAAGGTTTAAGAATTTGAGGAAAATTTTCTAAGTACAAGTGTCGACACTTGTGAAGAAACTGTGTCGAAACTCAGGGAGACTGTGTCGACACTCAGGCAAGATGTGTCGACACATTGGCAAAATGTGTCGACACTTATGAAGAATTTGTGTCGACACCAAGAATTTGTGTCGACACTTATAAAGAAGTTGTGTCGACACTCAAAGCTATGTCGACACCTAAAGAAGAAGTTGTGTCGCCATCAAGAAATGTGTCGACATCTTAAGCAGGACTTGTGTCGACACTTAAAACTGAAGCTGTGTCGACACTCAGTAGATATGTCGACACCTAAAGCAATTGTGTCGATACACGACTTGTGTCGACACACCAACTCTCAAATGGCTATGTCGAGTTCAGAAGTAATTGTGTCGACACACAAAAATTGTGTCGACACACACTCAATGCCATTTGACAAACACTCAATGCCAACTGTCTGCAACAGAAATGTCGAGACAAGAAGCTGTTGTGTCGACACACAGGACTTGTGTCGACACATACAACAAAAGCAGTGTCGAGAAGCAGAAGTATGACTGTGTCGACACTTGGAGTAATTGTGTCGACACCATGAAGACTTGTGCCGACGCTTAGTATATATGTGTCGACACATGTGAAGCAGTCTACTTAGTGTTGTGTGTTGAGTTGAAAAAACATTAAAGAACCTGGTGACGTGACTTGTGACTTGACAACTATCATAACTAGCCGGTCTGACACCACTGTCAAAACTATCAGAAGTTTGTTATGAACCAGATCAGCTGGTAAACATGGAGCAAGTTCTATATAAGAGACAGATGGGAAACAACAAAGGGTATTAATAAGAAGAATTCTGATAGATCAAGGGCTGTCTGCAAGAAAGATTCAGAGTTCAATCTGAATTTACAGAAGAAGCTGATTGAGGATCAACTTCAATATCAAGAGAAGATCAACCTTATTTTTTTATAATCAAGAATCTTTGAAGAGCTAAGTTAGGTTTGATTATAATGATCAGTCTATACAAGAACTGATCAAGAAGACAACATCAATAGAGAAATATTGTTGGTGAAGTTTTAAGTTACTCTTTACTCACAAATTCTTGTAGGATTTATTGTTAGATCTGAGATTGTATGCCTAAAATTATAAAGGCTGAGGTAGAACTGTGTGCCATAGTTAGGACATGTGGAAAGTCTGTGTTGTAAGCCTAATTATAAAGGCTGAGGTAGGGCTGAGGCCTGAGGTAGGATTCTGGAGAAGAATCTGAAGTAGGACTTGTGTTAAGTCTAAGGTGTAGGAACCATCTTGGGTTCTGAGATTGTAAGATCTGCGGATCCGAGCCAGTGGAAGGAAGTTAGGCTGAATCACGTTATCTGCTGGATAGGCGAAGGGGGAAAGTGGATGTACCCATATCTTGGGGAACCACTATAAATCTGGTGTTTGCTGTGATGTGTATATTTTTTGTAGATTGATTAATCTGTGCTGAAAGAAGTCATATAACTATTTGCCTAAAAAAATTAAAAAGACACAAAAAGATTAGAACCTATTCACCCCCCCCCCCTCTCGGTGTTTAGGCTCTTGAAATAATGTATTTAAGAAAACATGCATATTACTATAGTTTCTGAGGACGAACCAGTAGTATACCGAGAGTACCTGAGCTCACTAGTCAGAGATGAAGACATTCAGGAGCACATTATGGCACATCAGAGGATGGATGCCACATTTGAGCCGATATTTGGTGCCCTGGAAAGGGGCAAGGTTGAGGATTACACGCTGCATATGTTGGAGTTACCATGGTGATCAATAAGTGGTCAAACATGTAATCTCACTACCAACACGATATTAGCCTGCAGGATCGAACATAAGAGCATGTGGAGAAGTTTTAAGATTGACTGTATTGGTAAGGGTTACCAATCACCATACAGAATTGGGTTAGGCAAACGTTGCCAAGGAGGTTCGTCGAGAATGATTCGTCGAGAATCATTCGTCGAGAATGATTCGTCTAGAATCGTCGAGTATGACTCGCCGACTATGTCAAATTTGTCGAGAATCAAACTGTTGGATTCCCGACGAATGGTGATACTCGACGATTCCAGCTGATGATTATCTACGATTCTGCAGCTGGGTCTCGACGATTCTTACTGATGATTCTCGACGATTCTGAAGATAGGTCTCGACGATTCTGGAGATGATTCTCGTCGATTCTGTAAACTAATTCTCACCGAACCTAGAGCTGATTCTCGCCGATCGATTCAGAAACCCTATTTTGCGTAGTCTGCGGAACGCGAGATTCCTAGGTATGTTTATACCTTTGGTATAAATTAGGACTTAGGGGTTTTGGGAAGCAAAGGTATTCTCCTGTGGTCGAATCGAAGCCGACGGAAGAGTTCCGCCGTTCTGTCGGTACGCCGCATCCCGAACCCCTCCCGACGGAAGTGTTCCGCCGCATCATTTATTCCGCCGACCTCCTCCTCTCCGACGATAGTCGCCGGTGCTGCTCTTCCTGGAGCGAACCTAGCAGTCCGTGGAAGTGCAAGGTACAGACGATCTCCTTCCCAATCTTTCGTGCGACGAATCTCGGTGTTCTCCCGCTCGTGTGGATTTCTACAGAGACGTAGATGCTATTCTATGTGGAACTTGCCACCGACAAGGACTCATATTTTGGAGCATCATTGTTGAGTTGTGACTCAACACCGCTAAGGTAATTTTACCTAGTTATTTGTCAACTTCTTGATTCAACATTCATGGCCCGATCCCAATCTCTTTTGGGTTATTCTTGATTTTACTTTACTTCCGCTGCGTACACAAGTGTTGTGCCATCCTCTAGAGAAACCCAACAGTGGTATAAGAGCGAGATTGTGGCCATGATTGTTGTATTGGAAGTTAGGTTATTCCGGTACATGTAAATCTTGGGATTTAGAAGTGTTCTAAATGTCTAGATTTAATCCTGGAACATCAATTGTTGATGGTTTTTCCAAGGGAAAGCGGTGGGCCCATAACCCACAGGTTAGGGGCTCTGCCCCTTGGAACCCCGCCAGGAACGTCTGGGATTTCGTGGTAATTTCTAATTGTTAGAAATTATTATCTCCTTAGCAGTAACCGTCCCTTGAGTGGTTAATGAACCCGTGTATTGTTTTGGATTTTGAATCCAACAATGATAGACGAGCTTGTCTACTACTTTAAGTCGAGTTGCCTTTGCCTTTGTCCAATGCATGTAAATCTGAAGATTTAGAAGAGTTCGGATGTTCAGATTTAGCCATTTCTTCTATCAAATGTTGACAGTACCATGTTGTGCACATAAGGGATGCATGTGGATTTTAGAAATATGTTTTTTTGTGGATGTGCACATTGATCAAATGTTGATCATGGTTAATTGTTAACCTATTATCAAAAATCCCTTCATCTAATATTAAGTGTTCGGATGCCTTCCGATGGATGACACTCTTCCTGCCTCGATCGATGAAGTGTGGGCTTGCCAAAGCAAGGTGCATTAATCTATCTTGGTTAGGCTGCAAGCGGATAATTGTGATATCCCACTGTCGACATCGGGTCTAACTTAACTATATGACCTAAAAGGTTGAGTGCCTAGAGGCATAGGGTTGGCATGCACCATATGATGGATGCGAATAAGGAGTTATTCACCAACCATACAAGAATTGCATGAGGATGCAATTGGCAAGCGTTGCCTACCTAAATAACCACATCGTGAGAGAAAAGCCAAAGCTGACTCATTGTGTTGGTGAAATACGGATCTTGTCCACTAAGAGAGTAGCTCGCATGAACTCTCCGAATTGATAGTGAGGGCCATCATTTCGAATAAAATAGTGGGAGTTTTAATTGAAGTCCAAATTAAAAATAAATTGATTTTTGAAATTTTGGTACTGATATTATTATGCATGAATTCTTGTAGAATTCCATGGCAAGTGGTTCACACTCCACTCTTTCTCTGAGAGCCATCCTTGAGAAGGATAAGCTCAATGGGAATAACTATATGGACTGGTATACGAACCTGAGAATTATTCTCAGGAAAGAGCGAAAGCTTTATGTCTTGGAAGAAGAAGCCCCAAAGGTGCCGACCGGGAATTTTTCCCGTGCTGATAAAGATACTTATAAGAAGTATATTGATGACGCCTTAGACGTCGAATGCCTTATGCTTGCCACCATGAACTCTGAGCTTCAGAAGCGACATGAGAACATGGGGTGCAAGGAGATTGACGAGCATCTCAAGAAAATGTTTCAAGGGCAGGCTCGTCAAGAGAGGTTTGACGTCATAAAAGCGTTATTTCAGTGCAAGATGGGAGTTCGAGAATCAGTGGGGACTCACGTACTCAAGATTATCTGGTATATAGAGAACCTTGAAAGGCTGGGTTTTCCTCTAGGTCAAGAGTTGGCCACATATCTGATCCTGCAATCGTTGTCGGACAGTTATGAGAAGTTTGTCTTGAACTACAACATGAATTAAATAGACAAGACACTGCCCGAGCTTCTAGACATGTTAAGAACTGCCGAGATCAACATGAAGAAGGCCAAGCCTACCAGCCCTATACTGATGGTGCATAAGGGCAAGGGCAAGGCCAAGGGCTCTAAGAAGACGAAGGTGGGACCTAAGTCACATCTTGAGCCCAAGTCTTCTGCACTGAAGAAAAAGAATAGCACGGTGAATTAAGGGAAATACCACCACTGTAGCAAGGCTGGTCATTGGAGGAGGAACTGTCCTTCTTACATTGAGGGTCTGCAGAAAATGAAGGGAGGTATGACTTCCGCTTAAAATATTTAAGTTATAGGGATAAACCTTTCAGCTCCTTCATATTGGGTATTAGATATCAGATGTGGTTCTCATATTTGTACAAATGTGCAGGAACTGGAAAGGATAAGATTGCTGAGTAAAGGGGAGGTGGACCTGCGTGTCGGCCATGGAGCAAGAGTTGCTGCTGTAGCCATAGGGGTTTACCGTATTTCTTTGCCTAGTGGGCTTGTAATAGAATTAGATAATTATTATTTCGTTCCGTCCATAACTAGAAACATTATATCTATTTCATGTTTGGACATGATTGGATTTTCTTTTATAATTAAGAACAACTATTGTTCTATATTTAAGAATGATGTTTGTTATGCTGTAGCCCAATTGTTTAATGGTCTTTATGTTTTGAACTTGGACCATCTGATCTATAATGTAGAAAATAATAAAAGACTAAGAACAAATGACTCAAACCCTACATATCTATGGCATTGTTGTTTGGGCCATATAAACGAGAAGCGCATATCCAAGCTCCATAAAGATGGACTTTTGGACTCATTTGATTTTGAATCATTTGAGCAATGCTAATCTTGTTTGTTGTGCAAGATGACTAAAGCCCCTTTCACTGGTTATACTGAGAGGGCGGAGGATCTCTTCGGTGTTATACATAGTGATGTATGCGGACCCATGAGCTCCATGGCTAGAGGTGGGTATTTCTACTTCGTTACATTTACTGATGATTTCAGTAGATACGGATATGTGTATCTTATGAAGTGCAAATCCGAGACCTTTGAAAAGTTCAAAGAGTTCAAGAATGAAGTAGAAAACCAGTTGGGTAAAAGGGTAAAAGCACTACGATCTGATCGAGGTGGCGAATACCTGAGTCATGAGTTCCGTGATCATCTAAAAGAGTGTGGTATTGTATCACAGCTCACTCCACCTAGAACAGCACAACATAATGGTGTGTCTGAGAGGAGAAATCGTACTCTGTTAGACATGGTACTTTCGATGATGAGTCATGCAGACTTGCCTGTTTCTTTTTGGGGTTTTGCTTTAGAGACTGCTGCAATGACACTGAATCGCGCTCCAACAAAAATGGTTCTGAAGACACCATATGAGATATGGACTGGGAAGCGTCCTAGTATGCCGTTCATTAAAATTTGGGGCTGTGAGGCATACGTGCGACGTCAAAATGCCTGACAAGCTGGAACCCAAATCGGATAAATGTTATCTCGTGGGATATCCTAAGGAAACGAAAGGGTATTACTTTTACCTACCGTCCGAGGGAAAAGTGTTTGTCGCAAGACTAGCGTCTTCTTGGAGAGAGAATTCTTATCAAGAAAGACTGAAAAGATAGAACTTGAAGAAGTTCAAGAACCACAAATAGTGAATGAACTGGAATTAGATTCTCAGATAGTGTTGGAACACCCTATTACTAATTTGGGCAAGGATCACTATGTTTGTCTTAGGAAACCAGTTTGACCTAGATGTATAGTTAAAAAGGTCAACATTAGAATGTGTTTAGGGCTTAGAATTTAGGTTTGAAGCTGCCCCCAGGACCATTCAAGGAATCAGACTTAAAGTTGAGGCAAAGAAAATTATCGTCGAGCTTAGGTCGATGAAACGTCGAACTCCGTTCGACGCTCTCTGAGCTCAACTATGCTAAATCGTCGAGCTCTGGTTGACGATCTTCGAGCTCAGATCGGCGATCTGTCTTCGGCTTGTCCTTCAAGTCGCTGAGCTCCGGTCGACGATCTTCGAGCTTAGGTCGACGTTTTCTGTCTGATCTTCATTCCAATCTTTGAGCTCAGGTCGACGATCGTAGAGCTCAGATCGACGTTTTTCCTAAGAGATCGGCGATTTTAAGGATTCAAATCAAGTCAGTCTTTGGAATGTTTTTCAAATTATCTCAACATTTATTTCAAGAGATCTGCCAGCCGTTTTCCTTTATTGTGGAGCAAGTTTCAAGGAATTCTTTTTGAGAATGTTTATTGGACTTTCCTCTAAAAGATAAGACTTTTATGGAGGACATTTAATGTCTGCTAACGGCTATCTTGGATGGAGGATCTTCAGAGAAAAAATGATCTTTTTTTTGGTCTGACAGATATACATAACAAGAGACTACACAAACACAGACAGTAAACAACAAGAAATTCTCAGTACAGATTCACAAGATAGAGAGATCAATTCAAAAATTAAAGTGATCAATTCTGAAGAATCAGTTGAACATTTTGGCATACTGAAAAAGTGATCATAGCTTCATCACAAGGACTCCAGACAATTCAATTTTCTCAGCCTTTGCTTAAACCATCTTCTGCTGGAGATCTGAAGCTTCTGAAGACCTATCACCCTGAAGCAAAGCTTCCACTCCTGAACTAGTCTACATCTCAGGGGGAGCTTTGACAACACAATCAATCCACTTGTGCTTCTCTCTTTGATTGAGACAGAGAAGACAACTTCACTCTTTTCCTTTTTCTTTCTTGCTGTAAAAGGGTTACCAAAACTCCCTTCAAAAGTCTAGATCCTGGTTCTGAGAACCTTGTCAAAACTCAGTGGTGGCAAGACACCTGATCAAAAAATCTAGTGTGGTTTTTGAGCACCTTATCAAAAGCTCATTGGTGCTCAGGACACCTGATCAACCCTTCCTGCAGTGGATTCCTACCAAGGGTGGTAGAAGAGTGGATGTACCCAGGTTTTTGGGGAACCACTATAGCTCCTTATGTCTTCTGGTTGCATGAGTATTTTCTTTACTGTGTGCTGTGATTTTCTTTTTGCTGTCTTAGTTTTAAATTATATAGCAAGGCACCTTACACTTATACATAAATTAAATCTTAATTGTTTTTGCTTGTTTAAATTGTAAAGTTATTTTAAAAATACTCTATTCACCCCCCCCCCCCTCTAGAGTTAAGATAGATCTTACCCTCACTTTTAATTGGTATCAGAGGGAGGTTGGTTGTTCATACAGGCTAACACCTGAACCAAAAGATCCTTGATAAGATCAATCTTTAAAGAGGGTTATTTTCATTATATTTAATTTTATATAAAGACATGGCACAGAACAAAGATTATGCAAGCACTAGGCCTCCAGTGTGCAATCTATCTAAGTTTGCACTTTGGAAAGCAAGGATTAGACTTTACATGAAATCTATTGATGAAGACATATTTAATTCTATTTTGACAGTGTGCCCAAGTCCACCAGCAAGCTCAAGTACAAATGCTGTTCAACCTCCTTCAGGAACAGATGCTAAAATAAAGAAGTGGAAGACTGCAGATGCCAAAGCCATGAACATCTTAGCTCAGACAATGTCTGATCAGATATTTTATAAGGTAGCTGAATACAACTCAGCCAAAGGAATTTGGGACAAGCTCTCTGAAATTGTCTCAGGATCTGCTGATGAAAGGAAAGACAGGATATCCCATCTTATAAGCCAATATGAGAATTTCAAAAAGGGAGAAGCTGAATCAGTGGCTGACATGTACAATAGACGAAGTCTGATTGTCAATGAGTTAAAGACTCTGGATAAAGAAGTCTCGCTGACTGAGCTGAATAACAAAATCCTAATGTGCTTCCCCAGCACTTGGGATTCAAGAATCTGGCCAATCAAAGATGCCAGAAGTCTAAATGAGATTACCACTGAAGCTCTCCAGGGCAAGCTCAAATCTTATGAGTTGCTTATTAAAAATAGAGAAGAAGAACAGAAGGCTGCATCACCAACCACAAGGAAAGAGAAGACAATAGCCTTCAAAGCTACAGAAGAGGAGCCTGAAGATAAAGCTACAGGAAATGATTAGCTCCTAAGTCTACTAGCAAAAAGATTCTACAAGATGGCCAGAAAAGACTTCAGAAAAAGATCATACAAGGGATATGATAAGCCAAGGTATGATAAATCAAATAACAATAAAGAAATTTTATGTTTTGGTTGCAGGAAACCAGGCCATATTGTGCCTGACTGTCCAGAAAACAAGAACAAGGAAAAGAAAGATAGAAGAGAAAGAAGAAAGGAGAAAGACATCAGAAAGAACAGCTCAGACAAACCCTCCTCCAGCAAGAACAAACATACAAGGAAGGGATTTGTTGCTGAGACATGGAGTAAAACTAAAGAGGACTCTAAAGCCTTAACCAGCTCCAATGATGATGAGGATGATGCTGATGAAAAGGAATTTGGCATGATGGCTATCAATGCCTCTCAAACAGATTCAGAAGCAGAAGAGTCAGAATCAGATTCAGAAGCTCAACTAGAAGAAGATCAGGTAATCAATTCATTTGATTTCAGTTCTGAGGACTTTAAACATGAGTTTAAAGTACTATGCCTAGATCTGTTGGAGTCTGAGAAGGAAATCACTTCCCTCAGAAAACAACTATCTGAGTATAGCACTTTAAAATCAGAGAACCTCAAACTCTCTGAAGAGTTAGAATGCTATAGAGAGGAGATAGCTTCACTGAAAAGTGAACTATCCAAGGCCAAGCAATTTGAAGAATCCCTTAATGGGAGAAGTATCAAATTAATGGACATCACAAGCACAGTGAACTCAAGATTAAATAGTACACTGGGCTTGGGTGCCTCATCTAGCCAACCCATACTATTAACAACCCCAATCAAATTTATTTCTGATAAAGGGAAGGGTGTTGTAGAGGTAGCTAGGAAGAATTCAGATCTACCTAAGAAAAGCAAAGTTCAACAGAAAACGTCGAGCAGAGGTCGATGATCGTCGAATAGAGATCGATGATCTCAGGCTGAAACGTCGAACTCAGCTCAATGATTCTTGAACTCTGAACTCCCTCACAGTCGATCTTCGAACGGAGCTCGACGATTTTACCCAAGATCGTCGAACTCAGCTCGACGATCGTCGAACTGAGTTCAGAGCTTTGAACCTTCTTTCAGAGGCAAATCTCAATTCAATCCTAGAAGTGCTTCATCCCAATGCTTTAATCCTTATACTGAATGGATAATACCTCCTAGGAGATACAATCCTGAAGGTTATAAGAGTCAACCTGGGATGTCTTTTATTTCTAAATTTCAGGGATATCAACCTAGGCCCAAGGTAAACTGGGTCAAAAACATATAAGCTGTTTATGTGCAGGTGAAGACCTATCCAACATCAAACCAGCTATGGTATTTGGATAGTGGGTGCTCAAAGCACATGACATGGAATAAGGACAACTTCACATCCTTTAAAGCCAAGCTTGGAACCAAAGTAATTTTTGGTGATTAAAACTTTGGAACTACAAAAGGATATGGTGCAGTCCAAATTGGGACAGTCACCTTCAAGAAAGTAGCCTATGTTGAAGGACTCAAGCACAACCTGATAAGCATTAGTCAGCTGTGTGATGAAGGATATCAAGTGACTTTCAACAAAGAAATATGCAAGATCAAGTCAAAATACAACACAACTGTGTTGACAGCTAACAGGAAAGGTAATATTTACTTAGTAGACTTTCATTCATCTAAGGTAGATATTTGCCTGTTTAATTCCATATCTAGAACTAATATTCTATGACATAAGAGACTAGGACATGTTAACCTTAGAACCATTGCTAGGCTATCCAAGGACAACCTTGTCAGAGGACTTCCTTCTGGCCCATATAAGAAGGAAGGACTCTGCAAGGCTTGTCAATTAGGCAAGCAAACTAAAAATAGCTTTAAATCAATTAACAAGAGTGATTCACCTAGGATTTTGTATCTGTTACACATGGATCTTTTTGGACCCATTACAGTACAAAGCTTAGGAGGGAAATCCTATAATTTAGTGATTGTAGATGACTTCTCAAGATTCACATGGGTATTCTTTCTGAGGAAGAAGTCTGATAACTTTAAGTGTTTGACAGAGTTTCTCAAATGCATTCAGATTGAGTTCAACACTCACATTGCCCTGATCAGAAGTGATCATGGGACAGATTTTGATTCTCTTCTCATGCAAGAGTTCTGTCAAAGTGAAGGGATCAGGCACACTTTCTCAGCTCCTAGAACTCCTCAATAAAATGGGGTAGCTGAAAGGAAAAATAGAACCCTTATTGAATCTGCAACTACATTATTGACAAATGCTCACCTACCTCTATCCTTTTGGGCTGAGGCAGTGAACACCTCCAATTATGTGTTGAATAGAAGTCTAATACATAAACTGAAGGGCAAGACTCCCTATGAATTGCTCAAAGGGAAGAAACCTAAAGTAGACTATTTTAATATTTTGGGTTGCACTTATTACATTCACAATAATGACAAGAAATATTTTGCAAAATTTCAAGCAAAAGCTGATGAAGGAGTGTTTCTGGGATACTCCATGATCAGTAAAACTTATAGGGTTTATAATAAAACTACTCTAAAAATAGAAGAAACTGTCCACATTTCCTTTGATGAAACTAATATGTCTTTCAAGGAGAAGAATACTTCTACCATAGAACATTTGCAGGTGCATTCTCTAGCTGAAGACTTGGACAGATTATAAGTTACTCAAAAGGATGAAAGTAGTGAAGATGAAGAAGGTGCTCCACATCTGGAAGAAATCTTCTTGAAGAGCCAGTTGTTGTCCCACAAGAGGAAACAACAACACAAGTTGGTGAACAATCAACACCCCCTGTTGATCTAGTAACAACAAGAGATCATCCAATCTCCCAAGTGATTGGAGACATCTCAGCTGGTGTGCAAACCAGAAATCAGGTCAATCAAAACCTGATGCACACTTGCTTTCTCTCTCAAATTGAACCTCAAACCATTCAAGATGCAGAGCAAGATCCACACTGGATCATTGCAATGCAAGAGGAGTTCCATCAATTTGAAAGAAACAAAGTTTGGGAACTAGTGCCTAAGCCAAATGATCATTCCATTGTTTGAACAAAATGGGTGTTCAGAAATAAGCTGGATGATCAAGGAATTATTGTAAGGAACAAGGCAAGGCTAGTTGCTCAAGGATATTCTCAAGAAGAGGGGATAGACTATGACCAGACCTTTGCACCTATTGCAAGGTTAGAGGCCATAAGAATCTTCCTGGCTTATGCTGCTCACAAGGGATTCAAAGTCTATCAAATGGATGTGAAGAGTGCTTTTCTCAATGGGGAGATCAAAGAAGAAGTCTATGTCAGACAACCTCCAGGTTTTATCTCTCTAACTCATCCAGATTATGTTTTTAAACTACACAAAGCATTATATGGTCTCAAGCAAGCTCCTAGAGCATGGTATGAGACTCTAGCATGCTTTCTGCTGAAGAATGATTTTGTTAGGGGGAGAGTAGACCAAACTCTTTTTATTAGAACCCATAAGTCTCATACCCTACTAGTATAAATTTATGTAGATGATATTATATTTGGGTCTACTGATTCAAATTTGTGCAAAAAGTTTTCCAAACTTATGCACTCTAAATTTGAAATGAGTAGCATGAGTGAGCTATCCTTCTTCTTAGGATTGCAAGTCAAACAACATGCTGAAGGCATATTTATTTCTCAAACCAAATATGCAAAAGAATTGGTTAAGAAATTTGGGATGTCTGATGCATCATGTATGAAAACACTCATGCCTACCAATGTTGTATTGGATGCTGATGAATATGGGAAACCAGTTGATCAGACAACATATAGAGCAATGATTGGCTCTCTATTGTACCTTACAGCTAGTAGGCCTGACATAATGTTTGATATATGTATATGTGCTAGATTTCAAGTTAGCCCTAGAGAGTCACACTTAACTTTAGTAAAGAGGATTCTTAGGTATGTTAAAAGCTGTCCAAATCTAGGTCTCTGGTATCCAAAAGATTCAGCATTTGACTTAACTGGATTTTCAGATGCTGATTATGCTGGATGCAGAATAGACAGGAAAAGCACCAGTGGAACTTGTCAGTTTCTTGGTGATAGACTTGTCTCATGGTATTGTAAGAAACAAACATCTGTGTCAACCTCAACTGCTGAAGCTGAATACATGGCTGCAGGCAGTTGTTGTTCACAAATATTATGGATACAAAACCAACTCCTAGACTATGGTTACAACTTAGAGAAGTCTAAAATATTTTATGACAACACCAGTGCTATTTCCATTGCACAAAATCCATTCCTCCATAGTAGGACAAAACACATAGAAATTAGGCATCATTTTCTAAGGGATAATGTTGAGAAAAATAAAATTGAACTTCAATATATCTCAACTGATTTACAAAGGGGAGATATTTTCACCAAGCCCTTAGATGAAAAGAAACACAACTTCTTCCTCAATCAGTTAGGCATGTTACATGGAGGAAGCCTAAAGTAAATTACAAGATTTTGAAAACTAAAAACAGACCAAGATTAGGCTAAAAAATCATCTCTTTTTGTGTCTGTAGGATAGTTTCTATCTCTGAACTGCGCTCGATGTTTTCCCTAGAGAGCGTCGAACGGAGATCGACGATTACCAGAGAAACGTCGAACGGAGATCGACGTTTTCCCAAAACGTCGACCTGAGTTCAGAGCGTGTCAGATAGTTGTATACTATCTCTTTCAGGCCTTCGATCGTCGACCTGAGCTCGACATTCTCCCTAGATCATCGAACTGAGATCTATGATATTGAAGACCTTTCAGCTTCCATCAGGAGTCCTGATCGTCAAACGGAGATCGACGATCCTTCCTTTTTCGCGTCGAACCCTAATATAAAATCATTTTTCGGCCGCCGCTCGTCGTTTATGCTTTCATACTCTCTGCAACTCTTTCCCTCCAAACTTTCTGCACTTGGTCGTGTTTGCTCAATCTTTGCAGGTACAGATGGCTGCGTTAGTTGCTGCACTTTCAAAAATGAAATTTGATACAGGCTTCGACATCGACATGAATTCTTTCGATGGAAGCGACCAGAGATTCAAAGACATCTTAAATCTTTTCCAAGAACAACGGTTAGTTCAGATTATGTCCACCAGAGTGAAGCTTGCAGCAGACGAAATAAAAGAATGGTGTTTTTCTGCCACAAATGAGAATGAGAATTCTATAGTCGGCTCGATCAAAGGGACTCAGGTACCATTATCCCCCGCTCTACTAATAGAAGTTTTCAACCTCAGTACTGGAAATGATTCTATTGATTTGTCTGGAGAAGAGTTTGATTCAATGCTAGATAGAATGGGTCACTCTGCTGTGAACCCTAATAAATTGCTGAAAAAGAATTTATCTATTGAATTTCAATTCTTGGATGATGTTGTTGGAAAAGTTCTCTTGACAAAGCACTCCACCCATGACATAATTTCAAGATACCAGTTCTGTCTAATGGGAGCATATGTTGACAAAAAACATCTGGACTGGGGCTCCATCTTCTTTAATTTGATCAAGAAGAAACTTAGCAAAAGCTGTGTAAGCTTTGGGAGGATCTTAGGGGTTTACCTGCACTCTAGGTGCCCTGAACTGCTGACTTCAAGTGGGATGTACATCAATGCATCCAAAAGACTTACCTGTGCCCTCTTCAGCAGGTGGGACAGGCAGATCATAAACCCCAACAGGGCTGCTATAGCAACACCTGCTTCAGGCACAAGGACTGCCTCAGTCACTCCTCCTCAGGTCTCTGCCCCAGCAAAAGATTTGCCTGTTTCTCCTCCTCCCCCAGCTGTCTCTGCCCCAGTCATCTCCACCTCACCACCAATCTCCACCATAGCAATATCTTCCCCCATTATAATCTCTTCACCCCGTTCACCTCCTCCAGCCACTACCTCAGAACAATTCCATCCTTTATTCTACTATCCACCTGTCACCACTCAATTATTTTCTCTCTTGGATGACTCCTTCATGGATGATTCTCCTCCAACTCCTCCTGAGCTTCCCTCTACATCCTCCTACCAACAACTTCTTCAAGACATACTCTCTCAACCATCCTTTTCCCCTACCATCTCATCCATCTCCAACCCAGTTACATCAATCTCAACTCCTCCTACTCCTAGGCCATCCATCCCTACACCTCCTACCTCCACATTCTCCATTCCATCAGCTCCAGCCAACATCATTCCAGCCACTTTCTCTCCTACCTCTACTCAAGCCCCTCTTGAGCATGTAGATCTCTCAGCCTTGGCAGACAGGTTATATGAGTTGCTAGCCCCCAGGCTAACCTCATTGATGGAGACTACCTTGGCTCCACTTCTGAAAAGTGTTCAGGAGCTGTCTACCAAGCTATTTCCCTTCCTCTCCTCTCAGGCAATCCCTTCTTCTGGGTGCCTTGATCCAGTTGCCACTGAATCCAGGCAGGGGGAGATGCCTTATGAAGCTCTGGTTGTGCCTGAGGTTGCTGAAGGTTCAGTTCCTTCTCCTGTCCTTACAATGGATCTTCAGAGTCTGCTATCAGTATTTGATTATGTGTATTTCAGTTCTCTCAGTTCTCTACCAGTGCAACAAGTTGAAGATCTTACTAAGGCCATTGTGCCTATCTCAGTATGTGATCCCAGCTTGATTGCCTCATATGTCAATTCTTTCAAGTCTGTGGATGTTATTGCTTCCATCTCTATTGCTGCTGCTACTGCTTCCATTGAATCTTCTGATATTGAAATCTTGCCTATTGTTGATGATACTGCTGCTAAAGAACTTGCTACATATCTGGAAGAATCTGTTCCTGCTGCTGCTCCAACTTCTGCTCCTGTTGTTGCTCCAATTTCTGCTGTTGCTGCTGTTCCTGCTCTAACTCCTGATCAATTGACAAGAGAAATATATAAAGAGCATTGATGATTTGTATGATAGACCCCAAAGTTCAGAAAGTGATCTGTTTCACACTGAATCTGATGAATCTTATGGTACTATTGCAAAGAAAAGGAAGGCCAGAAGCAAGGTCATGATGAAGGTTCCTCCTGGTCAAGCCAAAGATGCCAATGACATTCCATACTATATTTTGCATAACTTTCCAATCTCTGAGCCCTGGATGCAGTTCTCCAAAAATCAATCGAAAGCTATGAAGAAAAGAAGGAAATTGGATAGATATGAGAAAGGATCTTCTCGGTTTCAGCCTCCTCCTCCTCCTCCTCCTCCAGATTCAGGATCAGGTGGAGGCTCAGCTTCTCAAACCCCAGCTTCAAAGAATAGTTCCTCCCAGTCCTCACAAAGATATCATCCCAGGGGACAATACCAAAGGGGTTCTCAGTCCAGAAGGGGACAGTATAGAGGAAATAAAAGAGAACATAGATCTCATGCAAGGGAAGGACAAAGGCACATGGACTCAACTCTAGGTCCTTTCCCCTATAAAATCAGAGAAAATGTTGATACTAGAACTCCTACTGCTTCAGAAACTATAAACAGATATGAGCCTGCAGTTCCTTTTAAAGGTCCAGAGAACAATCCACTATCATGGACTGCTAGGATGAAAGAAATTGCTGCTTTAGATCAGTTGAAGAAAGCCAGAGAACAAGGGAAAGACTTCTCCAATATTACTACTTTCTCAGATCAGAGAAAAGCAGAACTGGAAAGGTATACATCAAGAAAATTCTTTGACCCAGTGGACTACATGAAATTGCATCCTGAGGCTGTGGTTCCCAGGGCAAGATCTCAAACCTCCTTAGGTGCAGAGGATGATAGAAGGTCAAAGAAGGAAGCTCTTAATCCCAACAGGGAAATTCTATTTAAGAAAGGAAGTGAAAAGAAGTAATATCTGTAAGCAGACAATACAATCATTCTGAACATTTGCTGATATTCCTTATTACTGCTGCCCTGTTGCTTGCTCTATTCTTTTGTTTTAGTTTATTGCTCTTCTGTATGTTGTTGTTGTTTTTATTTCTGAGATTTGTAAATAGTAATCCTAACCCAAATAGGGGGAGATTGATGGAACACCCTATTACTAATTTGGGCAAGGATCACTATGTTTGTCTTAGGAAACCAGTTTGACCTAGATGTATAGTTAAAAAGGTCAACATTAGAACGTGTTTAGGTCTTAGAATTTAGGTTTGAAGTTACCCCCAGGACCATTCAAGGAATCAGACTTAAAGCTGAGGCAAAGACAATTATCGTCGAGCTTAGGTCGACGAAACTTCGAACTCCGTTCGACGCTCTCTGAGCTCAACTATGATAAATCGTCGAGCTCCGGTCGACGATCTTCGAGCTCAGATCGACGATCTGTCTTCGGCTTGTCCTTCAGGTCGCTGAGCTCCGGTTGACGATCTTCGATCTTAGGTCGACGTTTTTTGTCTGATCTTCATTCCAATCTCTGAGCTCAGGTCGACGATCGTAGAGCTTAGATCGACGTTTTTCCTAAGAGATCGGCGATTTTAAGGATTCAAATCAAGTCAGACTTTGGAATGTTTTTCAAATTATCTCAGCATTTATTTCAAGAGATCTGCCAGCCATTTTCCTTTATTGTGGACCAAGTTTCAAGGAATTCTTTTTGAGAATGTTTATTGGACTTTCCTCTAGAAGACAAGACTTTTATGGAGGACATTTAATGTCTGCTAACGGCTATCTTGGATGGAGGATCTTCAGAGAAAAATGATCTTTTTTTTTGTCTGACAGATATACATAATAAGAGACTACACAAACACAGACAGTAAACAACAAGAAATTCTCAGTACAGATTCACAAGATAGAGAGATCAATTAAAAAATTAAAGTGATCAATTCTGAAGAATCAGTTGAACATTATGGCATACTGAAAAAGTGATCATAGCTTCATCACAAGGACTCCAGACAATTCAATTTTCTCAGCCTTTGCTGAAACCATCTTCTGCTGAAGATCTGAAGCTTCTAAAGACCTATCACCCTGAAGCAAAGCTTCCACTCCTGAACTAGTCTACATCTCAGGGGGAGCTTTGACAACACAATCAATCCACTTGTGCTTCTCCTTTTTCTTCTCTCTTTGATTGAGACATATAGGCTTTTGAGTTATGAACTCTTATTGCTTGGGTTGCAATGATGCATTGCTAGATGCCGCTCATTGTTTGTCAGGTTTTTTGTTTGATACTTTAAAGATCAAGTGGTAGACTGTTGGAGTTACCATGGTGATCTAGAAGTTGTCAAACATGTAATCTCACTGCCAAAACGATATAAGCCTGCAGGGTTGCACATAAGAGGATGCGGAGAAGTTAGAAGATTGACTGAATAGGTAAGGGTTACCAATCACCATACAGAATGGGGCCAGGCAAACGTTGCCAAGGAGGTTTGTCGAGAATGATTCGTCGAGAATCATTCGTTGAGAATGATTCGTCGAGAATCGTCACGTACGGCTCGCCGACTAAGTCGAATTCGTCGAGAATCGAACTATTGGATTCCCGATGAATGGTGATACTCGACGATTCCAGCTGATGATTCTCGACGATTATACAGCTGGGTCTCGACGATTCCAGCTGATGATTCTCGACAATTCTGCAGCTAGGTCTCGACGATTCTCCAGATGATTCTGATCGATTCTGTAAACTGAATCTCGCCGAACCTAGAGCTGATTCTCGCCGATCGATTCAGAAACCCTATTTTGCGTGGTCTGCGGAAAGAGAGATTCCTAGGTATGTTTATACCTTTGGTATAAATTAGGACTTAGGGTTTTTGGGAAGCAAAGGTATTCTCCTATGGCCGAATCGAAGCCGACAGAAGTGTTCCGCCGTTATGTCGGTCCGCCGCATCCCGAACCCCGCCCGACGGAAGTCTTCCGCTACCTCGTTCGTTCCGCCGACCTCCTCCTCTCCGACGATAGTCGCCAGTGCTGCTCTTCCTAGAGCGGACCTAGCAGTCCGTGGAAGTGCAAGGTGTAGACGATCTCCTTCCCGATCTTTCGTGCGATGAAGCTCGGTGTTCTCCCGCTCGTGTGGATTTCTGCAGAGACGTAGACGCTATTCTATGTGGAACTCGCCACCGAGAAGGACTCATATTTTGGAGCATTATTGTTGAGTTGTGACTCAACACAGCTAAGGTAATTTTACCTAGTTGTTTGTTAACTTCTTGATTCAACATTCATGGCCCGATCCCAATCTCTTTTGGGTTGTTCTTGATTTTACTTTACTTCCGCTGCGTGCACAAGTGTTGTGCCATCCTCTAGAGAAACCCAACAGAAGGATGATCTCCTTTGATTTTGTGGATGTATTTATATACCAGTAGGAGGCGGTATCCGGGATGACATGCACCCCGACATCTCCAAGATGTGGGTAGATTTACGGAGGACTATGTACTGGCCTGGGATGAAGAGGGAGATCACCCACCTTGTGACACATTGCGAGACGTACCAGCGCGTTAAGGCGGAATGCAAGAGCCCGGGAGGTTTATTGCAGCCATTTCCAGTTCCAGAGTCGAAGTTCGAGGACATTACTATGGATTTTGTGTACGTACTTCCTCGCTCTAACTCTGGGCATGATTCTATATGGGTCATAGTCGACAGGCTGACCAAGGTAGCGCGGTTTATTCAAGTTAGGAAGGATGTTTCAGTTGCTGTTCTAGCGAGGTTGTTCGTGGAGTAGTTCGTCAGGTACCATGGCATTCCAAGGACTATTGTCTTTTACCGTGACGGTCGGTTCACTTCTTGGGAGTGGAGGGCAGTGCATGCTTACTTGGGTTCCCTACTTACCTTTAGCACCTCCTTCCATCCGCAGACTGATGGCCAGACCGAGCAGACCATCCAAATAAGGGAGGATCTGCTTCGTCCATGCATATTGGATACAGGGAAGCCTTGGGAGAGGCTGCTAGCATTGATCGAGTTCTCTTATAATAAAAACCACCAGGCTAGAATCAGGATGGCACCATATGATGCACTTTATGGGAGGAAGTGCCGGACATCGCTGTCTTGTGTTCAGGATGTGGACACCAAGGCTCTCAGCTCTGATTATGTGGAGGATACGAAGGCTCAGGTTCGTTTGATCTAGGATCGGATGCTAGAGGCCTAGAGTAGGCAGGCAAGATATAAGTATGCTCGACACCTAAAGGTGGAGTTCTAGGTGGGGGACTGGGTATTTTTGAAGATACGTCCGGTTCACGGTGTCTCTCGGGTACGGAGGCACAAGAAGCTCAGCCCTCGATACATGGGGTCGTATTTGATACTAGAGCGAATCGGCCCCTTGGCCTACAGGCTAGAGCTGCCGTCAGAGCTGGGGGCTTTGCATGACGTCTTCCACGTCTCCTCACTACAGAGAGCTCTCCTACGGTCAGAGCAGCACATCACTACTACAGCCGGTCTGATAGCACCAGACAGATCCGTTCGATTGGAGCCTATCCGGATTGATGATATAGATGTTTGAGTATTGCGGAAGAAGAAGGTTCCTCTTGTGAAGGTGTTGTGGTCCAACAATGGATGGGAGGAGCACACCTGGGAGCCGAGGGATCTGATGATGGAGCAAAACCCGGAGCTGTTTTCTTTAGGTATACTCTAGTTTATGCATTTAAATTTCTTATAACTCTTGTAAGTAGAACCTCGTAGACCCGAACTTAAATTTCGGGGACGAAAATATTTTTTTGTTTATAGGATTTGTAACATCCCATGTTACTTCTAGACCACTTAACTTAGATTGGGTTGGGCATGGGTGGGTGTTAGGGAAATTAGCTAGGTTTGACCCTAGGTAATGGGTTGTAGCCATGTGGGGCCCACTATAGGGCCCAAGTCAAACTAGGTTAAACTTGCCTAAATAGGAACCCTAGCCACACCATGACCCCCACCACATTGCCCTAACCCTAAGGACAATTTAAGTGAACCCTAAGGCATGCCATTTGGTCACCCTTTGACCCTAGTTGACAAAAGTCAACCTTAACCCTAAGTTGGTCAAACCTACACCTAAAGGCCCAAATGGTCCAAGTGGGACATCACCAAGGCCCAACCCATGTTGTGTCATGCCATAGGGTCCATGACCCTCAAGTGGGGTCAGCCCACTAGCCATGTTGACCAAGTCAACCTAAAAAGTCAACTTGGTCAGACATGTGGCCTAAAGAGGAAAATGGGGGCTAAGCCCATTCCCCTGGGGTCAAGCCCACCAAACCTAGCCCATTATCAGCCAGGGGTGTCAAAGACAAGCCCTATTCCTCTGTATTTGGAGAGAGAGTGCATGCATGGGGGCATTTTGGAGAATTCACCAGAAAGAGGAGAGAGAAAGTGGATTTAAGAGGAGGAGGCCATTTGGTCTTGGCTCCCTCTGCCCAAAGTATGCTGGCCGGCCACCCAAATAGAATTTCAAAGGAATTTGGCTGCATGGTGGCCACTTGGCACCATGGGTAAAGCCTCCAAAGTTGAACCCGAGTTCACCTTGGAGTTAACTCCACATATAGCATACCTCAGCCCAAATCACCCCCACCATTAGCTTCAGAGAGAGGAAAAAAGTGGAAATCGACTACTGGATCGAATAAATCGATGGAGAAACTAGGATTTGAGCAGGAGATCGCCGGAGCTGCTCGTCCATGGCAAACCGCCGACGCAACCGCCGCCAAGGCCTGGAATAGGACCATTTCACCTCACCTCTACTCGCACTAGCTTTCTAGATTGACTAGGGGAGATATCGAGCTCAATTGAGCCTGATGCCATGTGAGGAAATGCGGAAAATACCGAGTTTTTCTTCTTGCTCGAGATCGCTCGAGGGGCCAATTCTGGTGGCCTCACCGCCGGGAAACGCTAGCCCCCACCTCAACGGAGGTGGTGGCGACAATCGCCGGCGGTGGTGGTGGCTAAGCTGGCCGGAAACAGCCAGCAAAGGTGGCCCAGGATGGGATCATTCCAGCCGTCGGCTGGAGGTAGGAGATGAACGGATGTCGTCCGTTTAAATCCTATCTGATTTGATGAAATTAATTAATATGAATAGTGTTATTTTGTCACACTTTTATACAGAGTTTGGCATGTTAAAAATAGGCCTCTTAGAAGCATTTTCAGATCATGAACCCTAAATTCAAATTGTAGCCCTTGCTCTTAACTTTCATTTGCCACCCTAAACTTGAGATTTGGAGTTGTAGGGCTCCCTGTACGGCTGTTTACCTTGGACTGGTCCTAGACAAGCGCAAAAATTCAAATGCATGCTCTAGCCAAACCATATATTCACATGACCTAAAATTTTGGTCAGATGCTTGTTATGGTCATACGTAGACCCTGTGAAAAGATGAAAATTGTTGGAAGAAATTTTTCTATAGTGTTTGTCATAATATAGAAATTGAAATTAATGAAATATTTTGACTAATATGACTCCAAATGGCCCCAAATTTTGGTGGCAGGTCCTTGGGGACATAATATCTGTATGGTACAATTTTCTGCATATTTTGACCATTGCATGTTGGGTTAACCCACTTGCATGTGTTGGCTATATATAGCTTTGGGGTGCAAATAGCAATTTTTTTTAAATATTGCATATTCAGCCTATTTGATACCTCTAAAAATCATGGAACTTATTCCAGAGGCTGATTAGAATAAAGTTTACACCTCATAGATATTATGGGAATTTTGGAAGCAAGAATCCTATTATTTGGAATTTTTGAAAGATAGGCCATTTAAGGATCAAAATTTGAATATAGGGTTATTCAAAAGTTAAAATTCTCAAATCTTGCCTAGAAATTACGGGAGTCATATGTAATCCCTGGAAAAAATTTATGGCCCTGATTAGTTTATCTTATAATGATAGTATGTACTTTTGACCATTTTGACCTTTTGGGAAATCATTTATTTATGATGAAAATATACATCAGAAAATGTTGGAAAAATTTCTAGTGCTGTATAAATGTATGCTTAGCCTTGTATAATTATCTCAAATTTTTTGGATGCCATAATAATTTTTAAACTAGCATAATGACATTTTGGTAAATTAGTAAGAATTGAATTTGGTTGGCACTACATTATAGAAGTTGATGAAACTCTGCCATTAGCCTTAAATTAATGATTTTTATGCTCTGTAAGTTTCCTAGAATTTTGGGTAATGTATTCCTTAAACTTCATTTTGAAAATGGCAATTATGTGAGTTTTGTATTAATTAAGGAATAAATAGAAATATTCAAAGAAAAATTATGAATTTTGATAGACAGCAATATTTTACCATGATACAACTCAGGAGATATTCCTTATGTCAGTGGATTATAAATTGTATTACTTCATATTTTAAATGACCTAGGGAATTATTTAAATGATTTAATTAGAGGCTTTAATAATGACTTAAGAAAATTATGTAAATCAATATGCTCACTTCATTAGTCCATACAATCATTTGGGGAAGGTGGCCCAAGGAGTTGGAAGCTCCGTTTCGGGGTGGTATTATGTCATGGGTTGCGCGTAATGTAAATAGGTTATACTATAAGGACCACCGGGGGATAGATTGACGGATGAGCAAGAGATTACATTCGGAGAATAACCTTGGTTGGTAGTGTTGTCTTAGTGACGAGAGTAAAAATGCAAGCCCATTGATAGCAACTGGAGTGGAGGCCGGAGGAAGACCGTTGCCCTTATTAGAACATCTTAAGTCATTAGGATCACTCAAGAGTAATAATGAGAGCAAAGTAAGGATAAAGGGGTAGACATCAATAAAAGTAAATATCCTTGCGAAAGGGAACTTTGGGCGTAATCCCATTGTAGTTCCTAGTTCCCCCGAGAGCCCTTCACCGGGCATACCTTGGGCAGTCCTGGGATTAACCTTAAATCACTAAGTATAATAACCCGTAGAAAAGAGTAGGCTAATAGGTTAAGACATTGTGGTTCATTCTCACCCGTACTGGGTTTGAGGGATTCGTATTATGTAAGACCCCTTTTTTTTCTTTTTTTCTAACACCGGGGTCTTAGCCCAGAATTGTCACTTTGCGGTGGCACCGACTCACGGGAAGACCGCCACTACAAAACACCAATTCTGCCGGCACTTTTCGATCACAAAGAAAGAGAAGTAAGTATTACACTTAATGTAAACAAGTCCACATAAACATGTTTGACTAGAAATCACAACCAGTCCATCAATAGATAATAGTAGAAAATAGAGGTACTGCAAAGATTAGTTCATAAGAAATATAAAGAAACGGGCTTGAGCCCGGTACATAAGAGTCCTCACTACAAATCACTCATCGCAGAAGCTATAAAATACTAATCACTTACGGAGCTGGTCGCAGGTGCAACGGTACTAGACTCACCCACCTCCATGCGCACCGTACTCCGCTGGTGCTAGTCCCTGGACTGCTGGTCCCTGTCTCCCATCCGGAGCTCCTGTAATGTTGTGGTTCGAAAACCATTAGTTATAAAGACTAAGCCCTATCATCCCGTACCCCTCCCCCCACGGCTCCTAAGCACCGAGCGGAGAGGAGGAAAGGGAAGCTACAATGGTGGAGAATAATCAAGCAGGTGACAATGGAGCTAGTCTATCAACTATCATGGTGTATAAACAACTATCTAGAATAAAGTACATCTAGCAATTCTACGGTAATGAGCAATAAGGTAGACATGTGGTAAGAAGTATAACAAAAGAAGACAAGTAGAACAAGTAAGTAAGTAAACAACCTTAAGTAAGTAAATAAGTAAGTAACCTTAACTTATATGAATGTCCATACAAACTTATAAGTTAAGGGGTCTGTTGGAACACCCTATTACTACTTTGGGCAAGGATCACTATGTTATTAGGAAATTGGATTCACCTAGATGTATAGTTGAAAAGGTCAAATTAGAATGAGTCTAGGGCTAAGAACTTAGGTTTGAAGCTGCCCCCAGTACCATTCAAAGATCAGACTTAAAGCTGAGACAAAGACAATTTTCGTCGAACTCCGTTCGACGCTCTCTGAGCTCAACTCTGCTGAGTCGTCGAACTCTGGTCGATGATCTTTGAGCTCAGATCGACGATCTGTCTTCAGTTATTTTTTCCCAGTGCTGAGCTCAGTTCAACGATCGTAGAGCTCAGTTCGACGTTTTCTGTCTGCTGTGTTAATCCAATCTCTGAGCTCAGTTCAACGATCGTAGAGCACAGATCGACGATTTCTGTAAGAGATCGATGCCTTAAGAATTCAAATTCAAGGACAGTTATGGATTATAATCAGAATTAATTCCTGCATTGATTGCAAAGGATTTTCTAGCCGTTTCAATCAATCTAATGCAAGTTTCAAGAAAAGACTAAATGGAATATTGCTTAGGACTTTCCCCAGATACAGTTGTCTATTATGGAAGTCATTTATGACTGATAAAACGGTCGTCTAAGAGAATATCTGATATACTCCTTCAGTATTCATTCTCATAAGACAGATACACAAGATACAGTGATAAACACAGACAATACAAGGAGATACAGGAGAATTAGATTATATTACAGAAGATTGAACAACACAATTTCTCTGATCAAGATTTCAACTTCTATGATTTACAAATCTACTGAATCTTCAAGTGTTCAAAGGCTTCAACATCAAGGACTCCAGACACCAAATATTTCAGCATCTGTTGGAATCATCTTCTGCTGGAGATCTGAAGCTTCTGAAGTCCTATCACCCTAGCAAAGCTTTCACTCCTGAACCATTCTACATCTCAGGGGGAGCTTTGACAACATCAACAATCGAGTAGTCTTCTCTCATTTGATTTGAGACAGAGAAGACATCATCATCTCTTTATTTTTCTTTTCCTGCTATAAAAGGGTTATCAAAACTCCCTTCAAAAGATCTGAATCTGGTTCTGAGAGCCTTGTGAAAACTCAGTGGTGGCAAGACACCTTATAAAAAAATCTAGATCTGGTTTATTAGCACCTTATCAAAAGCTCATTGGTGCCCAAGACACCTGATCAAATCATCCTACATTGGATTCCTACCAAGGGTGGTAGAAGAGTGGATGTACCCAAGTTTTGGGGAACCACTATAGATCCTTGTGTCTTCTGGTTGCTGTGTGTTTGTTATTGTTGTGTGTTGTGTGATTCTTATTTCTTGCTTTAACTTTATTTTTGTACAAGCACTATACACATATAATTAAATTAAATCTTCCACTGCCTTACAATTTTTAATTGTAAACATTATTTTAAAATACTCTATTCACCCCCCCTCTAGAGTCAAGGTAGATCTTTCTCTCACTTTCAGGGTCTTCTGTGAGGCTCCCATCATATAAAACGTCCCATATCGATTTATACGTTGGGGTGTCGGTTGTATGCAAATATGAGTGTAGTGATATGTTATGCCATGATTCATGCAAGTGCAACTCACACACACGACTCTATGCACACAGACCTTTAGTTCCCCCTGTTTGGGCATCTAGCTTCACTCCCAAGAACCTCCGTAGTGGCAAACAGAGACAGAGGGTCGGGCCCCCCACTCCTAGGCGGGTATCCACACTACCGGGCCTAGCCCTCCCGTATGCCCCTAGAAGAACACAACCTAGAGTATCCGCGTACTAGTGCTGGCTATATCCACCAGGCTTTCTTTAGCTAAGTGTCCCACACCGCCGAGTCACCGTACCGATGTCGGTGTGAACAACAATCAAGTACCGAAGACCCACCACCTTATTCTATATTCAAACCCTCGAGCACTCGGCTAACACCTAAACCGAAAGATCTCAGAAAAGATCAATCTTATATAGAGGGATAATATTTTCTTTATTATAGTTATTTTCAAAAACCATGGCACAAAACAAAGACTATGCTAGCACCAGACCTCCAGTGTGCAATCTTTCCAAGTTTGCACTTTGGAAGGAAAGGATTAGATTATACATGAATTCTATTGATAAGGACATTTTCAATCCTGTTTTGACAGTGTGTCCAAGACCTCCAGAGACCACAAGCACAAGTGCTGTTCCACCTCCCTCAGGAACAGATGCTGAAATAAAGAAGTGGAAAAATGCAGATGCAAAGACCATGAATATTCTTGCTCAGACTATGTCTGATGAGATATTCCAGAAGGTATCTGAATGTTGCTCAGCTAAAGACATATGGGATAAGCTTTCAGAAATTGTATCAGGATCTGATGATTAAAGAAAGGACAGGAGATCCCATCTCATATCCTAATATGAGAACTTCAAGAAAGGTGAAGCTGAATCAGTTGCAGACATGTACACCAGGCTCAGTCTGATAGTGAGTGAGTTAAAGTCATTGGACAAGGAAATCACACTCACTGAACTCAATGACAAGATCCTAATGTGCTTCCCTAGCACTTGGGATTCAAGGATCTGGCCAATTAAAGATGCTAGAAGCCTATGTGAAATTACCATATAGGCTCTTCTAGGCAAGCTCAAATCTTATGAGCTGCTCATCAAGAATAGGGAAGAAGAACAAAAGGCTACTTCTCCAGTCATCAGAAAGGAGAAGACCATAGCCTTCAAAGCTACAGAAGAGGAGCCTGACGATAAAGCTACAGGAAATGATGAGCTCCTAAGTCTACTGGCCAAAAGATTCTATAAGATGGCCAGGAAGGACTTCAAAAAGAAGTAATTCAAAGGGCATGAGAAGCATAGATATGACAAGTCCAACAGTAAAGAAATCATTTGCTTTGGATGCAAGAAGCCTGGCCACATTGTGCCTGACTGTCCAGAGAATAAAAACAAGGACAAGAAGGACAAAAATGAGAGAAGAAGAGACAAGGACTCTAGAAAGAACAACAACAACAGATCCTCATCCAACAAAAATAAACATACAATAAAAGGATTTGTAGCTGAAAACTGGAGTGACACTAAAGAAGAATCAGAAGCCTCATCCAGCTCAACTGATGCTGAGGATGATGCTGAGGAAAAAGAATTCTGCATGATGACAATCAATGCCTCCCACCAAAACTCTGATGCAGAACAATAGTCTGATTCTGAAGCTGAAACTGGACTTGAAGAGGATGAGGTAATAAACTCTTTTGATTTTACTTCTGAGGACTTTAAAATTGAATTTAAGACACTGTGTTTAGATTTGCTAAGGTCTGAGAAAGAGATAATCTCTCTCAGAAATCAATTACCTGACTACAGTGTCCTAAAATAAAATAACCTCAAACTCTCTGAGGAGTTAGAGTGCTATAGGGAGGAGATAGCTGCACTGAAAAGTGAACTATCCAAGGCCAAGCAGTTTGAAGAATCCCTTAATGGGAGAAGCATCAGACTGATGGACATTACAAGCACAGTGAGCTCAAGATTCAACAGTACACTGGGCTTGGGTGCTTCATCCAGCCAACTTATAGTATTAACAACCCCAATTAAATTTATTTCTGATAAAGGAAAGGGTGTTGTAGAGGTATCTAGGAAGAATCCAGATTTACCTAAGGAAAATCAAGATCAACAGAAAACGTCAAACAGAGCTCGACGATCGTCGAACAGAGCTCGACGATCCAAGGCTGGATCGTCGAACTCAGATCGACGACTTCTGAACTCTGAACTCTGGCATAGTCGATCTTCTAACGGAGCTCGACGATCTGACCCAAGATCGTTGAACTCAGGTCGACGATCGTCGAACAGAGCTCAGAGCTTTGAACCATCTTTTAGAGGTAAATCTCAAATCAATCCTAGAAGTCCCTCATCCCAAAGCTTCAACCCTTATACTGAATGGATAGTACCTCCTAGGAGATACCATCCTGAAGGATATAAGAGTAAGCCAGGGATGTCTTTCATTTCTGAGTTTAAAGGATATCAACCTAGGCCCAAGGTAAACTGGGTCAAAAACATATAAGCTGTCTATGTGCAGGTGAAGACCTATCCAGAGATGGCCCAACAATAGTATCTGGATAGTGGGTGCTCAAAGCACATGACAGGGAACAAGGTGAACCTATCATTCTTCATAACCAAACTTGGACCCAAAGTAATTATTGGTGATTCAAATTTTGGTCAAACAAAAGGATATGGTGCTATTCAGATAGGTTCAGTCACTTTCAAGAAGGTGGCATATGTGGAAGGACTGAAGCACAACCTGATCAGCATCAGTCAACTATGTGATGAAGGATATAAGGTGACTTTCAACAAAGCTATATGCAAGATCAAGTCAGAAGACAACACACCTGTGTTGACAGGTAACAGAAAAGGTAACATTTACTTAGTAGATTTTCATTCATCTAAAGTAGATATCTGCTTGTTCAATTCCATATCTAGACCTAATATACTATGGCATAAGAGACTAGGGCATATTAACCATAAAACTATTACTAGGCTATCCAAGGACAACCTTGTTAGAGGACTACCTTCTGGCCCCTACAAGAAGGAAGGACTTTGCAAGGCTTGTCAATTAGGCAAGCAAACTAAAAATAGTTTTAAGTCACTTAATAAGAGTGATTCACCTAGGATTTTGTATCTGTTACACATGGATCTTTTTGGACCCATTACAGTACAAAGCTTAGGAGGGAAATCTTATACTTTGGTGATTGTAGATGACTTCTCCAGATTCACTTGGGTATTCTTTCTGAAGAAGAAGTCTGATAACTTTAAGTGTCTGATAGAGTTTCTCAAATATATACAGATTGAGTTCAATACTCTCATTGCCCTGATCAGAAGTGATCATGAGACAGAGTTTGATTCTCTTCTTATGCAAGAGTTCTGTCAGAGTGAAGGGATCAGGCATACTTTCTCAGCTCCTAGAACTCCTCAACAAAATAGGGCAACTGAAAGGAAAAATAGAACCTTAATTGAATCTGCTACTACATTGTTGGCATATGCTCACCTACCTCTATCTTTTTGGGCTGAGGCAGTGAACACCTCCAACTATGTGTTGAATAGAATCCTAATACATAAACAGAAGGACAAGACTCCCTATGAATTGCTCAAAGGGAAGAAAACTAAAGTAAACTATTTTAAAATTTTTGGTTGTATTTGTTATATACACAATAATGACAAGAAATATGTAGCAAAATTCCAAGCTAAGGCTGATGAAGGGGTGTTTCTGGGATACTCCATGATCAGCAAGGCTTATAGGGTATATAATAAATCTACTCTTAAAATAGAAGAATCTGTTCATGTTTCTTTTGATGAGACTAACATGTTTTATAAGGAGAAGTCTGCTTCTACCATAGAACCATTGCAGGTACAATCTCTTTCAGAAAGTATGGAATGATTGTAGGTTAAAGAAAAGGATACAACTTTTCCACCTATCCAGCAAAAGGATGAGAGCAGTGATGATGAAGATGACGTGCAACATCTAAAAGAGCCAGTTGTTGTTCCACAAGAGGAAACAACAACAATGGTTGGTGAACAATCAACACACCCTGGTGATCTAGTAACAACAAGAGATCATCCAATTTCCCAAGTAATTGAGACATCTCAGCTGGTGTGCAAACAAGAAATCAGGTCAACCAGAACCTGATGCACACTTGCTTTTTATCTCAAGCTGAGCCTCAATCCATTCAAGATGCAGAATAAGATCCCCACTGGATCATTGTTATGCAAGAGGAATTGCATCAATTTGAGTGGAATAAAGTTTGGGAACTAGTGCCAAGGGCTAAGGATCACTCCATTGTTGGAACAAAATGGGTGTTCAGGAACAAGTTGGATGATCAGGGAGTCATTGTAAGGAATAAGGCAAGGCTAGTTGCTCAAGGCTACTTTCAAGAAGAAGGAATATACTATGACTAGACCTTCCAGTTGCAAGGTTAGAGGCCATCAGAATATTCCTAGCTTATGCTGCTCACAAGGGATTCAAGGTCTACCAAATGGATGTGAAGAGTGCTTTTCTCAATGGAGACATCAAAGTGGAAGTCTATGTGATGAGTCCATATTTTATACTTAATTCCGGACTCATCTAGGCTTATTTTCTTGTCTTTGCACACCGTTTAGCGTCATTTGCACTGCTTTTGGTTCGCTACGGTTTTCCATGTCTTGTGCACCCTTTTTAGCCTATTTCTGTGTGTGTGTGTATTTCCCTTTTTGCTGTGCATAATATTTATGTCTGTGACTGCCATGTTGACATCCCGTCTAGTTTTCCTGCAGGTTCTGGGATCGTGTGGCCGTCCGGGTTAGGGCTTTCACCATTTTTGACAAAGGAGCCAGTGGTCGTGCGTTTTTACCCATGCACGACCATCGAACTCTTTGGTGCACGATCATTGGTCGTGCGCAGTCTGCCCTCTTTTATGAAAGTTCTACCTCTGCCATATTGCACGATCACCAGCTATACCGCGCACGATCACTACTCGTGCGCTGCCGGTCATGCGCAGTCATGCCATCTTTTTCCACTTTTCTGCCTCCATATCGCACGATCACGGACCATATCGCGCATGACCATTGGTCGTGCGCCTGTGATCGTGTGCGTGCTTTAATTTCTTACTGCAGGCTCTACAGGTTCTGGCCGCACGGGCGCTAACATTGTTCCCGCACGACCACTGGTCGTGCGCCAGTGGTCGTGCGCGCTGTTTATTCTGCAATCTATAAATACGCTGGTTTCGCCCTAAACTCGGGGAGATCGCCAAAGCTCGACATTTTCCGCCGTATTTCGTCCCCGATGAGTTTTTCCGCCGTCCTCCTTCATTCTCCACCTTAGGGAGTTGCTCCGGGCAAACCTTCAACGCCAAATCAAAGCTGGAGCATCCCCTCGGCCTCCTCCTTCATCCTCAAGCTTCAAGTGAGATTTGACCTAGCTTCCTCCATCAAGCTAGGAGGAGCATGTGCTTACATCTTCCGCAGCGTGATACGGAGAAGACGGGCCACTGGGAGTGAGTGACAGTCTCCTCTACCCCAGACGCAGTTGAGGACCGAGCTTGGACTTGGATTGACAACCCGGGATTCCAACCGTGAACCCTCAATAAGGCTTCGGACCCGGTCGATTTCGCACACTCCTCTTATGTTGTCGTTGATAGCTTAGTCTAATATCTATGTATTGATGAAGTATTTTTATTGATTAGCATTTTCACTATTCATGTCTATGTGAGTTTTTGTGATTTTGTTATTATTGCTTGAGGTGCGCCATATTCCATCCTCCACCATCCACCCTTGCCGCACTAGCAATTGCTAGTGGCGTGTGTTGCGAAGAGGTGCTCACGACCCTCATTCCGCCATTCTAACCACCTCATCCGCTAGCCTATTCGTCCATCCGCCAAGCGATTCTGTGCATAGCGGCCCGTGTAGTTTCCATCCTGCCTGGCGAAGCATCGCATAGCGGCGTTGCATAGGAGTAGCTTGTCGATTTTATTTTCTGTTTCCGCAGCAATCAAAACCCCCCTTTTTGAGCCGACCCGAGGACTTCAATCTCAAGTTCTCCTCGACATTAACTCATCCCTTACTGTGTTCCTCAAGAGACCGACACTCGGGGATTTATTCCCAAACTTTATTACTTGTGCGACCGGTGCGCTTGCCGTATTTTCCACTCATCAAGTTTTTGGCGCCGTTGCCGGGGAACACAGTCGTTTGAGTTTTTGGAGAGGGAGATTATAGATTGAAGCCCTTTTCCATCTGTCCATTCCATGTTTTATTTTTCTTTGCTTTAGTTTTTATAATTTGTTGCTTATTTTTTTTTATTCCTTTTCTAATTTTGATATTTCAGTTGCAGGTATTCCTTTTTATTTATCTGCTTGTGTGTAGTTAATTTTTGCTTAGAAAATTCTTGTGGTGAATTCTTTCTTGCTGCACCATGTATTCTTATGCGAATATTCATTGTCGTTGGTGCGGGGATTATAGGCATAACAGTGATGAGTGCCCCACTGAAGAATGGGAGCATAATTCTCGTGGTTCAGTGTATGGAGCACCATTGTCTTATGGTACTTCATACACCGTACCTCAGTCTTATGGTCACTACTCTTCTCCGCCTTCACCTTTTTCATATTCCTCTCCGGTCCCACCTGGACAGAGGAGTAATGGAAAACGGTGTTTGTGTTGTCATAGCACCGAACATGTGTTGAAAGATTGCGCAGAATTTCAGTGCCAGATGGAGGCGGATGATGAACCGGATATCCGGATCGTCTCATCCACCTCTCAAATGGCCGCTCCTTCTGATTCTGATGATGTATCCGCAGTACCACCTTGTATATGGGGGACTGCTGTGGATACACCCATCAGACTTTCTACTGATCGATGTGATGACATTGCGGTACCGTCGCCCTCTATACCTTCTTCCCCTATTTTTGATTCACCCCCGGAGGAACCTGCGCATATTATCTCTGATGATGTTGCTCCTCCGCTTTCTTTGCATGAATTACCTACTCCCCTTTCTAGTGAGTTGGTTGATGATGTTGTGCCCTTTGGAGATTGGGAACATGAGGATGCGCCATGGTGTGACGAGGACATTATTCTCGTCAATGGAGAATATTATGTCTTGGAACACAGTGACGCACCGAGGTGTGTTGATGAGGAGATCCTTGCTGATGAGGAAGTTCCCACTTCCTTATTGGTTGAGGAGGTCCAAATTACCACCGAGGACCTCCTATTCTCAGATCCCCATCGTCATGACTCACAAGACACCGACAGTGATCTATGTTTGGATCCTACTGAGAGTGATTCTGGGATCACTCTCCCTATTTCTTATTCTTTTAGTTTTTCTTCTACTTTATTTCTTGATCCTCCTTCTTTATCTGAGCCTGTGCAGGTGGAATCTCCACGGGTATGTGAGGTTGTCGATGCGCCTGGCATTTTTGCCGCTGTCGTCGCTTCCTACAAACCGGTGGTGGACGATACCTTGCTAGGCAAGGATATTTTTTGTGGTGGGATGAGTGAGGACCAGGCCTCCTCATCTTACTTCTTATTCCCTCTGCCTGCGAGGAGCAGGTATGATTATTTTGGCAAAGGAGTAACTGTTCTATCGCCGTATCGGTACCCGTTACCGCAACGGATATTAGGCCAGTTACCTGTGCATTTTTCTTTTCATAGGCCCATTAGCTAGAACTCTTTAGAATTTAATAAGTCGTGCTGGGATGACAATAACCCCAGTACTTTTCTTTCATTTCCTGCATTTTTTTTAAGTCTAGCTTAGTTTAGTATTTCTTTTTGTATATTTTTCTTTTGTTTTTGCGGAGCTCACCACTATAGGTATTAATGGAAACTACGCATTGGCGGGGTTGTGATTCTTCGTTTGGCGGGCCTGCTGCTACTTTCCATGCGTCTTCCGGTATGCTCACTAGCTGAGCATTGGGTAACTTCTCCCCTTTTCCCTTTTTGATTTTAATTTCAATATCATATGCAATGTTGTTTAGTCTAAGTCTGGGGGAGAGCATGTTTACCTTTTGCACGTGCACATTTCTTGCGCATACTAGAAGCTTTTATAGTTATTATTTTGTTTAGTTCATTTCTTGCACACCACTGCACCCACATAAGCGCGTGCTTAACTTTTTGCGTGTTGCGAGTTAAACTCGTGTCTTTGTCAGATTTTGGTAAAATTATGGTGCTGGCTTAGGATTGTGAGACGGAGTAAAATGTTGGCCTTGCTGTGTTTCTAGTCAACTGCTCTCGTTTTGTATAGAAATTTGTGTAGATTTAATTTTTTCGTATGCTTATAGTTCTATATTTTTCTATTTGTGTACATATTTCTTATTCTACTCAAAAGTTGGTGAATCCGGTGTGAATCAAACGGTAGCGTAGGAATGTGTGTAGCCGCCACTAGACTCGTATTGCTTGAGTCGGGAGGAAGGATTATCTTTCTCGGTTGCTAAGAACTTTCCCCAAGCTACTCTCGAAGCATTGGCACATGGTTTTTCTAGCGTGAGCGTGATGTAGCCCATCATTTTGGCCCGGTTGAGCTTTGTACCATTCCTAACGTCATATCCTCGCTAAGCTCCATTGTGCCTACCCTTCCTTTTGATTCAGCTCCACTATATTCGCCAAAGCCTCATAGCCGATCCTAGTCGCACACCCAATTCGAGCTTTAGTAGTTTACATTTTATGTTGGGTTGTGATGTGGTGATTCGTATTTGTGATATGTGGTTGTGCCCAAAAGAAAAATGTGCTGATTTTGTAAAAAGAAAAAGAAAATATTTAAAAGAAAAATATTTGAAAAAGAGAAAAAGAAAAAAGAAAAAGAGAAAGAAAAAGTTTGATTGAAAATCTTTATTTGAGATGATTTGGATTTGGAGTAGGCAGTGCACACACCCATTTAGTAAAAGTTAAGTCTGGGGGTGTGGTGCACCCGTGTTTATTTTGTGGGCAGTAGGTACTAGTTTTGTACGTTAGCTCATTTGGGTTAGGTGCATACCCTTCATGTTTATCCTTGTTTTCCTCACTGTAACCCAAGCCCCATTATTACCCGAAGTCCTACGGACTTGCGCTTGAGTTGACTAGTGTCGTGGAGAGAGTGCGAACGGGCAAGCTTATGGTTTCCGACATTGGTGGATTCTTTTGGGGGTAATCTTGATCCCCGGTCTTCGGCAATGCTCACCTTAGTGGCCAGCCTACTTTCTTCCTCCGCGTGACCGGTTGATTCACCGTGATTCTATTTTTGAGTAATAATAAATTTTTGATACACATTGTGAAAAATATAAAATATTTTGTTTACTTAAAAATTTCCTCTACTTTATTTTTATGCACGCGAGCATGCGACTTCGCATGGTACTCCGTTTTGCAATTTCTTTGTTAGCTAGTTCATTTTCCCCATCTGCTTAGGTTATGTTTGCTCGGGACGCGCAAACGGTTAAGTCTGGGGGTGTGATGAGTCCATATTTTGTACTTAATTCCGGACTCATCTAGGCTTATTTTCTTGTCTTTGCACACTGTTTAGCGTCATTTGCACTCCTTTTGGTTCGCAACGGTTTTCCATGTCTTATGCACCCTTTTTAGCCTATTTCTGTGTGTGTGTGTGTATTTCCCTTTTTGCTGTGCATAATATTTATGTCTGTGACTGCCATGTAGACATCCCGTCTAGTTTTCCTGCAGGTTCTGGGATCGTGTGGGCGTCCGGGTTAGGGCTTTCACCATTTTTGACAAAGGAGCCAGTGGTCGTGCGTTTTTACCCACGCACGACCATCGACCTCTTTGGCGCACGATCATTGGTCGTGCGTAGTCTGCCCTCTTTTATGAAAGTTCTGCCTCTGCCATATCGCACGATCACCAGCTATACCGCACACGATCACTGCTCGTGCGCTGCCGGTCGTGCGCAGTCATGCCATCTTTTTCCACTTTTCTGCCTCCATATCGCACGATCACGGACCATATCGCGCACGACCATTGGACGTGCGCCTGTGATCGTGCGCGTGCTTTAATTTCTTACTGCAGGCTCTACAGGTTCTGGCCGCACGGGCGCTAACATTGTTCGCGCACGACCACTGGTCGTGCGCTAGTGGTCGTGCGCGCTGTTTATTCTGCAATCTATAAATACGCTGGTTTCGCACTAAACTCGGTGAGATCGCCAAAGCTCGACATTTTCCGCCGTATTTCGTCCCCGATGAGTTTTTCCGCCGTCCTCCTTCATTCTCCACCTTAAGGAGTTGCTCCGGGCAAACCTTCAACGCCAAATCAAAGCCGGAGCATCCCCTCGGCCTCCTCCTTCATCCTCAAGCTTCAAGTGAGATTTGACCTAGCTTCCTCCATCAAGCTAGGAGGAGCATGTGCTTACATCTTCCGCAGCATGATACGGAGAAGATGGGCCACTGGGAATGAGTGACAGCCTCCTCTACCCCGGACGCAGTTGAGGACCGAGCTTGTACTTGGATTGACAACCCGGGATTCCAACCGTGAACCCTCAATAAGGCTTCGGACCCGGTCGATTTCGCACACTCCTCTTATGTTGTCGTTGATAGCTTAGTCTAATATCTATATATTGATGAAGTATTTTTATTGATTAGCATTTTCACTATTCATGTCTATGTGAGTTATTGTGATTTTGTTATTATTGCTTGAGGTGCGCCATATTCCATCCTCCACCATCCACCCTTGTCGCACTAGCAATTGCTAGTGGCGTGCGTTGCGAAGAGGTGCTCACGACCCTCATTCCGCCATTCTAACCACCTCATCCGCTAGCCTACTCGTCCATCCGCCAAGCGATTCGGTGCATAACGGCCCGTGTAGTTTCCATCCCGCCTGGCGAAGCATTGCATAGCGGCGTTGCATAGGAGTAGCTTGTAGATTTTATTTTCTGTTTCCGCAGCAATCAAAACCCCCCTTTTTGAGCCGACCCGAGGACTTCAATCTCAAGTCCTCCTCGACATTAACTCATCCCTTACTGTGTTCCTCAAGAGGCCGACACTCGGGGATTTATTCCCAAACTTTATTACTTGTGCGACCGGTGCGCTTGCCGTATTTTCCACGCATCACTATGTTAGACAACCTTCAGGTTTTATTTCTTCGACTTACCCTGATCATGTGTTCAAATTGCATAAAGCATTATATGGTCTCAAGCAAGCTCCTAGAGCATGGTATGAGACCCTAACATGCTTTCTTCTGGAAAATGATTTTATTAGTGGTAGAGTAGACCAAACTCTTTTTATTAGAACCCATAAGTCCCATACCCTACTTGTACAATATATGTAGATGATATTATCTTTGATTCTACTGATTCAAATTTGTGCAAAAAGTTTTCCAAGCTAATGCACTCTAAATTTGAAATGAGTGGCATGGGTGAGCTTTCCTTCTTTCTTTGATTGCAAGTCAAACAACATGTTGAAGGCATATTCATTTCTCAAACAAAGTATGCAAAGGAACTGGTTAAGAAATTTGGTATGTCTGAAGCATCTTGTATGAAAACACCTATGCATACTAATGTTGTATTAGATGCTGATGAACAAGGAAAGCATGTTGATCAGACAACATATAGAGCAATGATTGGCTCTCTATTGTACCTTACAGCTAGTAGACCTGATATAATGTTTGCTACATGCATATGTGCTAGGTTCCAAGTAAGCTCTAGAGAGTCACACTTAACCATAGTAAAAAGGATTCTCAGGTATGTGAAAAGTTGTCCAAATCTAGGTCTCTGGTATCCAAAAGATTCAGCATTTGACTTAACTGGATTTTCAGATGTTGATTATGCTGGATGCAGAATAGATAGGAAAAGCACCAGTGGAACTTGTCAGTTTCTTGGTGATAGACTTGTCTCATGGTTTTGTAAGAAACAAACATCTGTGTCAACTTTAACTGCTGAAGCTGAATATATGGCTGCATGTAGTTGTTGCTCACAAATCTTGTGGATACAAAATCAACTCCTAGACTATGGTTATAACTTAGAGAAGTCTAAAATATTTTGTGACAACACCAGTGCTATTTCCATTGCACAAAATCCACTCCTCCATAGTAGGACAAAACATATAGAGATTAAGCATCACTTTCTAAGAGATAATGTTGAAATGAATAAAATTGAACTACAATATATCCCAACTGATTTGCAAAGGGGAGATATTTTCACCAAGACTTTGGATGAGAAGAAACATACCTTCTTCCTCAATCAGTTAGGAATGCTAGATGGAGGCTATCTAAAATAAATTCCAAGATTTTGAAAATCTAAAAATAGACCAAGACTAGGCTAAAAACTTATATTTTCTCTTGTGTATAGGTTCTGTTTTGTATCTGAACTGTGCTCGACGTTTTTTCAAAAATCGTCGAACGGAGATCGACACTTTCCAACAAGCGTCGACCGGAGTTTAGCGTTTTCCAGGCAGCGCTAGGCTATCTTCCTCTGGTCAACGATTGTCGAACGGAGTTCGACGCTCTCCAGTATCGTCGAACAGAGATCGACGTTATTGAAGACTCTTCAGATTCCATTAGAAGCCCAGATCGTCGAACGAAGTTCAGTGATCCTTCCTTTCCGTCGTCGAACCCTAATATAAAAATTATTTTTCGGTCGTTGCTCTCCTTTGCGTTTTCAAAGTTTTTGTAGAAAAACTCTTTTTCCCTCCAAACATTTGCTACACTTGTTCTTTGTTTGTTCATATTTATAGGATCAAATGGCCGTTTCAGTTGCAGCTCTGTCGGCAATGAAATTCGACACCGGATTTGACATCGATATGGATTCTTTTGAAAGTAGTGATCAAATATTCAAAGACATACTTGAGCTCTTCAAAGAACAGCAACTAGAGAACATCATGATAAAAAGAATCAAGATAGCAGCAAATAAAATTAAAGAATGGGTATATAAAGCACAGAATCTGAATAACAACACCATCGTCGGCACGATCTCGGGAAATCAGGTATCACATTCACCTGAGGTTTTATCAGAAGTTTTTCAGTTGAGTACAGGAGAAGATTGCATTGATTTACATGGAGAAGAATTCTCCAATATGCTTGAAAGGATGGGGCATACAGCAGCTAACCCCAAAAAGATTTTGAAGAAAGATCTGTTAGTGGAATACAGATTTTTGGCAGATGTGGTAGGGAAAGTGCTATTGGCTAAGCACTTTGCTAATGATACAATTTCCAGGTATCAGCTCTGCTTGATGGGAGCTCTTGTGGATAAAAAGCACTTAAACTGGGGAGAACTCTTTTTTGATTTAATCAAAAAGAAAATAAACAAGAGTTTTGTTAATTTTGGTAGAATAATTGGTCTATTTGTTCGTGTTAAGTGCCCTTAATTGTTAGTTTCAAGTGGAATGCATATCAATGCTTCCAAGAGGCTGACTTGTGCCTTATTTGGAAAATGGGATAGACAGATTGTCAAGCCCAGCAGACCTACATCAATTCCATCTTCAGGCACAAGGACTTCTACAGTCACTTCCCCTCAGGTCTCTGCCCCAGCAGAAGATTTGCCTACTTCCTCTCCACCTGTTTCTACAACCATCTCCACATCAACCACATCAACCACAACAATCACCTCAACCATATCTATCTCTTCCCCCATTACCATTTCATCACCCTTATCTCCTCCAGCCACTTCAAAAACATTCCACCCTCTCCATTATTATCCACCTCTCACCATTCCATCATTCCACCTCCTGGAAGACTGTAACTCCCCCGATTTTTCTGCGATTATTTAATTCTCGTTTGGCGTTACATTGATACGCTTTCGTGGCATGTGCCATTTGTGGAGTGTGGTCTTAACTCCTTAGAACTGGGTGCCCTATTTTGTAGCCAGTTGGCAAGATCTCCCGAGCAAGCCGAGTCGTTTTGGGTGACCCGGTGTGGCCTCTCGGGGGATGCTTGTGTTTTGGATTCGGGAGGGTATAACTCGAGTTATGTTCGTCGAAAGTTAGTTTCGACTTCGCCGTTGTGTTCGTAGCGTGGATATTTAGCTACAGTGCGAATTTCGTCGAATTCCGAGATAGTTTGTTTTTGGGTCGTTTTTTGTGTGCCATTAGTAAAGCCTATTAGAGAATTCTCTTAATTTAATAAGGTAGCCGGCGGTTAGGATTCGGTTTTGCTGAACTGATGCATTTATAGCTTATAAAAAGGCTTTATTAAGAAGTGGCGGGCCACTCTGTTCTTTCTTCCCAAGACCGAAACCGTCGCCTGCTCCTATTCGCGGAAAATAGAGGAAACCGCCGGACCTGCTTCTCCTTCGGACATCGATTCCGGGAGTGTTCGTGGATGGATTTCGATTCCGAAAGTGGCGTTGTCTTGCTCTCGCTCAGATATACGTTTCGACGGTAAGAGGTTTGTTTTTCGTGGAGTTGGAGGAGACTTGGATTTTCGGTTTCTTGAGGTTTTCCGCCATTAATGTGCGGGTTTGCTTGTTAGGTGCTTCTCCTTCTAGTGCAGAACGAAGAGGAGGGAAAGCCGACCAAGCTTCGTTGGAAATCGAGGCAAGTAGTATTCTTGCCCTTGCCATTGGTTTTCTTTTGAATTTTGGAATGTTTCCCGGTTAGCCCTAGGGTAGAAACCAAACATATTCTCCTTTATCTTGCTAATTTTAGGGCTTAGATTCTCCTATGAGCCCCCCTCCTTGGGCAGTTTGCTATACCCGATGGTTTTTTTGACCATTTAGACTCCAGATTTGTAGTTCTAGTTGGGTGCATTTGCGGGTGGAGCCGAGAGAGAGAGTGAGGGAGGTTGTTGTGGTAGGGCTCTGGTTAGAACCAGTCTTGGTAGACTCTCGGGTTTTGGTGTCGAGTGTGGTGCACACACTCAAAGCCAAAAGCCGTCTGGACTTGGCATTGAGTGTGGTGGACACACTCAAAGCCATAGTTCGGTTTGTTCTTTGCGGCTGAGTGGTGGGGTGATTGAGTGAAAATTTTCGTCTAAGTCAAAATCGACGAGAATCATCCTTGATTCCCACCGATTTCGACGTGATTCCCACCGATTGGCGAGAATCATCCTTGATTCCCGCCGATTCAGCGGGAATCATTCTGGATTCCCGCTGATTCGGCGGGAATCATTCTGGATTCGCGCCGATCATCGAGAATCATCCTGCATTCCCGCCGATTCGGCGAGAATCATCCTACATTCCCGCCGATTCGGCGAGAATCAGTCGGCATTCCCGCCGACCTCCTCTTGTTGGCGCTGGCTTAGGGTTTTCCTGCGGGAATGAACTTTGGCGTAGAGTGAGTTGACCTCACTCAACGCCAAAGCTGCTTTGGCGTTGAGGGAGGTGGACTCACTCAACGCCACTGTTAGGTTTTGTTGTTTTGCTGAAGGCATTGAGGGAGTGGACCTCACTCAACGCCATAGCTGTTTTGGCGTTGAGTGAGGTTAGCTCATTCAACGCCGCAGCCTCTTTTGCTGAAGGCGTTGAGGGAGTGGACCTCACTCAATGCCATAGCTGTTTTGGCGTTGAGTGAGGATAGCTCACTCAATGCCAGAGCTGTTCTTGTGGAAGGCATTGAGGGAGTGGACCTCACTCAACACCATGGCTGTTCTGGCGCTGAGTGAGGCTAACTCACTCAATGCTATGGTCTGGTTAAGCGTTGAGTGGGTCCCACTCGACACCAAGCTGTGTTGAGTGATTTCAACACTGTTTCCCTTACCTCGATTTTCGTTCCCGAGTGAATTCTCTGATTATATTTGTAATTTCCTTGTCGGCCATGTTTCTCTTTCCTAATGGCCGAATCGTGGGTTGTGGTTAGTAGTGGTGGGTTGAAGCTCTTCATGGGGGAGGTGTTGTGCAATTTAGCAAAGGCCACCCTTATTCTTTTATCTTGCTCAGGTACGGGCTGGGCAAGGGGGTGGAAGGTCCCTTGTGCTTTCACATGTAGACCCTTGAGCTTAGTTGCTTGGAAATGGTGGTTGAGGGACTGAGTTGCCTCCAACTCGGATCCATGCTGTTTGTTTTTGCTACTACCATCTCCCACAACTTAGGGTGTTAGAAGTTTCTTCCTTGGTAGATTGCAACACTTTGGGCTCTTGGTAGCCTAGTAGACCCTACAGGTTGTAGTTTCTGGGCAGAGTTGGTGCTGTTTCCTTGCACGTAGTGCATTTCTTATTGTCTTGCCTTGGGCAGTTGTGACTTTACTGCTATGTGTTTTCCCCTTTTATTTATTCCCTGGTTGACACTTCCTTGTAGTTTTTTTTCCTTGTTTTGCTTGCTGAGGTATTCTTTCTTCTTTTGAATGCCTCAGGTTCTGAGCAGTAGCCGATTTGGTGGCTAGGTTGCGGTGGTGTTGCTGTTGGTCTCTTGGAATTTGGAGATCCTGTTGCTTTGTTAGTGAGGTGGTTTTTCTGTACTTTTCTTACATACATACATATTTGCCAGTGGGTTCATGTCAGGTTGTTGGCGCCCACTGGTAGTTTTTACCTTTATACTAGATATATTACTTTTGCTGCTACCATTTTCTGTAGATAGTCTACTTGCTCTGGGGAGGATTTATGCTAGGTTGCTAGTTATTTTAAAACTACATTTACTATTATTGTAAATATATTGCATGATCAGCATGATTTATAAAAGTAAATCACTATTTTCCAAGCAGCGTATAAAGATCGTTTTCCTATATATAATATAAATTAAATGTAGAGTCTTGCATAACATAAGTGGTCCTCTTAGGGCTCTTATGCTCTTCTTAGGATGTCAAACCTGAATAAAATATTTTTTCCGCAGCGCTTAAGTATAGTTTTAAACTGTGGACTAGGTGATCCACCGAGCCGAGTGATACGGACTCTAAAGTATAACTGATTTTCTAATCATTAAACTCATAAATTTCTTGCATAAAGAGTAGTAGTTGGTTGTAACGCCCCGTTTTTTCAGCGATTATTTTTATTCTCGTTTGGCGTTACGATGACGCATTTCCGTGGCTTGTGCCATGTGTGGAGTACGGTTTAGCTCCTTAGAACTGAGTGCCCTGTTTGGTAGCCTGTTGGCAAGATCTCCCTAGCAAACCGAGTCGTTTTGGTGACCCGGTGTGGCCTCTCGGGGGGATGTTGGTGTTTGGCTTTATTTGGGTATAACTCGAGTTCTGTTCGTTGAAAGTTAATTTCGACTTCGCCGTTGTGTTCGTAGCGTGGGTATTTAGCTACGGTGCGAATTTCGTCGAATTCCGAGATAGTTCGGTTTTCGCGTCGATTTGGTGCTTTATGTAATTTTGTAATTAATAATATAATTATATAATTATATATATATATATATTTATGGAATGAGAAGGAACCGCCATCTTCATCTTCCCCGATAGAAACCGCCGGCCCCTTGTACGAGAGAAACGGAGAAACCGCCTACCTTGCCTTCGGACGCCGATTCCCGGAGCGTTTGTGGACGGAATTCGATTCCGAGAGTGGATTTGGATTGCTCTCGTCAAGACCTTCATTCCTGCGGTAAGAAATTCGATTTTCGTGGAGTTTTGGAAGGATTGGAATTTTCGGTTTTGGAAGTTTTCCGCCATTAATGGCCGAGTCTTTGTTCTAGGTGTTGCGGCCGTTTTGATCCGTGCGAAGAGGAGGAAAGCAGTCCAAAGCTTCGCTGAGATTTGAGGCAAGTGGTATTCTTGCCCTTGCCAAGTGTTTTCTTTGATTTTATTTGCTGAAATTGAAATCCCGGTTAGCCCAGGTTAGAGGCCTTGTTGTTCTCATTTTCTTGCTAACTATAGGGCTTAGTTCTTCCTACTGAAACCCCCATATGTTGTGGTGTTTGGAATCCAAATTGTCGGCGTGAAGCCGTTGTTTCCCTTGCTCTGATTGTTGCTCTGGTTCGGGCGTAGCCGAGAGGGAGAGTTAGGAGGGGGGTGTGGTTGCCAATTTTTGTTAAGGTATTATTCGAATGGTTAGGCATAGTTTGAATGGTAGTAGCGTGCGACGTGATAGTTGTCTACTTCTACTGCAGTGGCGTGAGTCGTGTGCGCGTTCCGGTGTCGTTCGGGAAATTCCAAACGGTGTAGGTTGACCGCGCACGGTCATCAACCTTTAGGGCGCACGACCACTAGTCGTGTGCCTCTGTTCGTGCGCGTATAAATTTCAGTTTCCAAAGTTCTGTCTCGGGCAATCGCACGAGCGCTGGCAACAGTGCGCACGACCACTGATCGTGCGACGCTGATCGTGCGCAGTTGCTAGGTTTTCTGTCAGGTTTTCCAGGTTCGTTTCGCACGATCATCAGCCGATGAGTGCGCACGACCACTGATCGTGCGTCACTGATCGTGCGCTTTGTATATTTTCTTTTGATAAGCGAATTTAGATGGTTTCGAGTGCGGGAGTTTAGATACTCAAGTGGCAGGCAACTACTCGAGTTCTGGATCTTCTGCCTTGGTCGTTCGACTGTCGTCGAGCTCCGTATTCTTTAGTGGGTTTGTGGGTAGTAACATTATTTTGGCGGCGAGTGAGGCTAGCTCACTCAACGCCAAAGTTTAGGTAGGCACTGAGTGCGTTTCACTCAACGCCTAGTCGTGTTGGTTTATTTCAACACTCTTCCTTTACCTTATATTTCATTTCCGAGTGGATTTCCAGTTGTATTTCTGGGTTTTCCATGTCGGCCGTTTTCTTTATTTTCCTAAAGGCCGAATCGTGGGTCGTGGTTAGTAGTGGTGGTTGTAGCTCTTTATGGGGGTGGAGTTGTGTGATATAGCCAAGGCCACCCATGGATTTCTTGCTCCAGGTACGGGCTGGGCATGTCGGGTGGAAGGTCCCTTGTGTTTTCACGTGTTGACCCTCGAGCTTTTGACTTGGACATGGTGGATTGGGGGACTGCGTTTGCCTTCGATCTGGTTCCTCGTTGTTGTTTTTGCTACTATCACTTCCCGCAGTTTAGGGTGTTAGAAGTTTCTTCTTTGGTAGTTTGCAGCATTCTGGCTCTTGGTAGTCTAGTAGGCCCTACAGGATGTTGTTCCTGGGCTGGGTCGTTGCTGTTTCTTTGCACGTTGTGCATTTCTTGTTGTCCTGTTTTGGACAGTTGTGACTCTTTCTACTGCATATTTCCTGTTATTTTGTCCTTTTGGTTGACTCTTTCATGCAGTTTTACCTTGATTTTTGCTTGCTGAGGTATTCTGTTTTCTTTTGGAATGCCTCAGGTTCTGAGATGTAGTCAGTCTGGTGGCTAGTTGGAGGTGTTGTTATTGGTGGACTCCCGGACTTTGGAGTTTTGTTTACCTTGTTTGTGAGGTTGTTTTCAGTACTTTCTTACAGATATATATATGTGCTGGTGGGTTCGTGTCAGGTTGTTGGCGCCCACTAGTAGTTTTTTTACCTTGTACTAGATATATACTATTGCTGCTACCATTTATTTTCCTGGAGATAGTCTACTTGCTTTGAGAAGGTTTTATGCTAGGTTGCTAGTTATTTTTAAACTATAATTATTATTATAAATGAAGCTCATGATCAGCATGTTTTGTAAACTTAATCACTATTTTCCAAATCACGTACGAAAACTGTTTTCTTATATATATTATATAAACTAAGTGTAGTGTCTTGCATAGCATGAGTGGTTCTCTTGGGACCCTTATGCGCTCTTTAGGGTGTAAAACCAAATTAAAGAATTTTTCCGCAGCGTTTAAATATAGTTTTCTTTTGTTGACTAGATGATCCACTGAGCCGAGGGATACGGACTCTAAACATAACTGATTTTCTATTCATTAAGCACATGATTTTCTTGCATAAAGATTGTAGTTGGAATTGCCTGAGCGTCAGCAGTTATCCCCTGCTTGACGTGGCATCATGACGCGTGTTTTCTCTTACTCTGATAATTCTTAATTCGGAGAAAATGCGGGTTGTGACAGTTGGTATCAGAGGGAGGTTGCTTGACAAGTTAGTTGGGCAACCTTCCTTGGATGCTTTTAGTAGTTCAGCATCATGTCATTCACACACCGATATGTCATCAGCACGTCTTGGCAAAAGCACGAACACTACACTCATAGCATAACATGAAGTATACGAGGCATATTATGTAGTATGGGATGCATAATATGTGTTCGTATATGGATCCACCATAGGGGCTACATGTGAGGGTTATGTAGTATGGGATGCCTAACCTCACCACATGACTGCGACTAGAACGTTTCTTTTTCGTTGCATGGAAATGTTATGTAGTATGGGATGCATAACATTTTCATGTGTACGCCGCTCATATCATGCATTAGGGCCTTTTTTTTTAGAATGCATAACACAAACATGCATATCATAAAATTGCATAAGCACAACGCGCCGAGCTAAAGATTTGCAGGATGACATATGTACACACATAAGTTTTCAAACTAACATAAGTTCATGCATCCGATCTAGGCACAAGAGTTAGTGAGGTGGTGGTTAACCATCCTAGGTTAGGGCATATCATCTAATTATTGTGAAGAAGATAAACTCTCAGAGCAAGTTTAGCAGCTTTAAGTCTATATCTACATATGTATTGTCTGTACTGGTAGTCGGTTCTAGTCGTGGGATTTGGATCTGTTTTGCGTTGTAATGATTTTTAGGATGGCTAGGCGTCCTGCGACTCGATCGACTCCCCTGTCTGAGGGTGAATCTTCTGGAGCTCAGAACGATGCGGTGATCGAGGGTCTGCGTCAGAGTAGCGAAGCTATGGGTAGGCAATTGGAGGAGGTGCAAGCCCAGATTCAGTCTTTGGTGGTAGTTGTGGCAGGGCAGGCTCAGGGTGCGCAAGTTCCTGCGGGGGGGGGGGGGGGGTTAGCTGTTCCTCCTCCTCCTGCACCCTTGAGACCTCCAGTGGTGGTGCCAGCAGAGATGGCCTCCATCTCGCAGTTTCAGAGGCAGAGCCCTCCCACTTATGATGGGAAGGCAGATTTCATGGTGATAGACGACTGGCTGATCTCCATGGAGGAGATGTTCTCGTACTCAGGGATTTCAGATGATCAGAGGGTGATGATAGCCGCCTATCAGCTTAAAGGTTTGGCTAAGAGTTGGTGGCTGAGAGAGAAGGAGAGCCTGGTAGCCGGATGCTCTTGGGAAGTGTTCAAGGAGGTGCTGTTGAGGAAGTTCTTACCCTCGGTCGAGCGTGACCGCCTCATGAATGATTTCCTCTATCTGAAGCAAAGGCAGCTCACGGTGGGTGAGTATGAGATAGAGTTTAGTAAGTTGAGCCGTTTTGCCCCTGGATTGGTCAGCGTTGAGGCTGATCGAGTTAAGCGATTCCTCGGTGGTTTGAGGAGTGAGGTGCAGCAGTTGGCCAGTGCTTATGGGTCAGTGACTTATGCTGGAGTTGTAGAGGCTGCTCTTAAGGTTGAGGCCATTGAGACGGCGAAGAGCAGAGGCCAGCAGTTGAGGAAGGATAAGAGGAAGTTGGTAGAGGAGAAGAAACCCCTGGTACCCGATGCTGTTCTGGGAAAGAGGAGCAGGGTGGTGTGCAGTTTTATTGGCCGGTCAGGCCATCCTATTGAGAGGTGTTTCAAGAAGGCGGCAGCTCAGAAGAAGGAGCAGGTTCATGCTATTCAGGGTGCTCCTGGGAGAGATGTCTCATGTTCAGTTTGCAAGCGATCCGGGCATGATGCAGCCCAGTGTTGGTCCAGGGATAGAGTCTGCTATCAGTGTGGGCAGAAGGGTCACGTTAAGTCGAGGTGTCCTCAGGTCCAGTCAGCTCTTCCTGCAGTTCCATTGCAGGCATTACCTCCACCTCAGCGTGTGGACAAGGGAAAAGGGAAGCTGAATGTGATTTCTTCTGAGGAGGCTCAGACTTCGACCCAGGTGATCTCAGGTTAGTAGTTTGTTGTTTTGTTTCTAGCCTGGTAGTTTAGTTGCTAGATTGTTTGCGGTACTGTTGTGCTAGTTCCTTAGCTTTGTGCGTTCCTATATGGAAATTTAAGGTGAAGAACCGCTGGGCGCGTGTTCTGTTTGACTCCGGCGCTACCCACTCGTTCGTGGCTAGAGCCTTTGTGGAGCATCATCGGTTGTCTCTAGATCGTGTTCGGGATTCCTTCCGTGTCAAGTTTCCCTCTGGTGAATCTGTGTTGTCAGATTTGGGTATTTTAGATTGCCCGGTTTTGTTGGGGGACTTTCTTGCGAAGGCGGACCTGAAGATGATTGATCTAGAGGACTTCGATGTCATTTTGGGCATGGACTTGCTCTCTCGGTATGATGCGGTCATTCAGTGCAAAGGAAAACGCTTGGACTTCATCAGGGACGACGGTCAGCCCGGCAGCGTGTATGCTGATCCGTGCCAGGATTCTCCTGTTCTCTCTGCGGTATGTGTTCAGAGATTGTTTCTTTCTGATTGTTGTGTTTATTTAGTCTCGGCGGTTGGAACCGTTGTTAGCGTGCCACGCTTGGAGGAGATTCCTATTGTTCGTGGTTTCGCCGATGTTTTTCCTGATGATCTTCCTGGTATCCCTCCTGAGCGAGATGTGGAGTTTGTTATTGATTTGGAGCCGGGTACGCGTCCTATTGCTAAGGCGCCGTACCGGATGGCCCCTCGTGAGTTAGAGGAGTTGCGAATTCAGTTAGATGAGTTGTTGGCTAAAGGTTTTATCAGGCAGAGTTCGTCGCCTTGGGGTGCTCCTGTTTTGTTCGTAAAGAAGAAAGATGGGTCGATGCGGCTTTGCATCGACTATAGAGAGTTGAACAAGGTCACTATCAAGAACAGGTACCCTCTGCCAAGGATCGATGATTTATTTGACCAGTTGCGTGGTAGCACGGTGTTCTCCAAGATCGATCTTCGTTCGGGCTATCATCAGCTCAGGATCCGTGAGGCAGATATTCCACGGACTGCGTTTAGGTCGAGGCATGGGACACTTTGAGTTTTTGGTGATGTCGTTTGGTCTGACCAACGCACCATCAGCCTTCATGGATATGATGAACAGGGTGTTCAAGGATTTCCTAGACAAGTTCGTTGTGGTCTTCATTGATGACGTGTTGGTTTATTCTCGCAGTGCTGAGGAGCGCGAGCAGCATTTGCGTTTGGTCCTATCAGAGTTGAGGAACCACAAGTTATTCGCCAAGTTGAGCAAGTGCGAATTTTGGTTGCCTCAGGTTTCTTTTCTAGGCCACGTGGTGAACAAGGATGGGATCTCGGTTGACCCAGAAAAGATTGCAGCAGTGACGGATTGGAGTAGGCCGAATACTCCTAAGGAGATCAGAAGTTTCTTAGGGTTGGCTGGCTATTAGAGGAGATTCGTGGAGGGTTTCTCTTCTCTAGCCGCACCGTTGACCAAGCTGACTCAGAAGAATGTGGCATTTGTTTGGAGCGAGAAGTGCGAAGAAGCTTTTCAGGAGTTAAAGAGGAGATTGTGTACTGCTCCCGTTCTGACCCTTCCTACTGAGGGCATGGATTATGATGTGTATGTGGATGCTTCGCATATAGGTCTGGGATGCGTATTAATGCAGGATGGAAAAGTAATTGCTTATGGGTCAAGGCAGTTGAAAACTCATGAGCGGAATTATCCTACGCATGACCTTGAGTTTGTAGCGGTTATCTATGCGTTGAAGTTGTGGAGGCACTTACTTTATGGGGCTCAGTGCAAGATTTTTACTGACCATAAGAGCCTGAAGTACGTGTTCACGCAGAAAGAGTTAAATCTGCGTCAGCGGCGGTGGCTTGAGTATGTGGCGGATTATGATGTAGAAATCCAGTATCATCCGGGCAAGGCCAATGTGGTGGCCGACGCCCTGAGCCGAAAGACGGGAAAGATCTTTAACCTCTCCGCCGATCGATTAGTTGAGGAGTTCCTCCTTATGGATATTTCAGTGGGATGCTGTAGTTTGCAGAGTAGCTTATCAGTGGAAGAGCCGTCCTGGATTTCTTTGACTAGACTGCATCAGAAGGATGATCCGGATCTGTTGCACCTTTTTACCAGGACAGAGAAGGGAGAGTTGCCAGATTTTTCTATTGATGATGCGGGTACTTTGAAGTACCGCGGCAGGTTTTGCGTTCCCGCTGTTGGGGACATTAGGAGTATGATTTGCAGTGAGGCTCATGGTTCCAGCGTTGCCTATCATCCAGGATCTACGAAGATGTACCGTGACTTAAGGCAAATTGCTTGGTGGTATGGTATGAAAGGAGATATAGCCTGATATGTTGCTAAGTGTCACACTTGCAAGCGTGTGAAGGCCGATCATGGGAGGCCTGGTGGTAAGTTGACTCCGCTAGAGATCCCGACTTGGAAGTGGGAGAGTATATCTATGGACTTCATTGCGGGTTTGCCAAAATCCCCGAGAGGATTTGATTCTGTTTGGGTTATAGTGGATAGATTGACGAAGTGTGCTCACTTCGTGCCTTATAAGATTGATTACCCGATGAAGAAGATAGCGGAGTTGTACTTGAATGAAGTCATCCGACTCCACGGTGTGCCGGTTAGCATCATTTCTGATCGAGACTCCCGGTTTACTTCTCGTTTTTGGCAGAGTCTGCAGGAGAGTTTGGGTACGGATCTGAGGTATTCTACTGCGTACCACCCTCAGACCAATGGACAGACGGAGTGGGTCAATCAGATTGTTGAGGATATGATCCGGTGCTATATTTTAGACCACGGTGGAGCGTGGGATGAGCGTCTGCGACTCATGGAATTTGCTTATAATAACAGTTATCAGGAAAGCTTGCAGATGGCTCCGTTCGAAGCTTTGTATGGGAGGCGCTGTAGGACTCCGTTGTTTTGGGCTGAGGCTGGTGAGAAGCCTTTGTTGGGTCTTGATGCTCTGGAAGAGATGGAAGTCGCCGTGAAGCATATTCGGGAGAAGCTTCGGTTAGCTCAGGAGTGGTATGAAAAGAACGCCAATCGGCGTAGGTCTGCCTTGGAGTTTTTAGTAGGGGATCATGTATACCTCAAGGTTTCTCCAATGGTTGGTGTGAAGAGATTTGGTAAAAATCGGAAATTGGACCCAAGGTATGTGGGCCCGTTCGAGGTCTTGGAGCGGATTGGTGTGTCTGCATATAGATTGGATTTGCCAGCGAACTTCCCTGGTGTTCATAATGTTTTTCAAGTTAGCCAATTGCGGAAGTGTGTGCGCAGCAGTGGGCAACTCTTGGATGTTGTGCCCCAGTTAGAGCCCAACCTCTCTTTCGTTGAGGTGCCAGTTCGTATTTTGGATACTCAAGAGCGTGTGCTGCGAAAGAAGTCCATACCGATGGTGAAAATTCTTTGGAAAAATCAGGATTTGGAGAGCGCGACTTGGGAGCTAGAGTCGGCCATGAGGAGGGCGTACCCTCACCTGTTTCTCTGATTTGATCGGTATGTCTCCCTTTGTAACTTCTGTTTGTTACTTTTCCTTCTTTTGTAGGAGGGTTGTGCGTAAAGTTTCGGGACAAAACTTTCTTTTAGGGGGAGTGACTGTAACGCCCCGTTTTTTCAGCGATTATTTTTATTCTCGTTTGGCGTTACGATGACGCGTTTCCGTGGCTTGTGCCATGTATGGAGTACGGTTTAGCTCCTTAGAACTGAGTGCCCTGTTTGGTAGCCTGTTGGCAAGATCTCCCTAGCAAACCGAGTCGTTTTGGTGACCCGGTGTGGCCTCTCGGGGGGATGTTGGTGTTTGGCTTTATATGGGTATAACTCGAGTTCTGTTCGTTGAAAATTAATTTCGACTTCGCCGTTGTGTTCGTAGCGTGGGTATTTAGCTACGGTGCGAATTTCGTCGAATTCCAAGATAGTTCGGTTTTCGCGTCGATTTGGTGCTTTATGTAATTTTGTAATTAATAATATAATTATATAATTATATATATATATATATATATATATATATATATTATGGAATGAGAAGGAACCACCATCTTCATCTTCCCCGATAGAAACCGCCGACCCCTTGTACGAGAGAAACGGAGAAACCGCCTACCTTGCCTTCGGACGCCGATTCCCGGAGCGTTTGTGGACGGAATTCGATTCCGAGAGTGGATTTGGATTGCTCTCGTCAAGACCTTCATTCCTGCGGTAAGAAATTCGATTTTCGTGGAGTTTTGGAAGGATTGGAATTTTCGGTTTTGGAAGTTTTCCGCCATTAATGGCCGAGTCTTTGTTCTAGGTGTTGCGGCCGTTTTGATCCGTGCGAAGAGGAGGAAAGCAGTCCAAAGCTTCGCTGAGATTTGAGGCAAGTGGTATTCTTGCCCTTGCCAAGTGTTTTCTTTGATTTTATTTGCTGAAATTGAAATCCCGGTTAGCCCAGGTTAGAGGCCTTGTTGTTCTCATTTTCTTGCTAACTATAGGGCTTAGTTCTTCCTACTGAAACCCCCCTATGTTGTGGTGTTTGGAATCCAAATTGTCGGCGTGAAGCCGTTGTTTCCCTTGCTCTGATTGTTGCTCTGGTTCGGGCGTAGCCGAGAGGGAGAGTTAGGAGGGGGGGGGGTGTGGTTGCCAATTTTCGTTAAGGTATTATTCGAATGGTTAGGCATAGTTTGAATGGTAGTAGCGTGCGACGTGATAGTTGTCTACTGCTACTGCAGTGGCGTGAGTCGTGTGCGCGTTCCGGTGTCGTTCGGGAAATTCCAAACGGTGCAGGTTGACCGCGCACGGCATCAACCTTTAGGGCGCACGACCACTGGTCGTGTGCCTCTGTTCGTGCGCGTATAAATTTCAGTTTCCAAAGTTCTGTCTCGGGCAATCGCACGAGCGCTGGCAACAGTGCGCACGACCACTGATCGTGCGACGCTGATCGTGCGCAGTTGCTAGGTTTTCTGTCAGGTTTTCCAGGTTCGTTTCGCACGATCATCAGCCGATGAGTGCGCACGACCACTGATCGTGCGTCACTGATCGTGCGCTTTGTATATTTTCTTTTGATAGGCGAATTTAGATGGTTTCGAGTGCGGGAGTTTAGATACTCAAGTGGCAGGCAACTACTCGAGTTCTGGATCTTCTGCCTTGGTCGTTCGACTGTCGTCGAGCTCCGTATTCTTTAGTGGGTTTGTGGGTAGTAACATTATTTTGGCGGCGAGTGAGGCTAGCTCACTCAACGCCAAAGTTTAGGTAGGCACTGAGTGCGTTTCACTCAACGCCTAGTCATGTTGGTTTATTTCAACACTCTTCCTTTACCTTGTATTTCATTTCCGAGTGGATTTCCAGTTGTATTTCTGGGTTTTCCTTGTCGGCCGTTTTCTTTATTTTCCTAAAGGCCGAATCGTGGGTCGTGGTTAGTAGTGGTGGTTGTAGCTCTTTATGGGGGTGGAGTTGTGTGATATAGCCAAGGCCACCCATGGATTTCTTGCTCCAGGTACGGGCTGGGCATGTCGGGTGGAAGGTCCCTTGTGTTTTCACGTGTTGACCCTCGAGCTTTTGACTTGGACATGGTGGATTGGGGGACTGCGTTTGCCTTCGATCCGGTTCCTCGTTGTTGTTTTTGCTACTATCACTTCCCGCAGTTTAGGGTGTTAGAAGTTTCTTCTTTGGTAGTGTGCAGCATTCTGGCTCTTGGTAGTCTAGTAGGCCCTGCAGGATGTTGTTCCTGGGCTAGGTCGTTGCTGTTTCTTTGCACGTTGTGCATTTCTTGTTGTCCTGTTTTGGACAGTTGTGACTCTTTCTACTGCATGTTTCCTGTTATTTTGTCCTTTTGGTTGACTCTTTCATGCAGTTTTACCTTGATTTTTGCTTGCTGAGGTATTCTGTTTTCTTTTGGAATGCCTCAGGTTCTGATCTGTAGCCAGTTTGGTGGCTAGTTGGAGGTGTTGTTGTTGGTGGACTCCCGGACTTTGGAGTTTTGTTTACCTTGTTTGTGAGGTTGTTTTCAGTACTTTCTTACAGATATATATATATGTGCTGGTGGGTTCGTGTCAGGTTGTTGGCGCCCACTAGTAGTTTTTTTACCTTGTACTAGATATATACTATTGCTGTTACCATTTATTTTTCTGGAGATAGTCTACTTGCTTTAAGAAGGTTTTATGCTAGGTTGCTAGTTATTTTTAAACTATAATTATTATTATAAATGAAGCTCATGATCAGCATGTTTTGTAAACTTAATCACTATTTTCCAAATCACGTACGAAAACTGTTTTCTTATATATATATTATATAAACTAAGTGTAGTGTCTTGCATAGCATGAGTGGTTCTCTTGGGACCCTTATGCGCTCTTTAGGGTGTAAAACCTAATTAAAGTATTTTTCCGCAGCGTTTAAATATAGTTTTCTTTTGTGGACTAGATGATCCACTGAGCCGAGGAATACGGACTCTAAACATAACTGATTTTCTATTCATTAAGCACATGATTTTCTTGCATAAAGATTGTAGTTGGAATTGCCTGAGCGTCAGCAGTTATCCCCTGCTTGACGTGGCATCATGACGCGTGTTTTCTCTTACTCTGATAATTCTTAATTTGGAGAAAATGCGGGTTGTGACATTGGATTTTCCTGAGCGTCAGCCGTTATCCCCTGCTTGACGTGGCATCATGACGTGCGTTTTCTCGTACTCTAATAATTCTTTAATTCAGAGAAAATGCGGGTTGTCACAGTTGGTATCAAGGGAGGTTGCTTGACAAGTTCGTCGGGCAACCTTCCTTTGATTGCTTTAGTAGTTCAGCATCATGTCATTCACACACCAATATGTCATCAGCACATCTTGGCAAAAGCACGAACACTACACACATAGCATAACATAAAGTATACGGGGCATATTATGTAGTATGGGATGTATAATATGTGTTCCTATATGGATCCACCATATGGGTAACATGTGAGGGTTATGTAGTATGGGATGCATAACCTCACCACATGACTGCGACTAGCACATTTTCTTTTCTACGTTGCATGCGAATGTTATGTAGTATGGGATGCATAACATTTTCATGCGTACGCCGCTCATAACATGCATTAGGGCCTTTTTTAGAATGCATAACACAAACATGCATATCATAAAATTTCATTAGCACAACGTGCCAAGCTGAAGACTGGCAGGATGACATATGTACACACATAAGTTTTCGAGTCAAAAATAATATAAAATCATGCATTCCCGATCTAGGCACAAGAATTAGTATGGTGGTGGCTAACCATCCTAGGTTAGGGCATAAAATCAATTTTTGTAAAAAGATAAACTCCCAGAGCAAGTTTAGCAGCTTTAAGTTCGTATCTATATATGTATTGTCTGTGCTAGTAGTTGGGTCTAGATGTTGTACTAGGATCTAACTAGTGTTGCTATGACTTTAGAATGGCAAGACATCCTTCAACTAGATCAACTCACCTGTCTGAGGGTGAGTCATCGGGAGCGCATAATGATGCGGTAATCGAAAGCCTGCAACAGAGTAGCGATTCCTTGAGCAGGCAGTTGGTGGAGGTGCGAGCCCAAATTCAGTCATTGGTAGCAGTTTTGGCAGGTCAGAATCAGGGAGTGCAAGGCCCTGCAGGGGGATTGCTGTTCCTCCCCCTCCTGCACCCTTAAGACCTCCAGTGGTGGTGCCAGCAGAGATGGCCTTCATCTCGCAGTTTCAGAGGCTGAGCCCTCCCACTTATGATGGGAAGGCAGATTTTATGGTGATAGACGACTGGCTGATCTCCATGGAGGAGATGTTCTCGTACCCAGGGATTGCAGACGATCAAAGGGTGATGATAGCCGCCTATCAGCTTAAAGGATTGGCTAAGAGATTGTGGCTGAGAGAGAAGGAAAGTTTGGTAGCTGGATGCTCTTGGGAGGTGTTCAAGGAGATGCTATTGAGGAAGTTCTTACCCTCGGTCGAGCGTGACCGCCTCATGAATGACTTCCTCCATCTGAAGCAAAGGCAGCTCACGGTGGGTGAGTATGAGATAGAGTTCAGCAAGCTGAGCCATTTTTCCCCAGGATTGATCAGCATTGAGGCTGACCGAGTTAAGCGATTTCTCGGTGGTTTGAGGAGTGAGGTGAAGCAGCTGACCAGTGCTTATGGGTCAGAGACTTATGTAGGAGTAGTGGAGGCTGCTTTGAAGGTGGAGGCTATTGAGACCGCGAAGAGCAGAGGACAGCAAAGTAGGAAGGATAAGAGGAAGTCTGTGGAGGAAAAGAAACCCCAGGTACACGGTACAGTTCCTAAGAAGAAGAGCAAAGTGGTGTGCAGTTTCTGTGGCCGGTCAGGCCACCCTGTCGAGAGATGTTTCAAGAGGGCAGCAGCTCAAAGAAAGGAGCAGGTTCATGCGATTGAGGGTGCTCCTAGGAGAGATGTCTCCTTTTCTGTTTGCAAGCGACCCGGGCATGATGCTGCACAGTGCTGGTCCAAGGATAAGGTCTGTTTTTAGTGTGGGCAGAAGGGACACATCAAGTCTAGGTATCCTCAGGTCCAGCCTGCTCTTCATGCAGTTCCTCTTCAGGAATTACCTCCGCCCCAGCGTGTGGATAAGGGAAAGGGAAAGCTGAACGTGTTCTCTTCCGAGGAGGCTGAAGCTTCGACTCAGGTCATCTCAGGTTAGTTGTCTTCCAGCCTGAATGTTTTGTTCTTGTCTTACTAGAATGTTTGTAGTATTGTTGTGGTAGTTCCTTAGTTATATATGTTCCTATAGGGAAGTTTAAGGTGGAGAACCGCTGGGCGCAGGTTCTGTTTGACTCCGGCGCTACCCACACGTTCGTGGCTAAAGCCTTTGTAGAGCGACATCGGTTGACTTTAGATCGAGTTCGGGATACCTTTCGTGTCAAGTTCCCCTCTGGTGAATCTGCGCTGTCAGATTTGGGCATGTTAGATTGCCCTGTTTTGTTGGGGGACTTCCTTGCGAAGGCAGACCTGAAGATGATTGATCTGGAGGACTTTGATGTTATTTTGGGCATGGACTGGCTATCTAGGTATGATGTAGTCATTCAGTGCAAAGGGAAGCGCTTGGACTTCATCAGGTACGACGGTCAGCCCGGAAGCGTGTATGCAGATCTGAGCCAGGATTCTTCTGTCATCTCTGTGGTATGTGCTCAGAAGCTTTTTCTTTCGGACTGTTTTGCTTGTTTGGTCTCGGTGGTTGGGACCGCTGTTAGTGTACCGCGCTTAGAGGAGATTCCAGTTATTCGTGATTTCGGCGATGTTTTTCCTGATGACCTTCCTGGTCTTCCTCCCGAGCGGGATGTTGAGTTTATGATCGATTTGGATCCGGGTACGCATCCTATTGCTAAGGCGCCGTACCGGATGGCCCCTCGAGAGCTAGAGGAGTTGGGAGTACAGTTAGATGAGTTGTTGGCGAAAGGGTTTATCAGGAAGAGTTCGTCGCCTTGGGGTGCTCCTGTTCTATTTGTGAAGAAGAAAGATTGGTCAATGCAGCTTTGCATCGACTATAGGGAGTTGAATAAAGTCACAATTAAGAACAGGTACCCTCTGCCAAGAATCGATGATTTATTTGACCAGTTGCGCGGTAGCACGGTCTTCTCCAAGATTGACCTTCGTTCAGGCTATCTTCAGCTTAGGATCCGTGAGACAGATATTCCACGGACTGCGTTTAGATCGAGGCACGGACATTTTGAGTTCTTAGTGATGTCGTTTGGATTGACCAACGCTCCATCAGCGTTCATGGATATGATGAATCGGGTGTTCAAGGATTTCATAGATAAGTTCGTGGTGGTCTTCATCGATGACGTGTTGGTTTATTCTCGCAGTACTGAGGAGTATGAGCAGCATCTGCGCTTTGTTCTATCAGAGTTGAGGAACCATAAGTTATTCGCCAAGTTAAGCAAGTGCGAATTTTTGTTGCCTCAGGTCTCGTTTCTGGGCCACGTGGTGAATGAGGATGGGATCTCGGTTGACCCGAAAAAGATCGCAGCAGTGATGGATTGGAGTAGGCCGGGCACGCACAAGGAGATCAGGAGCTTTCTAGGATTGGCCGGCTACTACAGGAGGTTTGTGGAGGGTTTCTCTACCCTAGTTGCACCTTTGTCTAAGCAGACTCAGAAGAACGTGGCTTTTGTTTGGAGCGAGAAGTGCGAAGAAGCCTACCTGGATTTAAAGAGGAGATTGTGTACTGCTCCCGTTCTGACCCTGCCTACCGAGGGCGTGGATTATGATGTATACGTGGATGCTTCGCATGTTGGTCTGGGATGCGTATTAATGCAGGTGGGTAAGGTGATTGCCTATGGGTCAAGGCAACTGAAGACTCATGTGAAGAATTATCCTACACATGACCTCGAGTTCGCAGCGGTTATTTATGCGTTGAAGCTGTGGAGACACCTACTTTATGGGGCTCAGTGCAAGATCTTCACCGACGATAAGAGCCTGAAGTACGTGTTCACGCAGAAGGAGTTAAATCTGCGCCAGCGTCGGTGGCTAGACTATGTGGCCGATTATGATGTAGAGATCTAGTATCATCCAGGCAAGGTCAATATGGTGGCCGACACCTTGAGCCGAAAGACGGGAAAGATCTTTAATCTCACCGCCGATCGTTTAAAGGAGGAGTTCCTCCTTATGGATATATCAGTGAGATGCTGTGGCTTGCAGAGTAGTTTGTCAGTGGCAGAGTCGTCTTGGATTTCTTTTACCAGAATTCACCAGAAGGACGACTCGGATCTTCGACACTTGTACTCCAGGACTGAGAGAGGAGAGTTGCCAGATTATTCCATCGATGATGCGGGAACTTTTAAGTACCGTGACAGATTTTGCGTCCCCGCGGTTAGGGACATTCAGGGTATGGTTTGCAGAGAGGCTCATGGATCCAGCATTGCCTACCATCCAGGATCTACCAAGATGTATTGGGACTTAAAGAAATTGTCTGGTGGTATGGGATGAAAGGAGATATAGCCCGATTTGTTGCAGAGTGCCACACTTGCAAGCGGGTGAAGGTCGATCATGGAAGGCCTTGTGGCAAGTTGACTTTGTTAGAGATCCCGACTTGGAAGTGGGAAAGTATATCTATGGATTTCATCATGGGTTTACCGCGATCGCCGAGGGGATTTGATTCCGTTTGGGTCATAGTGGATAGACTGATGAAGTGTGCTCACTTTGTGCCATATAAGATTGATTACCCGATGAAGAAGATAGCGGAGTTGTACTTGAATGAAGTCATCAACTGTATGGTGTGCCGGTTAGCATCATTTCTGATCGAGACTCCCGATTTACTTCTCGTTTTTGGCAAAGTCTGCAGGAGGGTTTGGGTACGGATCTGAGGTATTCTACTGCGTACCACCCACAGACTAATGGGCAGACGGAGCGGGTGAATCAGATAGTTGAGGATATGTTCCGATTCTACATTTTAGACCACGGTGGAGCGTCGGATGAGCGGCTGCGACTTATGGAATTTGCATACAACAATAGTTATTAGGAGAGCTTGCAGATGGCTCCGTTCGAAGCCTTGTATGGGAGGCACTGCAGAACTCCTTTGTTTTGGGCTGAGGCTGGTGAGAGGCCATTGTTGGGTCCTGATGCGCTCGAGGAAATGGAAGTCGCAGTGAAGCTTGTTTGAGAGAAGCTTCGTATAGCTCAGGAGAGGTACGAGAAGAACGCCAATCGGCGTAGGTCTACCTTGGAGTTTTCTGTAAGGGACCTTGTATTTCTTAAAGTTTCCCAGATGGGTGGTGTAAAGAGATTTGGTAAGAATCGGAAATTGGACCCGAGATATGTGGGCCCATTTAAGATTTTGGAACGGATTGGCGTGTCAGCTTACAGGTTGGAATTGCCAGCAAACTTCCCAGGTGTTCATAATGTTTTCCATGTTAGTCAATTGCGAAAGTGTGTGCGCAGCAATGGGAAAGTTTTGGATGTTGTGCCCCAGTTGGAGCCCAACCTCTCTTTTGTTGAAGTGTCGGTTCGTATTTTGGATACTCAGGAACGAGTGCTGCGAAAGAAGTCTATTCCGATGGTGAAAGTTCTTTGGAAGAATCAGGATTTAGAGAGCGCGACTTGGGAGCTAGAGTCGGCTTTGAGGGAGGCTCACCCTCAGCTGTTTCCCTGATTAGTTTGGTTTGTTTTTTTTCTTATAATGTTTGGATTATTACTTTCCTTCTATAGTAGAAGTGTTGTGCGTAAAGTTTCGGGACGAAACTTTCTTTTAGGCGGAGTGACTGTAACGCCCCCGATTTTTCTACGATTATTTAATTCTCGTTTGGCGTTATGTTGATGCGCTTTCGTGGCTCATGCCATTTGTGGAGTGTGATCTTAACTCCTTAGAACTGGGTGCCCTATTTTGTTCTCGGTTGGCAAGATCTCCCTAGCAAGCTGAGTCGTTTTGGGTGACCCGGTGTGGCCTCTTGGGGGATGCTTGTGTTTTGGATTCGGGAGGGTATAACTCGAGTTATGTTCGTCGAAAGTTAGTTTCGACTTCGCCGTTGTGTTCGTAGCATGGATATTTAGCTACGGTGCGAATTTCGTCAAATTCCGAGATAGTTTTGTTTTCGCGTCGTTTTTGGTGTGCCATTATTAAAGCCTATTAGAGAATTCTCTTAATTTAATAAGGGAGCCGGCGGTTAGGATTCAGTTTTGCTGAACCGATGCGTTTAAAGCTTATAAAAAGGCTTTATTAAGAAGTGGCGGGCCACTCTCTTCTTTCTTCCCAAGACCGAAACCGTCGCCTGCTCCTGTTCGCGGAAAACTGAGGAAACCGCCGGACCTGCTTCTCCTTCGGACGACGATTCCGGGAGTGTTCGTGGACGGATTTCGATTTCAAAAGTTGCGTTGTCTTGCTCTCGCTCAGATCTACGTTTCGACGGTAAGAGGTTTGTTTTCGGGGAGTTTTAGGAGACTTGGATTTTCGGTTTCTTGTGGTTTTCCGCCATTAATGTGCGGGTTTGCTTGTTAGGTTCTTCTCCTTATAGTGCAGAACAAAGAGGAGGGAAAGCCGACAAAGCTTCGCCAGAAATCGAGGCAAGTGGTATTCTTGCCCTTGCCATTGTTGTTCTTTTGAATTTTGGAATGTTTCCCGATTAGCCCTAGGGTAGAAACCAAACATATTCTCCTTTAACTTGCTAATTTTAAGGCTTAGATTCTCCTATGAGCCCCCTCCTTGGGCTGTTTGCTCAACCCGATGGTTGTTTTGACCATTTAGACTCCAGATTTTTAGTTCTAGTTGGGTGCTTTTGCGGGTGGAGCCGAGAGAGAGAGTGAGGGAGGTTGTTGTGGAAGGGCTCTAGTTCGAACCAGTCTTGGTAGACTCTCGGGTTTTGGAGTCGAGTGTGGTGCACACACTCAAAGCCAAAAGCCGCCCGAACTTGGCGTTGAGTGTGGTGGACACACTCAAAGCCATAGTTCGGTTTGTTCTTTGCGGCTGAGTGGTGGGGTGATTGAGTGAAAATTTTCGTCTAAGTAAAAATCGACAAGAATCATCCTTGATTCCCGCCGATTTCGACGTGATTCCCACCGATCGGCGAGAATCATCCTTGATTCCTGCCGATTCGGCGGGAATCATTCTGGATTCCCGCCGATCGTCGAGAATAATCCTGCATTCCTGCCGATTCGGCGAGAATCATCCTGCATTCCCGCCGATTCGGCGAGAATCAGTCGTCATTCCCGCCGACCTCCTCTTGTTGGCGTTGGCTTAGGGTTTTCCTGCGGGAATGAACTTCGGCGTAGAGTGAGTTGACCTCACTCAACGCCAAAGCTGCTTTGGCGTTGAGGGAGGTGGACTCACTCAACACCACTATTAGGTTTTGTGGTTTTGCTGAAGGCATTGAGGGAGTGGACCTCACTCTACGCCATAGCTGTTTTGGCGTTGAGTGAGGTTAGCTCACTCAATGCCGTTGCCTCTTATGCTGAAGGCGTTGAGGGAGTGGACCTTACTCAACGCCATAGCTGTTTTGGCATTGAGTGAGGATAGCTCACTCAACGCCAGAGCTGTTCTTGCGGAAGACGTTGAGGGAGTGGACCTCACTCAACGCCATGGCTGTTCTGGCGCTGAGTAAGCCTAACTTACTCAACGCCAAGGTCTGGTTAAGCGTTGAGTTGGTCCCACTTGACGCCAAGCCATGTTGAGTGATTTCAACACTGTTTCCCTTACCTCGATTTTCGTTCCCGAGTGAATTCCCTGATTATATTTGTAATTTCCTTGTCGGCCATGTTTCTCTTTCCTAATGGCCGAATCGTGGGTCGTGGTTAGTAGTGGTGGGTTGATGCTCTTCATGGGGGAGGTGTTGTGCAATTTAGCCAAGGCCACCCTTATTCTTCTATCTTGCTCCAGGTATGGGCTGGGCAAGGGGGTGGAAGGTCCCTTGTGCTTTCACATGTAGACCCTTGAGCTTGTTGGCTTGGAAATGGTGGTTAAGGGACTGAGTTGCCTCTAACCCGGATCCATGCTGTTTGTTTTTGCTACTACCATCTCCCACAACTTAGGGTGTTAGAAGTTTCTTCCTTGGTAGATTGCAACACTTTGGGCTCTTGGTAGCCTAGTAGACCCTGCAGGATGTAGTTTCTGGGCAGAGTTGGTGATGTTTCCTTGCACGTAGTGCATTTCTAATTGTCTTGCCTTGGACAGTTTGTACTTTTACTGCTGTGTGTTTTCCTCTTTTATTTATTCCCTGATTGACACTTCCTTGCAGTTTTTTTTCCTTGTTTTGCTTGCTGAGGTATTCTTTCTTCTTTTGAACGCCTCAGGTTCTGAGCAGTAGCCGGTTTGGTGGCTAGGTTGCAGTGGTGTTGTTGTTGGTCTCTTGGACTTTGGAGATCCTGTTGCTTTGTTAGTGAGGTAGTTTTTCTGTACTTTTCTTACAGACATACATATTTGCCAGTGGGTTCGTGTCAGGTTGTTGGCGCCCACTGGTAGTTTTTACCTTTGTACTAGATATATTACTTTTGCTGCTACCATTTTCTGGAGAGTCTACTTGCTCTGGGGAGGATTTATGCTAGATTGCTAGTTATTTTAAAACTACATTTACTATTATTGTAAATATATTGCATGATCAGCATGATTTATAAAAGTAAATCACTATTTTCCAAGCAGCGTATAAAGATCGTTTTCCTATATATAATATAAATTAAATGTAGAGTCTTGCATAGCATAAGTGGTCAAACCTGAATAAAATATTTTTCCGCAGCGCTTAAGTATAGTTTTTAACTGTGGACTAGGTGATCCACCGAGCCGAGGGATACGGCCTCTAAAGTATAACTGATTTTCTAATCATTAAACTACTAAATTTCTTTCATAAAGAGTAGTAGTTGGTTTTGCCTGAGCGTCAGCAGTTATCCCCTACTTGACGTGGCATCATGACGCGCGTTTTCTCATACTCTGATAATTCATTAATTCGGAGAAAATGCGGGTTGTGACAAAGACTCCATCATGGATGATTCTCCTTCCTCTCCTCCTGAGATTCCATCTACCTCCTCCTACCAACAACTCCTTCAGGATATACTCTCACAACCATCCTTTACTCCATCCATTTCCACACCCATATCATTCATCTCCACTCCAGTACCGTCCATCTCCACAATCTCTACTCCTGAGCCATTCATCCCTATAGCTCCTACCACCACACCATCAAACATTATGCCAGCAACATCAACTCCTACCTCTACTCAAGCCCATCTTAAGCATGTAGATCTTCCTGCACTGGCAGACAGGCTGTATGAGCTGATAGCCCCAAGGCTATCCTCATTGCTGGAGACCACAATGGCCCTACTTCTGAAACATGTTCAAGAACTATCTGACAGGCTATCTTCATTCCTCTCTTCTCAGGCAATCACTTCCTCTGGGTTCCTTGATCCAGTTCATACTGAATCCAGGCAGGGGGAGATGCCTAATGAAGTTCTGGAATTGCCTGCTGCTGCTGAAGCTTCAGTTGCTACTCTAGTTTTTGCAGTGGATCTCAAGAGCCTGCTCTCAATTTTTGATGTTGTTTACTTCAACTATCTACCAGCTCAACAGTGTGAAGATCTCTCCAAGGCAATTGTGCTTGTTCCAGTATGTGAGCCAATTTTGCAAGCTTCTTTTATAGAATTTGTCCAAGCTGAGGACAAGGCCACTACTGCTATTGCTGCTGCTGCTAATGATATTGTTAATGACTTTTCAGTTGATTCTGTTATTAGTTCTGTAATTATTTCTAAAGATATTATGATGACAGAGGCATGTATTGATGAGCCTGCTGATTCTGCTAGTTTTGTTTCTAAAAGTGTTATTCCTCCTGTTCAAGTTGCTGCTCCTATTGTTGCTGCTCCAGTACTCTCTCAAGCCAAAAATCTTCAACAAGAATACATTAAGAGAATAGTTGCTCTATGTGATGATCCCGAGAGCTCTGACAATGACCAGTTCAAAACAGACAGTGATGACTACCATAGCAAGGAAAAGAAAAGCTAGAAGCAAAGCCATGAAAAGAGTTCCTCCAGAAAAGTTACAGATGCAAATGATGTACCTTATTATATATTGCATAGTTGTGAAATCACTAAACCTTGGATGCAATACTCCAGAAATCAGAATAAGGAAATGAAAAAGAAAAGAAAGTTTGACAAATGATCTTCCAAGTCTTATCTTCCCCCTTATCTACCTCCTCCTGATGCAGGTGCAAGTGGCAGCTCTGCCTTCTCATCTACTCAAAGTGGTCAAGGCTCTAATCAGTTCCACGGCAGATCTAAGCCTAGGGGAGGCCACTCCAGAGGTTACCAACCTAGAAGAGGTCAATTCAGAGGTAATCAGAGAGACGTAAGGGTTAATTCAAGACAAAGGGAATAAGGCCCCAATGATCCTTCTTCTGGCCCTTTTCCTTATAAACTCAAAGACATTGTGTCTACCAGAACCCCTACTGAAGTGACTTCTAACATATACGAAGCTCCAGTGCCATTTGATGATCCAGAGAATAATCCTAATTCCTGGACAGCCAGAATAAAAGAGTCAGCTGCACTAGAACAAATTAGGAAAGCAAGAGAACAAGCCAGAGATACTTCCAGCTTCACAACTCTCTCTGATTAAAGAAAGAAGGAACTAGAAAGGTATGCTTCAAGCAAGTTCTTTGATTCAGAAAGTTATATGAGACTGCATCTTGAGGCTATAGTTCCAAGAACAAAGCAGCAGACAACCTTAGGTGCAAATGATGATAGAAGATCAAAGAAGGAAGCTTTAAATCCTAACCGAGATATCATCTTCAAGCAAAGCAAAGAGAAGGATTAATTTTGTAAGCAGGCACTTCATTCATCTTTAAACATTTGCTGATATTTTATCTGAATGCTGCTATGTTATATATTCTGCTCTGTTGTTTTAAATTTTGCTTTTCTGTATATGCTTTTGTATTTCTTACTGAATCCTGTAAATAGTACTCCTTACCCAAATAGGGGGAGATTGTTTGAACACCCTATTACTAATTTGGCCAAGGATCACTATGTTATTAGGAAATTGGTTTGACCTAGATGTATAGTTGAAAAGGTCAAATTAGAATGAGTCTAGGGCTTCGAACTTAGGTTGAAGCTGCCCCCAGAAGCATTCAAAGATCAGACTTAGAGCTGAGACAAAGACAATTTTCGTCGAACTCCGTTCGACGCTCTCTAAGCTCAACTCTGCTGAGTCGTCAAACTCCGTTCGATGATCTTCGAGCTCAGATCGACGATCTGTCTTCAATTATTTTGTACCAGTCGCAGAGCTCAGTTAAACGATCGTAGAGCTCAGTTCGACGTTTTCTGTCTGCTGTGTTAATCCAATCTCTAAGATCAGTTCAACGATCGTAGAGCTCAGATCGACGATTTCTGTGAGAGATCGACGCCTTCAGAATTCAAATTCAAGGACAGTTATGGATTATAATAAGAATTAATTCCTGCATTGATTGCAAAGGATTTTCTAGCCGTTTCAATCAATCTGATGCAAGTTTCAAGGAAAGACTAAATGGAATATTGCTTAGGACTTTCCCCAAATACAGTTGTCTATTATGGAAGCCATTTATGACAGATAAAATGGTCGTCTAAGAGAATATCTGATATACTCCTTCATTATTCATTCTCATAAGACAGATACATAAGATACAGTGATAAACACAGACAATACAAGGAGATACAGGAGAATTAGATTACATTACAGAAGATTGAACAACACAATTTCTATGATCAAGATTTCAACTTCTGTGATTTACAAATCTACTGAATCTTCAAGTGTTCAAAGGCTTCAACATCAAGGACTCCAGACACCAAATATTTCAGCATCTGCTGGAATCATCTTCTGCTTGAGATCTGAAGCTTCTGAAGACCTATCACCCTAGCAAAGCTTTCACTCCTGAACCATTCTACATCTTAGGGGGAGCTTTGACAACATCAACAATCCACTAGTCTTCTCTCATTTGATTTGAGACATAGAAGACATCATCATCTCTTTCTTTTTCTTTTCCTGCTGTAAAAGGGTTATCAAAACTCCCTTCAAAAGTTCTGAATCTGGTTCTGAGAGCCTTGTCAAAACTCAGTGGTGGCAAGACACCTTATCAAAAAATCTAGATCTGGTTTTTGAGCACCTTATCAAAAGCTCATTGGTGCCCAGGACACCTGATCAACTCATCCTGCAGTGGATTCCTACCAAGGGTGGTAGAAGAGTGGATGTACCCAAGTTTTGGGGAAGCACTATAGATCCTTATGTCTTCCGGTTGCTGTGTGTTTGTTATTGTTGTGTGCTGTGTGATTCTTATTTCTTGCTTTAACTTTATTTTTGTACAAGCACTATACACATATAATTAAATTAAATCTTCCACTGCCTTACAATTTTTAATTGTAAACATTATTTTAAAATACTCTATTCACCCCCCCTCTAGAGTCAAGGTAGATCTTTCTCTCACTTTCAGGGTCTTCTGCGAGGCTCCCATCGTATAAAACGTCCCATACCGATTTATACATTGGGGTGTCGGTTGTATGAAAATATGAGTGTAGTGATATGTTATGCCATGATTCATGCAAGTGCAACTCACACACACGACTCTATGCACACAGACCTTTAGTTCCCCCTGTTCGGGCAGCTAGCTTCACTCCCAAGAACCTCCGTAGTGGCAAACGGAGACAGTGGGTCGGGCCACCCACTCCTAGGCGTGTATCCACACTACCGGGCCTAGCCCTCCCGTACGCCCCTAGAAGAACACAACCTAGAGTATCCGCGTACTAGTGCTGGCTATATCCACCAGACTTTCTTTGGCTAAGTGTCCCACACCGCCGAGTCACCGTACCGATGTCGGTGTGAACAACATTCAAGTACCGAAGACCCACCACCTTATTCTGTATTCAAACACTCGAGCACTCGACTCCCCGGACTGTCCCGTCCGTGCATCTACCTTTAGAGCTACAGTCTGAATGACAACCAAACCAACTTATTCTACCTCCCTAGCTACCGGGGTGTGAGAATGTGCAACCCTAGATATTCTAGTTGCTCTTTTAATTTTTTTTCCTACGGTTAACATTAGCCCAGGACTGCCCCCGGTATTCCCCGTGAAGGGCTCTCAAAGGGCACTAGGAACTATGATGGTAGCTGAAGCCAACCGTTCCCTTTAACAAGGCACTTATTATTATTTGTTAATTTCCCTTACAAATTCCTTTTTTTTATATTACGATAGACTAAACCTAAGGTGATTTTGACCTTTCACTCTACGGGGAAGACGATCTTTCGTCGAACCCAAGCACCACCTAACACAAACAAACTCACATCTCACTACTCAACCAAAACTTCTAGGATGACTCATCCACATCTACAAAATCCAGCAAGGTGACTAACTCCAACTATGCCAAATCATTTCCTAATAATATTTCAACAACTTACTAAATGCAGACCAACAGATACCTTATGGTGTTCATGATTGGAGGTCCTTCGAGTTTTCATCCAAAAGTCCTAAACTATTTACCGGGGACCTATCATGACATAAACAGCCTAAATGCAGAGAATTAAAATTTTCTTAATTAATCTGATTATTAAATAATTTCTTCAAAGGATCCAAAGACTATCACTTGAACATGAGGTATACTTTTCAAACATGTTTACAGCTTCATAAATTCATGATAAATATTAGGGTATCTGAAAACTACAAATCCAAAGTTTGATAATTTTTGCTAATATCTGGGGGCCTTAAAACTATTTTAGCAATATATTCCATCTTCCATGATTTGTGAATCAACTATAGAAAATTGTCATCCAAAAATTATGAATTAATTACATTAATACCATTTTAAAAATATTACTAGCCAGGTTTCATAATTGTTCACTGGACATTAAATTCTAGGTAAATCAAATACAAAAATCTTAAATTGACATGCTCGTGGATCAAGTACTGTAAATATACTTCTAAAATTTTTGAATAAATTCCTATAAGTAAACATCACTCTAATAATATTAGTGGCCAAGTTTCACATTTTTTTATAGAATATTTATCTCTAAATGATTTATTATCCAAAATTGACCTTTATGACATTTGTGAAGACAGTATTAAAAAAAGTCCACTAAAATAAATAATAATATTCAGAGACATTCATTTAGGTCTAAAACCTTTACTGGCAAAGTTTTTTTAGATTCCAATGAACAAAATGATCAAATTAATTCAAATACTATTTTTGGCAAATTACTATCTACCAAAAGAAGAACTAAAAATGTATTCCATAAAATTCCAATAAAAATATCCATGGGTTTTATCTACTGTAAAATTCACTCTACCCAAATTTCACAACTTTCAAATAATGATTAGTGACTGTTTTGACCTAATAGTATTTCTACCGTAAAACTAGGGTTTGGATTTTGAGGTATCTACCTATCTCTAACTTCTTTAATATTCTAACCAGAGGATTAAATATAAGTTAACTACCTCTCTACTAATTTACAAGGCCAACCAGGGCATTTGCCCCTATGTCCTTCACCACCCTCAAAAGCCCTTCCTTAGGGTTTGAGTTTGGATTCTAGGGTAAATCAACCCTAAACAACCCCATATTCCCTAAGGGGGTGATAATGATCATACCAAGCCAGTGGTCAAAATATCATCCTCTGCTGAGGTTAGTTGACCACTCAAACCCTAAGTACACTTTTACTTAAAAATCCTTCCTTAAGGTAGAACTAGGGATTGATCATTCCCTAACCAAAACACCTTCAAATGAGGTGAAATTTTGTACAGAGTCATGCCATGATGCCAAGGACCACTCACCAAAATTTGGGAGAGTTTGAAGGTCATTTGACCACTTTACTAAATCATGCATGATTACAAAATGTTTACCAAAACTGTAGAAAAAGTATCTCCAAAAATTCTTATTTTTGGACTGGCCCTAGGTATAGCTAATGGTGGCTCGCTATCCAAATATCAAGACATTTGGACAAGAGATGAAGAGTGGTCACTCAATTTAGTGTCTGTCCAACCCTAAGTATAGCCCCCGCCAAAACGGGTGTTGTGGTTAAACCACTTACCTAAATGGGTTGAAATTAATTTTAAAATAATGTAGACTCAAAGGCCTACAACTTCTGTGACTGGCCATATTTCCTCAATCGGCCTCTAAAGGCTTTATTTGGCAACATCAAAATGTGTATTCTTTTAGGCTAACTGTTCACAATATAATATATATACTTTTTATAATATAAAATCGCACTGTTCATCTTCTTAAAACAAACCGAAACCAGCAACTCTAAAACGCCATTTCCTGTAGCTCTTGTGTGACCCACCGCCGGCTACCCAGCCACCTCCCTAGCCGGCCACCACCACCTCCGCCTCTGTTGAGGTGAGGGCTATAATCGGGCTGTGGCACGGCCGCCGGAGTGGTGGTTTCCGGCGAACCCGACCACCTTTTATTTTTGAAAAACCATGGAAAAGCTCACTCAATCTTGCTCCTTTGAGCTCGATATCTCTCCTAAATAATTTCTAAGATCTACCCATAGAAGAAGGAGTAGAGGAGGACCATGTTCGCGGGCTTGAGTCGTGCAGACTGTCGGGATGCCATTGGTGCGGTGGTGGCATCCCTGGAATTCTCAATAGCACAGTGGGAGGCTCGAAAACTTTAGGTAAAAGCTGGGAAAACCTTCTCTTGGGCCTCTGAGGGTGTTTAAAAGCTTGGTCAAGGAGGGTGAACGGCCAAAACTTCAATGACCATTATTGGTCCATTAAAGCTTGGGTCGGTCATGGAGGAGGGGGGCTGAAATGGCTCAATGCAGCCAAGCTAATGGCTGGAAACTCCTCCTCTTCCCTAGAGGAGTTGGATCCAGCCATAAAAGGGGAGGGGGAAGGCCACGACATCAAGTGCCATTACTGGCCATGAAGGCAAGCTCTCGGCCATGGCTGTAACTGCCTTCTTTACAAAACTGTCGGTCCACGTGTCAAGCTTGACCAATCAACTTAATTTAAGTAAGACTTATTAGGTCTTAATAGGAGAAAATAGCCCACTCCCTAGATCGGCCTGATTCAGCTGAACCATCACACAGCCAGAAATAAAATGCCAGAAAAATTCTAAGTACAATGGCGTTGAGTGATCTCAGCTCACTCAACGCCATCCAAGCTACGGCGTTGAGTGAGCTCTGCTCACTCAACGCCATCCCAGATACTGCGTTGAGTGAGCTTTGCTCACTCAACTCCATCCCAGATACAGCGTTGAGTGAGCTCTACTCACTCAACACCATCCAGAATGGCATCCCAGACAATGGCATTGAGTGATCTCAGCTCACTCAACGCTATCCAGATTATGGCATTGAGTGAGCTCTGCTCACTCAACGCCTTCCAGAATATTCCCTTTTAAACAATGGCGTTGAGTGAGCTTAGCTCACTCAACGCCATCCAGATTATGGCATTGAGTGAGCTCTGCTCACTCAACGCCATCCAGACAACCTCAAATGGCATTGAGTGCGGTCAGTGCACTCAACGACGTTCAACTTATGGCGTTGAGTGCACTCAACGCCATCCCGCCTGACATATTACTGCGTTGAGTGAGCTAAGCTCACTCAACGCCATCTAGTCTGCGGCATTGAGTGAGCTGAGCTCACTCAACGCCAACCAGACGACACCAGATGGTGTTGAGTGCATTATGTGCACCCAACGCTATTTAACTTATGGCGTTGAGTGCACTCAACGCACTCAACGCCATCCCGCTTATGGCTTTGAGTGAGCTAAGCTCACTAAACGCCATCCATACCACGACGTCAAGTGAGCTTAGCTCACTCCACGCCATTCCAAGGTCACGGGCGTGTCAGGCCCATGTTGAAATTTCTGAGCTCGCTGATCGTCTTTCTGAGGTAGACGATCGTCGAAGGGGTCACGCCCTAGGTCACGGGCGTGACGGGTCGGTCATGGGCGTGACCACCCCTTGACTCAAGATCTTGGTCGATAAACTTCAATTCCTGGATTTCTCAAGGTTTTGTTATGACAAAACAACTTCCAGGGGTCTAGTTGTAAATGGGATGTTACAAATCCCAATAAACAAAACAAAGATTTCGTCCCCGAAATCAAGGTTAAGCCTACGGGGGCTCCTATCGGGAGAAAAAGGCTTGTAACATCCTATGAGAGTCTAATGATTTACAGCTCTATGCTATGTTTTCTATGTGCGGTTTCAAATCTAAGACCAATTCGTCCAATTGACAAGGCATATTCCCCAATAAAAAAAAGATTATCCCTTATTCTTGAAATTTCAGTCCTATTGGTTTTAAACAGGAAAGCAAATTGATTGTCCAGAGGGGTTGTTAGGTATACCTGACTGAAAAGTTCCGGGTATTTTTGTCGCATCAAGTCCAGTGGCTCCCATGTATGCTCCTCCTGCCCATGATTGTTCCATAGGACCTTGACAAACGGAACCTTCTTACGTCGCAAGACCCGCACTGCCGTTTCATCGATCCTGATAGGCTCTAGGTTGACTGACCGATCCGAGGCCACCGGGTCATCTGCCGAGGAAATCAGCTGCTCAGGGCGTAGGAGAGCCTTCCGTAGTTAGGAGACGTGGAAGACGTCATGCAGTCCTGCTAACTCCGATGGTAGCTCCAGTCTATAAGCCAAGGGGTCGATCCGCTCCAGGATCCTGTAAGGCCCCATATATCTCAGACTTAGCTTATTCCGCCCGCGAACCCGCGAGACTCCGTGCATTGACCGTATCTTTAAGAAAACTCTGTCTCTCACCTGGAACACCACTTGACGATGCCTCGCATCGTAATATTTGGCCTGCTTGCTATGGGCTTCCAACATCCTGTCCCGGATCAATCTAATCTGGGCGTCTATATCCCCCACAAACTCCGAGCCCAGTTCCTGCAGATCCTCATCCTGAACCCATGATAGTGGGGTCCTGCACCTCCTTCCATACAATGCCTCATATGGAGCCATGCCTATGCTGGACTGATGGGCGTTGTTGTACGAAAACTCGACCAGTGGCAGCAATCTCTCCCAAGGCTCACCACGATCCAAAATATACAGGCGTAAAAGATCTTCCAGTGTACGATTGGTGCGCTCCGTCTGCCCGTCGGTCTGAGGGTGAAAAGCTATGCTGAATGTCAACCGAGAACCCAGATGGGCCTGGACCGACCTCCACTCCCTGGATGTAAACTGCCCATCCTGATCCGAAACAATCGTCTTGGGCACCCCATGATAACGCACAAACTGCTCAATGAACCTCCGTACTAATACACTAACCAGAGCGTCCTTGACCACTGGAATGAATCGGGCCACCTTTGTTAGCCTGTCCACTATCACCCAGATCGAGTCATTTCTCGCACGGGATCGAGGTAGCCCATGTATAAAGTCCATGGCTATATCCTAAAATTTCCACTCCGCCACCGGAAGTGGCTGCAGCAAGCCTGTCGGGTTCCTACACTCTGCATTAATGAGTTGGCAGGCCTCGCAATGCGTCATAAAGTACGTAATGTCTTTCATCATACCCGGCCAGTACATCATCCTCTTCAAATCTTTTACCATCTTGGTGATCCCCGGGTGTACTGAGTATCGGCTGTAGTGAGCTTTTGTCATAATGTCCTCCCGAATCTGGCCTCCTGCCGGTATGTAGACTCTGTCTCAGAAACACAGGAGACCATCCCTTAAAGAATAATCTCCTGTCGTGCCTTCCTCCAAGGCTTGGAATATCGGCTCAGCTCTCTCATCCAGCATCTGCCCATCTCTGATGCGGTCCCAAATATCATCAGTAGTAACCATCAACCCGAGGTACTCCATGTATAACTCCTAGTCATCCTCAGACACTAGGGATATCTGCATCTCCTCGAATGCTTTAACCAACTCCAAGGCCATCAGCTGCGGGCCTACTCCTGACATACTCACTCTCCGGCTCAGAGCAACTGCGACAACGTTCGCCTTCCCCGGATGATAGTGCATGGTATACTGGTACTCTGACAGAAACTCCACCCAGCGTCTCTCCCTGATGTTTAACTCCTTATGGGTATCGACGTACTTCTGATTCTTGTGGTCAGATAAGATATTGCAATATACTCCATAGAGATAGTGTTGCCAGATCTTAAGAGCAAAAGCGACTGCCCCCATCTCCAAATCGTGCACGGGGTAGTTCTGCTCATGCTGCATCAACTTTCGGGAAGCATAGGCTATTATGTGCCCGTTCTACATCAGAACGGCAACCATCCCCTAATAGGAAGCATCTGTGTACACATGGAATCCTTCCTTCCCTGACGGAAGAGCAAGGATGGGAGCCGAGGTAAGCCTGTCCTTCAGATCCTGGAAAGCAGATTCGCATCGTAGTGTCCAAATAAAAGGGGACTTCATCTTTGTCAGAGACGTAAGAGGGAGGGCAATCTACGAGAACCCCTTTACGAACATCCCGTAATAACCGGTAAGTCTCAAGAAACTTCGAACATCTGAGGCCGACATTAGTGGTGGCCAATATCGTACTGCCTGGACCTTCACCAGATCAACTGCCAGACCTTCTCCATTGATGACATGGCCCAGAAAGGCCACCTCCTTTAGCCAGAACTGGCACTTACTGTATTTGGCATACATCTTATGCTCCCTCAGCTTCTCCAAGGTCAAGGCAAGATGTCTCGCATGCTCCTCCTCCGTCCTTGAATTGATAAGGATGTCGTCGATGAATACGATAACGAAGACATCCAGATATTGTTCGAACACCCGATTCATCAAGGTCATGAATGCAGAGGATGCATTCGTGAGCCCGAAAGGCATCACGGTAAACTCGTATAAACCATATCTACTGCTGAAGGCTGTCTTCGGGAAGTCCTCCTCTCGAATGCGAAGCTGGTAGTACCCAGACCTCAGATCCAGTTTTGAGAGCCAATGGGCTCCCTCCAGCTGGTAAAATAGCTCGTCTATCTTTGGCAATGGGTAAGTATTCTGGACCGTCAGCCTTTTTGGGGCCCGATAATCTATACACAGTCGAAGAGTTTTGTCCTTCTTCTTAACGAACAACACCGGAGCTCCCCATGGTGAAGAGCTAGGCCGAACGAACCCGACCTCCACTAACTCCTGAAGCTGGCTTCGAAATTCCACCAACTCCTTTGGGGCCATTCGATAGGGAGATCTTGATACCGGTTTAGCCATGGTACAAGCTGAATCTGGAAATCCTTCTCTCGGTGCGGGGGTAGCCGTGGTAGCTTCTCCGGAAATATATCAGCGAAGTACCGCACTATTGGAATATCTTAAATGGAGTTCTTGGCCACGACCGCCTCAAAAAGGACCTGATAAACCTCCTCCCCTGTAGATGGGCCTAAACGGCCTGCACAAGTGATAATAAGGTGTGGGGTGCTGGTATAATACCTTCGATGACAATGAAGGAGTCGTTGTGCCTCAAGGTGATCCTCTTTGCCAGGCAGTTGATCTTGGCATGGTTCCAGCACAGCCAAGTCATGCCCAGAATCAGATCGTAATCTGGCTTCTTTAGAATCGTCGCTACTGCCTCAAACGTCTTCCCGCCGATCCTCGCTTCCATATTGCAATGAGCAGAGGTCATTAGCTCTGATCAATCGGGTAGGCGCACCCTCATCATCTTTTCGATGAACGGCTCCATGCCTGCCAATCCTTTCACGAAATCCTCCGACACGAACGAGTGCGAAGCACCAGTGTCGAAGAGAGTGTGAGCGGGCTTGCCGCTAACAAAGACTATGCCTGGGGTAATTAAGTGTCTTAGTATTCTTTTTGCAGTTGTCTTCTCTTAATTTCTAACTAGGTTATGTCTAGAAAACTAGTTCATATGAAGAAAAACTTAAAAGTACTGCCGTACCTACGATAACCTGCACTGGGTTCCGGGGCTGTGTCAGGTCTAGAGCATACACTTGCTCCCTCTCTAGACTGTGGCCTCGATCCTGAAATCCTCATCCTCGATAATGTCCTTGTCCGCCAAACTATAGGGGAGGTGGAGCTCCCTGATGTGCTGGTGGGGGTGCTCGCCTAATAAGGCAGTTCCTGTTGATATGCCCCGGCTGATTGCACTAAAAGCATACAGGTGCCTGCTCTGCTTTCCTTGGCAAATCTAGCATCTGTAAAGGCTGGGGAGCCAACACCCCCTGACTCCTCTGCTCCTGCCCAATCTCCTGACGAGGCTACTCCCCGTTCCTTCTCTCCCCAATAACCTGGCCCCAAGGATGGTCTCTACGAAGTCCAATCACTGTATAATCTGTCGGTCTCTTCCGGCTCCTGACTGTAAGCTGATCCGCTTCCCTCTTCTTAGCCATCTCTAAAATCCTGGCCAGACTCCGCTCTGAGACGAAGAGGAGGGCCTGTCTCATGTCATCTTGCAGCCCCTTATAAAACCTCCTTGCATAGCCAGCATCGTCTAACTGGTAAGCGTCCGCATAGTGGGCAACGTGAGTAAACTCCTGTTAGTACTCCAGCACCGTTCTGTTCCCCTGCCTCAACCGCAGGAAACTATCCTTTAGGTCGTTCCTTGCCGGCTGAGGTACAAAATGTCCCAGGAGTTCTTCTCAGAACTCCTACCAATTAATATCAGCGCAATCCATCCCCGCAAAGGTGTTGTCCTGCTGAGATTTCCACCACCTTTTTCTGTGTGACTCCAGGCAGGAGACTGCCAAAGCAACTACCTCCTCAGTGGGGAATCAAATCCCCTCAAGCATCTCATAAATGGTATCCAACCATTCCTCAATACGTACTGAAGACTCCGTCCCCAGGTAGGATGGAGGGGAAAGTCCCCGGAAGGCAGTCATTCAATTTGCCCCGGGGTTTAGCTGTGGAGCCGGGGCTTGCTGAGCTCTGAAGGCCTCTAGAATGGCCGTCAGTGTTTGCCCCATCTCTGTCTCCTGGAATGGAGCTGGAGCCGGTGGAGGTGGGACCACATTCGGAGCCTGAGGTGTCCCCTGCTGTGATGTAGGGTTCGTCGCAGGCTACAAGGAAGAATTCTATTTGTTAGAGAGTGAATGAATGGAATTTAAGAAGGGGTAGGATGGACTTTCACAAGTGATTTCACTTATGGGCACACCACTACTTCCGCTGCTAGTTTGTCCGCAAACTAAGCTCGCACGGGGGTGGCCCAAGGTTTTGTGGACTACTTCTCTTCCGATCGAGGTCTCCTCTGATACCACTTGTAAGACCCCCTTTTTTTCTTTTTTCTAACACCGGGGTCTTAGCCAAGAATTGCCACTTTACGGTGGCACCGACTAATGGGAAGGCCGCCACTACAAAACGCCAATTTTTCCGGCCCTTTTCGATCACAAAGAAAGAGAAGTAAGTATTACACTGAATGTAAACAAGTCCACAGAAACATGTATGACTAGAAACACAACCAGTCAATCAATAGATAATAGTAGAAAATAGAGGTACTGCAAAGATCAGTTCATAAGAAATATAAAGAAACGGGCACGAGCCAGGTACATCAGAGTCCTCACTACAAGTCACTCATTGCGGAAGCTATAAAAATACTAATCACTCAAGGAGCTGGTCGGAGGTGCATCGGTGTTAGACTGACCCACCTCCATGCGCACTGTACTCTGATGGTGCTGGTCCCTGGACTGCTAGTCCCTGTCTCCCATCCAGAGCTCCTATAATGTTGTGGTTCAAAAACTATTAGTCATAAAGAGTAAGCCCTATCATCCCCTACCCCTCCCCCCACGGCTCCTAAGCACCGAGCGGAGAGGAAGAAAAGGGAAGCCACAATGGTTGAGAATAATCAAGCAGGTGACAATGGAGCTAGTCTATCAACTATCTTGGTGTATAAACAACTATCTAGAATAAAGTACATCTAGCAATTCTACGGTAATGAGCAATAAGGTAGACATGTGGTAAGAAGTATAACAAAAGAAGACAAGTAGAATAAGTAAGTAAGCAACCTAAAGTAAGTAAATAAGTAAGTAAGTAACCTTAACTTATATGAATGTCCATGCAAACTTATAAGTTAAGGGGTCTTCTCCGAGGCTCCCATCGTATAAAACATCCCATATCGATTTATACGTTGGGGTGTCGGTTGTATGCAAATATGAGTGTAGTGATATGCTATGCCATGATTCATGAAAGTGCAACTCACGCACACGACTCTATGCGCACATACCTTTAGTTCCCCCTGTTCGGGCAGCTAGCTTAACTCCCAGGAACCTCCGTAGTGGCAAACGGAGACAGTGGGTCGGGCCCCCCACTCCTAGGCGGGTATCAACATTACCGGGCCTAGCCCTCCCGTACACCCCTAGAAGAACACAACCTAGAGTATCCGCGTACTAGTGCTGGCTCCACCAGACTTTCTTTGGCTAAGTGTCCCACACCACCGAGTCAACGTACCGATGTCGGTGTGAACAACAATCAAGTACCGAATACCCACCATCTTATTCTGTATTCAAACCCTCGAGCCCTCGGCTCCCCGGACTATCCCGTCCGTTCATCTACCTTCAGAGCTACCGTCTGAATGGCAACCAAACCAACTTTTCTACCTCCCTAGCTATCGGGGTGTGAGAATGTGCAACCCTAGATATTCTAGTGGCTCTTTTAATTTATTATTCCTACGGTTTACGTTAGCCCAGGACTGCCCCCGGTATTCCCCGTGAAGGGCTCTCAAAGGGCACTAGAAACTATGATGGTAGCTGAAGCCCGCCGTTCCCTTTAGCAAGGCACTTATTATTATTGGTTAATTTCCCTTACCCATTCCTTTTATTTATATTACGGTAGACTAAACCTAAGGTGATTTTGACCTTTTACTCTACGGGGAAGACGATCTTTCGTCGAACCCAAGCACCACCTAACACTAAGCAACTCACATCTCACTACTCAACCTAAACTTCTAGGATGACTCATCCACATCTACAAAATCCAGCAAGGTGACTAACTCCAACTATGCCAAATCATTTCCTTATGATTTTTCAACAACTTACTAAATGCAGACCAACAGATACCTTATGGTGTTCATTATAGGAGGTCCTTCGAGTTTTCATCCAAAAGTCTTATACTATTTACTTGGGACCTATCATGACATAAACAGCCTAAATACAGAGAATTAAAATTTTCTTAATTAATCTGATTATTAAATAATTTCTTCAAAGGATCCAAAGACTATCACTTGAACATGAGGTATACTTTTCAAACCTGTTTACAGCTTCATAAATTCATGATAAATATTAGGGTATCTAAAAACTATAAATCCAAAGTTTGATAATTTTTGCTAATATCTGGGGGCCTAAAAACTATTTTAGCAATATATTCCATCTTCCATGATTTGTGAATCAACTACATAAAATTGTCATCCAAAAATTATGAATTAATTACATTACACTAATACCATCTTACAAATATCACTGGCCAGGTTTCATAATTGTTCACTAGACGTTAAATTTTAGGTAAATCAAATACTAAAATCTTAAATTGACATGCTTGTGGATCAAGTACTGTAAATATACTTCTAAAAATCCTAAATAAATTCCTATAAGTAAACATCACCCTAATAATATCAGTGGCCAAGTTTCACATTTTTAGAAATTATATTTATCTCTAAATGATTTATTCACCAAATTGACCTTTATGAAATATGTGAAGGCAGTATTAAATAAAGTCCACTAAAATTAATAACAAAATTCAGAGACATTCATTTAGGTCTAAAACCACTACTGACCAAGTTTTATCAGATTCGAATAAACAGAATGATCAAATTAATTCAAATACTATTTTGGGCAAATTGCTATCTACCAAACGAAGTACTAAAAATGTATTACATAAAATTCCAATAAAAATATCCATGGGTTTTATCTACTCTAAAATTCACTCTACCGAAATTTCACAACTTTTAGATAATAATTAGTGACTGTTTTGACCTAATAGTGTTTCTACCGTAAAACTAGGGTTTGGATTTTGAGGTATCTACCTATCTCTAACTTCTCTAATATTCTAACCAGAGGATTAAATATAAGTTAACTTCCTCTCTACTAATTTACAAGGGCATTCGTGATGTAGGGTATATCCTAGAGATACGTCACGGAGGCCACGACGACGCTTATGACAACGCACAACGCTCTCTAATCCACACGCTAACGAAATCGCAGCCACAAATATTATTTTATTTATCGTTCGCGCTAACATACGGATCGCCGTTCCGCAAATAGATCGAAAGTTGGCTATAGGCCAAATTCCTTCCGACTAAATGGGATAATATTGATCTCGATCGAGCTTATGGGTTGTACCAAAATAGATCAACCAAGAATAAATAATTCAAAAGATGGTAGGATCTATCCCAACAAAAATAGAAAGCGAGGATCGCCAGTCCTTTTACGAGTCTTTCGAAAATCCAAACAAAAAATACCGATCTATTATTTGATTAACCGTGAAGAAAAACAAATCGGAAAATAACACAAAAATTCGTTCACCACAAGAACTCTCTAGAGAAAGAAAACTCTTTGTAGAAATTTTTGTTACCCCTCTCGGATGTGTAGATCCGCGATGCGTGGATCCACCAAGTTTGATCGCTCCTCCGTTGAAAGTCCAAGGGAAGCGCGCTACGGATGATGAACGTGCAAAACTCCTTCACTTCACGCCGTGGAGGAATCCCTAACTTCTTTCCTTGCAAGTCAACCTCTCATGCATGGGCCGAATATCCTTGGAGAGAGATGATCTTGGTTGGCCGAGAGCAAGAGGGAGAGGATGGTGGCCGAGCACTAGAGAGAAAGGGGGCGGTCGAGAGCAAGAGTGGGAGAGGTGGTGGCCGAGCATTAGAGAGGAGGGAGCCTTAGGACCAGCGGCTTGGAGGAGGAAGGAAGAGGTGGGGGACGGCGGCTAGGAGAAGGAGAGAGGAAAAAATAGGGTTGGCAATTTTAAATTTTTTGATTTCAATAATGTCTACCAATTATGAAGAGTTCATGGCCTTATATATGGCTTACATCATAAGTAAATACAAGTGGCTAAGTGCACACCACATAAAAGAAAATGCAAATAAACATTGTTTTCAAATAATAAGCATGAAACGGATAAAGGAACATCCAAGTTCATAAAATCAAAATGTAGCCTTGGTCTTACTGCAAGGGAGAAGCTTGTAGCCATGACCGCTACGGCGCCGCAAGTCCTTGGCCGACATCGCATAATCGATAACTCTTGTCCCATGTTGGCCGTCCTGGTGGCCGTCGCCATCAATCCTCCTCCACTACAAAGGACTCATCACCGATGAGTGGGCTGAAAAGTAACCGCGTATGAGGTCCGCGTCAAGAAGATCCACCTTTACAGCAGAGAGCCAAGAGTCGTCCGTGTAAGACCCCCCATTTTTTTCCTTTTCAAACACCGGGGTCCTAGCCCAGAATTACCGCTTTGCGGTGGCACCGACTCACGGGAAGGTCGCCACTACAAAGCGCCAATTCTGCCGGCCCTTTTTCGATCACAGAATAGTAGCATAATAAGTAAGAGCAAGTCCACAATAACTACATGTATATAAATAAATCTCCACGAAGGGAGAGTCCACAATAATAATAAAAATCAGAGTACAAAAGGAGGGCTTGTGCCCAGTTCATGTAATCCTCACTACAAGTCACTCGCGGAAGCAAAACTAAAACTAAGCGTCACCGTAACTGTCACTGAACCGAGAGCACCCAAGCTGGACTGGCCCAACTCCACCGACTCTATACTCTGCTGGTACTGCACCTCTGGGTGCTTCTTCCTTTTCGGCCTGCCGTCGCCACCTCGCGATCCACGTCTGCGTCTATGTCTTCGGCCTCCTGGCTGCTGAGCTTGTGGGGTCCCATCCATCAAGGGGCATTTGACCTGTGTATGTCCTGGCTGGTGACAATGGTAACACGGTCGTGGGGCCAACTCTGTCAGGAACTGCAATAGCCGTGACCCTTCCATATGGTACACCTAAAATATTGTGGTTCGAAAACCGTTAGTCATAAAGACTAAGCCCTATCATCCCCTACCCCTTCCCCCATGGCTCCTAGGTACCGAGCGGAGAGGAAGAAAGGGAAGGACATGAAGGTGGAGATTAAACTAAATAAACAGGTGGCAGCGGACCTATGCTAGCAATTCTATAATAAATACGATAGAAACAGAAAGTAAGAAATGTAACCTTAACTTATGCGCGGAAGCGCATAAGCCGAGGGATCTTTTGCAGGGCTCCCATCGTATAGAGTGTCCCATACCACTTATATGTTGGGGTGTCGGTTATCAAACAACAAGGAATGGCAAGTAAATGAAAGAACAATAAATATAACCATTGATTTATAGGGATTACCCCTATAGACCAAGGGGTCGTTTTGCAGGGCCTATCGTATAAAACGTCCCATACCATTTTATACGTTAGATGGCATGTTTATGCTATGACACACAATTTTGCTATGAAATGCAAAAGCAAATGCAACACATCCACACGACTCTATGCACACAGACCTTTAGTTCCCCCTGTTCGGGAGGCAAGCTTCACCCCCAGGAACCTCCGCTGTGGCAAACGGAGATAGTGAGTCGGGCCCCCCACTCCTAGGCGGGTAACCACACTACCAGGCCTAACCCTTCCATACGCCCCTAGAAGAACACAACCTAGAGTATCCGCATATTAGTGCTGGTTGTACCCACCAGGCTTTTCGCCGAGTCAACGTACCGCCGTCGGTGTGATCGATCGCCTAGTACCGATGACCCACCACTTATATGCACATGCAACCATGACAAATATATTTGTACAAGTTCTTATGTTACCGAGCCTCCAGCTCTCTAGACTACTAAGCCTATACCATGTCCCCGAGCATCCCGCTCCCTGGACTTCCCAATTACCAACCAAACCATAGTGATTACTAGTAGGCCCTTAGACTATGGACCTTCTCTACCTATTCCAAGCCAATTCTTCTTCCTAAGTGTACAAGTGTAGGTGTGAGGTACAACTATTATTAGGGTTACTCTTGATCATTTTATTCCTAAGATTTAATGTTAATCCTGGACTTCCTGAGGGTTACCCGGTGAAGGGCTCGCAGCGGTACTAGGAGCTATGATGGGGTGTGTTGGAGTAATTTTCCAGCAGGACACGTGTGTGTGGGACCGACCCCGTGGCTTTCCCCATCGCATTCCTGGTATGGGTGTTGACCCCGGTGGGCCCCCTGTGGCGGAATATCCCCGCGGTCCTGTGGTTGGGATTAGTCCCACATTGCTCGCAGCACTCGCTCCTCCGTGTTTATGTACCCCGCCACCCTTCATCTCAATACCTGGGTTTTGAGATGCGATATGGGTTGGCGGGTTCTCATATGGTATCAGAGGATGGTTGTCCTGCTGCGGGGGTGTGTTGGAGTAATTTTGCCAGCAGGACACGTGTGTGTGGGACCGACCCCATGGCTTTCCCCATCGCGTTCCTGGTCTGGGTGTTGACCCCGGTGGGCCCCCTGTGGCGGAATATCCCCGCGGTCCTGTGGTTGGGATTAGTCCCACATCGCTCGCAGCACTCGCTCCTCCATGTTTATGTACCCCGCCACCTTTCATTTCAATACCTGGGTTTTGAGATGCGATATGGGTGGGCGGGTTCTCATAGGGTGAATCCCAAAACTCCCTTTCCAACACACTTATTATACTTGATTGGTTCCCTTAACCCGTTCCCTTCTCGCATTACAGTGGTCTATTCCTAGGGTGGCTTTGACTCTTCCTCTTCTCGGGGAGGACGGTCTTCCGTCGAACCCGAACACTACCTACCGCTAGTCACTCTCACCCCCTACCCATCCTAACTTCCAATATTGAACTTGATTTAACTCACCCTGTCCAAACCAGCAAACTACCAGAAATTCCATCTCCAAGTTCATTACCCACTCTAGCTCCGCTTCTGTAGTTTTACTAAACGCAGACCGTCCTAATCTTTATGAGGTATGCAAGGGGTGGTACTCTCAAATGTCTTCCAAATCCCATATAATATTTACTGGAGATCTACCATGACTTAATTAGTCTAAATCCAAAAAATAATAATTTCCCTATTTCATTTGGCATTTAAATTATTTATTTTAAGATCCCAAATACCCTTGTATGAACATGAAGTGCACTAATGAGTCAATAATAAATCATCAAAAAAATCAGTAAAAATCATATCCAACATTTAAACAGCAATTCCAGGTTTTGAGAAATTCCAGAGATGTTTATGCCTATATTTCCTAATTTAACATTTTAGGCCACTTTTACTATATCATGAAAGAAGTACTGTAAATATTTATCCAAAAAACCTAAGAAAATTATGTAAGCTATAAAGTGACCTAAAACCATCATAAACCAAGTACCATAATTTTTCTCCATCATTTGAACTCTAAATTTGTATTAAAGTAAGATACTAATTTTCATAACTTAATGAAGGAGGTACTGTTTTTATCCATCCAAAATTCCAGAGAAAATTACCAGGTGACTATCATAATTTAAAACACTCACTGATCAAATTTCATAATTTTCCAATCAATAATTGGGCACTATTTGTATTTTTGACTGTATATCACATTTAGTACATTAAAGAATAAAGTACCCAAAATATTCAGATAAAATTTCCAAGAAAAATATAGAAGATATAATATGCTATAAGATGCCCTAATCCAAGATTTCATAATATTCCAGTGAACAGAAATTCCATAATCATCAAAATAAATATCCAGGGCACCATTAGAGTTGTAAATGAAGTACTGTATAAATTAATCCAAAAATCTCAACAAAATTATATTATATCTACTTGGACCACAAAATCTCTTTACCCAAATTTTTGCTTGATTTGTAGTTCAGTTAACAGCTTAATAATTCAAATTAAGGGTGGTGACCTAAACTAGGGTTAGGGTTTTAGGTGGGCTAAAGGTCTCCAAATACCCTAAAATTTTGTCCAGAGAACTATACTGGCCCTATGATTCTCTGCACCAAATTTCAAGTCAGTCCAAGGTCATTTGATCCCATGACCTTCACAACCCTACAAATCCCCATTAAGGGACCTACCCTAGGGTTCTAGGGCTACCCTACACCAAACCGCTCCAAACTCCCTTGGAGGGTGCGTCATGCCCTAAAAAGTCAGTAACCAAAATATCAGCCCCTGTGGAAGCGATATGGCCACTCAAACACCAAGGGGGTGTTTGATCCTAAGTTATCCTATAAGGATCATCCTTGGGTTGAACCCAACCCTATTCAAAACATCTCCAAATGAGATGAAATTTTTACCAGAACCTTATAATAAACCTAGGGACCACTCACCAAAATTTGGGAGGGTTTGGAAATCATTTAGCCATCTAATTAATTTAAGCTAGGATTATTGAATTTTCTAAAAACTATAGAAAAACATTTCCCAAAAATCCTAAATTTTGGACAGCATCTAAATATAGAGAATATTAGGCCACACCTCAAATTTCAAGTCATTTTGATGACTGGATTGGAGTGGGGAATTTTTCTAAGGTTAAGACAGCCCTCTTGATAGACCTCACAAAAAGGGTGTTGTGGTCTATCTAGGATTCCAAATCGAGTTAAATTAATTTTGAATTAAAGTAGACTTCAAGGGCTACATTTTCTATGTTGATCATTTTTCCTGTAGGAGCCTCTAGGTATTTTTCCCAAATTATTTAAAATTACAGATATTTCATTCAGAAATTGTTTTAAAAATAAAATCTAATTTACCGGCACTGTTCATCTTCTTCTACAGCCCGAAACCAGAGCCCTGAAAACCTAATTTCCTGTAGCTTTTCCAAACTATTTCCCTGGCCATCCAGCCATCTCCCTGGCCGGCCACCACCACCACCACCTCTGTTGAGGTGAGTGCTATCGTCGGGCGGCGGCACGGCCGCCGAAGAGGCGGTTTCCGGCGAACCCGCCACCATGCAAATTTCAGAAAAGCATGGAAACGCTCACCCGATCCGGCTCTTTTGAGCCCGATATCTCTCCTAATGATTTCTAAGATCTATCCATAGAAGAAAGAGTAGAGGAGGACCTTATTCATGGTTTGACGGCGAGATGGACGTTGGACTGTCATGGCGCGGTGGTGGCGTCGTCGGAATTCTTCTACAGCACAGTAGGAGGCTCGAAACTTCAGGTAAGGGCTGGAAAACTTCATCCTTGAGCCTAAGGGACCTTTTTAAAGGGAAGAAAGGAGGGAGGGGAAAGGTTGAAACGTTCATGGCCATTTATATTTCTCTTATCAACGTTTCGGTTATGATGTAGTAAAGTTAATTGCTGGAAACGAAGAGACGTTTGCCAGGTGGCGAGTACCTATTGGACTAACATTTCCTTATTTATTTAAATAATTAAAGTAGGAAACGGCCCATAAATACTCCTGGTGTAACTTCCCATAATCTGAATTGATTACAACGTCGGTTACCGAAATTACCAGTCTGGCTGATGTTTCGGCCTTTGTCACGGGCGTGACACATAGGTCACGGGCGTGATAGGCCCGGATAGCCAATTCTGGGTTCGACGATCGTCGAACTGAGATCGACGATCGTCGAAGGGTGGTCACAGGCGTGACACCTGGGTCACGGGCGTGATAGGACCGAGTGGTCAATTCTGGGTCGACGACCGTCGAACTGAAATCAACGATCGTCGAACGTGGTCATGCCCTATGTCACGGGCGTGACATTGTGGGTCCCGGGCGTGACAGGCCCGTGTGGCCAATTCTGGGTCGACGACCGTCGAACTGAAATCGACGATCGTCGAACGTGGTCACGCCCTATGTCACGGGCGTGACATTGTGGGTCATGGGCGGGACAGGCCCGTGTGGTCGTCGAACTGAAATCGACGATCATCGAACGTGGTCACGCCCTATGTCACGGGCGTGACATTGTGGGTCACGGGCGTGACAGGGTCATGAGGTAAATTCCGCGCTCGGCGATCGTCACGCTGAGATCGACGATCGCCGAAGGGATCACGCCCTTGGTCACGGGCGTGACAGGGCCGGGTTGAAAATTCTGCGCCCGACGATCGTCTCCCTGGGATCGACGATCGTCGAAGGAGTCACGCCCCAGGTCACGGGCGTGACGGGTCGGTCACGGGCGTGACGGGTCGGTCACGGGCGTGACAAACCCGTGACCCTAAATCTCGGTCGATTGATTTCAATTTTTAGGCTTCCTAGGGTCCTGTCACGACCAACCGACTCCTAGGGGCCTAGCCGGAAATGGGATGTTACAAATCCCAATAAACAAAACAAAGATTTCGTCCCCGAAATCAAGGTTAAGCCTACGAGACTCTAATCGGGAAAAGGAAGCTTGTAACATCCCATGAAAGTTGAAAGATCTACATCTCTGCGTTACGTTTGCAGTGTGCAGTTTTGATTCTAAGACCCATTCGTCCAATTGTCAAGGTATGCACCCCAATAAACAAAGGATTAGCCCCTATTCTTGAAATTTTCGGTCTTATTGGTTTAAAATAGGAACGCAGATTGATTTTCCAGAGGGGTTTGTGAGGTATACCCGACCGAAAAGTTCTGGATACCTTTGTCGCATCAAGTCCTGTGGCTCCCATGTATGCTCCTCCTGTCCATGATTGTTCCACAGAACCCTGACTAACGGAACCATCTTCCGTCGCAAGACCCGCACTGTCGTGTCATCGATCTTGATAGGCTACAAGTTGACTGACCGATTCAACACAATCGTCTTGGGCACCCCGTGCTAACGAACAGCTACTCACCATTCTTATGAAACACCCACAAGAGTTTTCTTTCGGGTCGAGGTGACGCCAACTACCTCGTCCAGTATATCTCGGGCAGTGGCTGTAATAGTTTCCCCAAAATTCTTTCACTTAGCCTTCAACAACTGAAGGACCTCACCGTGGATCACAAAATCCATGACCCTTTTATTCACTCCAGGGGGTAAATGTTCTGAGATACACCACACTTCCGGTAATTTAATTTCTCATTTGTGTGTGTAGGCAACAGATCTATAAAATCTCCACACGATCATTGTCCTATTCCTTCGAGTACGCCCGAAATCAATCAATTCAACCTTACGGGTTATATTTAAGGTATCCGTCTTTCAATATATTGTTTGCTCACATCGTGTAGTTTCCTAGAGTCATCGTACTTCCGATGATATAACATAGCGATCTAGTCTTATCTTCGCCCGAACAACGTCGAATTATGTCAAATTCAATCTCACTAGGTTTGTTACGCCACATTCCTAAATTCGGGCTAAGGAAACCTAAGTCAATCCTATTTGCCCAATAAACAAAAGACAAGCCCCCAATAAACAAAGGATAAGCCCCTATCTTCCTTGGGCTAGGTATCTTTGATATTACCGTGTTATATCCGTCCTAGTTGGGTGCACAATTTCTAGGGCATCAATCTTCGACTTGGGGTTCCACCCTGAAACTCGTTAATATACTCCATACTTTAAACTCTCTGAGTCACATTTACGACAACTTTATCCGGATCAAAATGTTCCCAATCCCAAATGGGTATCTTCGAACTTGAGTTCCTACCCGACCCTCAGTGTTGTCTCGGTGGTTGCCTCCAGGTAATTTTATTACCGGTATTGAGGGTTCAGACTACTTGTATTTTACCATTCTGCTAATGTATTATTGGTCTCAATTCTCCTTAAAGTAGTCTACCGCATCGAATAATCGTTGATTGGGATAGTAGGGACACCAGAGTTTTACGTCTTAGGTAGTCATTCCCATGCTAAACTCCTCCTTTATTCTCTTTGGGTATCTCCTTACCCTAACCAAATTCATACCCAACGTCTATTTTGAACTAGGGCATACTATAGATTGTCCTGGTTAGTCACGAGTCCTAGTTGGTTGAGTCTACGTCGTTGGTTAGAGGATGATAAGATGAGATCTTCGCAGCCGGAGGTGTTCCCTGCTGGGGGCAGGGTTTGCCGCAGGCTACAAAGAAGGATTTCAATTAATGATGAAGTGGACTTTCACATGTGATTTCCCTCATGGGCACACCACTGCTTCCGCTGCTTAGTTTGTCCCCAAACTAAACTCGAGCGGGGGTGACCCAGGGTTAGTGGACTGCTACTTTTTCGATCGAGGTTTCGCTCTGATACCACTTGTAAGACCCCCCATTTTTTTTCTTTTCAAACACCGGGGTCCTAGCCCAAAATTACCGCTTTGCGGTGGCACTGACTCACGGGAAGGTCGCCACTACAAAGTGCCAATTCTACCGGCCCTTTTTCGATCGCAGAATAGTAGCATAATAAGTAAGAGCAAGTCCACAATAACCACATGTATATAAATAAATCTCCACGAAGGGAGAGTCCACAATAATAATAAAAATCAGAGTACAAAAGGAGGGCTTGTGCCCAGTTCATGTAATCCTCACTACAAGTCACTCGCGGAAGCAAAACAAAAACTAAGCGTCACCGTAACTGTCACTGAACCGAGAGCACCCAAGCTGGACTGGCCCAACTCCACAGACTCTGTACTCTGCTGGTACTGCACCTCTGGGTGCTTCTTCCTTTTCGGCCTGCCGCCGCCGCCTCGCGATCTACGTCTGCGTCTACGTCTTCGGCCTCCTGGCTGCTGAGCTTGTGGGGTCCCATCCATCATGGGGCATTTGACCCGTGTATGTCCCGACTGGTGACAATGGTAACACGGTCGTGGGGCCAACTCTGTCAGGAACTGCAATAGCCGTGACCCTTCCATATGGTACACCTAAAATGTTGTGGTTCGAAAACCGTTAGTCATAAAGACTAAGCCCTATCATCCCCTACCCCTTCCCCCATGGCTCCTAGGTACCAAGCGGAGAGAAAGAAAGGGAAGGACATGAAGGTGGAGATTAAACCAAATAAACAGGTGGCAGCGGACCTATGCTAGCAATTCAATAGTAAATATGATAGAAATAGAAAGTAAGAAATGTAACCTTAACTTATGCGCGGAAGCGCATAAGCCGAGGGATCTTTTGTAGGGCTCCCATCATATAGAGTGTCCCATACCACTTATACGTTGGGGTGTCGGTTTTCAAACAGCAAGGAATGGCAAGTAAATGAAAGAACAATAAATATAACCATTGATTTATAGGGATTACCCCGATAGACCAAGGGGTCGTTTTGCAGGGCCTATCGTATAAAACGTCCCATACCATTTTATACGTTAGGTGGCATGTTTATGCTATGACACACAATTATGCTATGAAATGCACAAGCAAATGCAACACACCCACACGACTCTATGCGCACAGACCTTTAGTTCCCCCTATTCGGGAGGCTAGCTTCACCCCCAGGAACCTCCGCTGTGGCAAACGGAGACAATAAGTCGGGCCCCCCACTCCTAGGCGGGTAACCACACTACCAGGCCTAGCCCTTCCATACGCCCCTAGAAGAACACAACCTAGAGTATCCGCGTATTAGTGCTGGTTGTACCCACCAGGCTTTTCGCCGAGTCAACGTACCGCTGTCGTTGTGATCGATCGCCTAGTACCGATGACCCACCACTTATATGCACATGCAACCATGACAAATATATTTGTACAAGTTCTTATGTTACCGAGCCTCCAGCTCTCTAGGCTACTAAGCCTATACCATGTCCCCGAGCATCCCGCTCCCTGGACTTCCCAATTACCAACCAAACCATAGTCATTACTAGTAGGCCCTTAGACAATGGACCTTCTCTACCCATTCCAAGCCAATTCTTCTTCCTAAGTGTACAAGTGTAGGTGTGAGGTACAACTATTATTAGGGTTACTCTTGATCATTTTATTCCTAAGATTTAAGGTTAACCTTGGACTTCCCGAGGGTTACCCGGTGAAGGGCTCGCAGCGGTACTAGGAGCTATGATGGGGTGAATCCCAAAACTCCCTTTCCAAGGCACTTATTATACTTGATTGGTTCCCTTAACCCGTTCCCTTCTCGCATTACAGTGGGCTATTCCTAGGGTGGCTTTGACTCTTCCTCTTCTCGGGGAGGACGGTCTTCCGTCGAACCCGAACACAACCTACCGCTAGTCACTCTCACCCCCCTACCCATCCTAACTTCCAATATTGAACTTGATTTAACTCACCCTGTCCAAACCAGCAAACTACCAGAAATTCCATCTCCAAGTTCATTACCCACTCTTGCTCCGCTTCTGCAGTTTTACTAAACGCAGACCGTCCTAATCTTTATGAGGTATGCAAGGGGTGGTACACCCAACTGTCTTCCAAATCCCATATAATATTTACTGGAGATCTACCATGACCTAATTAGTCTAAATCCAGAAAATAACAATTTCCCTATTTCATTTGGCATTTAAATTATTTATTTTAAAATCCCAAATGCCCTTGTATGAACATGAAGTGCACTAATGAGTCAATAATAAATCATCAAAAAAATCAGTAAAATCATATCCAACATTTAAACAGCAATTCCAGGTTTTGAGAAATTCCAGAGATGTTTATGCCTATATTTCCTAATTTAATATTTTATACCACTTTTACTATATCATGAAGGAAGTACTGTAAATATTTATCCAAAAATCCCAAGAAAATTATGTAAGCTATAAAGTGACCTAAAAGCATCATAAACCAAGTACCATAATTTTTCTCCATCATTTGAACTCTGAATTTATTTTAAAGTAAGATACTAATTTTCATAACTTAATGAAGGAGGTACTGTTTTTATCCATCCAAAATTCCAGAGAAAATTACCAGGTGACTAACATAATTTAAAACACTCACTGATCAAATTTCATAATTTTCAAATCAATAATTGGGCACTATTTGTATTTTTGACTGTATATCACATTTAGCACATTAAAGAATAAAGTACCCAAAATATTCAGATAAAATTTCCAAGAAAATTACAGAAGATATAATATGCTATAATATGCCCTAATCCAAGATTTCATAATATTCCAGGGAACAGAAATTCAATAATCATCAAAATAAATATCCAGGGCACCATTAGAGTTGTAAATGAAGTCCTGTATAAATTAATCCAAAAATCTCAACAAAATTATATTATATCTACTTGGACCATAAAATCACTTTATCCAAATTTTTGCTTGATTTGTAGTTCAGTTAACAGCTTAATAATTCAAATTAAGTTTGGTGACCTAAACTAGGGTTAGGGTTTTAGGTGGGCTAAAGGTCTCCAAATACCCTAAAATTTTGTCCAGAGAACTATACTGGCCCTATGGTTCTCTCCACCAAATTTCAAGTCAGTCCAAGGTCATTTGATCCCATGACCTTCACAATCCTACAAATCCCCATTAAGGGACCTACCCTAGGGTTCTAGGGCTACCCTACACCAAACCGCTCCAAACTCCCTTGGAGGGTGCGTCATGCCCTAAAAAGTCAGTGACCAAAATATCAGCCCCTGTGGAAGCGATATGGCCACTCAAACACCAAGGGGGTGTTTGATCCTAAGTTATCCTATAAGGATCATCCTTGGGTTGAACCCAACCCTATTCAAAACATCTCCAAATGAGATGAAATTTTTACCAGAACCTTATAATAAACCCATGGACCACTCACCAAAATTTGGGAGGGTTTGGAAATCATTTAGCCATCTAATTAATTTAAGCTAGGATTATTGAATTTTCTAAAAACTATAGAAAAACATTTCCCAAAAATCCTAAATTTTGGGCAGCGTCTAAATATAGATAATATTAGGCCACACCCAAAATTTCAAGTCATTTTGATGATTGGATTGGAGTGGGAAATTTTTCTAAGGTTAAGACAGCCCTGTGGATAGACCTCACCAAAAAGGGTGTTGTGGTCTTACCAGGATTCCAAATCGAGTGAAATTAATTTTGATTTCAAGTAGACTTCAAGGGCTACATTTTCTATGTTGATCATTTTTCCTGTAGGAGCCTCTAGGTATGTTTCCCAAATTATTTAAATGACAGATATTTCATTCAGAAATTGTTTTAAAAATAAAATCTAATTTACCGGCACTGTTCATCTTCTTCTACAGCCCGAAACCAGAGCCCTGAAAACCTAATTTCCTGTAGCTTTTCCAAACTATTTCCCCGGCCATCCAGCCATCTCCCTGGCCGGCCACCACCACCACCACCTCTGTTGAGGTGAGGGCTATCGTCGGGCGGCGGCATGGCCGCCGGAGAAGCAGTTTCCGGCGAACCCGCCACCTTGCAAATTTCAGAAAAGCATGGAAACGCTCACCTGATCCGGCTCTTTTGAGCCCGATATCTCTCCTAATGATTTCTAAGATCTATCCATAGAAGAAAGAGTAGAGGAGGACCTTATTCATGGTTTGACGGCGAGATGGACGTTGGATTGTCATGGCGCGGTGGTGGCGTCGTCGGAATTCTTCTACAGCACAGTAGGAGGCTCGAAACTTCAGGTAAGGGCTGGGAAACTTCATCCTTGAGCCTAAGGGGCCTCTTTAAAGGGAAGAAAGGAGGGAGGGGAAAGGTTGAAACGTTCATGGCCATTAATATTTCTCTTATCAACGTTGCGGTTATGATGCAGGGAATTTAATTGCTGGAAACGAAGAGACGTTTGCCAGGTGGCGAGTACCTATTGGACTAACATTTCCTTATTTATTTAAATAATTAAAGTAGGAAACGGCCCATAAATACTCCTGGTGTAACTTCCCATAATCCGAATTGATTACAACGTCGGTTACCGAAATTTCCAGTCTGGCTGACGTTTCGGCCATTGTCATGGGCATGACACATAGGTCACGGGCGTGACAGGCCCGGATAGCCAATTCTGGGTTCGACGATTGTCGAACTGAGATCGACGATCATCGAAGGGTAGTCACGGCCATGACACCTGGGTCACGGGCGTGACAGGCCCGGGTGGTCAATTCTGGGTCGACGACCGTCAAACTGAAATCGACGATCGTCGAACGTGATCACGCCCTATGTCACGGGCGTGACATTGTGGGTCACGGGCGTGACAGGCCCGTGTGGCCAATTCTGGGTCGACGACCGTCGAACTGAAATCTACGATCGTCGAACGTGGTCACACCCTATGTCACGGGCGTGACATTGTGGGTCACGGGCGTGACATTGTGGGTCACGGGCGTGACAAGCCCGTGTGGTCGTCGAACTGAAATCGACGATCGTCGAAAGTGGTCACGCCCTATGTCACGGGCGTGACATTGTGGGTCACGGGCGTGACAGGGTCATGAGGTAAATTCCGCGCTCGGCGATCGTCACGATGAGATCGACGATCGCCGAAGGGGTCACGCCCTTGGTCACGGGCGTGACACCTGGGTCACGGGCGTGACAGGGCCGGGTTGAAAATTCTGCGCCCGACGATCGTCTCCCTGGGATCGACGATCGTCGAAGGAGTCACGCCCCAGGTCACGGGCGTGATGGGTCGGTCACGGGCGTGACGGGTCGGTTACGGGCGTGACCAACCCGTGACCCTAAATCTCGGTCGATTGATTTCAATTTTTAGGCTTCCTAGGGTCCTGTCACGACCAACCGACTCTAAGGGGCCTAGCCGGAAATAGGATGTTACAAATCCCAATAAACAAAACAAAGATTTCGTCCCCGAAATCAAGGTTAAGCCTACGAGACTCTAATCGGGAAAAGGAAGCTTGCAACATCCCATGAAAGTTGAAAGATCTACATCTCTGCGTTACGTTTGCAGTGTGCAGTTTTGATTCTAAGACCCATTCGTCCAATTGTCAAGGTATGCACCCCAATAAACAAAGGATTAGCCCCTATTCTTGAAATTTTCGGTCTTATTGGTTTAAAATAGGAACGCAGATTGATTTTCCAGAGGGGTTTGTGAGGTATACCCGACCGAAAAGTTCTGGATACCTTTGTCGCATCAAGTCCTGTGGCTCCCATGTATGCTCCTCCTGTCCATGATTGTTCCACAGAACCCTGACTAACGGAACCATCTTCCGTCGCAAGACCCGCACTGTCGTGTCATCGATCTTGATAGGCTCCAAGTTGACTGACCGATTCAACACAATCGTCTTGGGCACCCCGTGCTAACGAACAGCTACTCACCATTCTTATGAAACACCCACAAGAGTTTTCTTTCGGGTCGAGGTGACGCCAACTACCTCGTCCAGTATATCTCGGGCAGTGGCTGTAATAGTTTCCCCAAAATTCTTTCACTTAGCCTTCAACAACTGAAGGACCTCACCGTGGATCACAAAATCCATGACCCTTTTATTCACTCCAAGGGGTAAATGTTCTGAGATACACCACACTTCCGGTAATTTAATTTCTCATTTGTGTGTGTAGGCAACAGATCTATAAAATCTCCACACGATCATTGTCCTATTCCTTCGAGTACGCCCGAAATCAATCAATTAACCTTACGGGTTATATTTAAGGTATCCGTCTTTCAATATATTGTTTGCTCACATCGTGTAGTTTCCTAGAGTCATCGTACTTCCGATGATATAACATAGCGATCTAGTCTTATCTTCGCCCGAACAACGTCGAATTATGTCAAATTCAATCTCACTAGGTTTGTTACGCCACATTCCTAAATTCGGGCTAAGAAAACCTAAGTCAATCCTATTTGCCCAATAAACAAAAGACAAGCCCCCAATAAACAAAGGATAAGCCCCTATCTTCCTTGGGCTAGGTATCTTTGATATTACCGTGTTATATCCGTCCTAGTTGGGTGCACAATTTCTAGGGCATCAATCTTCGACTTGGGGTTCCACCCTGAAACTCGTTAATATACTCCATACTTTAAACTCTCTGAGTCACATTTACGACAACTTTATCCCGATCAAAATGTTCCCAATCCCAAATGGGTATCTTCGAACTTGAGTTCCTACCCGACCCTTAGTGTTGTCTCGGTGGTTGCCTCCAGGTAATTTTATTACCGGTATTGAGGGTTCAGACTACTTGTATTTTACCATTCTGCTAATGTATTATTGGTCTCAATTCTCCTTAAAGTAGTCTACCGCTTCGAATAATCGTTGATTGGGATAGTAGGGACACCAGAGTTTTACGTCTTAGGTAGTCATTCCCATGCTAAACTCCTCCTTTATTCTCTTTGGGTATCTCCTTACCCTAACCAAATTCATACCCAACGTCTATTTTGAACTAGGGCATACTATAGATTGTCCTGGTTAGTCACGAGTTATAGTTGGTTGAGTCTACGTCGTTGGTTAGAGGATGATAAGATGAGATCTTCGCAGCCGGAGGTGTTCCCTGCTGGGGGCAGGGTTTGCCACAGGCTACAAAGAAGGATTTCAATTAATGATGAAGTGGACTTTCACATGTGATTTCCCTCATGGGCACACCACTGCTTCCGCTGCTTAGTTTTTCCCCAAACTAAACTCGAGCGGGGGTGACCCAGGGTTAGTGGACTGCTACTTTTTCGATCGAGGTTTCGCTCTGATACCACTTGTAAGACCCCCCATTTTTTTTCTTTTCAAACACCGGGGTCCTAGCCCAAAATTACCGCTTTGCGGTGGCACCGACTCACGGGAAGGTCGCCACTACAAAGTGCCAATTCTACCGGCCCTTTTTCGATCGCAGAATAGTAGCATAATAAGTAAGAGTAAGTCCACAATAACCACATGTATATAAATAAATCTCCACGAAGGGAGAGTCCACAATAATAATAAAAATCAGAGTACAAAAGGAGGGCTTGTGCCCAGTTCATGTAATCCTCACTACAAGTCACTCGCGGAAGCAAAACTAAAACTAAGCGTCACCGTAACTGTCACTGAACTGAGAGCACCCAAGCTGGACTGGCCCAACTCCACCGACTCTGTACTCTGCTGGTACTGCACCTCTGGGTGCTTCTTCCTTTTCGGCCTGCCGTCGCCGCCTCGCGATCCACGTCTGCGTCTACGTCTTCGGCCTCCTGGCTGCTGAGATTGTGGGGTCCCATCCATCAAGGGGCATTTGACCCGTGTATGTCCCGACTGGTGACAATGGTAACATGGTCGTGGGGCCAACTATGTCAGGAACTGCAATAGCCGTGACCCTTCCATATGGTGCACCTAAAATGTTGTGGTTCGAAAACCGTTAGTCATAAAGACTAAGCCCTATCATCCCCTACCCCTTCCCCCATGGCTCCTAGGTACCAAGCGAAGAGGAAGAAAGGGAAGGACATGAAGGTGGAGATTAAACCAAATAAACAGGTGGCAGCGGACCTATGCTAGCAATTCAATAGTAAATATGATAGAAACAGAAAGTAAGAAATGTAACCTTAACTTATGCGCGGAAACGCATAAGCCGAGGGATCTTTTGCAGGGCTCCCATCGTATAGAGTGTCCCATACCACTTATACGTTGGGGTGTCGGTTTTCAAACAGCAAGGAATGGCAAGTAAATGAAAGAATAATAAATATAACCATTGATTTATATGGATTACCCCGATAGACCAAGGGGTCATTTTGTAGGGCCTATCGTATAAAACGTCCCATACCATTTTATACGTTAGGTGGCATGTTTATGCTATGACACATAATTATGCTATGAAATGCACAAGCAAATGCAACACACCCACACGACTCTATGCGCACAGACCTTTAGTTCCCCGTGTTCGGGAGGCTAGCTTCACCCCCAGGAACCTCCGCTGTGGCAAACGGAGACAATGAGTCGGGCCCCCCACTCCTAGGCGGGTAACCACACTACCAGGCCTAGCCCTTCCATACGCCCCTAGAAGAACACAACCTAGAGTATCCGCGTATTAGTGCTGGTTGTACCCACCAGGCTTTTCGCCGAGTCAACGTACCGCTGTCGTTGTGATCGATCGCCTAGTACCGATGACCCACCACTTATATACACATGCAACCATGACAAATATATTTGTACAAGTTCTTATGTTACCGAGCCTCCAGCTCTCTAGGCTACTAAGCCTCTACCATGTCCCCGAGCATCCCGCTCCCTGGACTTCCCAATTACCAACCAAACCATAGTCATTACTAGTAGGCCCTTAGACAATGGACCTTCTCTACCCATTCCAAGCCAATTCTTCTTCCTAAGTGTACAAGTGTAGGTGTGAGGTACAACTATTATTAGGGTTACTCTTGATCATTTTATTCCTAAGATTTAAGGTTAACCTTGGACTTCCCGAGGGTTACCCAGTGAAGGGCTCGCAGCGGTACTAGGAGCTATGATGGGGTGAATCCCAAAACTCCCTTTCCAAGGCACTTATTATACTTGATTGGTTCCCTTAACCCGTTCCCTTCTCGCATTACAGTGGGCTATTCCTAGGGTGGCTTTGACTCTTCCTCTTCTCGGGGAGGACGGTCTTCCGTCGAACCCGAACACAACCTACCGCTAGTCACTCTCACCCCCCTACCCATCCTAACTTCCAATATTGAACTTGATTTAACTCACCCTGTCCAAACCAGCAAACTACCAGAAATTCCATCTCCAAGTTCATTACCCACTCTAGCTCCGCTTCTGCAGTTTTACTAAACGCAGACCGTCCTAATCTTTATGAGGTATGCAAGGGGTGGTACACCCAACTGTCTTCCACTGGAGATCTACCATGACCTAATTAGTCTAAATCCAGAAAATAACAATTTCCCTATTTCATTTGGCATTTAAATTATTTATTTTAAGATCCCAAATGCCCTTGTATGAACATGAAGTGCACTAATGAGTCAATAATAAATCATCAAAAAAATCAGTAAAAATCATATCCAACATTTAAACAGCAATTCCAGGTTTTGAGAAATTCCAGAGATGTTTATGCCTATATTTCGTAATTTAATATTTTATGCCACTTTTACTATATAATGAAGGAAGTACTGTAAATATTTATCCAAAAATCCCAAGAAAATTATGTAAGCTATAAAGTGACCTAAATCCATCATAAACCAAGTACCATAATTTTTCTCCATCATTTGAACTCTGAATTTATTTTAAAGTAAGATACTAATTTTCATAACTTAATGAAGGAGGTACTGTTTTTATCCATCCAAAATTCCAGAGAAAATTACCAGGTGACTAACATAATTTAAAACACTCACTGATCAAATTTCATAATTTTCAAATCAATAATTGGGCACTATTTGTATTTTTTGACTGTATATCACATTTAGCACATTAAAGAATAAAGTACCCAAAATATTCAGATAAAATTTCCAAGAAAATTACAGAAGATATAATATGCTATAATATGCCCTAATCCAAGATTTCATAATATTCCAGGGAACATAAATTCAATAATCATCAAAATAAATATCCAGGGCACCATTAGAGTTGTAAATGAAGTCCTGTATAAATTAATCCAAAAATCTCAACAAAATTATATTATATCTACTTGGACCATAAAATCACTTTATCCAAATTTTTGCTTGATTTGTAGTTCAGTTAACAGCTTAATAATTCAAATTAAGGTTGGTGACCTAAACTAGGGTTAGGGTTTTAGGTGGGCTAAAGGTCTCCAAATACCCTAAAATTTTGTCCAGAGAACTATACTGGCCCTATGGTTCTCTCCACCAAATTTCAAGTCAGTCCAAGGTCATTTGATCCCATGACCTTCACAATCCTACAAATCCCCATTAAGGGACCTACCCTAGGGTTCTAGGGCTACCCTACACCAAACCGCTCCAAACTCCCTTGGAGGGTGCATCATGCCCTAAAAAGTCAGTGACCAAAATATCAGCCCATGTGGAAGCGATATGGCCACTCAAACACCAAGGGGGTGTTTGATCCTAAGTTATCCTATAAGGATCATCCTTGGGTTGAACCCAACCCTATTCAAAACATCTCCAAATGAGATGAAAGTTTTACCAGAACCTTATAATAAACCCATGGACCACTCACCAAAATTTGGGAGGGTTTGGAAATCATTTAGCCATCTAATTAATTTAAGCTAGGATTATTGAATTTTCTAAAAACTATAGAAAAACATTTCCCAAAAATCCTAAATTTTGGGCAGCGTCTAAATATAGATAATATTAGGCCACACCCCAAATTTCAAGTCATTTTGATGATTGGATTGGAGTGGGAAATTTTTCTAAGGTTAAGACGGCCCTCTGGATAGACCTCACCAAAAAGGGTGTTGTGGTCTTACCAGGATTCCAAATCGAGTGAAATTAATTTTGATTTCAAGTAGACTTCAAGGGCTACATTTTCTATGTTGATCATTTTTCCTGTAGGAGCCTCTAGGTATGTTTCCCAAATTATTTAAAATGACAGATATTTCATTCAGAAATGGTTTTAAAAATAAAATCTAATTTACCGGCACTGTTCAGCTTCTTCTACAGCCCAAAACCAGAGCCCTGAAAACCTAATTTCCTGTAGCTTTTCCAAACTATTTCCCCGGCCATCCAGCCATCTCCCTGGCCGGCCACCACCACCACCACCTCTGTTGAGGTGAGGGCTATCGTCGGGCGGCGGCACGGCCGCCGGAGAAGCAGTTTCCGGCGAACCCGCCACCATGCAAATTTCAGAAAAGCATGGAAACGCTCACCTGATCCGGCTCTTTTGAGCCCGATATCTCTCCTAATGATTTCTAAGATCTATCCATAGAAGAAAGAGTAGAGGAGGATCTTATTCATGGTTTGACGGCGAGATGGACGTTGGATTGTCATGGCGCGGTGGTGGCGTCGTCGGAATTCTTCTACAGCACAGTAGGAGGCTCGAAACTTCAGGTAAGGGCTGGGAAACTTCATCCTTGAGCCTAAGGGGCCTCTTTAAAGGGAAGAAAGGAGGGAGGGGAAAGGTTGAAACGTTCATGGCCATTAATATTTCTCTTATCAACGTTTCGGTTATGATGCAGGGAATTTAATTGCTGGAAACGAAGAGATGTTTGCCAGGTGGCGAGTACCTATTGGACTAACATTTCCTTATTTATTTAAATAATTAAAGTAGGAAACGGCCCATAAATACTCCTGGTGTAACTTCCCATAATCCGAATTGATTACAACGTCGGTTACCAAAATTTCCAGTCTGGCTGACGTTTCGGCCATTGTCATGGGCGTGACACATAGGTCACGGGCGTGACAGGCCCGGATAGCCAATTCTGGGTTCGACGATCGTCGAACTGAGATCGACGATCGTCGAAGGGTGGTCACGGCCATGACACCTGGGTCACGGGCGTGACAGGCCCGGGTGGTCAATTCTGGGTCGACGACCGTCGAACTGAAATCGACGATCGTCGAACGTGATCACGCCCTATGTCACGGGCGTGACATTGTGGGTCACGGGCGTGACAGGCCCGTGTGGCCAATTCTGGGTCGATGACCGTCGAACTGAAATCTACGATCGTCGAACGTGGTCACGCCCTATGTCACGGGCGTGACATTGTGGGTTACGGGCGTGACAGGCCCGTGTGGTCGTCGAACTGAAATCGACGATCGTCGAACGTGGTCACGCCCTATGTCACGGGCGTGACATTGTGGGTCACGGGCATGACAGGGTCATGAGGTAAATTCCACGCTCGGCGATCGTCGCGCTGAGATCGACGATCGCTGAAGGGGTCACGCCCTTAGTCACGGGAGTGACACCTGGGTCACGGGCGTGACTGGGCCGGGTTGAAAATTCTGCGCCCGACGATCGTCTCCCTGGGATCGACGATCATCGAAGGAGTCACGCCCCAGGTCACGGGCGTGACGGGTCGGTCACGGGCGTGACCAACCCGTGACCCTAAATCTCGGTCGATTGATTTCAAATTTTAGGCATCCTAGGGTCCTGTCACGACCAACCGACTCCTAGGGGCCTAGCCGGAATTGGGATGTTACAGTCCGAAGTCGGCCGACCACGCCAACGAACCAAAAACCTGTGAATGTCGCCGTCTGGAGTGGGAAACACATCATCCTGCAAAATCCTGTCAGGCAAGAAATCTGTCCGGGGAAACCTTGGAAAAGCGTTAGGTGAAGCAGAAAAACAAGTTTTATCATCAATAGACGGCATACCTCCCGTAGAATCCGAAGGAGAAAGCGATCCAAAAATAATCTCACCCCTACCCCATTAGATTGTCTAGTGGAAATATTAAACGGAGAGACAGATAGTTCAGGTGGTGGAGCAACATAAAGCGTTAAATCCGAAATGTTAAACGCAGGGGAGATTCCCCAATCAACGGGTAACTCTAACAAATAAGCATTTTCGCCTAACTTCTTCAAAACCCGAAAAGGACCGGCTTTCTTGTTCGCTAATTTTTTTATGGTGCCCGAAGGCATCCGTTCAGGGATAAGACGAACCATAACCAAATCGCCAATGTTCAAGGAGACTGCTCGCCTATGTACATTAGCATTCGATTGATAGATAGAATATTGCTTAGCTAACGTCTTGCCAATGTGCTCATGGAGAGTGTGAACGTGTGAAGCGAAGTCCTATGCAAATTGACTTGACTTAAAAGAAGGCGGTAACGGAACCAAGTCAAGAGGCACTAGCGCCTTATAACCATGCACTATCTCATTCGGAGACAACCCAGTGGACCTGTTCTTAGAATTATTGTACGCTAGTTGAGCATGCGGAAGGATAAGATCCCATGTACCTTTATGTTCGCCCACTAAACAACGAAGTAACCCTCCCAAGCTACAGTTGACAACTTCCGTTTGCCCATCCGTTTGGGGATGATAGGCCGACGAAAACATAAGTTTAGTGCCCATGAGTTTCCAGAGTGTCTTCCAAAAATAACTTGTAAATTTTACATCCCTATAACTCACTATCGTCTTGGGAACACCCCGATGTTCCACGACCTCCTTGAAATACAATTTTGCTACATTTGATGCATCGTAGGTATTATTACTTGCGATAAAATAGGCCATTTTGGAGAAACGGTCTACTACGACTAGAATAGAATCGTGACGCCTCAATGTCATGGGTAAACCCAAAATAAAATCCATGCTGACATCTTCCCATGGTACCGACGGAATCGGAAGTGGAGTGCAAAGACCCGCATTGGTCTTGTTCCCCTTAGCTAGTTGACAAACACGACAACTTCCTACGATTTTGTTGACCATGGGTTTGAGTCCCGGCCAAATGAATTTATCCTCTACGAGTGTTATCGTTTTGTCTCGACCAAAATGTCCGCCTAACCCTCCGCTATGTAATTCCCATATGGTAAAATGTCGTAATGACGAGCGGGGAATACATAATTGCAAATGTTTAAATAAGTATCCGTCACGGATAAAGTATGCCGTAATGGTGGTAGGGGAGTTGTCCTGAGCGGTAAAGTAAACTTCCTTAAAGTCTGGGCATTGGACATATTCATCTTTAATCCTCTCAAATCCTATGACTGACACTTCTATGGTAGTTAGTTATAAGGTGACCCTACTTAGCGCGTCCGCCACACGATTTAATGTACCCTTCAGATGCTTGATAATGAAAGTGTACTCCTGTAGGTATGAGATCCATTTAGCGTGCCGTGGGCTAATCTTATTTTAAGAATTAACAAATTTGAGAGCCTCGTGGTCCGATAATATCACGAATTCTTTTGATATAAGGTAATGTCGCCAATGTTGGAGACAACGAATCACGACATAGAATTCGCGATCATAATTCGAATAGTTTAACTTTGGGCTGGCTAGTTTCTCGCTAAAATATCCTAGCAGATGTCCCTCTTGACTAAACACTCCTCTGATTCCTATCCCCGATGCATCACATGATAGTTCAAACAGTTTACTAAAATCTTGTAATCGGAGTAAGGGGGCTTCAGACATCCGTTCCTTAATCGTTTGGAAAGCACTAGTGGCCGCTTTAGTCCAACTAAATTCTCCTTTCTTCATACATTCAGTGATGGGTGCCATAACACTACAAAAATTCCGAATAAATCTTCGGTAAAACGTGGCCAAACCGTGGAAACTTCGAACTTCCCTTATATTCTTGGGTTCCGGCCACTCTTTAATCGCTTGAACCTTCTTTGGGTCCACATGAATGCCATCTGAACTCACGATGTATCCTAAGAACTCTACGGAAGACACACCGAATGCGCATTTTTAAGGTTAATAAATAAATTCTCTTTGCGCAATGTGGTAAGGATTGTTCTTAAGTGAGTCTCATGATCCCCCGGAGAAATGCTAAATACCAAAATGTCGTCGAAATAGACCACTAGAAATTTTCCCATATAGGGTTTAAAGACTTGGGTCATCAATCGCGAAAACGTACTCGGTCCATTGGTAAGTCCCTCTCCAAGCACTAGCCATTCATAGAGTCCATCCTTAGACTTAAATGTCATCTTCCATTCGTCTCCCTCCCGTATTCGTATTTTATGATAACCGTTCTTAAGATCCAATTTAGAGAATACGGCGGCTCGTCATAACATATTTAGTAAATCATCCAAATGGGGAATGGGGAACCGATACTTGACAGTTATTTTATTTATAGCCCGATAATTGACACACAATCGCCACGTCTTATCTTTCTTCGGGACTAACAAGGCAGGGACGGAACAAGGACTTTTACTATGACGTATAAATCCTTTCGCTAACAAATCTGAAATTAAATTTGCAACTCTTCATGTGAGGAGGGATTTATACGGTAATGGGGCTGATTCGGCAACGATGTACCCGGGACAAAATCTATCTCATGCTTGATATCACGCATAGGTGGCAACTGAGGTGGTAAGTCCACCGGGTAGACATCCTTATACTCTTCTAAGAGGGTTTGAAGGGATAACTTGAAGCTCTCTAAGGGGGGTGCATCCTCCTTAGCTTGTAGATAAACTAAAGCGTAAATAACGCCATCCATGAAAGTCTCACGCTCTAACTCTTTCCTACTTATCAGGCTTATCGTTTTCTTTTCTACCGGCACAATGGTATCTTTGGAAGCAAGTGACGGATCCTTGGGCGGCGATGGTTTCAATAAAATGGTCTTACCATTGAACTTGAACTCATAAGTGTTGGCTCATCCGAAATGGGACATCATAATCATAAAGCCAAGGTCATCCTAATAAAACATGACACACGTCCATGGGGATGACTTCGCACCACACTTTATCGACGTAGTTTTTCAATGTTAGTGGCACCAAGCATCGCTTAGAGGCCGCTATTGACGTCTTGTTTACCCATGCGATTTTATAAGGATGTGGGTGCGGCTCGGTGACTAAATGCATGCGCGTGATGGTGTTCTCCGAAACGACGTTCATGCAACTACCGCTATAAATAATTAGTTTGCACCATTTTTCACCGCCCTTAAAATTTAAGGTAAATATATTTGTCCGGTTATACTCGTCCAACGCTCGCGGTGTGGCCAAAATACATCTCATCACCATTATATAAGAATCGTCCTCAATATCACTCAGCTCGGCATCAGATTCTTCGCCAGCTCCATAGACGATATCGGCAGGCTCAGACGTGGAGTCTAATAGGGTTAATGGTTTTCTCTTCGTAGGGCACTCACTAGAGTAGTGCCCTTTGATTCCGCAAGAATAACACGTGGCATTAGTCTTGCTGATTCGTCCTATCGGTACTCGCTCACCGGTGGGATTTCTGTTATTCCTAGCGGTAATAACAATGGACTCCGAATCCGTTGATCGATACTTTCCCTTGTCTCGCGTGGAGGAAGAAGGATGTGGTCCTAAGATGGACTTTCCCTTCTGAAAGTTTCGTACTTTGGCCTTGTAGGCGTTGTGTTTTTCAATATCCAAGGCGGCATTAAACGTAGTGTTAAGGTCCATGTGACCATAACGCAAGAGCTTGCCTTGAATGTCCGGGTTGAGTCCCTTACGAAATCGGGAGAGTGTGACTTCGGGCATCTCACGAACATCACAACGCACCAACATATCCTTAAGGTGTCCCATGTAATCTGCTACCGAAGCGTTTCCTTGACGAAGGGAGGCTAAGTCGTCGAACATTTATGTCCGGTGATATGTGGGAACATATTAGTCGTGTAGAAGTGCTTTCATGGCAGCCCACCCAATTGGGGGTGCTCCATTAACGGTACCTAGTTGCCTCTCTTCGTTCAACCAATATTCCTTGGCCCTTCCTAGTAGTTTCATCCGTGCAACCTTCACTTTCTCAACGTCCGTCAGGTCATGCCATTCAAAATAGCACTCGATTCCCATGATCCAGTCTAGGAATAGTTGGGGCTCTCCCATACCATCATATGAGGATGAGTCTATTTTTACGGCCCTAGTTACGTCGAACTCATAATGACCTCGGAGTGGGTACTCATTGTCCTGATCACGTGGGTGATTTTATCTTTCCTCTTGCTGGTTGGCGGCCGGGGGTTGGGTACCCTGTCAGTTTCTTCCAATGCCGTTGTTTCGGGGCGCCGCTTGATTTACAGCGAGCCCTTCAATTAACTGTGTTAGTGTGTCAAACCTACCGTTAAACTCTTCCCGTAGCTCGGCGATCGTGGCCGGAGCGTGCTCATCACCTTTGTTGTTTTCCATGTGTGAGGTGGAGGAAGGATATTCCGTGCCAAGCCTAGTGCGCATGAACGAACGTGACAAACAACGATTTTGACCTTATTTAAATTATACGTTTGAATTTTTTTGACACTAAACAACCGAGCAACAGGAAAAACTTTTTCAGACTTTTTTTCTTAAAAAAATGAGGAGAAAATTCAGAAATTGTTTTTTGTAATTTTCTACAGAAAATAATTTTTTTGGGGGTTTTTTTTTTACTAATTGTAGCCCAAATATGTATTGTTTTGAAAAAAAACAAAAATTCAGATTTGATGTGGTTCTTAACGGAAGTGCACACCCTAGTGAACGATGATAACCCTATGCAAAAAAATAAAAGGATGGTGTCGATTGGGAAATCAACACAACCACCTCTGATACCAAATTGATGTAGGGTATATCCTAGAGATACGTCACGCAGGCCACGACGACCCTTATGACAACGCTCAACGCTCTCTAATCCACACGCTAACGAAATCGCAGCCACAACAATTATTTTATCTATCGTTCGCGCTAACATACGGATCGCCGTTCCGCAAATAGATCGAAAGTTGGCTATAGGCCAAATTCCGTCCGGCTAAATGGGATAATATTGATCCCAATCAAGCTTATGGGTTGTAAAAAAATAGATCCACCAAGAATAAATGATTCGAAAGATGGTAGGATCTATCCCAACAAAAAAAGAAAGCAAGGATCGCCAGTCCTCTTACGAGTCTTTCAGAAATCCAAACGAAAAATACCGATCTATTATTTGATTAACCGCGAAGAAAAACAAATCGGAAAATAACGCAAAAATTTGTCCACCACAAGAACTATCTAGAGAAAGAAAACTCTTGGTAGAAATTTTCGTTACCCCTCTCGGATTTGTAGATCCGCGATGCGTGGATCCAACAAGTTTGATCGCTCCTCCGTTGAAAGTCCACGGGAAGCGCTCTACTGATGATGAACGTGCTAAACTCCTTCACTTCACGCCGTGGAGGAATCCCTAACTTCTTTCCTTGCAAGGAAACCTCTCATGCATGGGCCGAATATCCTTGGAGAGAGATGATCTTGGTTGGCCGAGAGCAAGAAGGAGAGGATGGTGGCCGAGCACTAGAGAGAAAGGGTGCGTCCGAGAGCAAGAGAGGGAGAGGTGGTGGCCGAGCACTAGAGTGGAGGGAGCCTTGGGGCCAGCGGCTTGGAGGAGGAAGGAAGAGGGGGGGGGTGGGGGGGAGGGCGGCGGGTAGGAGAAGGATAGAGGAAAAATTAAGGTTGGCAATTTTAAATTTTTTGATTTCAATAATGTCTACAAATTATGAAGAGTTCATGGCCTTATATAAGGCTTACATCATAAGCAAATACAAGTGGCTAAGTGCACACCACATAAAAGAAAATGCAAATAAACATTGTTTTCAAATAATAAGCATGAAACGGATAAAGGCACACCCAAGCTCATAAAATCAAAATGTCGCCTTAGTCTTATTGCGAGGGCGAAGCTTGTAGCCATGACCGCTATGGCGCCGCAAGTCCTTGGCCGGCATCGCATCATTGACAACTTCTGTCCCATGTTGGCCGTCCTGGTTGTCATCGCCATCAATTTGCCCCTATGTCCTTCACTACCCTCAAAAGCCCTTTCTTAGGGTTTGAGTTTGGATTCTAGGGTAAATCAAACCTAAACCACCCCATATTCCCTAAGGGGGTGATAATGATCATACCAAGCCAGTGGTCAAAATATCAGCCTCTGCTGAGGTGAGTGGACCACTCAAACCCCAAGTACACTTTTACTTAAAAATCCTTCCTTAAGGTAGAACTAGGGATTGATCATTCCCTAACCAAAACACCTTCAAATGAGGTGAAATTTTGTACAGAGACATGCCATGATGCCAGGGACTACTCACCATAATTTGGGAGGGTTCAAAGGTCATTTGACCACTTTACGAAATCATGCATGGATTATTAAATGTTTACCAAAACTATAGAAAAAGTATCTCCAAAAATTCCTATTTTTGGACTGGCCCTAGGTATAGATAATGGTGGCTCCCTGTCCAAATCTCAAGACATTTGGACAAGAGATGAAGAGTGGTCACTCAATTTAGTGTCTATCTAACCATAGGTATAGCCCCCACCAAAATGGGTGCTGTGGTTAAACAACTTACCCAAATGGGTTGAAATTAATTTTAAAATAATATAAACTCAAAGGCCTACAACTTTTGTGACTGGCCATATTTCCTAAATCGGCATCTAAGGGCTTTATTTGGCAACATCATAATGTGTATTCTTTTAGGCTAACTGTTTACTATATAATATATATACTTTTTATAATATAAAATCACACTGTTCATCTTCTAAAAACAAACTGAAACCAGCAACTCTAAAATGCCATTTCTTGTAGCTCTGGCGTTACCCACCGCCGGCCACCCAGCCACCTCCCTAGCCGGCCACCACCACCACCGCCTCTGTTGAGGTGAGGGCTACCGTCGGGCGGCGGCACGGCCGCCAGAGTGGCGGTTTCCGGTGAACCCGACCACCTTTTATTTTTGAAAAACCATGGAAAAGCTCACTCAATCTTGCTCCTTTGAGCTCGATATCTCTCCTAAATAATTTCTAAGATCTACCCATAGAAGGAGTAGAGTAGACCTTATTCGCGGGCTGGAGGCGTGCAGACCGTCGAGATGCCATTGGTGCGGTGGTGGCGTCGCTGGAATTCTCAATAGCACAGTGGGAGGTTCATAAACTTCAGGTAAAAGCTGGGAAAACCTCCTCTTGGGCCTCTGAGGGTGTTTAAAAGCTTGGTCAAGGAGGGGGAACGGCCAAAACATTAATGGCCATTATTGGTCAATTAAATCTTGGGTTGGCCATAGTGGAGGGGGGCTGAAACGGCTCAATCCAGCCAAGCTAACAGTTGGAAACTCCTCCTCTTCCCTAGAGGAGTTGGATCCAGCCGTAAAAGTGGAGGGGGAAGGCCACGGCATCAAGTGCCATTACTGGCCATGAAGGCAAGCTCTCGGCCATGGCCGTAACCGCCTTCTTTGCAAAACCGTCAGTCCACGTGTAAGGCTTGACCGGTCAACTTAATTTAAGTAAGACTTATTAGGTCTTAATAGGAGAAAACGGCCCACTACCTAGACCGGCCCGATTCAGCTGAACCAGCACACAGCTAGAAATAAAATGCATAAAAAATTCTATGTACAATGGCGTTGAGTGAGCTCAGCTCACTCAATGCCATCCAAGCTATGATGTTGAGTGAGCTCTGCTCACTCAATGCCATCCCAGATACGGCGTTGAGTGAGCTCTGCTGACTCAACGCCATCCCAGATATGGCGTTGAGTGAGCTCTGCTCACTCAATGCCATCCAAAATGACCTCCCATACTATGGCATTGAGTGAGCTTAGCTCACTTAACGCTATCCGGATTATGGCATTGAGTGAGCTCTGCTCACTCAACGCCATCCAGAATATGCCCTTTTAAATAATGGCATTGAGTGAGCTTAGCTCACTAAACGCCATCCAGATTATGGCGTTGAGTGAGCTCTGCTCACTATACACCATCAAGACAACCTCATATGGCGTTGAGTGCAGTCAGTGCACTCAACGTCGTTAAACTTATGGCGTTGAGTGCACTCAACGCACTCAACGCCATCCAGCCTTAGGAATTAGGCGTTGAGTGAGCTAAGATCACTCAACGCCATCCAGTCTGCGGCGTTGAATGAGCTCAGCTCACTCAACGCCAACCAGAAGACATTAGATGGCATTGAATTCAGTCAATGCACTCAACGCCATTCAACTTATGGCATTGAGTTCACTCAACGCACTCAACGCCATCCTGCTTATGGATTTGAGTGCGCTAAGCTCACTCAACGCCATCCAGACCACGGCGTTGAGTGAGCTTAGCTCACTCAACGCCATTCCAATGTCACGGGCGTGACAAATCGGTCACGGGCGTGTTAGGCCCATGTTGAAATTTGTGAGCTCGACGATCGTCTTTCTAAGGTCGACGATCGTCAAAGGGGTCACGCCCTAGGTCACGGGCGTGACGGGTCGGTCACGGGCGTGACCAACCCTTGACTCGAGATCTTGGTTGATAAACTTCAATTCCTGGATTTCCTAAGGTTTTGTTATGACAAAACAACTACCAGGGGTCTAGATTGAAATGGGATATTACATATTATATGCTCACCCATGCAGGGTTGGAGGGATTCAGGACAGGTTGGTCCTGCGAGCTAAAGGCTCGAGATGAAATACTTGCATGTGCATAAAATTAGTGGCGGGTCATGCGGTACTAGGCCAATCGTCACACCGATGGCAGTACGGTGAACCAAGCGGGTGTGAGGGTTTGAGGGGCCAGTAGGTTGTTTATACTGCGGTTTGGAGGACAATCCCCGAATGCACACACCCGACCCAACAAGACTGACGGGTAGTCAACAATTTGTACGCAAGACTCTAGAGTTTACCTAGGAAGTGTACATAGGCGTATGGGAGGTCTAGGTTAGGTAGTGTGCATACCTACCTAGGAGTGGAGACGCCCGCCCCACTACTTCCGTAACCATAATAGTGGTACCAGAGAGTGATGCTAGCTCTGAAAAGCGGGAACTAAAGGTCTGTGATCACAGAGTCATTGTGTGTGAGTTGCACTTGCATGTTGCATGATAACCCACATGTATTCATACATAGTAGGAATATGTATCATGGATCCTTATCATATAAATTAGTATGGGCTCTTTTATATGATAAGTTAATTTTGAAACTCTAACCTATACGTTTGTATGGGCACTCATATAAGTTAGGATACTCCTGTAGTGATAGATTAGATGTAGCATACTTACTTACTATACTGCGTAGCACTGCTCTTACTCTACTTTACTTATAGCTGTTACATTACTTATTTACTGCTATTCTTTTCTTCACTTACTGTACTTGTGCGTCTTACATAGAACTACTAGTGTAGAACTATTATTACTCCTCATGCACTTGTTAGTATAGGTCCACTGTCATCTGCTTATACTTGCCACCCCTTGTTGCCTTCCGCTTCGTCGTCCCGGACGGTGCCTAGGAGTTGCAGGGCGAGGTGGGGAAGAAACGACTTAGTCTTTTGACTAATGGTCGGTGACCAACTATTTTTAGGGGCTCGAGGAGATGGGGTACCAGCACGACCAGCTTGACGAGGTGATAGGACTTGAGGAGCCAGTTCGACTACCACCTACTACTATTTCTACTGCAGAGCTACCGCAGGTGGGATGAGTTAGAGATGATATTGTCTTCCCCTGCTAGAGAGAGAGGAATTTTTATGTATGATGTACAGGGCATAAGCCCTTTTTACTCATTATATTTGGTACTCATTATGGACTGATGTACTTTCATTTTATTATATGATATGTACTGTGGATTGTGGACTAGTAGATTTTTGATACTACTATACTTCTATTTCTCATATTGGCCTACAGGTTATATGATCGTACTAGCCGGCAGAATCGGCGTGTTGCGGTGTCGACTAACCCGTGCGTTAGTGCCACCGTAAGACGGCGGTTCTGGGCATATGATCGGGAGCCTCCTTGGTTAGGGGAGGGTGTCTTACACGTGCTCCCTTAGGTTTGGCTCAGTATTTGAGGGAAGAGTCCCAAGTGGCCACTTAGAAACCATCTTTGTTAATTGACCGACCGTATTCTCTAAATTTTTCATTGAGCCTGTTAGATTTCTAATGGTTGCTTCATTGGTGCTTATGTATCTTGAAAGCATTTCCTCCAAAGAGGAAGGTTTTTGAAAATGTTGATTTTGTTGTGGTGGTGGTGGTGGAGGAGTGAAATCGTGCGGTGGACGTGCGGCATTCGCGGGATTAATCTAAGAAAAATTTAGATGGTTACGCCATCCAGGGTGATATTAGTTTGAAGAAGTATTAAAACCAGACGGAGCAGAGAAATTAGAAAAAGCAATATTTGCATTTTCATATACCAGAGGGGCGGAGGAAACAGTCATCTCCGATATCTTCTTATTCAGCATCTCCACTTGCAGCGCCAATTGCGATACAGAGTCCACTTCATAGATACCTGTAGGTTTATTTGGGCGAGTCCTAGACGAATTCCACTGATAGGTGTTCATCGTCATGTCCTCTATAAGCTCAAGAGCGGCTTCCGGAGTTTTTGCGGTCCAAAGAACCAGCGGAAGTGGCATCTATCATTTGCTTAGCCTCTTGATTTATCCCATTATAAAATGTCTGGACCTGTAACCATACATGCCGAGCATAATGAGGGCATCTTCTCAAAAGTTCTTTGAACCTCTCCCAAGTGTAATAGAGGGTCTCAGAAGCAATTTGAGAATAAGAAGTAATATCATTTCTTAATTTAGCAGTTTTTGCAGGAGGGAAATATCGAGCAAGAAATTTATCAACTAGAATGTTTTAAGTAGTGATTGATCCTCTTGGAAGAGAACTCAACCACTGTTTGGCTTTTATCCTTAAGGAGAAGGGGAAGAGTCTTAGCCTAATAGCATCGTCTGAGACACCATTAATTTTAAAGGTGTCACAGATCTCGAGAAAACCAACAATATGTAAGTTCGAATCTTCCTCTTGTAATCCGTAGAACTGTACATATTGCTGCACCATTTGTATGATGCTAGGCTTAAGCTCAAAATTATTGTTCGCAATCGGAGGTCGAACAATACTTGTTTCAGTCCCCTCCAGGTTGGGTCGAGCATAATCGGACATCGTCCTTTGCTGAGCCATTCCTGGGTTGGGATCTCCCATTTCAGAATTAAAATTGTAATCATCGTAGGAATCCTCAACCACTGTTTTAGAAGTGGAAGCCCAGAATCGTAGTTGTCTCCTAAAGGAGTGTTCGATTTCTGGGTCCAAAGCAACAAGTAGCGACAGATTCGTGCGGGTCATGCACTACAAAAAAATGAAAGAGAATGGCGAGAAGAAAAGAAAGGAAAAAAACTTGGATACGAGAAAAATTTTTTTTTGGTTTTTTTTTGCAGAAGTAATAGCGAAAGTGTTTTCAAAATATTGACGAAGAAGTCCCCGACAACGGCGCCAAAAACTTAGTGTATTGAACCGACAATCAACCCGAAGAGGCAAGTGTACCTATCGAATTGTAGTACTAAGGTCGTATTTAAACTCGGGGCTGTCAAGTACTGCTACTCACGCTTCAACTATTATCCTACCGTACGATTTCTTGTGGGGGTGTTGAAAAATTTAAAATTAACTGAAATAAAATTAAAACGAAACTATGGATTAAAAGATAGCACTTGATTTATGATTCACCATGAAAATAAATAAGAGAGATAAAAATGTAATTTTATAATTGTGAAATAAACTCGGTCGCGACGGATCCGAAAATAAGACAAAATCTCGCTAGAGCATTAAGTCTCCTAACTTATAGATTCTTTGATCGAAATCTTTTTACAAATCAAAGAGGCCTAAAGTTGCATTATCGAGGTGATCCGTACTTTTGGAATTGACTCCAATCCAGAGGATTTACGTCGTCCTATCTCTAGGATTGCGTGCAACTCCTTCCTCCTTTAAGTGGTCTTTCAAATTAACGAGTCTCTCGACTACAATGAAATGAGATCAAAGGCCTACTACCGTATACCGGAAATACGGAGTCGACACAAAATAAATCAAAGAAGGATCGAGCAAAATTTAACAAAAATAAAATTACAAAATAAAGAAGATTCTCATCTAAAATCATGGATCCTCATGATCAAATGCTAAAAGAAGATTTGCTACGCATTTTGGAAAAGGGAATGACAATAATAAGAGAAGAAAAATTCATTTTTATTGATACTAAAAGAAAACGTACACAATGCTTAAAACAAAATGATATTATATCACTAAAACAAAATGAGATTGTAAAATTGCAAAATAAGAAATAAAATTACAATGAAACAAAAGCTCTCTTGACTTGTACTCTCCACTTTCTCTCTATCCAAAATCGAACCTCTAAAGCATGAGACATGGGCTCCTTATATAGATGAGGAGGGAAGATTCTAGAATGAAGAGGAGAAGAAGGGGCAATAGGGGGGGGGGCGGCCAAGCATAGGGGGGAGGATTCATGCATGTCAATTAATGAAGGGGGGAGAGAGAGGGATTCAATGTATGTGATTTATGGAAAGGAAAAATAAAAATAAAAAATATAAGGGGTGTTGAATGAGCTTTAAAGAGCATGAGAGAGGGAAAAAGAGGAGATGCATTTGGAGTAAATGAAGAGGGAGGGGAGGAAGGTGGCCGTCCATGCATGGGGAAATGCATGGCCAACCATGCAAGGTGGAGGGCAGCATGGTGGGCTGGCTTGGGCTTTGATGTAGGCTCGGGCAGGCTGCTTCAAGGGATGGGCTGCTCCAAAGGTCGGCTCGGGTTGTCTCCAACAACATGGTTTGGGCTTGGACTTTGTTGTAGGCTCGGGTTGGGCTAGGTGGGCTGCTCCAACATCATGGTTGGCTGCATCATGGAGAAGGGCTGCTCCAAGGGCTCTTGAACCAACAAAATAATAAATAAAACATAAGCTTTATGAAATAACCCAAACATGTAACTAAGCATTAAAATAAAAACATAACACCATGCATGCAATAATATAACTAAACATGTAACATTAAAATAAAATCATATCATGCATGCAAAAATAAACCCATCACTCAAACAAACAAACACAGTCACAAACATGAAATAAAACATAACATCAAAATAAAAATTAAAACTCAATGCATCATAACAAATTAGATCATATTATATAAATATTAAACTATAGCATACATAAAATATATAAATTTAGTACATAATCCTAGGATAATTGAACTAAAATAACCCAAAAAGTGATGACTAAAATTAGTCAACTTCTCTCAGGACAATGATGGTGTTTAAAGCCTCAGTTAGGGAGGGGAGAGGCCAAGTCATCAATGGCCATTAATGTCCATTGAAAGCTTGGCTCGGCCATGGTGGTTCTCTTCCCCTAGCCACTGCCATGGCCGAGAAAACCCTTGGCCTCCACTTAAACGACCAGGGGAGATGATTCCAGCAAGAGGAGAGAGATCTTGGCCTTCCTAGCCATGAATGGCCCCTCCCTTCATTTTCTCTCTCCTCCATTAAAGGGAGAAAATGAAGTTTCCTCTCTCCTAGTCATCAAGGCTGACTTGGTGAACCCCTTTAGGCTATTTGCAGTCCACTAATTCATATCATCACATAATTAAGAGTTGGTTTGCCCAAATTAAAGAGGGCTTGAGCTTGGGTTACCATTTGGGCTAAGTTGACCAAAATTGGACTAGGGTTGACCTTGGTCCTTTTGACCTTTTTGGGTTGACCTCTATGGGTCCTTGGTGACCCATTGGCCTCCCTTTGGGCATAGGTAGGGATGGGTAGGGTTATATTGGCACTTGGGGGGTCACTTGACCCTTAGGAAGGGCACTTTGACCAAGTTAGGGCAAGAGTTGACTTTGGTCAACATGACCATTTGATTTGACCCCAAGGGGTACTTGGTGTCCCCTTGGCTTCCCCTAAGGTCTAGGAAGAGTTGTGTAGGGTTAACGTTGCACACTGAAGGTCACTACCCCTTAGTTAGGGCACTTTGACCACTTTAGAGCTAGGGTTTACTTGGGTCAACTCAGGCTCTAGGGTTGACCGTAATGGATATTTGGTAATCCATTGACCCCACATTAGGTCTAGGAAGACCTTGGTATGTTTGGTTGGGCTCATTATGACACATTGCCCTTAGGTAGGGCACCTTGCCCAATTTAGGCCTAGGATGGTCCTAGGTCAACTTGGCCACCCTGGGTTGACAACAATGGACCCTTAGGGCCTTTCAATAGATTGGTGAGGTCATGGTGGGGTCTTGGAGTCATGGTGAAGCCTCATGATCATCCTAAACTAGGGTTTAGGAATCTACTATTTGTAGACCATAATGATCTCATCTATATTCTTAGGTCTGCTTGGTCTTCTTGGGCTTCCTAGGGTTTTGTCATGACCTAGTCATGACAAAACCACTCCTAGGGGGTCTAGTTGTCTGAGGGATGTTACAAATCCCAATACATAAACAAAAAATTTCGTCCTCAAAATTATAGTAAGGCCTACGGGGTTTCAAGTATGAAAAGTAAATTGTAACATCCCGAGAGGTTGTGAGGGATACCTGACTGAAAAGCTCTATGTACTTTTGTTGCATTAAATCTTGTGGCTCCCAGGTGTCCTCCTCCTGACCATGATTCCTCCACAGGACCTTGACCAGTGGAACCTTCTTGTGGCGCAAGACTCGTATCCCCTTGTCGTCAATCCGGACCAGCTTTAGGTTAACTAAACGATCAGAAGCTACCAGTCCATCAGTGGTCGTAATCTGCTTCTCCAGGCATAGTAGAGCCCTCCTAAGAGATGATACGTGGAACACGTCGTGCAGACCCGCCAACTCCTGTGGCAGCTCCAGCCTGTATGCTAAGGGACCGATCCTCTCCAGGATCCTGTAAGGCCCTATATATCTCGGGCTGAGCTTCTTCTTCCGACCCCGTAAACGTGAAACTCCATGCATCGATTGGATCTTCAAGAATACTCGGTCCCCCACCTGAAACTCCACCTGATGATGCTGAGCATCATAATACTTAGTTTGTCTGCTCCGAGCCTCTAACATCCTGTCCCGTATCAGCCTCACCTGAGCCTCAGTGTCCTCAATAAACTTCGAGCCCAAAGCTTTCGGATCCTCATCCTGTATCCATGACAGTGGAGTCCTACACCTTCGTCCGTATAGGGCCACATAAGGAGCCATACTTATGCTGGACTGGTAGCTTTTCTTATATGAGAACTCGACCAGTAGCAACAGCTTCTCCCAAGGCTCTCCGCAATCCAGAATGCATAATCGCAGAAGATTTTCCAAGGTCCGATTGGTGCGTTCTGTCTGCCCGTCAGTCTGGGGATGAAAAGCTGTACTGAATGTCAGCCGAGTGCCCAAGTAAGTCTGCACTGATCTCCACTCCCTGGACGTAAACCGACCATCCCGATCCGATACAATCGTCCTGGTTACGCCGTGATAATGGACAAACTGCTCCACAAACTTCCGAACCAACACACCCACCGAGTCATCCTTTCTGATCGGGATAAATCTGGCTACTTTCGTCAACCGGTCGACGATTACCCAGATCAAATCGTTCCTCATCCGCGATCAGGGAAGCCTCTGTATGAAGTCCATCACGATATCATCGAACTTCCACTCTGGCACTGGGAGTGGTTGCAGCAATCTGGCATGGTTCCTGCACTCCAACTTCACAATCTGGCATGTCTCGCAGTGGGTCACGAAGTAGGTGATATCCTTCTTCATGCCTGGCCAGAACATGGTCTTATTCAGATCCGCAGACATCTTCGTAACTCCTAGGTGTACCGAATACCGGCTGCAGTGGGCCTCAATCATGATATCCTCCCAGACTTGGCCTCCCTCTGGTATATAAACCCATCCTCTGAAGCACACCAGGCCATCCCTCAGTGTGTAATCTCCAGCAGTGCCTGCCTCCAAGGCTCAGAATATCGGCTCTAGCTTGGCATCCTGCCTCTGCCCATTTCTTACTCGGTCTCGAATGCCATCTGTGGCGCTCATCGTAGCTAAATACTCCTCATAAAGCTCGGGGTAATCAGACGACACCAGCATGATGTGCATATCTTCTAATCTCTAAACCAGCTCCATGGACATAATCTGGGGCTCCGCTTTGGAGGTAGCGGTTCTCCGACTAAGCGCATCGGCTACCACGTTCGCCTTCCCTGAGTGGTAGTGCATCTCATACTGATAATCTGCTAGAAACTCCATCCATCTCCTTTGCTTTATATTCATCTCCTTCTGCGTGTCCACGTACTTCAAATTTTTGTGATCAGAGTATATGTCGCAGTGGACATCGTACAGATATTGCCGCTAGACTTTCAGAGCAAACACGACCGCTCCCATCTCAAAGTTATGAACAGGGTAGTTCTGCTCATTCTTTTTCAGCTGCCGGGAAGCATAAGCAATCACCATGCCTTTCTGCATAATCACTGCACCCATGCCCTGGTAGTAAGCGTCGGTGTAGACCTGGAATCCTTCTTTCCTCGAAGGAAGGGCATGGATAGAAGCCGAGGTGAGTCGAACCTTCAGCTCCTAGAAAGCCGTATCGCATTGTGGGGTCCAAACAAAGGGCACATCCTTCATTATCAGGGATGTGAGTGGGAGGGCAATTAGAGAGAATCCCTCCACGAACTTCCAATAATAGCCGGTAAGTACTAGAAAACTCCGCACGTCTGTGGCCGACTTCAGCTGTGGCCAATCCCGAACTGCCTGGATTTTATCCGGGTCCACTGCCAACCCAGCTCCACTAATAATGTGGCCTAGGAAGGCAACCTCCTTCAACCAGAACTAGCACTTGCTGAACTTCATATAAAGGTGGTGCTCCCGCAGTCTCTCTAGAGTCAGTGTCAGATGTAGTGCGTACTCCTCCTCTATCCTTGAGTAGATGAGGATGTCATCAATAAACACAATGACGAACACATCCAGATAAGCCTCGAACACCCGATTTATGAGGCACATGAACCCCAATGGTGCATTCGTGATCCCGAAGGGCATCACGGTAAACTCGAACAACCTATATCTGCTACTGAAGGTAGTCTTCGGAATGTCCTCCTCCTAGATCTGCAGCTGGTAGTAGACAAACCTCAAATCCAGTTTCAAAAAGAAATGCGCCACCTCCAACTGGTCAAACAGCTCATCTATCCTTGGAAGTGGATAGGTATTCCGGACTGTCAGTGTATTCAGTGCTCGGTAGTCGATGCATAATCTAAGTGTCCCATCCTTCTTCTTAACTAACAACACCAGGGCTCCCCATGGTGAAGAGCTCGGCCAGAAAAATCCGGCTTCCACTAGCTCCTTCAGCTAACTTCGAAACTCCGCCAACTCCTTCGGGGCCATCTGGTAAGGATCTCTAGATGCCGACTTAGCTCCCGACACGAGCTGTATCTGAAAATCCTCCTCCCGGTACGGGGGTTACCCTGTCAACTTCTCTGGGAATACGTCAGCAAAAATACCGCACCACTCCTACAGGCGGGCCTTGACGGCCTGTATGGATGACAACAGGAGAGGGGTGGTAAATGTAATACCTTTGATGATGACATAGGAATCCCCATGCCTCAAGGTGACCCTCTTCGCCAGGCAGTCAATCTAGGCATGGTTCTATTGCAACCATGTCATGCCCAGGATCAAATCGAAGACTGGCATCCTTAGGATTGTCGCTTGAGCTTTGAATGAATTTCTGTCGATCTCTACCTCCATGTTGTAGTGGGCGGAGGTGAATAGATCCAATCCATCGGGCAGACGCACCCTCCTCATCAAGCTAGTAAATAATTCCACACCTTCTAGTCCTTGCATGAAGCCCTCCGACACAAACGAGTGTGAAGCACCCGTATCGAACAATGTATAAGCAGGCTTGCCATTGACGAAGACTATGCCTGGGGTAGTTAAATATCTTAGAATCTAGTTAAGTTTTTTCCTTCCTAGTCTATCAATTCTATACCATGAGTCTAACCTTTTAAGAAAGAATGAACTTAAAATTGACTAGCGTACCTGTGATCACTTGCTCGGGGTTCCGTGGTTGAGCCAGATCCAGTGCATACACTTTCTCCCTCTCCTGTACGTGGTCTCCTTCCTGGTATCCACATCCTCGACCACGTCCTCAGCACCAAACTGCTGAGCAGGCGGGGCAGCTTGTGGTGCTGGTAGGGGTACCCCCCTCATGGGGAAGTTTCTTCGGATATGCCCTACCTGACGACAGTTATAGCACACGGGCGTGCGATATGCCATACCCCCGGGTCTCTGCATCTCCGGCATATTGAGAGGTTGAGGAACCATAACCACCGGCTGCATCGACTCTTGTCTTACCTCTTGACGAGGTTGGTCCTCAGCTCTTCTCCCATATCTCCCATCAGCAATGCATCCCCTTCGCTGATCATTTCTGGCACCCTGGCCCTGATCCTCCGTGGGCCTCTTCCGACCTTGAGTCATGTGCTTATCTGCCTCATTCCTCTTTGCCATTTCCAATATCTGAGGTATTGGCCCATCGGATACGAACAACAGAACCTCTCTCAGATACTCTCATAGGCCCTTGTAAAACCTCTTTGTGTATCCTGCCTCATCCTGCTGATAGGAGTTTGCGAACTGGGCTAGATGATTGAACTCCTGGTGGTACTCCACCACCGTCTTGTTACCTTGACTCAACTATAGAAATCTATCTTCCAGCAAATCTCTGGCCGACTGTGGAACAAAATGCTCCAATAGTGTGGCCCTGAACTCCTCCCAAGCAATCTATTCAACCTCTCTATCAAGAAACATCGTGTCGAACAGTGTCTTCCACCATCTCTTGGCATGGGACTCCAAGTAAGAGACCACCAAAGGAACCCCCTCCTCCCATTGACACCGTATCCCGATCAGCATCTCATATATGATGTCCATCCACTCCTCTGTCCGAACGGCTTACTCTGTCCCCAAGTAGGATGGGGGAGAAATTCCTATGAAAATACTCAACAAATTGGCCTCGGGTTTGGCTACGGAGCCGGAACCTGCTGGACCCTGAAAGCCTCCAGTATGGATATCAGAGTCTTCCCCATCTCCAACTGTAGGAACTGAGTGGGGACTGGGGGAGGTAGTGCAACATTCGGAGTCTGCTGGACTCCACCCTATGGTGTAAGCTGTGCCGGAGGCTGGGTAACAAAAGTCATTTATAAGTAATCGACTCAAACATAATTAAAAGTGGACAATTTACATGTGATCCCCCATATGGGAACACCACTGCTTCCACTGCTTTGTTTGTCCCTAAACTAAACTCGTGTGAGGGTGACCAAGGGTTTGTGGACTGCTACCTTTTCGATCGAGGTCTCCTCTGATACCACTTGTTAGACCCCCCCCCCCCTTTTCTTTTTAGAACCATAGGGTCTTAGGCCCAGAACCACCGATCTGCAGTGACACCTTAACTCTTGGGAAGGTCATCACTACAAAATGTCGTTCCTGCCGGCCAAATCGATCATAGAAAAGTAGCAAGAGAGTAAATAAAACATGTCCACAAAGATCATATATATAATAAATATCTCCACGAAGGGAGAGTCCACAGATATAATAATAAATGTACTGAAAATAGGGCTCATGCCCGGTACATCAATATACTCACTACATATCACTCAGCGCGGAAGCAAAAACTAAACATCTACTAACGATCAGGACTCACAGTCCAAGCTGTCTGAACTCCGGTGCTAGACTGTCCCATCTCGAAGCATGTCGACCTCTAGGGCTGCTCCTCCATGCTGGGCTCCACAGTCCCCTAAAATGATGTGGTTCGAAAACTGTTAGTCTAAAAGATTAAGTCCTATCATCCCCCACCCCTTCCCACATGGATCCTAGGCACCGAGCGGGGAGAAGGAAAGGAGAGGTAGTGATGGTGGAGAATGTATAAGAGGCAGGTGACGACAGAACTATTCTAATAGTTCTATAAGTATATGTGGCGGTAATAAAAGTAAGAAAATGTGAGCAAGAAATAAGTAACCTTAACTTATATGAAAACACATAAGGTAAGGGATCTTCTGTAAGGCTCTTATCGTATAAAAAGTCTCATACCAATTTATATGATAGGGTGTCGGTTTTCTAGCAAGCTTGTATACATCTACAGAATAAAAACCTTAACTTATAATTAAGCACGCTCACGCGAGCTTATAAACCAAGGGGTCATTTTGTAGGGTCTATTGTACAAAAAGTCCCATACCAATTTATACAATAGGTGTCAAGGGTTAAATGTAATGGTTATTCTATGACATGCAAGTATTCTATGATGTGAATCATGCAAGTGCAATACACCCACTCGACTCTGTGCAAACAGACCTTTAGTTCCCCTTTCTAGAGCCGAACCTCCCAAAATACCTCCATAGTGGCAAACAGAAGCGGTGGGTTTGGTCTCTCCCACCTCTAAATCGGTAATAACACTACCAGTCAAACCTATCATACGCCTCGACGCTGGTGCACTAAGCGGAGCTCCTGCATACTCTTTGCCGGCTGGTCCACCGGACTTAATTTGGTGAACTGCAAAACCATACTTGCCGAGTCAACGTATTGGCGTTGGTGCATCGACCCTCCAACACCGAAGACCCACCACCTTTACTTTATGCACATGCAACCTTATGTATCGACTACCGATCCAAAGCTCCCTGGACCATCCCGTCCGTCACAAACAACAACCGAGCAAAAGCTTGTCGGGCCAACCTGCCCATCACCAAAACCACCGAGCATACTGCCCGAGTGACCCAACCTGACACCTGAGACATCAAGGTGGGTGAAAGTGAATTCCTAGTTATACTAGTTACTCTTGCAGTTTATTTTTCCAACAGTTTAGGTTAGCCCAGGACTGCCCAAGGCATACCCCGTGAAGGGTTCTTGAGGGCACAAGGAACTACGATGGGCTGAAGCCCAAAGCTCCCATTCACAAGACACTTATTATTATTAGTTAATACCCGATTCTCGATCCCTTTAGTTTTACACTAGTCCTAACCCTTATGTGTTTTGACCTTGTCTCACCCTCCACAGGAAAGACGATCTTTCATCGATCCCGAGCACCACCTAATCTTAGACAACCATATAACCTACTCATCCCAACATTCCAATAGTATACTCCAATCCACTTTACTAGAATTAGTAAACCACAATCCCATCTCCCTACGATCATTCCCCGTGTTAGTACGACCTACGCAATTTTACTAAATTCAAACCACCTTATGCTATATGACGTGCATGATAGGAGGTACTCTAAATCCTCATCAAAACACCCTAAGATAATTAATGAAGGCATATCATGACATTTATAGCTTAAATCAAGAAACTTGAAATTTTCCTAATTTTCTTGGCAGTTTATTTATTTCTCCTAAAAAATAAAAATGCCTTAGTTTGAATATGAAGTGGCCCTTGCAGCCATGCAAAATGATCCATAAAATTATGATAAATACTAGGCAGCTAATTAACACTAAATTCAAGTCTCCTAATTTTTTTGCAAGGTTTAAGCCTCTGATCCATAATTTTAAATATAATCACATAGCTAACAGCTAAAGAAGCAAGTGTTGTAGATAAGCTTCCAAAAATTATAAGAAAATTCAAGCACAACTAAAATGCACTAAAAACACTGCTGACCAAGTTTTGAAATTTTCTAGTAAATAATGAACTCTAAATTTAATTTAGAATGATAATCCTTTTCCATAATTCAATGAAACAACTATTGAATATATTCATTTAAATTTATGATAAAATTTCCTTATGAGCATACTGCCCTAATATCACTACTGAACAAGCTTCACAATTTTCTATCAAACATTGTGCTTTGAATGAAATATTGAAAATATTAGCATATTTAAATGATTGTGAAGTAAGTACTGAAAATATGCATCTAAAAATTAAAATAAAAATCCGGTATGAGCATAATGACCAAAAACTTCCTCTGCCCAATATTCACAATTTCCGAATGAACAGTGAGATCATAATTACCAGAGGCTCATATTAACCCTATAACTAAATAACCCAAGTTTCACAACTTTTCTTAAAGTTTTGACAACCCATCATACCATTATGAAATTTGTGACCTAAACTAGAGTTAGGGTTTTAAGGGGTTTATCTATCTCTAAATCCACTAATATTTCCACCAGAGGACTTTAACCACCATAGGGTCCTCTCCACCAAATTTTAAGTCCATAAAAGGCATTTGACCCCATGCCCTTTTAAACCCCCAAGGTCCAAACTTAGGGTTTTAACTTGGGTCCTAGGGAAATTCAACCCCAAACCACCCCATAACCCATATGAGGGTGTTAAATTTCATGTCAAACCAGTGACCCAAATTTCAGCCTCTGTTGAGGTGGTTTGGCAACCCAAACCCACAAGGTGCACTTTTGACCTATATACCCCTTTTAGGCCAAAACAAGGATTTACTCATTTCCTAACTAAATAAACTCTAAATGAAGTGAAAATATATAAAGAACCTCATGATGACACTAAGGAACACTCACCAAAATTTGGGATCGTTTGGAGGTTATTTGGTTTCCAAATAAATTTACCCTAGGCTTATTAAATAATTTTTAAAACTATAGAAAAATTATTTTCAAAAATTCCCTTTTTTGAAAGGACCTTTAAATAGTTTAGGGTGACTCCCTGTCCAACTTTCGGATCATTTGGACAAGGGATGAAGTGAGGGCATTTATTTTAGTCTCGGGCTAACCCTAGGTATAGACCCCACCAAAATGAGTGCCCTTGTCAAACCAGACACCCAAATTTGTTCAAACAAATTTTAAAATAAATTAGACCCCTAGGGCAACAACTTTGATGTTTACCCATTTTCTCTGGAGTTCACTAGGTATTTGTAATAATTAAAAACATTAAATACATAAAGTGTGACCGAATATCAAATGAAATAAACATTTAACATATAGTTTAATTTTTAATAGCACAAATCTTGGCGCATCACTGAACGACATCTGGTCATCGTCCCAGCATGCCAACGACCAGGATTAATTCTTCTTGGGCCAACTTCACGCCACTGCCACTAGCCACCCGGCCACCTCCCTGGCCGGCCACCACCTCCACCACCTCCGTCGAGGTGGTGGTTGTCTATTGGTGGCGGCACGGCCGCTGAAGGAGCGGATTCCGACGATCCTGATAGGTGAAATTTTCATGGAAAAATTTGGAAAATGCCATTCCCGATCGGGCTCAATTGAGCCCGATTCTCATCCCTAACGATCCCTACGATCTTACCCACAGAGAGAGGAGAAGGGTAGGACCTTTGTGGTGGTCTGGAGTCTCACCGATCGTCGGGTCTTCATGGTGGTGGTGGCGCCGCTCGAGTTTCTTCAACTACACAGTGGAAAGGCTTGAATTCTTCAGGTAAATGGTGTTGAAAACTCCTCTCAGGCCACTGATGGTGTTTGAAGCCTCAATTAGGGAGGGTAGAGGCCAAGTCATCAATGGCCATTAATGGCCATTGGAAGCTTGCCTCAGCAATGGTGGTTCTCTTCCCCTACCAACTACCATGGCCGAGAAAACCCTTGGCCTCCTCTTAACTTACCAGGGGAGATGATTCCAGCAAGAGGAGAGGGCTCTTGGCCTTCCTAGCCATGAATGGCCCCTCCCTTCATTTTATCTCTCCTCCATTAAAGGTAGAAAATGAAGATTCCTCTCTCCTAGTCATCAAGGCTGACTTGTGTTGGGTACATTGGAAAATTTGTACTAGATTTGTAGAAGCCTCATCTTAGTCAATGATATGCAACAATTTGTATTAATAGATGTTTGAGTTACATTGTGCAGGTTTAAGCATTTGAAGAAAATTTTCTAAGTACAGGTGTCGACACACGTGAAGAAGCTGTGTCGACACCCAGAAGTTGTGTCGATACTTATGAAGGTGTTGTGTCGACACTCAAGTTGTCTAGACTCTTATGAATAAGTTGTGTCGACATTCAAGCTAAGTCGACATTTCTGAAGAAGCTGTGTCGACACTCAGAATTGTGTCGACACCTGAGCCAGGAGTTATGTCGACACCAGAAGTAATGGTGTCGACACACAGGACTTGTGTCGACACACACTCAACGCTGTCTGGGTACTTTCAAAACTGTCGACATTCATTCAACGTCGTATGTTGACAACAGCTATGTCGAGACCAGAAGCAGCTATATCGACAAACAAGAATTGTGTCGACACATACTCAACGTCATTTGCCAGCAATAGCTGTATTGACACCGGAAGCATTTGTGTCGACACACAGGACTTGTGTTGACACATTCAACAGAAGATGTGTCGAGAAGGAGAAGTATATCTGTGTCGACACTTGGAGTATTGTGTCGACAACATGAAGACTTGTGTCGACACTTGGCCAATATGTGTCGACACATATGAAGCAGTCTGCTGAGTGATTTGTACTGAGTTGGAATGACTCTGAAAAATCTACTGATATGTCTGGTGACTTGACAGCTATCATATCCAACCAGTCTGACACCTCTGACAGATCTGTCAGTAGTTTGTTAGAAACCGGATCAGCTAGTAACCATGAAGCAAACTCGATATAAGAGACAGATCGGAAACTTCAGTAAGGTGTGAAAAAAAGAAAAAAGAAAAAGAGAAACAGATTCAGAATTATTCTGCAAGAAAGATTCAGATTCCAATCTGAATTTCAGGAAGAAGCTGACTAAAGATCAACTTCAACAGCAAGAAGATCCACCTTATTTTGTTCTATCAAGAAGCTTTGAGAAGCTAAGTCAGGCTGGATCAGAAGGATCAGTTCAGTCAAGAACTGATCAAGAAGGCTACACCAATAGAGGAATCTAGCTGGTGAATTTGTTTGTTTCTTATTACATTTTATTTCTTGTAAGATCTATTATCAGATCTGTGGTGTAAGCCTGAAATTATAAAGGTTGAGGTAGGGATAATAGCCTGAGGTGTAGGACTTGTGGAAAGTCTGAGTTGTAAGCCTAGTTATAAAGGCTGAGGTAGGGCTGAGGCCTGAGGTAGGATTCTGGGGAAGGATCTGAGGTAGGACTTGTTAAGTCTGAGCTGTAGGAACCATTTTGGTTCTGAGATTGTAAGATCTGTGGATCCGATCTAGTGGAAGGAAGTTAGGTTGAATACAGTTATTTACTGGATAGGCGAAGGGGGAAAGTGGATGTACCCATATCTTGGGGAACAACTATAGATCTGGTGTTTGTTGTGATGTGTTTATATTCTGTAATTTGATAAATCTGTGTTGAATGATTATCTAACTGTTTGCCTAAAAAGGACTTTAGAAGATTAGAACCTATTCACCCCCCCCCCCCTCTAGGTGTTTAGGCTCTTGAAACAAAGTCTTTCAAGTGGTATCAGAGGGAGGTTGCTCAAAGATTTACTTAACAGTCAGAGTTATTTTCCAAGGCAAATAACAGATATCAAGAATGGGTTCAAATGAGAATCAAAAGGAATTTGGATCTATGAAATTACCTATATGCAGGAAAGAATCCTTTGGCATTTGGAAGGAAAGGGTCAGGTTGTTTATGGAAGCATCTGATCCAAGAATTTATATCACAGTACAGGAAGGCCCCTTCATTCCAATGAAGGTGTCAGTTTTTGATGCAAACATTCAAATTCCAAAGAGCTATTCTGAAATGACCAAGGATGAAATCATCCATGCAACACTAGATAAAAGAGCACAGAACATTATTGTAAGTGTTATAAATGATGCCACTTTTAAGAATCTGGTGTATTGTAAAACCGCCAAATAAATGTGGGACATATTGATTGTCTACATGGAGGGCACAAAAGAAGTCAGAGAGGAGAGGAAGTCTATGCTGAACCAGGAGTATGAGAGCTTAAGATAAGCTAAATCTGACAGCATAGCTTAATGCTATAAGAAGTTCTTTAGAATAGTGAATTAGCTGATGACCTATTGAAGAGTCTTCAGCACTTATGAACTGAATGATAAGTTTCTTAGGTCTCTAACAAAGGATTGGGACACTAAGATATGTGCCATCAGAGAAGTAGCCAGGCTGGCTGATACACCTCCACCTACACTGTTTGGAAAGTTGCTCTCATAAGAAATACAGCTTACTGCCAGAAAAGAAGAGGAGAAGGGCAGCAGATCTGAGTTTAAGGAAAAGTCAGTGGCCTTCAAAGCTGAAGGCTCAAGAAAGGGTAGGAGAAAATCTCCTTCTGCACCCAGAAGGAGTGCTGAGGCAGAAGAAGGAATTTCTGACAATAACACATCTGATAGTCATACTTCTGATGAGGAATTAACTGCCTTTACAAGGCAATTCCAAAGGTTTATGAAGAAAAAGAAGTGGAGAACAAGGCCATCATCTTCATCCTATTCCAAGGATGAGTACTATAGGAAGAAGAAGACACCCAAGTAGGACAGGTACACCTCTAAACCTGGTAAACAATCTAATACTAAGATTGTTTGTAATTGCTGCAACAGGACTAGAAATGTCATAGCTGACTGTCCTAACAAAAGAAAGGAGTCAAAGGACAAGAAGAAGCAGCAGGTCAAAGGTAAGAAGGAGAAGTCTCTAGTTTCTCAGAAGGAGAAGAGTTGGACAGACTCTTCATCTTAAGAATTTGGAGAAGAAGAAGCAGAAGCATATGTTAGGCTATTCTCAACAGAAGAGGAGTCTAGGGAACAAGAATTCCTACAGATGCTGGACTCCATAAATGGAGTTGAAGAACATTGATGTAAAGGGATGATGGCTCAATCTGAAGATGATCAGTGCCAAGATTAGCCTGGACTAAGTAAGGTAAACTATTCTCCCTCAGTTTCAGATTACTTTACTAGATCAGAATCAAAAGCATCTGCTTCAAAAGAAGTGGATTGATCTGATTTTGAAGGGGATGTACACCAACTCATTGATGAGTATGGTGGGTTGTTACAAGCTCTGAAGAGGAGCAAGTTTCTTATTAAAGTGCAGGACAAAGAGATTGAGTCTCTTAAGCTGGCTGCAGCAGATTCAGCTAAGATGTTGGATCTAAAACTGAATGAGGTTGCCAAATTGAAGAACATTACAGTTATTCAAATGGGCACAATCTCTGTCATAGAGAATCATATCAAGAAACTAGAGGCAAAACTTCAGCAAGAGAGAGAGCTTTTGGTTAAATTCTCCAAGCAAAAATCTGTCTTACCCCTAATAAACAATTTTATTTCACAAAAAGGGAAGACTGGTCTAGGATTTAAGAGAAGAACTAGGGATTTCAATTCACATAGAATAGGTAAGGGCCCAGTTAAGCCTCTAGTTGTTGAACCCCCTATTTTCTTTTGGAAGGTGGTGAATCCTACTAACAGGTATGATCATGACACTACACATGGTCACTGTGAGCATGGAAATCATTTGGGCAAGGGTGCAAATGCTTATAGACCACACTATAGGCATGCCCATCATGTTCATGAGTATTTCTTGAAGAGTGATGCTCCAGCACCAACTCTCAACAAGACTGCTGGCAACAAAGCAGTAAAGTTTTTACCTAAGAAAAGGCATGATAGGTTTGAGTGTTGGTGTTGTTGCAAGGTGGGGCACATTGCCATGGATTGCTGGTTTAACACTAGTGTTAAAATCAAGAGTAGTTTTCGTGTTAGAACAGTTGCAGGATTTCAAACTAATAAGGACCAAGGACCCACTAGAACGTTGGGTTCTAAGGGTATGTAATTCTTCATGTATTGCAGGTGAATCCAAGTGACCATACCCCTCTATGGTACTTGGATAGTGGTTGTTCCAGACATATGACAGGAATAAGGAGAATGTTGAGGGACTATGTGCCCTTAGAGAATGGAGCCAAAGTTATCTTTGGTGGATTAGAAAATGGTATCATCAAAGGATTTGGTAACATTACTAGTGATTCAATTACTGTCACTAAAGTGGCTTATGTGAAGGGCTTAAAACATAACCTAATTAACATAAGTCAACTTAGTTATCTAGGTTATGTCCTTTCTTTTCTCAAATGGGAGTGCTAGATAAGAAGGTCAAGCGATCAAGAGATCATTTTGACTTTCTCTAGGAAAGGAAATGTGTATTTCCTTAACCTAGATTGTGAGTTTAACAACTCACCAATTTTTCTGGTTGCAGGAGAGAAAGCTTCTCTATGTGTCAAATGGCACAAGAGACTAGCTCATCTGAATTATAAGTCTATAGGGCTGCTGTTAAGCATGGGATTAGTGAGGAATGGTCCTCAAATTAAGTGCATCAAAGAGGAGGTGTGTTCAGCTTGCAAAAAAGGCAAGAAGACTAAGTCCTCTTTCCAAGCACTTGATATCAAAGATTCAATGAGATGTTTGTATCTCATTCATATGGATTTGTTTGGTCCTATTCCAGTTCAAAGTCTTGGTAAGAAAGTATACACACTTGTTGTTGTGGATGACTATTCCAGATATACATGAGTTTTCTTCTTGAGGCAGAAATCTGAAACCCCATCTGTTTTTCAGACTTTTGTTTGACAAATACAGAATGAATACAACAGTTCAGTGGTCAAAATCAGAAATGACAATGGAACTGAATTTCAGTCTGAATGTATGACAAGATTCTGCAAAGAACTTGGGATTCATCATGAATTCCCTTCACCTAGATCTCCTCAGCAAAATGGTGTTGCTAAAAGAAAGAATAGGACTCTAATTGAGGCTAGTAGAACTCTATTAAATGATACTACTCTCCCTGAATACTTCTGGGCTGAGGCAGTTAATACTGCATGTCATGTGCTCAATAGAGTCTCCATCAACAAGAAATACAAGATGACTCCCTACCAGATTTTGAAAGGAAGAAAACCAAACATATCTTTCTTTTTAATCTTTGGTAGCAAGTGTTTTGTACTAGTCAATGGTAAGCACTACCAAACTAAGTTTGCCGCCAAATACTTAGATGGGATATTTGTTGGGTACACCAACCAAAGTAGAGCATACAAAATCTATAACTTGACTACCCAAGTTGTAGAAGAATCTGTGCATGTTGTATTTGATGAGTAAAAATTTATTAACAATGAATTGTCTTGTTCTTCTGTTAGCTCTACAGGTCTAACAGATAGGCTGGACAAGCTGACCATCAATGAAGATGTTCCTGCTAGGTTGGATGAAGATAAAGATGCCAACTATCTAGGGGGAGAACAAGTCTCTTTAGATTAAGAAGACATTGTGGAGCATCAAGTTGAGGAAATTGGAGAAGGCCATAATGCTGACAGATTTCCTACAGCAAGGAGACATCTGAAGGATCATCCAGTTCACCAAATCATTGGTGATGCAAGTCAAGGTATTCTAACAAGGAGTAGGAGCATGAACACAGTCTTAAGTTCTAGCTTCCTATCTCAAATAGAACCCAGGAAGATTGAAGAAGCAATACAAGACACCAACTGGATTGATGCAATGCAAGAAGAGCTCAGTCAGTTCAAAAGGTGTAAAGTCTGGGAGCTAGTGCCAAAACCTAAGGATCACAACATAATAGGAACTAAATGGATCTATAGGAACAAACTTGATGAGAATGGCACCATAGTCAAGAACAAGGCTAAACTGGTAGCAAAAGTCTACAGGCAAGAGGAAGGTATTGATTTTGATCAAACCTTTGCGCCAGTGGCAAGGCTGGAGGGTATAAGGCTGTTCTTGGCCTATGCTGCCAATCTAGGGTTCAAGGTATACCAGATTGATGTAAAATCAGCATTTCTGAATGGTGATTTAAAAGAAGAAGTCAATGTTGAACAACCCTCGGGTTTTGTAGACTCTCACTTTCCTGATTATGTATATAGGCTTAGGAATGCTTTATATGGTTTGAAACAAGCTCCAAGGGCTTTGTATGAAACCTTGCCTACCTTCCTTTTTGATAATAAATTCTCTAGAGGAAAGATAGATAAAACTCTATACTATAGGGAATCAAAAGGTAAGATAATACTAGTCCAGATATATGTGGATGACATTATCTTTAGTTTAACTGAAAACAACCTTTGTAGGAAGTTTGCCAAACTTATGCAAGGGAAGTTGGAGAAGATCAGTATGAGTGAGCTGAAGTTCTTCTTGGGACTTCAAGTAAGACAAACTGAGAATGGATTTTCCATTTGCCAGTCTAAATTCACCAAGGAGTTAATTAAGAAGTATGTTTTGGACTCAGCTTCTACCATGAAAACTCCAATGGGAACAAGTATTCCTATAGGCAAAGATGAGGCAGGGAAACCTATTGATGAGTCTTTATTTAGAGGGATAATTGGTTCTCTACTCTATTTGACTGCAAGTAGACCTGACGTCATATATTAAATATGTGTTTATGCTAGGTATCAAGTTTGCCCTAAGGAATCTCATTATACTGCAGTTAAGAGAATTCTGAGATATCTTAAGGGTACACGTAATCTAGGTCTTTGGTATCCTAAGAATTGAGATTTCCTACTAATTGGTTTCTCAGATGCAGACTTTGCTGGATGCAAAGAAGACAAGAAGAGTACAACAACAACTTGTCAATTCCTTGGTGGGAGGCTGGTGTCATGGAGCAGCAAGAAGAAAACTAGTGTTGCTATATCAACAGCTTAATTAGAATATACAGCTATAGGTAGCTGCTGTGCACAATTAATGTGGACAAAACATCAACTAGAAGATTATGACATCCAGGTAAGTAGAATTCCTCTATTTTGTGAGTATACAAGTGCTATTTCTATTTCTATGAATCCTGTATGACATAGTAGGATAAAGCATATAGAAATTAAGTTTCATTTCATCAGAGAACATGTAGAGAAGGAAAATATTAGCCTAGAATTTGTGAAAACTGATAATCAAATAGCTGATATTTTTACAAAACCTCTGGATGAAACTAAATTCAATTATTTTAAAATTAAATTAGGGATGTTGAACCTAGAATAGGTTAGCATAAGAATCCCTAAGGTAGATATGTAAGCATCAAATTTCTTTGGAAATTTGTCTAAGTACAATGTTTGTGTCGACACAAACAAGTTGTGTCGACACACTCAATATGTTGTGTCGACTAAGAAAAAGGAAGTGTCGACACAGAAACAGTATCTGTGTCAACAGGAGAATTGATGTCGACACAACTATGATGAGATCATATGTCGAGAGGATTCATGTGTCGACACAGACACAAGTGTGTCAACACAGACACAAGTTTGTCGACACATAAATGTGTCGACTTAAGATGAGTTATCGACTCTGACATTAGTATGTCGAAACATAGTCGTGTCGACTTAAAACACGTATTGTCAAGACCTAGGTCATTTCTGTTGACACATCTGAAAAATTATCGACAGTGGCACGTCTTTTGACCTACCCTTACACTTATACTATAAATAAGTGAAACCAAAATCTGGTCGACTATGCTTTAAGTATTCTTGACTTTCCTCTTTCTGTCGACAAAGCTTTTCTTTTCTCTTCTCTTCTATTGATAATACGTTTTGTAGCCTAAACTATTATCATTTTTTATATTTTATATTGTACAAATTATGTCTATTATTAGTTTATTTTTATCCTTTTTATGTAAATTTTATTGCCACTAACTTTTTCCTGTCTTTTTGCAGGTTTTCAGAAAAATTGCCAAAATGGCCTGTCACGCCCCCCTGTCACGCCCTCACTGGGCGTGACCTAGGGCGTGTCACCCGATCCCGAGGACACCTGCTGGACGGGACAGAAAACGGTCAAAACCGCTGTCACGCCCCCCTGTCACGCCCTCCCTGGGCGTGTCACTAGGCGTGACCAGGGGCGTGTCGCCCTCTGCCGCAAAGCTGCCGCCGCATTAAATGCCCATCCGCCTCAGCACGCAAATAGTACTGTCACGCCCCATGTCACGCCCGTGACATGGGCGTGACACCCTCCTTTTTCGGCGACTGACGGATTTCCGACCAATGATTTGGACATGACATGCCTGTCACGCCCCCCTGTCACGGGCGTGACCTAGGGCGTGACCACCGACGTACCGAAGCAATCATCCCTCCCGCCAGAATCCAGAGCCCGAGGTCAAATCCGTACCTGTCACGCCCCCTGACACGCCCCCCTAGGGCGTGTCAGAGGGCGTGACCAACCCGAGAAAAAATCTATAAATTGAGCCCCCCTCCCCCCCATTTCAGCAAGCTTTGGTTGAGTGGGGGAGGTGCTGCCCCTTTTTTTCTTGATCCTTTTTCATGCTTTTTCTCTCTCTCTCTCCCCCTCTCTTTGTAATTTTTGGTTAACCCTAGTTTAATCTTAGTTTGTGCTAGCTTTTAATGTAATTTTCTTCTTACTTAGTGCTTAATGTAGGGCTAGAATAGGGTTTAATTTTCATGCACTTGTAACTTTAATTTTCAATAGTGTAACTTGCCCTTTTTATTAATAAAAGTGTTCTTGTTTAGCTTGTGTTCTTCTTATGCTTTTCTACTCATCTTCCCCCCTCCACTCCATTATGATTAACTAATCCTCCTTGTACTCGATCTTGATGATCCGAGGTTAGAGCGATTATGTTATGATGGTTTAATTAATCTTTTCTTTTTAGGTTAGGGCCTTGAATTACTCTTGATTTATCACGGGTCGGAGGTATATTTTCGATATATACTCTCCGCCTTTGCTTTCATTCTGGGCTAGCCGAGAGTCCGAAAGAATGAAGTGAGCATTCAAGAGTAAAGGGAGTTGTACGCACCCCTCGAGAGAGGCAGACGTCCAAATCTCCCGGATTGGAGTAAAATCCAATAGTGGGGTTCACCGCGTAAAGCGAGTTTTAGGCCTCCGATTTAGACGAGAGTCGGTCGGACCTTCCTAAACTCAGTTGGGCACGACTTCGAGAGAAGCGTGTTCAAGCTTTAGGAACCTCCACGGTCAAGGACCCTTATCCTATTAAGTTTAGATTTTTATCGCATTTTCCTAATCGTCTTTAGCCGAGGTGAATCTCGATCGGGTGCATTTCCATTTCATATTTTCTACCTTTCGTAGTAATCACCTGTCTTGTGCTCTTTAATTAACTGCAGTAGTTTCCTTTCTAGCTTAGTTGTTTACTTAATAGCCCTCTTAATTGCAGTGTTTCTTTTTCTAGAATAGCTTTACTTTCTCCCCTGCACTTAGATTTTCTAAAACCCTAGTTTTTCCGTCGATAAGATAATAGCGTTCATGTGAGTAAGCTTAGCCAACAGTTCCCGGATCTTAATACGACACTTATGTCCCCTTCCTACAATTCGATAGGTATACTTGCCTCATCGGGTTGCTAGTTCGGTTGCGTTTATTTTCTTCGAACCCTAGCGCGCAACAAGTTTTTGGCGCCGTTGCCGGGGACCCAACTTCCGTTGATATTTTGAAAACACGAACCTATTAATTTTATCTCTTCTCTTTCTCATCCCCTTTCTTTAAAGTTTTAAAAAAATCAAAAAAAATTTTAATCACCGCTCTTAATAGAAACCAACCTCACAATTTTTCTACGCCACCTAATTCTCTCGAAAAGGGCAAAGGGCTTTAAGCGCCATTGTCTTGTCTAGTACCTTGCGAACCCTTCACGGGGTAGTCCTTGGGAAGTTCGAGAGTTAATCTATAAAAAAAATCTATTTCAAAAAGAAAAAAAATTTTTAATCTTTTTTCTAGTTTATCCTTTTTCTCTTCCTCTTCTTCTTTTCTGTTCTTTTAGTACATGACCCGCGGGAGTCCGTCGGTTATTTTGGACTTGGACCACGAAATTGAGCGTACTCTTCGGAGAAGATCGCGATTTCAAGGTCCTACTATCCAAGTGCCGGTTGAGGACTCCGAGTCATTTAATACGTTAAGAATGGAAGAACCCAACGTAGATGAGGCCGTGCAAAGGACTATGTCCTATTATGCACGACCAAACCTCGAGGGAACAGAATCGAGTATAGTCCGCCCTACTATAGCAAATAATAACTTTGAACTAAAGCCTAGCATAATTCAAATGGTGCAGCAATATGTGCAATTTGACGGACTTCAAGATGAAGATCCGAACGCACATATAGCTAGCTTTCTTGAAATTTGCGACACCTTCAAGATAAATGGTGTCACAAATGATGCGATCAGGCTAAGACTCTTCCCCTTCTCTCTAAGAACTAAAGCTAAGCAGTGGCTTAACACACTTCCGAAAAATAGCATAACAACTTGGAATGAATTAACTGAAAAATTTTGGCGAAGTATTTTCCGCCCGCTAAAACTGCAAAACTTAGGAACGACATCTCTGCCTTCGGACAAATAGACTCTGAAACCCTTTACGAAACCTGGGAGAGATTTAAAGAATTATTAAGACGATGCCCACATCACGCGCTGCCTGTATGGTTACAAGTGCAGACGTTTTATAACGGGCTAAATCAAAGCACGAAGCAAATGATAGACGCAGCTTCTGGCGGTACTTTAAATCATAAGACCCCGGAAGCCGCTCTTGAGCTTTTTGAGGACATGGCCATGAACACTTATCAGTGGAATGTGCCTAGGTCCCGCCCGAACAAGCCTGCAGGTATCTATGAAGTGGACAACGTCTCCCAGCTCGCTCTGCAAGTAGAAATCCTAAGCAAAAAAATCACGGAGATGACTGCTGCCTCCGCCCCTCAGGTATGGGAATCTGCAACCCCTACTCCAGAACATTTAGATTATGTTAATAATTTGCCTAGAACTGCTTTTAATAATTTTTCTGCTGCGAATTTTCATCCGCCTGGTTTTAATTTTCCGAATAGTTATAACCCCGCTTTAAGAAATCACCCGAACTTTTCATGGAGTAATCCATCGAATGCGATGCGCCCACCTCCGCAAAATGATTTTTCTGCACAACCACCACCACTCCTTCAAAATTACCCAAAACCTCCGAGCTTGGAGGAATTACTTTCTAAATATATCACCACAAATGACGCTACCATAAGAACTTTAACCGGAAGCGTAAAAAGTTTAGAAAATCAGGTAGGACAGCTCGCGAAAATAATTTCTGAGCGACCCGCAGGGTCTCTTCCTTCCAATACCGAACCCAACCCGAGAGAGCAAGCGAAAGCTATAACTCTTCGGAGTGGGAAGCAAGTCTCCGGTATGGTAAGTGAAGAGCCCGAGGCAAGCTCCGCTCCTGCTTTTAAAAATCAAAGCTCCGTTCCCGCTTTTAAAAATCAAAGCTCTGCTCCGCTTCCACCCTCTGCTGAAGAAGTAATCACCCCCACTTTAGAAAATAATCTCACTCCACCACCCATCTTCAAAAATAATTCAACTCCTCCATACCCCTCTGAACTTAATAGACAACGTCAAGATGATCAGTACTCCCGCTTCTTAGAAATCTTCAAACAAATCCACATTAATCTTCCCTTCCACGAGGCTATTTCGCAAATGCCGAAATACGCCAAATATCTTAAAGACCTCCTCACAAACAAGAAGAAGTTAGAGAATCTTTCGCACGTCACGCTAAACGCCGAGTGCTCTGCCGTTTTAACAAACGGTTTGCCGAAGAAAATCAGTGACCCGGGTAGTTTCTCTATCCCGTGTGTCTTCGGTGATCTCTTTGTTAAACACGCGTTAGCCGACTTAGGCGCAAGTATAAACCTGATGCCCTTTTCGTTGTTCAAAAAGTTAGGGATTGGTAGCCTTAACCCCACGCGTATGAGTATACAGCTAGCCGATAGATCCGTCAAGTACCCATTAGGAATAGTGGAGGACGTTCTAGTGAAAGTCGACAAGTTCATCTTCCCGGTGGACTTTGTCATTTTGGACATCGAAGAAGACGTCGAGGTTCCCCTGATCCTTGGCCGACCCTTCCTTGCCACCTCCCGAGCCATCATTGACGTAAGCAATGGTAAGCTCTTTCTTCGAGTAGGCGACGACGAAGTCACATTTCCGATCACCCCTTCGATGAAGAACACCTTAGCGAACGATGACTCATGTTTTTTCGTAGACGCCGTGAGTGATGATTCTTCCTACTGCCTCTCCGACTTTGAAAAAGAATTTTCTACTTTTTGCTCCTCTTCTCTTACAACAGAATCACTGCAAGGAAGTGATGAATCTTCTTATTGTCTTTCCGACTTTGAAAAAGAGTTTTCTGATTTTTGTTCTTCCTCTTTCCTTACCACTGAATCTGTACAAGAAGCCGTCTTGGCTGCTAGCCCCACCCCTTATTACGTTCCTTATAAAAAAGTTTATGAAGATATTATTTTTGAAAAAGAAAGAATCTCAAAATCCTCTTATAAAGAACCCCCTACCCTAGAACTTAAAGAACTTCCCGAACACCTTAAGTATGCTTTCTTAGAAAAAGACTCCAAGTTACAATTTATCGTTCGGCCTACCTCACGGATACGCAGAACGATAAACTTCTTCTAGTTCTACGTAAGCATCGCCGGGCTATTGCTTGGCAAATTTCTGATATCAAGGGCATAAGCCCATCTTTCTGTACACATAAAATTCTAATGGAAGATAATTCGCGTAACTCTATTCAACCTCAGCGCCGTATAAACCCGAATATGAAAGAAGTAGTTAAGGGCGAGGTTATGAAACTATTAGACGCAGGAATTATCTACCCTATATCGGACAGTAAGTGGGTTAGCCCCGTTCAGGTAGTTCCAAAAAAGGGAGGGATAACCGTAATTAATAATGAGAATAATGAATTAATCCCGACACGGACGGTGACGGGTTGGCGTATGTGCATAGATTACCGTAAGTTAAATGACGCCACCCGTAAGGACCACTTTCCTCTACCGTTTATCGACCAGATTTTAGAACGTCTCTCCGGCCATAGCTTTTATTGTTTTCTCGATGGCCTCTCGAGGTACTTTCAAATACCCATCTCTCCCGAGGACCAAGAGAAAACTACGTTTACTTGTCCCTTCGGCACCTTCGCGTACCGAAGAATGCCGTTTGGATTATGCAATGCGCCGGCTACATTCCAACGATGTATGCTAGCAATATTTGACAAGTACGTAGAAAGCATTATGGAGGTATTCATGGACGATTTCTCCGTGTTCGGCGACTCCTTCGATAGATGTTTAGAAAACCTTGAAAAAGTCTTAGAACGATGCGAAGAAACTAACCTTGCCCTAAATTGGGAAAAATGCCATTTTATGGTGAGGGAAGGGTTAGTTTTGGGTCATAAAATTTCTGCTAAAGGTATTGAGGTAGACGTTGCCAAGATAGAAGTTATTGAGAAGTTGCCGCCACCTACAAACATAAAAGCTATAAGAAGTTTCCTAGGCCACGCTGGTTTTTATCGTCGTTTTATAAAGGACTTCTCCAAGATCACTAAGCCCCTCACCCATCTTTTAGAAAAAGACGCTCCATTCATTTTTGATGACTCTTGTATTTCTGCCTTTGAATTAATTAAAGAAAAGTTAATTAACGCGCCGATTATGATAGCTCCGGTGTGGGACCTTCCTTTCGAGATTATGTGCGATGCGAGTAGTTTTGCGGTGGGAGCCGTATTAGGTCAACGCATATCTAAGAACTTCCACCCCATCTATTATGCTAGTAAAACCCTCACATCTACACAAGAAAATTACACCACAACCGAGAAGGAGCTCTTAGCCGTAGTATTTGCGTTTGATAAATTTCGCCCTTACATTACACTTTCAAAAATCATTGTTTTTACGGACCACTCGGCCCTCAAGTACCTTCTTGCCAAAACGGATGCCAAGCCTCGCTTGATTCGCTGGGTCTTACTCCTCCAGGAGTTTGACTTAGAGATCCGGGATAAGCGAGGAGCCGAGAACTTGGCCGCCGATCATTTATCAAGATTAGATAACCCCTTTATAGAAAAATTAAATGAAAAATCCTTTAATGACTATTTTCCTGATGAGAAGCTGCTTTAAGTTAATACATCTACTTCTCCTTGGTTCGCGCACATCGCCAACTATCTAGTGGCCCGGGTGCTCCCAAAAGAGTTCTCCTCTCAGCAGAAGAAGAAATTCTTTTCTGAGCTGAAGAACTACTTTTGGGAAGACCCGCATCTTTTCAAAATTTGTGCGGATCAAGTGATAAGGAGATGTGTTTCTTTTGATGAAGGAATTGATATTCTAAAACATTTGCATGAAGGTCCGACAGGTGGGCACTATCAAGCTGCTCGCACCGCTCATAAGGTGCTTTGCGCGGGTTTTTACTGGCCTAGCCTGTTTAAAGACGTGCAAGCCTTTGTGAGCAGGTGTGATAGTTGCCAACGGTCGGGCAATATTTCTAATAAAAATGAAATGCCGCAAAATTATTTCTTAGAGTGCGAAATTTTCGACCTCTGGGGAATTGATTTTGTTGGCCCCCTTCCTTCTAGCTTCGGAAACAAATATATTTTAGTTGCTGTTGATTATGTTTCACGATGGGCTGAGGCCCAATCTCTTCCTACGAATGACTCCCGAGTTGTAGTCACGTTTTTAAAAAAATTATTTTCTAGATTCGGTACGCCACGCGCAATCGTTAGCGATAGGGGTTCCCATTTCTGTAACGCGCAATTTTCCAAAATCCTTACTAAATACGGCGTTACGCATAAACTGTCCACTGCCTACCACCCCCAAACTAACGGTCAAGTCGAAGTAGTTAATAGAGAAATAAAAAGAATATTAGAAAAGACTGTTTCAACTTCTAGAAAAGACTGGTCAGCCAAACTTGACGATGCTCTATGGGCCTACCGAATAGCGTACAAAACCGCCCTCGGATGTACGCCGTATCGGCTGGTCTATGGAAAATCGTGCCATCTGCCCGTAGAGTTAGAACACCGCGCATTTTGGGCCTTAAAATTTTTAAACTTCGATCCCCACTCAGTCGGTGACCTTCGAAAATTCCAACTAAATGAACTCGATGAGTGGCGCTCTTATGCTTATGAAAATAATAAACTTTATAAAGAGCGGACGAAGCGTTTACACGATAAACACTTAAGGCACCCTAAAAACTTTAAGCCGGGCGACCAAGTCCTGTTATATAACAGTCGTTTACGTTTATTTCCGGGCAAATTAAAATCTCGCTGGTCTGGCCCGTTTTCTGTTTTAGAAGTATTTTCTTATGGAACTGTTTTAATTTCTCACCCTGATAAGGGTAATTTCAAAGTGAATGGTCAGCGTCTTAAACTGTATTTCTCTGGTGATGATGATGTCAGTCCAAACACTATTAAGTTTCTGCTTCACGAACTTTAATCTGAAACTTTTAATTTTTTGCTAAAAACAATTTTATTTCGGGACAACAATATTTTTGGACAATATTATTTTTAATGCGTCGAGCTCAACGACGCTTTAACCAAAGGGCGCTCTTGGGAGGCAACCCAAGTTATCTTTTTCTGTTTTCTTTATTTTACAATTTTTGCCTCGGACGGCTCCGACAAGCTGAAGCTTCTGCGATCGCCTGCTCCAACATTGCTGAATCCATCACAAAGTCCAAAGAAGACATTCGGGGAGCGGCATCACTCAGTTTTCGCAGCAAATAAATCCGGGGAAGTACCTGTATTTCAATTCTGTCTTTTCAATTCTGCACTTTATTTTTCTCTCCTTCTCCAATCCCCTTCTTTAGCCATTGAGGACAATGTCTGTTTTAAGCTTGGGGGAGGATTTCCTCCTTCATTTTTTGCTTAGTGTAAATAATTTCCTTTTTTGTAAATAGTTCCATAAATTAAAAAAAAAATGAATATCTTAAAATTCCAAAAAAGAGAAAAATTTTCCAAAATCCAAAAAAAGAAAATATTTCTCAAAATAAAAAAATATATATGTATTTTTGAATAGTTTAGACATTTTGGTATTTCAATAGTACCCCTAGTTTTTAGTTTTGTTTTACTCAAAATCTCCTATAAACAACTTAGTTAATTATAATATTTCTAATCGTCCTTTTTAATTATGTTTCGCAAGTAAAATGTTGGCCATGCTGTGTTTCTAATTCGCGGTAGCATGTTAAGGTGAAATATTTTTCTAAAACTCGCATTTCTATTATGGTTTTTGCTTTTTTATTTCCTTTACTTTCTCAAAAATTCATCATCCACTATTTTCTTTTTCATTTTTGAATAATTTTTGTAAAGTCAACTTTTGAATAACGTAGTAGATGTGAACGATCCAAGTCACCTATTATTTCTATTTTCAAGTTAATTTCATCAATCTTCTTTTATTATCTAGGACTCGCTTTTTGAAAATTTTCAAACCTTTGTTTTAAATAAATTCAAAAGCGTGAAAATGATTTAGGCCATTTTTGTTTTCGTTTGAGCTTTCCTGCCAACCTAAAAAAAAACTTTTACCACTAGTTAGCCGTTTTTGAGCCTTTTTCCGATTTCATTTGATAGCTCCTCCTTTCATTTCAGTTTCACCAAAGCCAAAATTTCCAACCTATCGAATCACACTAGCCTTTTTGAGTTTCATAAATTATTTTGACGATTTTGATAGGGTATTTTGTGATTTTTGTGGAGAAAAGTTTTCGAAAAAAAAGAAGTATGTTCAAAAGTGATGTTTATTTTTGTTTGGCCAACTCAAAAAGGAAAATAAAAATATTTATGGCCTTTGTTTTGAAAAAAAAAAAAAATGGAAAAGAAAAAAAAAATGAAAAAGAAGGAAAAAATGTGTATATATTTTTATGAAAATTTTTGAAACTCTTGCTTTGGTTTAGTGTGATTTTAAAACCTTCACGTTTATCTTTGAATTCCACCCCTAATCATTTTCCTAAACCAAACGTTTCTGTCCTATTTAAGTCCTTTTGATTCACGTTTTTTGATTTTTTATTTAACAACTAAGAAAAGAAAAACAGTAAATCAGTTTTAGTTTTAGATTTAAACCTAGATTTTTGATAATTAAATTGATATAATTATAATACGTTGCTTGGATCTAGTAACAACTCAATGCGTGTTTTTCATTTTCGTTGCTTTACTTAAGTCCATTTAAAAAAATCTCGTTAAAATTTTGGATGATTTGTTTTTATTAAGTAAAGTTTATAAAAGTTTTACCATACCTAAATAATTGTTTTAGACTTACAATTCACCTTTTCCCTACTAAGAATTTCGCATAGTACTTGTGTAGGCATAATTAGAACTTTTTGATTAGTCATTTTTATAAATATCTAGTTTTTATATTTTTGCTTGGGGACAAGCAAGGCTTAAGCTTGGGGGAATTTGATAATACGTTTTGTAGCCTAAACTATTATCGTTTTTTATATTTTATATTGTACAAATTATGTCTATTATTAGTTTATTTTTATCCTTTTTATGTAAATTTTATTGCCACTAACTTTTTTCTGTCTTTTTGCAGGTTTTCAGAAAAATTGCCAAAATGGCCTGTCACGCCCCCCTGTCACGCCCTCACTGGGCGTGACCTAGGGCGTGTCACCCGATCCCGAGGACACCTGCTGGACGGGACAGAAAACGATCAAAACCGCTGTCACGCCCTCCCTGGGCGTGTCACTAGGCGTGACCAGGGGCGTGTCGCCCTCTGCCGTAAAGCTGCCGCCGCATTAAATGCCCATCCGCCTCAGCACGCAAATAGTACTGTCACGCCCCATGTCACGCCCGTGACATGGGCGTGACACCCTCCTTTTTCGGCGACTGTCGGATTTCCGACCAATGATTTGGACATGACATGCCTGTCACGCCCCCCTGTCACGGGCGTGACCTAGGGCGTGACCACCGACGTACCGAAGCAATCATCCCTCCCGCCAGAATCCAGAGCCCGAGGTCAAATCTGTACCTGTCATGCCCCCTGACACGCCCCCCCTAGGGCGTGTCAGAGGGCGTGACCAACCCGAGAAAAAATCTATAAATTGAGCCCCCCTCCCCCCCATTTCAGCAAGCTTTGGTTGAGTGGGGGAGGTGCTGCCCCTTTGTTTCTTGATCCTTTTTCATGCTTTTTCTCTCTCTCTCTCCCCCTCTCTTTGTACTTTTTGGTTAACCCTAGTTTAATCTTAGTTTGTGCTAGCTTTTAATGTAATTTTCTTCTTACTTAGTGCTTAATGTAGGGCTAGAATAGGGTTTAATTTTCATGCACTTGTAACTTTAATTTTCAATAGTGTAACTTGCCCTTTTTATTAATAAAAGTGTTCTTGTTTAGCTTGTGTTCTTCTTATGCTTTTCTACTCATCTTCCCCCCTCCACTCCATTATGATTAACTAATCCTCCTTGTACTCGATCTTGATGATCCGAGGTTAGAGCGATTATGTTATGATGTTTTAATTAATCTTTTCTTTTTAGGTTAGGGCCTTGAATTACTCTTGATTTATCACGGGTCGGAGGTATATTTTCGATATATACTCTCCGCCTTTGCTTTCATTCTGGGCTAGCCGAGAGGCCGAAAGAATGAAGTGAGCATTCAAGAGTAAAGGGAGTTGTACGCACCCCTCGAGAGAGGCAGACGTCCAAATCTCCCGGATTGGAGTAAAATCCAATAGTGGGGTTCACCGCGTAAAGCGAGTTTTAGGCCTCCGATTTAGACGAGAGTCGGTCGGACCTTCCTAAACTCAGTTGGGCACGACTTCGAGAGAAGCGTGTTCAAGCTTTAGGAACCTCCACGGTCAAGGACCCTTATCCTATTAAGTTTAGATTTTTATCGCATTTTCCTAATCGTCTTTAGCAGAGGTGAATCTCGATCGGGTGCATTTCCATTTCATATTTTCTACCTTTCGTAGTAATCACCTGTCTTGTGCTCTTTAATTAACTGCAGTAGTTTCCTTTCTAGCTTAGTTATTTACTTAATAGCCCTCTTAATTGCAGTGTTTCTTTTTCTAGAATAGCTTTACTTTCTCCCCTGCACTTAGATTTTCTAAAACCCTAGTTTTTCCGTCGATAAGATAATAGCGTTCGTGTGAGTAAGCTTAGCCAACAGTTCCCGGATCTTAATACGACACTTGTGTCCCCTTGCTACAATTCGATAGGTATACTTGCCTCATCGGGTTGCTAGTTCGGTTGCGTTTATTTTCTTCGAACCCTAGCGCGCAACATTTATTCCAACTCTTACTTCAATGGTGCCTCATCAAGAAGACAATGTCAATGAAGGTTATGAACTGGTTCGTAAAGGGTTCACAACAGCTTCAAATGAAATTAAGGGTGTTATTGCCCTAATTTCAGAAAATGGATTGGAGTACTTGGTTTTTGAACCAACAAAGATATGGAAGAAGGAAGTTCTGGAGTTTTATTCAACCGCTACAGTTGATTCTGCAGGCAAGAAAATTAAAGGGACTATTTAAAATTCCCTAGTAAAACTCACACTAAAAACAATCAGGAAATCACTTCAGCTTCCATCAGTCAAGGATACAAATGAAATAACCCCTTCCCAGATTACAGAAGCTTTAAGCTGGTGCGGGCTGAGCCCCAATATTAAGATTGGATCGTCTATTACCAGAAAAGGGATGAATTCCCAAGGAAAATTCCTATATGAAGTAGTTGGCAAAGTGATTCTTTGCAAAACTGGTGGACATAATCGAATCTCTGTCCACATGTTCAATCTTATCGTAAGGATCAAATTCAAAATAAACACTGACTAGGCAGCAGTAGTGTTTGATAAATTTCATGAAGGAACTAAGAAACCAAATATGGGAAGAATTCTGAGTTTATGCTTATCTGCTGTAATACCAGATGTATTGTAACAAGTGGCTTGATCAAAAATAAATCATATGAGGAGGATGGATGTAAAAATTCTATCAAGGTCGGATAGAATTCTGACCAAGTAAGTCCCTGCCTTTTAGGAGCAAACTAAGAAAGATAAGAAAAAGAAGAAAGTGGTTCCACAGGCTGAATCCTCCAGTGATTCTGAGGAGGAAGTTGTCTTCAGTTCTGATGAAGACCAGCCACAAAAGGATGCATAAGAACAAGTGCAGGGCAGTGTGCCCCTAGAACAACAAATGGACACAACTCCAGGGGGGAGAATAAGTAGAACAAGCAACTTAGTTGTCTGCCAAAGGGTGAGGCATTGATGATGCAGTCTTAGAAAGTGACTTGGCTGCAGATACTGTCATGAACAAAGTATCTGAAATCAACATTGCAGCTCTAGAAACTGTTGAGACAGAAGCACAAAATGAGCCACTACAGCACGAATTCACCATGGATGACCTATTCTCTGATCTTACTCCTACAAGGACTGAGGGGGAGTAGATAACACAAGAAAAAGATATTCCAAGGACTGAGGGGGAGTTTTCTATGGATGCCCCATCTGAAAAGAATATAGTTGATATTAAAAGTTCAACTGAATCTTCTGAAGATGAAGAAGCCACAATGGCTAAGAAAAGGAAACTAGCTGCTTTGAAGAAAAAGAGTTCTGGATATAAAAAGTCATTGCAAATAAGCACTAAACCATCTGCACCAAACTTTTACTTCAGTTCGTTACTAGTCCAGATGCAGATTAAATTGGATGAACAAAGACAATCTATAGAAAAATATGTGGATGAAACTCATAAAGAGTTACAGTTTTAATTGGCCAAGGACATCAAATCTATTAGATTTGAAGTGAATCAAAATAAGAAGGAGATGACAGATTGCTTCCATAAAGGAGGTAATGTTGTGGTGTTCCTGGCCAAGCAATAACAAGCTATCAAAGTTCAAGTGGATGAACTTGAAGTAAAGCAAGGATATGTACTTGGAAAACAGATAAGAATGAATGACAATCTTCAAGATTCACACTTTGCTATACTATCAAAAATAAATGATTTATCAACTACTGTGAAAGATGAAGTTTCAAAGAAACTCAAGGAAGATATAGCTGCGGTTCAGGCCACCTTTCGAGCTTCTCAAAATAATATATCTGATTTCTTGACAAAATTCAGAGATTACTTTAAGGAAGTAACTAACCATGTTGTTAATCAGGTCAGGTTTCAAAAGGATGATTTGAGAAGTCATATTGAAAGAGAAGTCATAAAGGGGGAGAGATTACTAGTCAAAACTAGCTCTGACCATGCTAAATGGATTTATAATAGCATCAGAGCCACTCTTGGATATCATCATATTTGTGATGATGATAATATAGCAGAATCTGGGATACAACCTTCCTATCTTGAAGGAGATCAGCCTAAAGTTGCTCAGGTGATCTACCCCACAACAGACTTTGAAATGGTTCAAGAAGAAGTGCAGAAAATGTATAGTCCTCCATAAGAGGCACAAAATGTAATTCTGGAAAAAGTAGAGATGTCAGAAGCTGCCTTAGAAGCTTAGAAGGAAGCTCAACTATCCAAGAAGAGATTTAGAGAGCTGGCTGAGCTGAAGCCAGACTGTGAGCAGTGGAGCCCAACTTCTAGAAATATTATACTTACTGCTTGGAAAGCTGTAAAGGAAAAAACCCATGACAGGGGTAAATGGTATTTAGAATAAGAATGGAATAAATACCAAGCTGGACAAGAAACCATTCTTCAACATAGAAGAAGAGCTTAGGCTGGGAAGCTACCTGCTAATGCTCAGGAGCCAAGAAAGTATTTCCCAAAGCCATTCCACTATTTTGAAAGGCAGAAAATTAAGGCTGAAGAACTAAAGAAGAAAGCCCTAAAAGGGAAGAAGCTTGCTGAAGATGCTGAACCTTTTGTACAGGCAAAGATCAAGACTGGCAAAGGAATTGTCATTAAGGAGCCTAGTCAATAACAGGATAGATAGGCTTATGTATTAGAATAATGTAACATTTTGTGTTTTGATTTAGAAAGAAATCCTTGTAAACATGACATTTCTTTTTCTCTAAAAATTGAATGGAATCAGTTCAGTTTTTTATTTCTTTGTTGTTTACAATGATTATGCGTTTACCTGGTGTAAATTGAATGTTCATCTATTTCTATTTATGTTTTATTATGAGAGATGTATGTCTTTGACTAAGGTTTATGACTTCTCCAAATCGGGGGAGATTATTGGGTACATTGGAAAATGTGTACAAGATTTGGAGAAGCCTCATCTTAGTCAATGATATGCATCAATTTGTATTTAATAGATGTTTGAGTTACATTGTGCAGGTTTAAGCAAATGAAGAAAATTTTTTAAGTACAAGTGTCGACACTTGTGAAGAAGCTGTGTCGACACTTATGAAGGTGTTGTGTCGACACTAAGGTGTGTCGACTCTTATGAAGAAGTTGTGTCGTCATTCAAGCAAAGTCGACATTTTTGAAGAAGCTGTGTCGACACTCAGAATTGTGTCAACACCTAAGCCAGGAGTTATGTCGATACCAGAAGTAATTGTGTCGACACACAGGACTTGTGTCGACAAACACTCAACGCCGTCTGGATACTTTCAACACTGTCGACATTCATTCAACGCCGTCTGTCGACAACAGCAATGTCGAGACTAGAAGCAGCTGTGTCGACACACAAGACTTGTGTCGACACATACTCAACGCCATCTGCCAGCAATAGCTGTATCGACACCGAAAGCATTTGTGTCGACACACAGGACTTGTGTCAACACATTCAACAGAAGATGTGTCGAGAAGGAGAAGTATGTCTGTGTCAACACTTGGAGTATTGTGTCGACACTATAAAGACTTGTGTCGACACTTGGCCAATATGTGTCGACACTTATGAAGTTGCATGCTGAGTGATTTGTACTGAGTTGGAATGACTCTGAAAAATCTACTGACATGTCTTGTGACTTGACAACTATCATATCCAACCGGTCTGACACCTCTGATAGATCTGTCAGTAGTTTGTTAGAAACTGGATCAGTCGGTAACCATGAAGCAAACTCTATATAAGAGACAGATCGGAAACTTCAGTAAGGTGTGAAAAAAAAAGAAAAAAAAAAGAGAAACAGATTCAGAATTGTTCTGCAAGAAAGATTAAGATTTCAATCTGAATTTAAGGAAGAAGCTGACTGAAGATCAACTTCAACAATAAGAAGATCCACCTTATTTTGTTCTATCAAGAAGCTTTGAGAAGCTAAGTAAGGCTGGATCAGAAGGATCAGTTCAGTTAAGAACTGATCAAGAAGGCTACACCAACAGAGGAATCTAGCTGGTGAATTTGTTTGTTTCTTATTACATTCTATTTCTTATAAGATCTAATATCAGATCTGAGGTGTAAGCCTGAAATTATAAAGGCTGAGGTAGGGCTGTTAGCCTGAGGTATAGGACTTATGGAAATTCTGAGTTGTAAGCCTAGTTATAAAGGCTGAGGTAGGGCTGAGGCCTGAGGTAGGATTCTGGGGAAGAATCTTAGGAAGGACTTGTTAAGTCTGAGCTGTAGGAACCATTTTGGTTCTGAGATTGTAAGATCTGTGGATCCGAGGCAATGGAAGGAAGTTAGGCTGAATCCAGTTATCTACTGGATAGGCTAAGGGGGAAAGTGGATGTACCAATATCTTTGGGAACCACTATAGATCTGATGTTTGCTGTGATGTGTTTATATTCTGTAATTTGATTAATCTGTGTTGAATGATTATCTAACTGTTTGCCTAAAAAGGACTTTAAAAGATTAGAACCTATTCACCCACCCACCCCTCTAGGTATTTAGGCTCTTAAAACAAAGTCTTTCAACTTGGTCAACCCATTTAGGCTATTTGCAACCCACTAATTCATATCATCACATAATTAAGAGTTGGTTAGCCTAAATGAAAGAGGGCTTGAACTTGGGTTATCCCATTTGGGCTAAGTTGTCCTAAATTGGACAAGGGTTGACCTTGGTCCTTTTGAACCTTTTGGGTTGACCCCTATGGGTACTTGGTTACCCATTGGCCTCACCTAGGGCATAGGTAGGGCTGGGTAGGGTTATATTGGCACTTGGAGGTAACTTGACCCTTAGGAAGGGCACTTTGACCAAGTTAGGGCTAGAGCTGACTTTGGTCAACATGACCATTTGAGTTGACCCCAAGGGGTCCTTGGTGTCCCCTTGTCTTACCCTAAGGTCTAGGAAGCGTTGTGTAGGGTTAACATTGCACACTGAAGATCACTTGCCACTTAGTTAGGGCATTTTGACCACTTTAGGGCTAGGGTTGGCTTAGGTCAATTAAGGCTCTAGGGTTGACCCACATGGATCTTTGGTGATCCATTGACCCCACTTTAGGTCTAAGAAGACCATTGTAGGTTCGGTTGGGCTCATTAGGGCACATTGACCTTAGTTAGGGCACCTTGCCCAATTGTGGCCTAGGATGGTATTAGGTTAACTTGGCCACCCTGGGTTGACACCAATGGACCCTTAGGGTCTTTCAATAGATTGGTGAGGTCATGGTGGGGTCTTGGAGTCTTGGTGAAGACTCATGATCATCCTAAACTATGGTTTAAGAATCTACTATTTGCAGACCATAATGATCTCACCTATATTTTTAGGTCTACTTTGTCTTCTTATGCTTCCTAGGGTTTTATTATGACCTAGTCATGACAAAGCAACTCCTAGGGGGTGTAGTTGTCTAAGGGATATTACAACCTCCACCGTAATAACTGTACCTTCATATTAAGGAGTAGTACGAGAGAGTTTGCTTCTAATAAAATTAGCTGGGCCACATTCGGCGCTACTGCAGACAACTAGGTGGAGATGCTCCCCTGCTTTTCCTCCGGCAGCTCCATGAGGACGGGGACATGTACGTGGTCGAGGAAGAGGACCACATGGAAGGAATCCTGGACCTGCTCGAGAGAAGATGTTTACGCCGGATATGGCACAGGAACGAAATCCTCAGGATGTGATTGCAGGTATGCACTTATTTGGTTAATACGTTTTAAGCATTTCTCTTCAATTTCCTAAGTCAAGCTAGGAATCTAGCTTTGAGTCTTTATAATTAATACTTAGGAATCGTGATTGTTATTGGGGAACCAGATTATACTTTATTTGATACCGTTTCCACTCACTCGTCCGTTTCGGAAGACTTTGTTAAAAACCTAGAAGGAGTGCAATACTTCACCGGTATAACACGGAGAGTAAGCCTTCCAGACGGCTCCGAGATGACGTCAACCGCCAAGTGTGACCTGGAAGTATATATTGGGTGAAAGATTTTTGATACCCCCGAAATGGTGTTGGGAATCCCGTAATTCGACCTCATATTGGGCATGATGAGGTTGGATTGGCATCATGCCAGGATTGATCGAGCGATAAAGCAAATCATCTTGAGGCATGGAGACTCTGAGGTCGTCTTCAAAGGTATTAAGTTCATACCCCGAATTTGTTTATCTTCGATTCAGTCCCTTAAGGCCCATATGAAAGGGGACGAAGTATATATGATATGTTTTGAACTAAAAGAGATGGTGACATGCGTGAAAGATATGCGGGTAGTGCGGGACTTCCCTATGTTATTTCCTGAGAAGTTGCCAAGATTACCCCCACATAGAGAGGTGGAATTTCAAATTAAATTAGTATCGGGTTCCAAGCTTGTCTCTTGGACCCCTTACCCAATGGCTCCAAAAGAACTCACCGAGTTTAGAGTTCAGTTGAGGGAGTTGGTAGAATCAGGGTTTGTTCGCCCCAGTTCATCACCATGGGGAGCCCATGTATTATTTATTAAGAAAAGGATGGGTCACTACGGTTGTGCATAGACTTTCGGAAACTCAATCGATTAACAGTGTGAAACACCTATCCTCTACCCCGGATCAACGAGTTGTTCGACCAGTTAGTGCGAGCACATTGGTTTTCCAAATTAGATCTTCGCTCGGGGTACTACTAGTTAAGATTACAAGAGGAAGATATCCCGATGACAGCATTTAGCTCGAGATATGGTTTGTCCGAGTTCACGGTGATGTCGTTAGGACTCACAAATACCCCTTTTACGTTCATGAGTTTGATGAATAAGGTGTTTGAGCCGTATTTATACATCTTCCTCATCATCTTCATCGATGACATTTTGGTTTATTCAGAGACAGAAGAGGAGCATGCTGAGCACTTGGCACTAGTTTTGAAGAAGCTAAAAGAGCATGCCCTGTTTCTAAGTTCAACAAATGTGAATTTTTGCTCCGAGAAGTTGCCTTCTTGGGTCATGTGATTAGTGGATTTCGGTTAGCAGTAGACCCGGCTAAGGTGCGTGTCGTAAAGGAGCGGCCGCCTTTAAAGTCGGCGTCCAATATACGGAGTTTCCTTGGTCTTATCAGATATTATCGTTAGTTCGCAAAGGGATTTTCAAAGATAGACCTTGCCCTCACTTCCCTAACAAAGAAATGTGTGCCATATGAGTGGACAACTCAGTGTGAAGTTGCATTTCAAGAGCTGAAGGATCGACTTACCACCGCACCCTTCCTATCTCTTCCACCAGGGAAAGAAGGATTTCATGTTTACACTGATGCGTCCAATCAATGGATGAGAGCAGAATTGATGCAGTATTGGCAGGTGATCGCTTACGCTTCAAGGCAGTTTAAGAAGCATGACGTTAATTACCCAGTTCATAATTTGGAGTTGGGAGCAGTGGTGTTCACCTTAAAGGCTTGGAGTCATTATTTATATGGCATCTACTACGAGATTTGTTGGATCATAAGAATTTTAAGAATATTCATACTAAAAAGGAGTTGAATTTTAGGCAGCGGCGGTGGTTTGAATTTTTGTGTGATTACGAGTTTACATTGAACTACAATCCCGAGAAAGCAAACTCCATAGCAGATGCTTTGAGAAGAAAACTAACAGAGTCGAGCCCTTAGTCTCAGATGATGAGTATGAAATTGGCTCGAGTGCTCGAGGAGATGGAGATCACATTGGTATGTAGGGATTATTCTTAGACAAATACTGAATATCTAACTACCATGAGTATAATTTATAATATTAGAGATTGAATTCAGGAAGAGCAAGGGAAGGATGTTGTCTCTGGCCCTTGTGATTAAAGCTAATGAGGATGGATCTACTCAAGAGTATACTCTGAAGAACAACCTCGTTCATTTTCGTGGCAGGCTCTACATTCCCAAGGGAGGTGAAATCCGGGAAGACATCTTGAGAGAGGCACATTTTTCCAAGTACTCGGTGCATCCCGATATTTCCAAGATGTATTATGACTTACGAAAGACCATGTTCTGGCCAGGAATGAAGAGTGTTGTTAAGTATTATGTTACACACTGTGAGGCTTGCCATAAGGTGAAGGTGGAGTGCAAGAGCCCTGGAGGATTGTTACAATCGTTTCCCTTTCCATAGTGGAACTTTGAAGATATCTCCATGGACTTTGTTCACGGCCTTCCCCGATTGATGGATATTTTCTCCATGCTAACACGTGTTTCCAATTGATGAGGCAAGTGTACCTATCGTTCGGAGTATAGAATCAAGTGTCGTATATCGACTCGGGGCTGTCGAGTACTTGTACTCACAAGGAAAGCTATTATCTTATTGGAAGAAAAGTTGGTTTTTGTTGAACGGAAAAAGAAGCGTTACACTAATAAAGAGAAATTCGATAATGGGGAAGCTAGCACTTGATCTAGAATCCCCTTGGACTAAAATAAACCTTCTTGAAAAAAAAGTAAAGTAATGCGAGCTCTTATCTACTCACTCGACCGTGGAGGTTCCTAAAGTACAAAAGCATCTTTGTCGAGTTCATGCTTCTTACTAACCTTAGATTGATCGATTAAGACCTTTCAGCAAATCAAAACCCCTAAGCTTGCTTTTGGCGATGAACAAGGCTTTTGGATTTGACTCCAATCTGGAGGATTTACGTCGTCCTCTCTCGAGGAGTGCATTCAACTCATTTTATCTTTGAATGATCTCCTCGTATCCACAACCTCTCGGTCATTTAGGATACAGATCTTAGATCAAAGATCATATCCGCATAATATGAAATCGACAAAATAAAAATCAAAGATAAATTGTAACGAGTAGAATTAAGAACAAGACATTTGATGAAAATGAGAAAATTTTATTTTATTCCAAGGTTCATCCTGATCAAGTTCTAAATGAAAATTAGCTACTCTTCATTAAGGAAATACAAGCTAAGGTAAGGAAATAAACGATGAAAATAAAAAGCAACTTGAATTGAAACTTAAAGCAAAGCTAGGCTAAGTAAAGGAAATTACAGCAAATTAAAAGCAGAAAACTTCAAGACTCCAACTCCCAAAAACATCCCCCTGAGCATCTGAAGTTGTCTGGAATTTATAGGAAAATTTTCTGTTTGGTCATGCCCTAGTTAACGCCCGTGACCTAGGGCGTGTAAGGCTCAGAACCGTCGTCTTGAAACCCCGGGAACGTTGGAGGAGAAATCGCCAAAATCTGTTAACTGACGGGTCATGCCCCTTGGTCATGCCTGTGACCAAGGGCGTGTCAGAGCTGTTTCTGGAAAATGACGGGAAGCTGAAAATGGCGGGAGTAAACTACACTTGATTGAGGTGTCACGCCCTTGGTCACGCCCGTGCCAAGGGGCGTGTCTAGCTACAACAGCACGAACGGCGGATTAATTGGCTGAAAACGCACTTGACACGCCCTGGGTCACGCCCATGACCCAGGCATGTCATTTTAATCTGTCGTGGCAGCGACTAACTATCTTCCACCAGCTGGTACGCCCGTGCATGGGTGTCACGCCTATCTGACACACCCAAGGAAGGCATGTCGCAGGGCGTGTTGATCTTCTTAGGACGTTATTCTGCGCTTTGCGCTGACGCACTTGTCTCGTCTCTGTCACGCCTCTAGTCACGCCCATGGAGGGCGTGTTACTGGGCGTGTGTAGGTAGAAAAGATAAAAATCAAGTTTTTGCTCCAAATAATCTGTAGATCAGCCCTACAAGATTGAAAATTATTTTACTAGAATAAATATATATATAATATAAAAACAAGTTAATTATAAATTTATTATTACAAAATTAATATATTATATCTAACTATTAATAGGAAATATTGAAATAAAAATAGAAATAATTAGGGTTATCAAATACCCCCATACTTATCTGTTTGCTAGTCCCGAGCATACAAATTTCCTATAGGGAGTAGAAAAATTTTAAATGCTAGAAAAGAAAATTGAACATAAGGAGTAAAATGTGAAGTCTTATGCCTACGCTTGTAGCTATTTTGGTAGAAAAACTTACTCAGCATACAAATTAGATTTTTATTTTTCTTAAAATGTGTTTCCACTATTATTTTTACTTTTAAAATGAAACTCCGGTAAATCTTAAAATTATGTTTAGGGAGAGTGTAGCGTGTGTACTAAGATAACATTGCACGAAAGAAGATAGAAATACCCTCCAAAATAATCCATCAATGTTGATGGCCATAGACTTGCCGTTTCACACTCTCGCCACAACTATAGTCTAACTTATAAACATAAATGAATAGGGCTTAATTAGGTTGAAATGTAGGCCTAGGTTTTTGGTGAGGGTGGTCAAAGATAAAAAGGATGGCTAGTCACACCAAAACCTAGAGAAAGCTTGCACACAAAAAATTTACTAGGGCTTTAAGAACAGAGCCAAATTCCTAATCCTTTTGTTTTTTTTCTTGTTTTTTTAAACTCTTTCATCATGTTGAGAATTTTCTTTTGCCTCTTCATTTTTTTATAATAATTTTTTATTTGTTTTGAAGAGGAGAGAAGAATAATTCAACTCTTTTTTTTGTAAGAAAGGAGCCACCAAAAATGAAAAGGCTCCTAATCACTCACAAACCATGTTTTTGTTTCTATGTTCAAGTTTGGTCTTCGGTGTGCAATTAGGTTGCTTTTTAGGCTTTGGTAAAATGCTTGGTGGTGCTAAAATAAAATGATAGGGAAATAGGCTCAAAATATCTTAACAAAGATAAAAATTTTAGGTACGGGTACAAAAGCTCAAACTGGCCAAAAGAAGTGCCTAAATCATATTTATACTAATGAGTGTAACTTATGCAAAGTCTTGAGAATAGTTAGAGGGAAAGTTCTAGACATCGAGAAAGAATACCTCTTTCTTGATCCGCGAAATATCTCTCTAGTAGACTTCTACTTACTCACCTAAATTATTTTAGATTTTATCGATTTTCAAAATTAAAGTAAAATAAAACATTTCCACGCATTTACAAAAATGAAAATCTAATTATATGTTGAATATTTAGATCTACATAGAATTCTAATTACACGTGCACTTGACAAGAAACACAACATGGCCAACAGTTTTACTCCAAAATTCAAAATTCAAAAAAAACATTAAAATTCTATAAACACTATAAATAAGTTAAATTATTAGGAATTTTACATGTGAACAAATATATAAATAATGACTTCTTTAATTATATTTTAAACCTAATTTTTTTTACTTCTTAGACTTCCCGGGGTATACCCTGTGAAAGGCTCTCAACAGTACTAGGAGGTAAGATGAGGTGATATCCCAAACGTCCCTTTTTAAGAAATTTAATTTTCGATTTTCTAAATTTTTTTTATATATATTTTTTGCTTTTTTTATTTTTTGAAAAACAAAATTCATGACAAAAATAAAATTTTTTGAAAAATTTGATAAATTTTCTAAATTTTTAAAAATATATATTTTTTTTGTTGAAAATTTTGTATGTTTTGCTTGAGAAATATCTCTCCCACATACTTAAGTAATACATTGTCCCCAATGTAAAAAAATAATAATAAAGAAAAGAAAGAACAAAAGACTTTCCTGAGAATGCCGAACCAGCATCAAAAGATACCTGTAAGGTAGGAGCAAAGAAAAACATATTATTTTATTGATTTTTTTTTCATAATAAAAACAAATACATGAAAATAAAACAAATACAGGAAAATAAAACAATGATACAGATACAGAGAGGCGACCCTCTACAAGCCCAAGGAAATGAAAAGGCAGCTACTCCTGGTCAGGAGCGTCCCCGGGCTTCTGATAGAAAGTGCGCATGTTCGCAAACTCACGGGTAATATGCGTTATGGAAGAGGTATGGTTTTCCTCGAGCACAGCAAAGCGCGCATCAAAAGAAGCGAAGCGACCGTCAATATGGGTTTGCAACTCGTCTATGCGAGTATAATCGACCCAAATTGTCAGTCCCAATAATTTGAAGGCTCGGGCACCGGAGCAGAGTGCGGCGGTGGTGGCGGAATCTGAGGAGAATGATGAGTACCACTAGGACCGGCACCAAGATCAAGATCATGATCCCAGACACCAATGAACAGGGGAATAGCCTCAAACTCGCCTTCGCGTCGGCGCGCTAGGACGAAAGCCTGAAGGGTCGGGAACTGAAGAGCCTGCGACATTTGCATGCAAGTGAGCCGCAAAAGAGCATCCCAAATGCTGGTTTGTGTGGCGAGGAAAGTGATGAAATTCCCGCCGTGCACCGCTCCCAATCTCAAATTTTCGGCCTGGTGCCGAAAGAAAATGGCGAGCATGTAACCAAGGTTGAGTGGGACCGGGTAAAACTTACTATATATGTATAGTAAGTGTTCCCGAGTCACCACGCCGTGGCTATTGCCATGTCCGGAAAGGGTAAAAGTGAGAAGGTAGTGTAGAATGCGCAAAGCGGGGGAAATGAGGTGGCTACCCTTGGATTTCTTTGGGTTTAGGGGGCGGCTTCATTACTAATTTCCGACCAAAAAGTCAGGAGGTTAAAGTCGGGATGGAAATCAGATTTTAGGTCGAGGTAGGCGAGGGAAGTGGAGAAGGCCTCCGAGCAAAAGCCCATAGCGACATTGAGTTGGCGGATGGTGAGCTGGTGCATCATTCCACCCACGCGAAAGATGATGAAATCATCATGCGCTGCCCAACGGAACTCAAATGAGGCCAAGAACTCAATGGTGAGCTCGAGAAAAGCTGGCTTAGAAATGGAGAAGAGGGGAGCCCGTCCCGGGGTGGATAGAAATCCCTGAACTATTTCCGCCGCTATAAATATGGCAAGGATGGCCCAATCCAAGATTCGGAACACGCCAAATGGTTTGGCGCGTAGTCGCTCGCTCCGATCTTGTTGGGTGGCATTGTCGAAAAGGAGCATAGCTTCCGCTGATTCGGGATCGGCGGGGTGCTCGGAGGAAGAAGCGGAGGAACGTGGGTGGTGGCGAGGCATGGTGAAAAGAAGGGAAGAAATTTGACCACAAGGAGAAGAGAAGAGAGGGTGAATGTTGGAAGGTGTGGAGAGAAGAGAAGGTGGAATATTCCTATAAATAGGGGTTCACGGGTCGGTCATGCCCCTCTGTCATGCCCGTGACAGGGGGCATGATAAGCTCGGGTCAAAGGGAAAAGGAATCTGAGGCAGACTGCCTCGGATTTGGGGTACATGCCCTAGAGTCACGCCCGTGACTCTCATAGTCACGCCCGTGACTCTGGGCATGTAGGAGGTATCCAATGTGGCTATGCGGGAATTCGAGGCGCTGGCCTCGGATTCTTCTGTAACGCCCCCATGTCACGCCCGTTATACGGGGCGTGTCGGTCAAATTGGCCATGTCAAATGGAATCTGAGGCAGACTTTGTCAGCGCCTCGAATAACTATGACACGGGCATAACACGCCCGTGACCATGATGGTCACGCCTGTGTCATGTTTGAAAGACGGTCGAGAAAACTGAGGGAGGAGGAACCTCCCGCGGGTTTGGCTAACCACGCCCTAAACATGCCCGTGATCCAAGGGTCATGCCTGTGACAGGGGCGTGTACGAGAAAAAAAAACAGAAATTTTTTATTTTTTATTTTATTATTTTTTTTGGTTTAGCTATTTTTTTTTGCTTTTTAAAGATCCAAATAAAATAGAATAAAATAAAAGTTACCGACTTGAAGAAATACGTAGACTTGACGTTCGTCACCAACCGATCGTCATGCAATGATGTCCTTCAAACCTGTAAAAACTGAAAAAGAAAATAAAAAAATGAAAGGATAACCGTGGGATGCCTCCCACGAGCGCTTTGTTTATGGTCGGTGAGCACGACCATAGTGATGCGCGCGAACTAGGGGTTTGACAACATTATGTTATCTAATTGTGCGTTAATAGTATCACCGGAAACAAATAATTTCAGTCGGTGCCCATTCACTTTAAAGTCGCCTCCTTCCGGGTACGAAATAAGCACCGTCCCGTAGGGCCAAACCTCCTTTACGATAAAGGGGCTGGACCAACGGGACTTAAGTTTACCCGGAAATAAGCGCCAGTGCGAGTTATAAAGAAGGACTTGGTCTCCCGGTTGAAGTTCTTTAGGTGCTTAATTTTCTTATCGTGATAAAATTTGGTGCGCTCCTTATAGAGTTTATTATTCTCATAAGCGAGGGAGCGCCACTCATCGAGCTCGTTAAGTTGGAATTTACAAAGCTCGGAGGAAAAATTTTCATCAATATTTAAAAAATTAAGTGCCCAAAAGGCACGATGTTCAAGCTCAACCGGTAGATGGCATGCTTTCCCAAAAACCAATCGATATGGCGTACAACCGTTAGCTGTCTTGTACGCGGTCCGATAAGCCCATAGAGAATCATCAAGCTTGACCGACCAATCCTTTCTACTAGTAGAAACCATTTTTTCTAGTATACGTTTGATTTCATGGTTAACTACTTCTACCTTGCCACTTGTTTGAGGGTGATAGGGGGTGGCTAACCTATGTGTAACGCCATATTTGGATAATACTTTAGCGAATTGTGCGTTACAAAAGTGGGTGCCCCTATCACTAACTATTGCCCGTGGTGCTCCAAATCGTGAAAATAGTCTTTTAAGAAATCAAGTCACGACTCGGGCATCATTAGTGGGAAGGGCTTGCTCTTCCGCCCACCGTGACACGTAGTCGACCGCTACCAAAATATATTTATTTCCATAGGACATTGGTAGCGGTCCGACAAAGTCGATCCCCCATAAATCAAAAACTTCTATTTCTAAAAACAAATTTAAGGGCATTTCATCACGGCGAGAAATATTACCTGAGCGTTGGCATTGTTCACAACTACTTACATAGGCTCGAGCATCCTTGAAAATGCTTGGCAAATAAAAGCCTGCTTCAAGTACTTTTTGAGGCATCCGATTAGCATTATAGTGCCCACCGGCGGGTCCCTCGTGGCAATGCTTTAGAATTTTGGCGCCTTCCTCACGAGAAACACACCTCCACACTACTTGGTCTGCACAAACATGAAAGAGAAAGGGATCCTCCCAAAGATAATATTTCAAATCGGAATAGAATTTCTTCTTTTCTTGATAAGAAAAACCGTTCAGGAGGAATCTCGCAACAAGGTAGTTTGCGAAATCGGCGAACCAAGGAGTGGGGAGAGTAATTACCTTATGAATGGCGAGAAGGCGCTCCTCGGGGAAGGTATCATCAATATCCTCCTCTATGAGCTCCCCCGAATTGGGGTTCTCCAACCGCGAAAGATGATCAGCCGCCAAGTTCTCCGCTCCTCTTTTGTCACGAATCTCCAAGTCAAATTCTTGGAGTAGTAAGATCCACCTAATCAATCGTGGATTTGCATCTGTTTTTGTTAGTAAATATCTCAAAGCAGAATGATCGGTAAAAATAATAATTTTGGAAAAGGTAAGGTAGGAGCGAAATTTATCAAATGCGAATATAGCAGCTAACAATTCTTTTTTGGTGGTAGTATAATTTTCTTATGCGGCGGTTAGTGTTTTGCTCGCATAATAAATAGGATGAAAATTTTTATTTATGCGTTGTCTTAAAACCGCACCTGCAGCAAAACTACTAGCATCGTACATTATCTCAAATGGAAGTTCCCATTTGGGAGCGATAATGATAGGAGCGTTGATCAATTTTTCTTTAATAAGAGAAAAAGCACGCAAATAATTTTCATCAAAAATAAATGGCGAATATTTTTCTGATAAGTGTGTAAGGGGCTTAGTGATTTTAGAATAATCTTTGATAAACCGGCGATAGAAACCGGCATGCCCCAAGAAACTACGAACATCCTTAACATTTGAGGGGGGAGGTAGCTTTTCTATAGTTTCAATTTTTGCTTTATCTACCTCTATGCCCTTGCTAGAAATTTTATTGCCTAAGACCAAACCTTCCCGCACCATAAAATGACACTTCTCCTAGTTTAAGACTAGGTTCGTGTCCTCACATCTTTGAACCACACGAGAAAGATTTGTCAAACATAAATCAAAAGAATCTCCGAAGAGGGAGAAATCGTCCATGAAGACTTCAATGCTATCCTCCACTAGTTCATCAAAGATCGCTAGCATACACCTTTGGAAGGTTGCCAGTGCATTGCATAAACAAAAGGGCATACTTCGAGAGGCGAAGGTGCCAAATGAACAAGTGAAGATTTAATTCTCTTGGTCTTCGGGCGCGATTGAGATTTGAAAATATCCCGAAAGACCGTCTAGAAAACAATAAAAAGAGTGACCGGATAGCCGTTCAAGGATTTGGTCAATGAACGGCAAAGGAAAATGATCCTTATGGGTTGCATAATTTTATTTACGATAGTCGATGCACACCCGCCATCTGGTAATGGTTCGAGTAGGGATTAATTCATTTTTATTGTTAGGTACTACCGTTAACCCTCCTTTCTTGGGCACCACTTGGACCGGACTCACCCAAGAGCTATCCGAAATCGGATAGATGACGCGCGCATCTAATAATTTTATTCCTTGGCCTTGACTACCTCCTTCATGTTTGGATTTAGCCGGCGTTGAGGTTGAATAGTTTTGTGAGCATGTTCTTCTAATAAAATTTTGTGTGTGCAAAACGAGGGGTTAATCCCTCTCAAATCTGTGATCTTCCACGCAATTGCGCGGGGATGACGATTTAAAATATTAGATAATTTAATTTTTTTTCATCATTGGTCAAGTAGGCCGACACAATAACAGGAAGTTTAGAATCCTCCGCTAAAAATAAATACTCTAAATGATCATGTAATTGTTTTAATTCAAGTGCGGGAGGTTCATCATAAGATGTTTTAAAATGATCACTACCCACTTCTAAAATTTCAAAAATAGGAGCGCGAGTGATCGAAATTTTATCACTATTTTCATGAATAATTAAATCTAAATTTTAAAAATCAGATTCATGATCAATAGATGATAAATTGTGTTCAGAAAGAAGAATGGAGTCTTCTTCGGGAGAAGTCTCCAAATAATAACATGAGTCATCATTAACGAGCGAGTTTTTCATAGACGAGTCAATAGTAAAGGTAACTTCTTCATCCCCGACTCTAAGGAGAAGTTTACCGTTACTAACGTCTATAACCGCGTGCGAGGCGGCAAGAAAAGGGCAACCGAGAGTGATTGGTACCTCGGTGTCCTCTTCGATATCAAAGATGACAAAATCTACCGAAAAGATAAATTTGTCAACTTTGACAAGCACATCCTCAATGATCCCCGTAGGGAGCTTGACAGACCGATCTGCCAATTGAATTCTCATTCTTGTGGGTTTAGGCTCTCCTAATCCCAACTTTTTCACTAAAAAATCAGGCATTAAATTTATGGAGGCGCCAAGATCGGCTAACGCACATTTTACAAATAAATCGCCAAATAGACAAGGAATAGAGAAACTACTCGGATCGGGTAATTTCTTAGGCAATTTATTGAGCAAAACTGCCAAGCACTCTGCGTTCAATTGAACCGTAGAGATATCATCAAATTTCTTTTTTTTTATACCAAAGATCCTTGAGGTACTTGGCATACTTCGGCATTTGTGCGATGACTTCACAAAACAGTAAATTTATTTGAATTTGTTTAAACATGTCTTAAAATTTACCGTGATGCTCATCCACTCGGTCCTTTTGCATTCTAGACGGGTAGGGAAAAGGCGGTTGATAAGCTTTAGGTTTATTTTCATTATAAGGCTTAGGAGGAGGGGAAGGTGAAGAAATTGTTACCTTAGTATCAACCGGAATTGGAGAAGTATCAACCAAAATTGGAGAAGTGGTTACCTCCTTCCCGCTCCATAGAGTGATGGCTTTGGTGTGCTATTTTTGGTTGGGCTCCGTATTGACCGGGAGCGCTCCTTGTTGGCGATCAGAGAGCATTTTGGTGATTTTCCCAATTTAGGTCTCCAAATTACAAAGAGATCCTGTGAGATTCCGGATTTTGGCATCATTTGTAGTCGTATAATTGGTGAACAACTCCTCGAGATTTGGAGCTTTTGGAGCTTGTGGTGGAAAATAATCGGGAGGAATGGTAAAAGGTGGGCGAGCCGCATTCCCCGGATTACTCCAAGAGAAGTTGGGGTGATTCCTTATACCCGGGTGATAGGTATTACCAATATTATTTCCCGGATTATAAGGTGGCCGAATCGGATTACCCATGTAATCCACATGCTCGGCAATAGTAGAAGGCTCCCAATATTGGGGCTCATAGGTAGGTGTAGACGAGGAAGCAGACATCTCGTTCATTTGTTTTTGTAGCTTCTCAACCTAGGGAGATAAACTAGAAACCATATCTATTTCGTATATCCCATCCAGTTTAGGTGGACGAGACCGGCGTGTACTCCATTGATACGTATTCATGGCCATACCTTCTACAAGTTCTTGGGCGGCCGCCGGTGTCTTGTTATTTAACGTTCCACCGGCGGCGGCATCAATATGTTGGCTTGTTTGTTGATTGAGGCCATTATAGAAGGTTTGCACTTGCAACCAATCGGGGATTGAATGATGCGGGCAGCGGCGAAGCAATTCCTTGAATTGCTCCCAAGTATCATATAACGTTCCCGTATCAACTTGGGAGAAATAAGTAATATCATTGCGCAATTTGGCCGTCTTAGCGGGCGGAAAATATTTTGTGAGAAATTTTTCCGTCATCTCGGCCCAAGTAGTGATGGAGCCTCTTGGGAGAGAACTCAACCACTGATTAGCCTTGGTGTGTAAAGAAAAAGGTAAAAGCCTTAGCTGAATTACATCATCGGAAACCCCGTTGATTTTAAAAGTATCGCATATTTCTAAAAAGTTAGAAATATGCGCATTCGGGTCCTCGTGTTGAAGCCCATCAAATTGTACTGATTGTTGTACCATTTGAATGATTCTTGGCTTCAATTCAAAATTATTGTTCGCAATAGTGGGTCGAACAATACTTGATTGCGCCACATCAAAATTTGGTCGGGCATAGTAGGACATAGACCGTTCTTCGGCCATATTTGGATTTTGATTACACAAATAAGAAGAAAATTGAGAAGAGGGGGAGATAGAAAAAGAAGAAGAAGAAGAAGAGATGTCACCTACGGATTCCTCAACCAAATATGAAGAATTGAGGTCGTGGAGTCATAGACGTCGATGTAAGCTTTGCTCGATCTCCGGATCTAAATCAAGTAGATTTGATGGATTCCCTCGAGTCATACACCAAAATAAAATAAAATATTAAACTTTAAAGATTTAAAAATTTATAAAATAAAATTTCCCGGACTTCCTATGGGATACCCAGTGACGGATTCGCAAGGTACTAGGCGGTATTGCGGGATGAAAACCCGGCACGGCCCTTTCACAAGAAATTTTTATTATAAAAATTTTAAAGATAAAACTTTCGAATAAAACAAAATTTTTTTTTGAAATTAAAAGAAAATGATAAAACTAATAGATCCTTGCTTTCAAAATATCAACAAAGAAAAGTCCCCGGCAACGGCGCCAAAAATTTGATGGATATTTTCGCCACACAAACGCGTGTTTCCAATTGATGAGGCAAGTATACCTATCGTTCAGAGTATAGAATCAAGTGTCATATATCTACTCGGGGCTGTCGAGTACCTATACTCACAAAGAAAGCTATTATCTTATCGGAAGAAAAGTTGGTTTTTGTTGAACGGAAAAAGAAGCGTTACACTAATAAAGAGAAATTCGATAATGGGGAAGCTAGCATTGATCTAGAATCCCCTTGGACTAAAATAAACCTTCTTGAAAAAAATGTAAAGTAATGCGAGCTCTTATCTACTCACTCGACCGTGGAGGTTCCTAAAGTACAAAAGCATCTCTGTCGAGGTCATGCTTCTTAATAACCTTATGTTGATCGATTAAGATCTTTCGGCCAGTCGAAACCCCTAAGCTTGCTTTAGGAGGTGAACCACGCAATTGGATTTGACTCCAATCCGGAGGATTTACGTCGTCCTCTCTCAAGGAGTGCATTCAACTCCTTTTATCTTTGAGTGATCTCCTCGTATTCGCAACCTCTCGGTCAATTTAGATACGGATCTTATATCGAAGATCATATCCGCATAATATGAAGTCGACAAAATAAAAATCAAAGATAAATCGTAGCGAGTAGAATTAAGAACAAGACATTTGATGAAAGTGAAAAGATTTTATTTTATTCCAAGGTTCATCATGATTAAGTGCTAAATGAAAATTAGTTATTCATCATTAGGGAAATACAAGCTAACGTAAGAAAATACTTGATGAAAATAAAAAGCAACTTGAATTGAAACTTAAAGCAAAGTGATGAGTCCATATTTTATACTTAATTCCGGACTCACCTAGGCTTATTTTCTTGTCTTTACACACCGTTTAGCGTCATTTGCACTCCTTTTGGTTCGCTACGTTTTTCCATGTCTTGTGCACCCTTTTTAGCCTATTTCTGTGTGTGTGTGTGTATTTCCCTTTTCCTGTGCATTATATTTATGTCTGTGACTGCCATGTCGACATCCCGTCCAGTTTTCTTGCAGGTTATGGGATCGTGTGGGCGTCCGGGATAGGGCTTTCACCATTTTTGACAAAGGAGCCAATGGTCATGCGTTTTTACCCACGCACGACCATCGACCTCTTTGGCGCACGATCATTGGTCGTGCGCAGTCTGCCCTCTTTTATGAAAGTTCTGCCCCTGCCATATCGCACGATCACCAGCTATACCGCGCACGATCACTGCTCGTGCGCTGCCGGTCGTGCGCAGTCATGCCATCTTTTTCCACTTTTCTGCCTCCATTTCGCACGATCATAGGCCATATCGCGCACGACCACTGGTCGTGCGCCTGTGATCGTGCGCGCTGTTTATTCTGCTTTCTATAAATACGCAGGTTCCGCCCTAATTTCGGGAGATCGCCAAAGTCCGCCGTTTTTCCGCCATTTTCGTCTCCAAGGAGGGTTTCCACCGTACTCCATCATCCTCCACCAAAGGGAGTTGCTCCCGGCAAGCCTTCAATGCCAAATCAAAGCCGGAGCATCCCCTCGGCCTCCTCCTTCATCCCCAAGCTTCAAGCGGAGTTTTGACCGAGCTTTCTCCATCAAGCTAGGAGGCGCTGGAGCCGCAATCTACCGGGTCATTTCAACGAAGAAGACGGGTCCATTGGGAGTGAGTGACAACCTCCTCTACCCCGGACGCAGTTGAGGACCGAGCTTGGACTCAGATTGACAACCTGGGATTCCAACCGTGAACCTTCAATAAGTCTTCGGATTCGGTCGATTCGCACACCTCTTCCTCTTGTCGTTGATAGCTTAGTTTAATTTCTATGTATTGATGAAGTATTTTTATTGATTAGCATTTTCACTTATTCATGTCTATGTGAGTTATAGTGATTTTGTTATTATTGCTTGAGGTGCGCCATATTCCATCCTCCACCATCCACCCTTGCCGCACTAGCAATTGCTAGTGGCGTGCGTTGCGAAGAGGTGCTCACGACCCTCATTCCGCCATTCTAACCACCTCATCCGCTAGCCTACACGTCCATCCGCCAAGCAATTCGGTGCATAGCGGCCCGTGTAGTTTCCATCGCGCCTGGCGAAGCATCGCATAGCGGCATTGTATAGGAGTAGCTTGTAGATTTTATTTTCTATTTCCGCAACCAACAAAACCCCCTTCGTTACTTCCGACCCGAGGACTTCAATCTCAAGTCCTCCTCGACATTAACTCATCCCTTACTGTGTTCCTCAAGAGACCGACACTCGGGGATTTATTCCCAAACTTTATTACTTGTGCGACCGGTGCGCTTGCCGTATTTTCCACGCATCAAGTTTTTGGCACCGTTGCCAGGGAACACAGTCGTTTGAGTTTTTGGAGAGGGAGATTATAGATTGAAGCCCTTTTCCATCTATTCATTCCATGTTTTATTTTTCATTGCTTTAGTTTTTATAATTTATTGCTTATTTTTCTTTATTCCTTTTCTAATTTTGATATTTCAGTAGCAGGTATTCCTTTTTATTTATCTGCTTGTGTGTAGTTAATTTTTGCTTAGAAAATTCTTGTGGTGAATTCTTTCTTGCTGCACCATGTATTCTTATGCAAATATTCGTTTCCGTCGGTGCGGGGATTATAGGCATAACAGTGATGAGTGCCCCACTGAAGAATGGGAGCATAATTCTCGTGGTTCAGTGTATGGAGCACCGTTGTCTTATGGTACTTCATACACCGTACCTCAGTCTTATGGTCACTACTCTTCTCCGCCTTCACCTTTTTCATATTCCTCTCCGGTCCCACCTGGACCGAGGAGTAATGGAAAACGGTGTTTGTGTTGCCATAGCACCGACCATGTGTTAAAAGATTGCGCAGAATTTCAGCGCCAGATGGAGGCGGATGATGAACCGGATATCCGGATCGTCTCATCCACCTCTCAAATGGCCGCTTCTTCTGATTCTGATGATGTATCCGCAGTACCACCTTGTCTATGGGGGACTGCTGTGGATACACCCATCAGACCTTCCACTGATCGATGTGACGACATTGCGGTACCGTCGCCCTCTATACCTTCTTCCCCTCTTCTTGATTCACCCCCAGAGGAACCTGCAACTACTTTCTCTGATGTTGTTGTTCCTCCGCTTTCTTTGCAAGAATCATCTACTCCTCTTTTTAGTGAGTTGGTTGATGATGTTGTGCCCTTCGGAGATTGGGAATATGAGGATGCGCCATGGTGTGACTAGGACATTATTCTCGTCGATGGAGAATATTATGTCTTGGAACACAGTGACGCACCGAGGTGTGTTGATGAGGAGATCCTTGCTGATGCGGAAGTTTCCACTTCCTTGTTGGATGAGGTGATCCAAACCACCACCGAGGACCTCCTATTCTCAGATCCCCATCGTCATGACTCATATGACGCCGATAGTGATCTATGCTTGGATCCTGCTGGGAGTGAGACCGGGACCACTCCCTCGATTATTTCCTTATGTTCTTCGTCTCTTTTATTACTTGATCCCCCTTCTTTATCTGAGCCTGTGCAGGTGGAATCTCCACGGGTATGTGAGGTTGTCGATGTGCCTGGCATTTTTGCCGTTGTCATTGCTTCTTATGAACCAGTGGTGGACTATACCTTGCTAGGCAAGGATATTTTTTGTGGTGGGATGAGTGAGGACCAGGCCACCTCATCTTACTTCCTATTCCCTCTGCCTGCGAGGAGCAGGTATGATTATTTAGGCAGAGGGGTAACTGTTCTATCACCGTATCGGTACCCGTTACCGACACGGATAATGGAACAGTTATCTGTTCATTTTTTTTTCTTTTCATAGGCTCATTAGCTAGAACTGTATAGAATTTAATAAGTCGTGCTGGGATGAAGGTAACCCCAGTAGTTATCTTATAATTACTGCATTTTATTTTTCATGTCTCGTTTTAGTTTTAGTATTTCTTTTTGTATATTTTTCTTTTGTTTTTGCGGAGCTTACCCCTGCAGGTATTCATGGAAACTACACATTGGCGGGGTTGTGATTCTTCGTTTGGCGGGCCTGCTGCTACTTTCCACGCGTCTTCTGGTATGCTCACTAGCTGAGCATTGGGTAACCTCTTCCCTTAGCTCATTCTAATTTTAATTTCTCTATCATTTGATGTGTTGTTTAGTTTCAGTCTGGGGGAGAGCTACTAGTTGTTGCCTTTTGCACGTGCACATTACATGCGCATACTAGAAGCTTTTGTAGTTTTATTTTGTTTAGTTCATTTCTTGCACACCACTGCACCCACATGAGCGCGTGCTTAACTTTTTGCATGTTGCGAGTTAAACTCGTGTCTTTGTCAGATTTTGGTAAAATTATGGTGCTGCCTTAGGATTGTGAGACGGAGTAAAATGTTGGCCTTGCTGTATTCCTAGTCAATTGCTCTCGTTTTGTGTAGAAATTTGTGTAGATTTAATTTTTCTGTATGCTTATAGTTCTATATTTTTCTATTTGCGTACATATTTCTTATTCTACTCAAAAGTTGGTGCATCCGGTGTGAATCAAACGGTAGCGTAGGAATGTGTGTAGCCGCCACTAGACTCGTATTGCTTGAGTCGGGAGGAAGGATTATCTTTCTCGGTGGCTAAGAACTTGCCCCAAGCTACTCTTGAAGCATTGGTACATGGTTACTCAAGCGCGAGTGTGATGTAGGCCATCATTTTGGCCCGGTTGAGCTTTGTACCGTTCCTAACGTCATATCCTCGCTAAACCCCGTTGTGCCTACCCTTCTTTTGATTCAGCTCCACCATTAGTTCACCAAAGCCTCATAGCCGATCCTAGTCGCACATCCAAGTCGAGCTTAGTGTTTTATATTTTCCTGTTGGGTTGTGATGTGGTATTTTTATTCGTGAAAATGTGGAAGTGCGCCCAAGTTTTTATTTGCTGAGATTTTGAAAACAAAAAGAAAAAAAAAGAAATGTTTGTAAAAAGAAAAAAAAAATGATGAAAGAAAAAGTTTAATTGAAAATCTTTTGGAGATGATTTTGATTTGGAGTAGGCGGTGCACACACCCATGTTGCAAAAATCAAGTCTGGGGGTGTGGTGCACCTGGTTTTATTGTGGTTTGCTGAGGGATTCTTTTTGGCTAGCTCATTTGGGTTAGGTGCATAACCTTTCTTTTATCATTGTTTACCTCACCGTAACCCAAACCCCGTGATTATCCTAAAGTCCTACAGATTTGCGCTTGAGTCTAACTAGTGCCGTGGAGAGAGTGTGAACGGCAAGCGTATGGTCCCCGACATTGGTGGATTCCTTTGGAGGTGATCCCAAGCCCCGGTCTTCGGCAATGCTCACCTTAGTGGCCTGTCTACTTTCTTCCTCCGCGTGACCGGTTGATTCACCGTGATTCTATTTTTGAGTAATAATAAATTTTTGATACGCATTGTGAAAAATATAAAATATTTTGTATACTTAAAAATTTCCTCTACTTTATTTTTATGCACGCGAGCATGCGACTTCGCATGGTACTCCGTTTTCCAATTTCTTTGTTAGCTAGTTCATTTTCCCCGTCTGCTTAGGTTTTGTTTGCTCAGGACGCGCAAACGGTTAAGTCTGGGGGTGTGATGAGTCCATATTTTATACTTAATTCCGGACTCATCTAGGCTTATTTTCTTGTCTTTGCACACCGTTTAGCGTCATTTGCACTCCTTTTGGTTCGCTACGGTTTTCCATGTCTTGTGCACCCTTTTTAGCCTATTTCTGTGTTTGTGTGTATTTCCCTTTTGCTGTGCATTATATTTATGTCGGTGACTGCCATGTCGACATCCTGTCCAGTTTTCCTGCAGGTTCTGGGATCGTATGGGCGTCCGGGATAGGGCTTTCATCATTTTTGACAAAGGAACCAATGGTCGTGCATTCTTATCCATGCACGACCATCGACCTCTTTGGCACACGATCATTGGTCGTTCGCAGTCTGCCCTCTTTTATGAAAGTTCTGTCCCTGCCATATCGCACGATCACCAGCTATACCGCGCACGATCACTGCTCGTGCGCTGCCGGTCGTGCGCAGTCATGCCATCTTTTTCCACTTTTCTGCCTCCATTTCGCACGATCACAAGCCATATCACGCACGACCACTGGTCGTGCGCCTGTGATCGTGCGAGCTGTTTATTCTGCTTTCTATAAATACGCAGGTTCCGCCCTAATTTCGGGAGATCGCCAAAGTCCGCCGTTTTTCCGCCATTTTCGTCTCCAAGGAGGGTTTCCACCGTCCTCCATCATCCTCCACCAAAGGGAGTTGCTCCGGGCAAGCCTTAAACGCCAAATCAAAGCCGGAGCATCCCCTCGGCCTCCTCCTTCATCCCCAAGCTTCAAGCGGAGTTTTGACCGAGCTTTCTCCATCAAGCTAGGAGGCACTGGAGCCGCAATCTACCGGGTCATTTCAACGAAGAAAACGGGTCCATTGGGAGTGAGTGACAGCCTCCTCTACCCCAGACGCAGTTGAGGACCGAGCTTGGACTCGGATTGACAACCCGGGATACCAACCGTGAACCTTCAATAAGGCTTCGGATTCGGTCGATTCGCACACCTCTTCCTCTTGTCGTTGATAGCTTAGTTTAATTTCTATGTATTGATGAAGTATTTTTATTGATTAGCATTTTCACTTATTCATGTCTATGTGAGTTATAGTGATTTTGTTATTATTGCTTGAGGTGCGCCATATTCCATCCTCCACCATCCACCCTTGCCGCACTAGCAATTACTAGTGGCGTGCGTTGCGAAGAGGTGCTCACGACCCTCATTCCGCCATTCTAACCATCTCATCCGCTAGCCTACTCGTCCATCCGCCAAGCGATTCAGTGCATAGTGGCCCGTGTAGTTTCCATCCCGCCTGGCGAAGCATCACATAGTGGCATTGCATAGGAGTAGCTTGTAGGTTTTATTTTCTGTTTCCGCAACCAACAAAACCCCCTTCGTTACTTCCGACCCGAGGACTTCAATCTCAAGTCCTCCTCGACATTAACTCATCCCTTACTGTGTTCCTCAAGAGACCGACACTCGGGGATTTATTCCCAAACTTTATTACTTGTGCGACCGGTGTGCTTGCTGTATTTTCCACGCATCACAAAGCTAGGCTATGTAAAGGAAATTACAGCAAATTAAAAGTAGAAGACGACAAGACTCCAACTCCCAAAAACATCCTCCTGAGCATCTGAAGTTGTCTGGAATTTATAGGAAAATTTTCTGTTTGGTCACGCCCTAGGTCACGCCTGTGACCTAGGGCGTGTCAGGCTCGGAACCGTCGTCTTGAAACCTCGGGAACGTTGGAAGAGAAACTGCCAAAATTTGTTAACTAGCGGGTCACGCCCCTTTATCACGCCCGTGACCAAGGGCGTGTTAGAGCTGTTTCTGGAAAATGGCGGGAAGCTGAAAATGGCGGGAGTAAACTGCACTTGATTGAGGTATCATGCCCTTGGTCACACCCGTGCTAAGGGGCGTGTCTAGCTGCAACGACATTCTGGCGGCAATGGCACGAACGACAAATTAATTAGCTGAAAACGCACTTGATACGCCCTTGGTCACACCCGTGACCCAGGCGTGTCATTTTAATCTGTTGTGGCAGCAACTAACTTTCTTCCACTGGCTGGCACGCCCGTGCATTAGTGTCACGCTTTTTCTGACATGCCCAAGGAAGGCTTGTCGCAGGGCGTGTTGATCTTCTTAGGACGTTGTTCGGCGCTTTGCGCTGACGCACTTGTCTCATCTCTATCACGCATCTAGTCACGCCCATGGAGGGAGTGTCATTGGGCGTGTCTTGGTAGAAAAGATGAAAATCCAGGTTTTGCTCCAAATAATCTATAGATCAGCCCTACAAGATTGAAAATTATTTTATTAGAATAAATATATATAAATATAAAAATAAGTTAATTATAAATTTATTATTATAAAATTGATATATTAAATCTAACTATTAATAGTAAATATTGAAATAAAAATAGAAATAATTAGAGTTATCACCGATCATGATCTGGGAATGACTAAGTTTGTGTGATTGTGGATCGCTTGACTAAGGTCTCCATTTTTATCCCAATGAAGAAAGAGAAACATGTGGATGTATTGGTTCATCTCTTTATGGAACAGTTTCTATGATACCATGAAGTGCCTAAGACGATAGTCTACGATCGTGATGGTCGCTTTAAATCCAAGGAATGGAAGGCAGTTCAAGAATATTTGGGCTCTAACCTTACCTTTAGCACGACCTTTCATCCTCAGACGGACGGTCAGTCTGAGAGGACCATTAGAACTATGGAGGATCTGTTGAGATTGTGTGTATTGGATAAAGGAGAGCCAGGGAAAGGCTCTTGTCATTGGTTGAATTTTCGTACAACAACAGTAATCAAGCTAGCATCGGGATGGCACCTCACGAAGTGCTTTATGGAAGGAGGTGTAAAACACCTTTATCATGGGTGTAGGATGAGGACCCGAAGGATTGGGAATCGAGTATATTTATAAAACTGATTTTATCATTATATTTATACAAGACCACATGCTTGAGGCTCAGAGTCGACAGGCAAAGTACAATAATGCGAAATACAGGATGGTGGAGTTTTAAATGAGTGACAAAGTGTTCTTAAAGATTAGGCTGATGCATGGAGTATCACGAGTGTGTGGTAGAAACAAGCTCAGCCCAAGATATGTGGGACCTTATGTTATATTGGAGAGAATTGGCCCTTTGGCCTATCGGCTGGAGCTACCACAAGAGCTGGAAATTTTGCACAATGTTTTCCATTTGTCGTCCCTTTGGAAAGCACTTATACGGCCTGATGAGCATGTCCCCTTTACAAATTGAGCAGTCGCAACTAATAAGTCTATTCGACTAGAGCTGGTTCGAATAGTGGCCACCGAGATAAGGAACTTGCGTCAAAAGTGTGTTCCTTTCGTGATGGTATTGTGGTCTAATCATGGGAAAGAGGAATATACTTTGGATCCGGTGGACTTGATGTAGAAGCACTACCCTGAGCTGGTTCCCCGAGGTAAAATTAAAAGCATACTTTGTATTCTGCATACTTTACTTTCCCCATAGCCTTAGCCTTATTTCAGGGATGAAATCTTGTATTTTGTTTATAGGATTTGTAACATCCAGATTCGTGCTAGACCCTTTGCATGTGTTTTGAGTCAGGAAAGTTGACTCAGGCTCGGGGTGCACTTGTTGAAGCCAAAAACCAGCCTCAACGAGAGTTCAGACTATTGGGGTGTAGCTGACACCTACTTCTCCCAAACCCAGACCCCCGAATATTAACAAGGCACTAGGAACTGACCCTTATCCTCAATTGGGAGGTCCCTCGTCTAACCCAGAAGAGCTATTGAGCGCTTCCCCTCCTAAGCCAATTTATGGGCTAGGAGTACCTCAGAAAGCACTAAAAGATTTATAGAAAATATGGAAGACCGCTTTCTATGGTACTCTGCGGGTCTATTTATAGACTTTAAGTATCTAGTCTGCCAAAAGCGTAACTCCGCTATTCTAAAATTACTAAAATACCCTAGGCTGGCCTGCCAACAGCCAAACTCCGCTATTCTGAGGAGCTAAATGCTAACCTAGGGACATCTAGGTAATTTTACCTCTTGAACCTACTTGGCTGGACCCAACCTGGCAGAAGCCTTTCCGCTGATCCCTACGGGCCTACCGCTTATCACAAGAGAGAGCCATCCCATCTAACCTTGGCGGGAGCTTTCCCGCCTACCCTGGCGAGAGGCGTAGGAGGCGTCACTCAGCGCTAAGAGCCTAAGGGCTCCCGCTGGCCCGAGGCGCAAGCCCTTTTGCCTGCCTTGGGTGGGAACTTTCTCGCTTACTTACTTATCTGAACCATTTTCAGCCCAAAGCTAGCCTAAGGATCACCTAATCCGGGTCCTTGGGACATCTTGGTCCCACCCAGCGAATATGGGGTTGTACACAATCCCAATTTTTTGTGAGCTAGCCTTACGCTCAGAAAGATACGTCCAACCCCAAATATTCGTTGGGCGCTTGCTGACCTGGAAGGGAATCTTGAGTGGGCCCTACTTTGCACCTATGTATATATATACGCCACCGGGATAGCACTTTGGCCACTGTTGTTGCCGCCGCCTTCCGCTTTAGTTACCGTAAGGCTCTTTAGATGTACGCCAAATGTAGCGATAAGCCACTCTTGAAGAAAATCCAGGACCATCTCACCGCGGCTCAGGCGAAAGACCGTGCCAACTACGCCAGGGTTGCCCCCTGGCTCATGTATGAGAGGTCGGCCAGCTCGCCTCCCCTGCTAAAGAAGAGGAAGGCTAAATCGGTTAGGCGATACAACTCTAAGAAGGATCTGGCCTCTCCCACTCCGACCCCTAACCGCTCCGAGAACACTCCTTTCCTGCTTGAGGTATTCCCCTCGTCTTCTCTTTTTGCATGAACCTGCCTTGCTGAGTTTGACACCTTTCCCTGCTCGCTGATAGGCTCCAAAAACTACCGCTAACAACCTTCTGACAGATAATGAGATGGTTCTTCCTCAGCGCGAGAACCTACAGCTGGTCTCGGAGGCCATCCCCCCGACTCCTCAAGCCCAGCACGCGATTCATCCCGGTAACCTCTCTCGTCATCCATCTTATACGACCTTCTTTCCTCTAACTGAATTATTTTTTCGCAGTTCCCGCTCCAAGAAGTCTGAGGTTAACCCACCTGAGCCCCCGAACTCTCGCGCCAATCGATCTTTATAACAAAGTAGTCGGTCATCCCCTTTCGCTTGGAAGGGTTATCCCTGAATCAAACGCACCCGCATCAGGGTCCCGGCCTCCAGCGGAAGTTGGTACCGCCGCTCCCCAACTGGCCAAAACCATCGCCCTGGAGCGCGTGGAGTATCCCCTTGGATGAGGCAAGCCGCTCCACCTTCTTTTTGGCAAAGGCACAGAAGAGCAGTCCGGCCCTTCTCGTTAATCTGCGGTTAGGAGCCCGCCCCATGGCATAGGTAATCGCTCCTTGCCAAGTCTTTTCGGCCTCGCTTGATTTGACTAGGCTTTTCCTACTAGATCCGACAGCTGCGGGAGTGGAAGCTGATGATGAAGAGGGGACGGTCTCTCTCCTGCCCTACCCAAGCGACATAGAGTAATATATAGATGCCGACGGGAGCGGTATAACTCGGCGGAAGCGGATAACGGAAGTCCTAACAAAGCTCATTGCGATGCGCCAAGACGATTCACTAGTGTTTACGAGACTCGATAAGTGGGTCGAGCGGCGGATGGCTTTGATCGAGCGGGACCACAATCACTTTTTCGGCGAACAGGGGCGCTAAGCAGAAAGCGAGGAGACATCCCCTGGAAGGCATATTGTGCGAGTTCGGGATCAGCTGCGCTTGGCCAACCAGGGGCTCACTACCCTGACTGCTTACCACTACCCGCGGGTGCCGCCGAGATCTGGGAGGCGAGGTAGGGGCCGATGGAGTTTGGAGCAGTACTGAACTGCGCCGGATCTCGCCTCTTCCAACTCAAAACTGTCAGCCTTCCCTTCCCTCTTGTACCCCTTCCAACTATCAAAAGATAAATTATAATTATCATTTATTAAGCTCTCGCCTGTTCGAGACGCCTTTGGTATATATAAATATATGCTTTTTTTCCTTTTTTTTCTTCTCTTTTCAACTTCGTACTATGTTTATCTTGCCAAGAGCCTGGCTCCCAGACCCCTTTCGCCTTTCATATTTGTATGCTGCTTTTTTATTACCCGAGGTCCATCCCAGAAGATCTCGCCATTTGCAAGTGCGAGAGGTGTTGAGAGGGAAATGAAGAGTCGAAATATCAAAATTCATTGACCACACCGCCTGGGAAATTCCTAATGATTTCTTTTCTCTTTATAAATGGGCAAGTCCACCAACCTCAATGACTTTTTTCTAAATCTTCACCTTCATCCACACTTGCTCTCGCCGCCTTCTGCTACTCAGAGCCTCTTGCCTACTACTCCCTTTTCCACCTTTCCGCCCCCGCTCTTCAAGATGCCTGGAAAGACCGAAGGTCGTTCTAAATGTGCGCAAACGTTCCTAGACCACATATTTCCGCCCTGCTGGCTGACCTTGGTGGAATACCTCTTGATAGTCGAGAACTTCATCCCGCTAGAGTTCACTGTGTGGAACCCAGGGAATAAGGATAGGGGCAACCTTGCGTCAGAAGGGGAGATCTCCATCCCATTAAAGCATTTTGAGGTGGGGTTCAGCCTACCCCTCTTATCAAAGGTAAGCCAAGCACTTCGCTACTACGGGGTAGTGCCAGCCCAGCTCAACCCCAACTATGTCTCCATCCTAGTGGCTTTCTCCTGCTACATGCGGGAGGACAGGATAGAGTTCAGCATGTCCATCTTACGAAAGCTGTTCAACTTTCGGGGAAAAGGTGGGACGGTTTTCTTCTCTTGGCAATCGGTGAAGACCGTCGGTCTCGCCAGCAAAAACCACCATTAGTCCCAGAAATTTATCTTCGTTTCTATACCTTTCGGCAATATTCCGCTCGCGCCTATTCTGTATGATGAGGCAACCTACAAGCCTCCTGCCCTCTGGGGGAGAGAGGGCGCCCTCGTCGAGTTCTTTGGGTCGAAGGCATTCGACGTACAGTTCCTTCAACGAGACCTAAGCTCTCTCCTACCAGTCCCTCCCGACAAAGGTACCTTTTTGCCTCTTATTTTTTACCCTTTGTCATAGATCAAGAGTTTTAATCGTGAAAGCTTCGGCAAGTGAACAGGAAATTCCCCTTTGCCAACCTTTTTATGAGGCCGGGGATTTCTCCAGCACCCTAGATCTCGCCAAATCTGCCGCCCAGGCCTGCCGAAAGGAGCCCGGCTCCTCATCCTAACTAAGGGGCTGAAAGTGGAAGCCAAACTCCCCTCCTCCGGCCCCTCACATGAAGAGGATAAGCGCGGTGGAAGAGGGAAAATCTTTCGCTGGGACTCCGGTCGAGACCCTACTTGCTACTAGTGAAGCGATTTTCGCAGGGCAGGCTTCCGAGATCCCGGCAGGGCAGGTAACCAAGACCCCCACCGAGTCCCCCGCCAAGCCAATGCCGAAAGAGCATCAAAACTTGTGGCATTGACGGGAAGTTGGTGTATTAAGAGGGTCAGCCCCTACTCCGGTAGGACCCCGAAGTCAATCAGGTTTCCATCTCATCACTTCTCCCTGACTGGGAGTAGCGGGACCCGATTTCGGGTGATGCCGTCGAGCTAGGCTTTAGGATTTACAATCGGAAAGATGCCGGTCGGTTCGGCCAGAGGTTACCCGGTCTCTCACCTACAACACCGCCAGAGCCCAAATGCGTTCGTGCTCGCGCATAGGACTGCGCGTCACGGCATCACCCTCGAGCGTAACCTTGTCAACGTGCTCAAGTCAAGGGAAATTGATGTGGCTAAGATGACCACCTTGAAGGATGACCTAGCGGCTGCCCAGCAGCTTCTCGCCCATCGCCTAGCGACTAAGGTATGCAAATCTTCAAAGGCCTTTTGCCTTGCAGCAATCTCAAACTAGTTCTAACCTCAAAATCCTTGCAAGATTCCACCCAAGCCCAGCTTCTGTGGTCGAGGGTGGCCCGCCTCGAATTAGAGAATAAGCTTTTGAAGACAGAGCTCAAGTTTGCGGAAGAATTAAATGCATCGGCCACACCCTCCTTGGACGAGAGGCTCAAAAGGAGCCACTTCTAAGAGTATGAAATCGAAGTGATGATGCAGGATAATGCGCAGAGGGTGTGCGTGATGGTGATCGAGGTGTTGCGAGAATTGGGCATCTTGAATGAAGGTGGCGTGACCCTCACTACACGCGGGGTCCTGCCCTGGCTGTTCGAACCCGTTCCCAAGCATACCAGAGAAGGAGAAGCACCGTAGGATGGTGCGCCAGAGCTTGGCCAGGATGACGGGTCTGGCGACAGCTCTTCCTGCGAGATCCCTAGCGGTTTATCCGGCGAAAGCTCTAGCAAAACCTCCAGCGACCCCGCCTAACGGCCTCTCACCCCTCTCCCATGTAATATCTTAAACTTGTAATTTTTAATTTTTTTCCTTTCCGATTTTTCATGTAATGGGTGAGACCCCCTTGTAACATTTTGGGATACTTGTATGTAATGACACTTTTTCTGCTTATGCCGAAAAGGTTCTGGGTCCCTTTTTTTCTTGTGTTTTCTTGTGGTAGGCTTCATCGCTCTCGCTAGAGACTTAGGCTCTTAGATGGTAAACATGGACCTACCCCCTATCAAGAGATAATTCATCTAGTAGGCTCCACCGGAAAGGCTTTTACCAAGAAGTCCCTATCGGGAGTGTCTCGTCCCATGGGAGTACGCCTCAGGCCTTTCAAGCGATAAACTTCGCCCGTTCATAATGCATGCAAACTTCGACAAGGATGCCACGATGAATGGTCGTGCTGAGAAGCCTTTGCCGAAAGGACATGTGACGAGAGGCCATGAGTTTCCCCTTCTCGACTTTGGAACTATAGTTGGCTGTCTGAAAGCCAGCTAGTAAGACTCTTTGCGACGCTTGTTAAGAGCCCCACTGCCCCATTGACTAGGTGATAGCCTGACGGTGGGAGTGATCCCCGATTTAGTTATTCTTCCCTTTCGTCCTGTCAAATGGCGATCCTTCATCCCAACTGGCGTGATGGGAGCCCGGATGGAGAGCCTACTAGGTGTTGCTTGAAACCATAAATTATATCCCTTTTCCCCCAAGCACGACAACGGCCCTGCCAACTAGTGAGAGCCTAGCAGTGGGTCTACTCAAGGCCAAGTGCGCCTTCCAGCCCTGCCAGCTAATGGGAGCCTGAGCAGTGGAATCCTCTCGGGGTCTTCCCTTACCCCCCAAGCGAGCCTACATCCCTGCCAGTTAATGAGAGCTTGTACAGTGGGTCTACCCGGGGTCGAGTGCACCATCCAGCCCTGCCAGCTAATGGGAGCCTGAGCAGCTGTATCCTATTGGGGTCTTACAAACCATCTCTTCCTTTCCCCTCAAGCGAGCCTACGACCCTTCCAGCTAATGAGAGCCTGACAGTGGGTCTACTTGGGGTCGAGTGTGCCTTCTAACCCTGCCAGCTAATGCGAGCCTGAGCAGCGGGATCCTTTAGGGGTCTTCCATTACCCCCCCCCCTAGGCAAGCCTACAGCCTTGCCAGCTAATGAGATCCTGGACAGCGGGTCTACTCGGGGTAGAGTGCGCCTTCCATCCCTGCCAGCTAATGGGAGCCTGAGCATGGGGATCCTCTCGGGGTCTTCCCTTACCCCCAAGCGAGCCTACAACCCTGCCAACTAGTGAGAGCCTGGATGGCGGGTCTACCCAGGCCTGAGTGCGCCTTCCAGTCCTGCCAGCTAATGGGAGACTGAGCAGCGGGATCCTCTCGGTGTCTTGCGAACGATACATTTTTCACGCACAACTGCAAGAGAAAACAAATCAAATTAGGGGTTAAAGTATTTTAAGTCATTCCCACTCCAAGCACGGCTCATGGACACCACTTCCACATCCTGGAGGTTGTATCCCCCTGAACCCAAGGCCTTTTCAACTATATAAGGACCCTCCTAGTTGGGGTTAAGCTTTCCCACAGCCTCCGACCTACCTAAGGTGTCGACCTTCTTCAAAACCAAATCACTTTCCTTGAACTGCTTGATGCGGACATACTTGTCAAAGTACCTTGCCATTCATCGTTTGACCATTTCCTGCCTGACGGCGGCCACATTGCGAAGTTCTTCCAGTATATTAAGCGAGAGCTGTAGCTCCCCTTCATTTTCTTCCCTCCATGCCTAATTTCCCCGGCTGGCGGCCGCAACTCACGGGGATTGAACCTTGAATTCCATGGGAAGGACTGCCTCACATCCATGCGAGAGCTTGAAAGGGGTCTCTCTAATGGCTGTGTTTGGGGTTGTTCTCAAAGCCCACAACACTGAGGGGAATTATTCCACCCAACTCACCCTCAGGTTCTCTACATTCTTCTTGAGTAGGTTCACTATGATTTTTTTTGCCGCCTCCACCTAGCTATTGCTCCTTGGGTGGTGGATGGAGGCAAACCGAAGGTCGATTCCCAACTAGGTGCAAAAGCTGATGAATTCCTCGCTGGAAAACTGAGGCCCATTGTCAGTGACAATGGCCTGAGGTAACCCGTGCCTACAGATTATCTCCCCTCACACGAAATTCATGTTGTACTGAGAGGTCACTTTTGCCAATGCCTTGACCTCAAGCCATTTCGAGAAGTAATCAATCTTGACTGAAAGAAACCTCCTCTGCCCACTCGCCGGGGGGAACAACTCAACTAGATCCATTCCTCAAATGGTGAAAGGCCATGGCGCCGTGATGCTTTGGAGTCACTGGGCATGCAAGAGTTGGAGGTGGGCATATAGATTGCATTTTTGGCACCTCCTCGAAAACTCTGTGGCATCTTTCCTTAGGCATGGCCAGAAGTACCCCTGCCTGACCACCCTTTCTTCGAAGGTCCTCCCCCTCGAGTGGCTGCCACACTCGCCCGAGTGCACTTCCTCTAACATTTTTGGGATCTCTTCCTCTTCTACACATCGGGCCAAAAGCCCCGACAACATCTTTCAGTGTACCCCTCCTTCATGCATAAGGTAGTGTGCCATCTTGTGCCTAAAGCTCTTCGCATCATTGGACCCTTTAGGAGGGTTGCCCATGGTTAAGTAGGCTATGAAGCAATCCACCCATGAGAGTCGCTGATCCACCTCCATAAATTCTCCCTCCTCAATCGCCGGACAAAATAGCTCGGTCAAGGTCCCCCCTCCTCGAGGTCCAATCTTGGCCAATCAGTCGGCCGCTTCATTCTCCTCCCTGGGTACATACTGGATTGAGAATGCTCGGAACCCTCCAATAATAATTCTCACCTTGGATAAGTACTTCAGGAGGGTGGACTCCCGAGCTTCATATTCTCCCCTGATCTGTGATGCCACCACTAACGAATCTGTAAGCACTTATACGTCGTGAATCCCGAGCTCCTTGGCCAACCGCAACCCGACTATGATGACTTCATACTCTGTGTAACATCCCTTTTTTTTATTAGGCCCCTCAACTTAGATTTGGATAGGACATGTAGTGTAGGTGTGGTCTTAGGCTAGGTTTGACCCTTGGTTATAGGGTATAGCCATGTGGGGCCCACTATGGGCCCAAGTCAACTTAAGTCAAACAAGGCTAATTTGGAACCCTAGCCACACCTTGACCCCACCACTATGCCCTAGCCCTAAAAATAATCTAAGAAAACCCTAAGACATGTTAATGGGTCACCTGTTGACCCAAGTTGACCCAAGTCAACCCTAACCTTAATTTGGACAAATTCATACCTAAAGGCCTCATGAGCACAAGTTGGGTCAGCCCACCCATTATGTTGACCAAGTCAACTCAAAGTCAACCAAGTCAACAAAATGACCAAAAGAAGAGAAATGAAGCCAAGCCCACCCTCCTTGGGCTGCTTACGACCAGCCCAAGTGGTCAAAGATAGCTCCTACCCCTCTGGTTTGGGAGAGAGAATGCATGTATGGGGGTAAAATGAGAATTTTAGGAGAGTGAAGGTAGTGAAAAGGGAATTAGGGCCATGTGGCCCTGCTTCCTTCTGTCCAAGAGACTTGTCAAGCCTTCCCAGCTCATTCTAAAAGGAATATGCTACTGGATGACCACTTGGCACCATGGGCGGAGCAAACAAAGCTTGGTCGAACCCCACCTTGGAGTAACTCCCTATACATTCACTCCCAACCAAAACTAGCCTCACCATTAGCTTCAGAAGGAGGAAACGAGTGGAGTTTGAGTGCTGGAGCAAGGAAATCGCTGGAGAAACCATGAAATGGGAAGGACTCGCTGGAGCAAGCTTGGTCATGGCTCGCCGCCTAAATGCTCGCCGCCAAACCACAATTCCGGTTCGTTTCACTTTATCTCTCTCTGTACTAGCTTCCTAGAACGATTAGGTGAGGCATCGAGCTCAATTAAGCCCGATACCATGGGAGTTGTGAGATCAAAAACTGTATTTTTCCTCTTGCTCAGGGTCGCCGGAGGGCCGCATCCGGCAGCCTCACCGTCGGGAAACGCTAGCCACCACCTTAACGAAGGTAGTGACGATAGTCGCCGGTGGTGGCGCTAGCCCAAGTGGCCAGAAACAGCCAGACAAGTCGGCCCAGCCAGGCTCTATCTCAGCCGTTGGCTGATCGGGGACGACGACGGGATGTCGCCCGTTTCGATTTAAATAAATAAATTAAGTTATTATATTGTGAATAGTAATATTATGTCACATTATTTCAGTGGTTTTGCATGCTAATTTTATGCCTCTTAGGGGAATTTTCAGAGACGGTGATGTATAGAAAAATTTTATCCCTACCTCTTACCTTTTATTTGCCATCCTAAAGTCCTGATTTGGGACAGTAGAACTCCATGTGGGACCATTCTACTAGGGCTTGTCCTAGGCTAGGGAAGAAATTTTATTGAATGCCCATGCCAAACCAGAAGCCCGCATGACCTAAAATTTTGGGTATGTGCTTGGTTCGGTCAAACTTAGATCCTATAAAAAATGAGAATTTTTGGAAAATGTTTTCCAATAGTTTTTGAGAAAATACATTTATTTAAATTAATGGAATATTTGGAGTATTATAACTCCAAAAGGCCCCAAAGTTTGTGGAATGGCCTTGGGGCCGATATAAGCCCATATACAAAATTTTCAGCCTCTTTGGACCTTTGCATGTAGGGTAACCCCACTTGCAAGAGTTTGTTGAATAAAGGCTTGGGTTCCTTTAGCAAAAAAATATATAATGGGAAATTAGCCCATTTGGGACATTAAAAGTTTATGAAATTTTTATCAGAGGTTTCTTAGGGTGAAATATACCTCCAACTGAAATAATGGGATTTTTGGGATCAAAAATCCCATTATTTGGAATTTTTGAAAATTTAGGCCTTTAAAAATAAAAAATTGAAAATAGGGCCATTGATGAGTTAAAATTCTCAAATTAGGTTTAGAACTCAAGGGAGTCAAATTTAATCTCTGGAAAATTTTCTGGGTCTGTTGATGATTATATTTTGAAATTATGTAGAATTTACAATTTTTCCCTTTATGGAAATTATTTAAAAATGATGGAAATTATAGTAGGAATATTATGGGAAAATTTCAAGTGATTTAATTATGTGTTTGTGACCTTTTGTAATTTTATTAAAAATTTTAGATGCATTCGTAAGTTTTAAAACCATTAAATGGCATTTTTGTAATATTTGTCATATGAGTGTTGGTAGACCAAATTACTGTTTAGGACTATGAATTTCTGTAATTGGTATTATTTCAGCAATTTACATCTGCAGTAATTTTCCTAGAATTTCTAGTAGCATATTTAATGTACTTCATTTGGAAAGTGGCCAATTCATGGATTTAACTTAATTGAAAAATTAAATAGATATATAAATGGGAAAATTACAATTATTAGTAACTGGTAATATTTAGCCTAGATAATCATCAGGAAAATTTATTAGAGCAAGGGTATCATTTGATGTAATACTTCATGTGTAAAGTGACACATGCCACTTAATTAATGGATTTAATTTAGGGTCCTTATGACCTTTAAAAAAATAGTGAAATTTCATATAGTCAACATCATATACCATACCATCCCATGATTAATAGATAGGGTCATTTTGGCCAAGAAGTTGGAAGTATTACCTTACGGGTGGTATTAGGTCATGGGTTGCGTCTAGCTCAGATAGTATATACTACTAGGACCACAGGGGGATATGATTGAAGGTTGCGTTGATAAATATTTTGGAAGATAAACCCTAATTGGTGTCTAGTAGGTCACTTCATAGTATCGAGTGGTGGAGTGCAAAACCCTAAGAACTGTATCAAAATTTGAGACCGGCGGAAGACCGTTGATTTCCCGATAATATATTAAGTCATTAGGATCGTTCCAGAGTAACAACGAGAGCTGAGTGTAAATCATGGGTAAACATTAATAAGAGTAAATATCCTTGCGAAAGGAAACTTTGGGCTTTAATCCAATCTTGGTTCCTAGTGCCCCGAGACCCATTCATTGGGCATACCCTGGGCAGCCCTGGGATTAACCATAATTCTCTAAGCATAATAACCCTTAGACAAGAGTAGTCTAATAGGCTAAGAATCGTGATATGATTCTCACCCGTGTAGGGTTGGAGGGATTTGTTGTAACAATCTCACCCGTGTAGGGTCTGAGGGATTCAGGACAGGTTGGTCCTGCGAGCTGGAGGCTCGAGTTAAAATACCTTGCATGTGCATAAAACAAACTAGTGGAGGGTCAAGTGGTACTGGGCCAATCGTCACACCGATGGCAGTACGGTGACTCAGGAGGGTATGAGGGTTTGAGGGGCCAGTAGGTTGTTTATACTGCGGTTTGGAGGACAATCCCCGAAAACGCACACCCGACCCAACAAGACTGATGGGTAGTCTGCAATTAGTACACAAGATTCTAGAGTGCACCTAGGACATGTACAGAGGCGTATGGGAGGTCTAGGTTTGGTAGTGTGCATACCTGCCTAGGAGTGGAGACGCCCGCTCCACTACTGCCGTATCCACAACGGTGGTACCAGAGAGTGATGCTAGCTCCAAAAATCGGGAACTAAAGGTCTGTGATCACGGAGTCATTGTGTGTGAGTTGCACTTTCATGGTTCATAAACCACAGGCATTCATTCATATTAGGTCATACGCTTCATGGATCCTTATCATATAAATTAGTATGGGCTCTTTTATATGATGAGTTAATTTTAGAAACTCTAACTTATAAGTTTGTATGGGCATTCATATAGGTTAGGGTACTTCTACAAATGCTAGATTATCAAAAGATAGTTGTTCTTTATTTACATACTTTCAGTACTGTACATACTTACTTAACGTGTGCTAAGTACATAGAACTGTTAGAGTAGAATTACTTCTTACTTCTCATACTTGGTAGTATATCTTCATTATCACCTGCTTCCCTTTTGATACCCGTTGTTGTCCTCCGCTTCGTACTCCCGCACGGTGCCTAGGAGTTGTGGGGCGAGGTACGGAGGAAACGACTTAGTCTTTTGAATAATGGTCGGTGACCAAATCATTTTAGGAGCTCAAGGAGATGTGGCTCCAGCATGACCGTCAGGATGAGGAGGCAGGACGTGAGGAGCTGTTACCACCACCACCTGCTACTACTACGATTACCGCAGCGCTTCCTCAGGTGGGATGAGTTAGAAGATGATAGATTATCTTCTGCTTTTGATTTTGTGAGGAGAGATTTTATTATTATGTACAGGGCATAAGCACTTTTTCCTCGCTTTTATTTTTGACTCATTGTGGACTTGTTGTACTTTCATTTCACATTTATGATATGTACTGTGACTGTGGACTAGCTTGCAGTTTTTCCTACATTGCTTTTATACTTCTGTTTCTTATATTGGCCGAACAGGTTTTTATGATCGTGCTAGATGACAGGATCGGCGACTTGCGGTGTCGACTAACCCGTGAGTTACTATCACCGTAAGGCGGCGGTTCTGGGCATAAGACCTTGGAATTTCCTAGGGGGAGGTGTCATACAAACTTGTATCACATGAACAAACGATCATATGAGAAAGAAGTTCGCAACACTGGAACAGCCGGTTCGAGCATTAGTTTGTGGACAAACTATGCAGCGGAAGCAATGGTGTGCCCATGTGTAAAAAAAGTCACATAAAATAGTCCATTTAATTCAATGAGATAGGCCAATTTTGTTTAAACCTTACCTTTATGCAACCTCCACAGGTCGCTATGCCGCAGAATGTGGTTCCTCCCCCTCCGGCTGTCACTCCCTTTCTGTAGAAAAAGATGGGGTAAAATTTGATGGCTATCATGGAAGCGTTTAGAGTCCAACAGGTCCCGGCTCAGCAGCTAAATCCGGTGTCGAACTGGTTGAGTTCCTTCAAGATCCTGTCCCCGCCAGTGTACCGCAGGACAGAGGATGTTGTGAAGAGTGAGGAATGGTTGGAGGCCTTACAAGAGATGTTGGCTGGCATCAGCTGCCCTGTCAGCCAGGCAGTTCCTCTAGCCACCTCTGCACGGGATGCTCATGCAAAAGATTGTGGAAGTCCATGCGAGATTCCACTTATGCTGATAGGAAGCTGTCGTACATCTCATGGGAGGAGTTTAGCGAGATATTCTTAGAGCATTATGTGTCCACCACGGACAGGGATGCGCTGGAAGAGAGGTTTCTTAACCTCATGAAGGGTACCAGGTCTATGATCGAGTATCAAAGGGAATTCTCCCATCTGGCTAGATTTGCAGGGATCCACGACTTGGATGACAGGAAGTACGCCAAGAGATTCTACCATGGGCTCAGAGATTCCTTGAGGCATCACCTACTATTCATCTCTCATGGCACCTCGACACAGATCATAGAGATGGACAAGAAGCTGGAAGCAGACCAGCTTATGGTAGAGTAGAGGAAAGAGGCCACTAGATGGGTCATCACCCGGGGAGAGCAGCAGGGGATCCCAAAGAGGCAGAGTTATTGGATACAAGAAGGGTGTGGGACGTCGTCGTCCCAACTTTAGGCAGGAGAACGGGCCTCCTACAGTATTAGCTCCCGCACCCCTATAGGTGCATGACCCGACGAGGCAAGATGGCCGTGGCCACCGACCGGTAGATTGTTTTGGATGCCACTAGCCAGGACATATCAGATTTGAGTGCCTGCATCAGTTTTGTCCACTTCCTCCTCCACCTCCAGTGGCCCCTCCAACACAGCAGGGTCGAGGCCAAGTTCGGGGACGAGGTCGAGGCCGAGGCTTGGGACATTACAGCCGAGGTTGAGAGCAGGAGCAGGTATACGCACTAGATTTTGCCGAACAGAGGATTCCAGAAAAGGTCATCATAGGTACCTGATGTTATAGAATAACAGTCTATTTAAACCCAAACAACCTCAGGCATAGTCATGATCAACGGCAAGCCTGCTCGTACCTTATTTGACACGGGTGCTACCCACTCGTTCGTTTCCGAGGCCTTTATAGAAGTACTGGAGGGAATGGAAAGATTGTCGGGCTTAGAGATGAGGGTGCGTCTACCCGATGGGTCGGAGCTACGGAACACTTCCTATTGCAACATGGAGGTCGAGATTGGGGGAAAGGAATTTGAGGTGCCGGCGACGATCCTGAGATTACCAGATTTCGACTTAATCTTGGGCATAACATGGTTGCACTGGAATCATGCCCAGATCGATTGCTCGTTTTAAAGGATCACTCTGAGGCACGGCGACTCCTATATCATCGTCGAAGGTATTAAACCTATCTCCCATCTATTATTATTATCATCTGTACAGGCTTTGAATGCCCACCATCAGGGAGAGGAGGTATATGTTATATGATTTGAGATGGCGGGAGCAGAAGCTTCCCTTGCTGACATCCCGGTGGTCCGAGATTTCCCCGATGTATTCCCGGAGAAATTGCCCGGATTACCGCCAGCTAGAGATATGGACTTCCGGATACAGTTGGTGCTAGGAGCGAGGCCCGTATCTCGGGCACCGTACAGGATGGCTCCTAAGGAGTTAGCGGAGTTCAGTACCCAGCTTTAGGAGTTAGTGGAGTCAGGATTTGTTTGGCCTAGCTCATCACCATGGGAAGCACCAGTACTATTCGTCAAGAAGAAGGATGGGTCATTGTGGCTCTACATATCACGAGCTGAACTGGCTGATAGTCCAGAACACTTACCCATTGCCTCAGATCGATGAGCTGTTTGATAAGATTCAGGGAGCCTTCTAGTTCTCCAATCTAGATTTTCGATCTGGGTATTATCAGCCACGGATTCAGGAGGCAGATATTCCGAAGACGGCATTCAGTTACCGCTATGGGTTGTACTAGTTCACGGTGATGCCTTTCGGGCTCACGAATGCACCTTCTGCATTCATGATTCTGATGAACCGTGTTTTTGAGCCCTAATTGGATAGATTTGTCATAGTGTTTATTGATGACATCTTGATCTACTCTCGGACAAAGGAGGAGCATGTACAACATTTGGCACAGGTACTGGAGAGGCTGAGGGAGAATCAGTTGTATGCGAAGTTTTCCAAGTGCCATTTCTGGCTGCAGGTGGTGGCATTCATGGGACATACTGTCAGTGGAGCCAGGTTGGCCGTGAATCCGACCATGGTACAAGCAGTGCGTGATTGGCCGCGGCCTAAATCAGCTTCTGATATACGAAGCTTTTTGGGACTCACCGGATATTATCGCAAGTTCGTGGATGGGTTTTCGAGGATAGCACTTCCCCTCATGACTTTGACAAAGAAGGAGGCAGCATTTGTTTGGACAGAAAGGTACGAGGAAGCATTTCAGGAGTTAAAGGACCGGCTCACCTCTTCCCCTATCCTTGCACTTCCATATGGGAAGGAAGGATTTCAGATTTACACTGACGCTTCTTATCAGGGTATGGGTGTCGTCCTGATGCAGCACCGCCATGTCATTGCTTATGCCTCAAGGCAGTTGTAGAAACATGCGAAGAATTATCCAGTGCATGACTTGGAGCTCGAGGAAGTAGTATTCGCATTGAAGATATGGAGATATTACTTATATGGGGTTCATTGTGACATCTTCTCGGATCCCAAGAACCTCAAATACGTCGACACGCAGAAGAATTTGAACCTTCGCCAAAGGAGATGGCTTGAGTTTCCTTGCAATTATGACTACAAAATGCATTATCACCGGGGGAAGGGGAACACCGTAGCAGATGCCTTGAGTAGGAGAGCCGACACTACTAAACCGAAGCCCCGGGTGATGTATACGAGATTGATGCAGATGATGGATGATATGCACATCACTATGGTTTCTGAGTCCGAGACAGCAGTTTATCGGGAGTATCTGAACTCCTTGATCGAGGAGAGTGACATAATGGAGCGCATCATGGCACAGCAGAGGCTTGATGCAGCCTTAGAGCTGATATTCAGAGCCCTGAAAGGGGGAAAATTCAAGGATTATTCATTACAGGGTGATCTCATTCATTTCCGTGGACGTATTTATATACCCGCAGGTGGAGGTATTAAGGAGGATATACTTAGAGAGGCGCACAACTCTCAATACTCAGTGCATCCCGATATCACCAAGATGACAGCTGATTTGCGGAGGAGCATGTATTGGTCAGGGGTGAAGAGGGAGATCATTCATTTAGTGACACACTGCGTGACATGTCAGCGGGTAAAAGAAGAGTGCAAGAGCCCGGGTTGATTATTACAGCCATTAATGGTGCCAGAGTGGAAGTTCAAGGATATATCTATAGATTTCGTGCACGGATTGCCTCGCTCCCACACTGGGCACAATTCTATATGGGTCATCGTCGATAGACAGACAAAGGTGGCTCGATTTATACTAATCAGGAAGGACTGCCCAGTTTCTATTTTGGTGAGGTTGTTTGTAGAGCAGTTCGTCAAGTACAACGGCATCCCTAGGACGATTTTCTCGGATCGTGATGGTCAGTTCACTTCTAGGGAGTGGATGGCGGTGCATGCTTACTTGGGTTCTCGGCTAACTTTTAGCACCGCTTTCAATCCACAGACTGACGGCCAGACCGAGCGAACAATCAGGACTATGGAGGATCTGCTTCGTCTATGCATACTGGATACCGGGAATCCCTTGGAGAGACTGTTGCCCCTGATTGAGTTCTCTTACAACAACAGTCACCAGGAAAGCATTGGGATGGCGCCTTATGAGGCTTTGTATGGGAGGAGGTGTTGGGCTCCTCTATCTTGGGTTCAGGATGTGGACACGAGGACTCTTGGTTCAGAGCATATTGATGATACAGAAGCTCAGATTCGGCTGATCAGGGATCGAATGCTGGAGTCTCAGAGTAGGAAGACCATGTACTACGATGCACGACATCGGAAGGTTGAGTTCCAGGTGGGGGACATGGTGTTCTTGAAGATACGTCCGGTGCATGGTGTCTCTCGGGTGCAGAGACATAAGAAGCTCAGTCCACGATTTATGGGGCCGTACTTGATCCTTGAGCGGATCAGTCCTTTGGCATATAGACTGCAGCTGCCACCAGTGTTGGGGACCTTGCACGACGTCTTTCATGTCTCTTTGTTAATAAGAGCTCTCCTTCGGCCGGAACTGCACATCTCTACTACAGCAGACCCGATAGCACCCGATAGATCAGTTTGTTTGGAGCCAATCCGGATCGACTATATAGCGGTCCGAGTGTTGCGAAAGAAGAAGGTTCCCCTTGTGAAGGTGTTGTGGTCCAACCATGGACGGGAGGAGCACACCTGTGAGCCAAGGGACCTAATGCTAGAGCGGCACCCGGAGCTTTTTTACTTCAGGTAATATTTTAATTTCATTTTAATTTCTTAAATGTCTGCAAGTAGAACCCCGTAGACCCGAACTTAAATTTTGGAGACGAATTTTTTTTTATATAGGGTTTTGTAACATCCCTTTTTCAATTAGGCCCATCAACTTAGATTTGGATAGGACATGTGGTGTAGGTGTGGGCTTAGGCTAGGTTTGACCATTGGTTATAGGGTATAGCCATGTGGGTCCTACTATAGGCCGAAGTCAACTTAAGTCAAACTAGCCTAATTTTGAACCCTAGCCACACCTTGACCCCACCACTATGCCCTAGCCCTAAAAAAAATCTAATAAAACCCTAAGGCATGCTAATGGGTCACTTGTTGACCCAAGGTTACCCAAGTCAACCCTAACCTTAATTTGGTCAAATTCATACCTAAAGGCCTCATGAGCACTAAGTTGGGTCAGCCCACCCATTATGTTGACAAAGTCAACTCAAAGTCAACCAAGTCAACAAAATGACCTAAAGAAGAGAAATAAAGCCAAGCCCACCACCCTTGTGCTAAGTCCACTGACCATGGCCCATGACCAGTCGAAGTGGTCAAAGACAGCTCCTACCCCTCTAGTTTGGGAGAGAGAATGCATTCATGGGGGTAAAATGGGAATTTTAGGAGAGAGAAGGTGGTGAAAAAGGAATGAGGGCCATATGGCCCTCCTTCCTTCTGTCCAAGAGACTTGGCAAGCCTTCCCAGCTCATTCCAGAAGGAATATGCTGCTGGATGGCCACTTGGCACTATGGGCAGAGCAACCAACGCTTGGCCGAACCCCACCTTGAAGTAACTCCCTATACATCCACTCCCAGCCAAAACTAGCCTGACCATTAGCTTTAGAAGGAGGAAACGAGTGGAGTTTGAGTGGTGGAGCAAGGAAATCGCTGGAGAAACCGGGAAATGGGAAGGACACGCCGGAGCAAGCTAGACCATGGCTCACCGCCGCCAAGCTCGCCGCCAAGCCTCAATTCCGGTTCGTTTCACTTCATCTCTCTCTGTACTAGCTTCCTAGAATGATTTGTTGAGACATCGGGCTCAATTGAGCCCGATACCAAGGGAGCTGTGACCTCAAAAACCGAGTTTTTCCTCTTGCTCGGGATCGCCAGAAAAGCCGCCTCTGGCAGCCTCACCGCCGGGAAATGCTAGCTACCACCTTAACGAAGGTGGTGTCGATAATCGCCGGCGGTGGAGCCGGCCCAGGTGGCCGGAAATAGCAAGACAAGTCGGCCCAGCCAGGCTCTATCTCAGCCGTTGGCTGATCGGGGACGACGACGGGATGTCTCCCGTTTCGATTTAAATAAATTAATTAAGTTATTATATTGTGAATAGTAATATTATGTCACAGTATTTCAGTGGTTTTGCATGCTTATTTTAGGCCTCTTAGGGGCATTTTCAGAGATGGTGATGAATAGAAAAATTGTAGTTCATCATCTTTTCTTTAATTTGCCACCTAAAGTTCTGATTTGGGACAGTAGAACTCCTTGTAGGACCATTCTACTAGGGTTGGTCCTAGGCTAGGGCAGAAATTTGAATGAATGCCCATGCCAAACCAGAAGCCCACATGACCCAAAATTTTGGGTATGTACTTGGTTAGGGCAAACTTAGACCCTGTAAAAAATGAGAATTTTTGGAAAAGTTTTCCTATAGTTTTTGAGAAAATATATTTATTTAAATTAATCGAATTTTTTTAGTACTTTACCTCCAAAAGGCCCCAAATTTTGGTGGCATGGCTTTGGGCCAATATAGGACCATACCAAAAAATTTGGCCTCTTTGGACCTCTGTATGTAGGGTAAACCCACTTGCATGAGTTTGTTGAATAATGAGAACTTAGCCTTTTTTTGACATTAAAAGTCTATGAAATTTTTATCAGAGGTTTATTAGGGTGAAATATACCTCCAACAGAAATAATGGGATTTTTGGGATCAAAAATCCCATTATTTGGAATTTTTGAAAATTTAGGCTTTTAAAGATAAAATTTTTAAAATAGGGCCATTGATGAGTTAAAATTCTCAAATTAGGTTTAGAACTCAAGGGAGTCATATTTAATCTCTGGAAAATTTTATGGGTCTGTTGATGATGATATTTTGGAATTATGTAGAATTTTAAATTTTGCCCTTTATTGAAATTATTTAAAAATGATGGAAATTACATTAGGAATATTATGGGAAAATTTCTAGGGATTTAATTATGTGTTTGTGACCTTGTGTAGTTTTATTAGAATTTTTTTATGCATCCATAAGTTTTAAACCCATTAAATGGCATTTTTGTAATATTTGTCATATGAGTGTTTGTACACCAAATTACTTGTTAGGACTATGAATTCTTGTAATTGGTATTATTTCAGCAATTTACATCTGCAGTAATTTTCCTAGAAATTCTAGCAGCATATTTAATGTACTTAATTTGGAAAGTGGCCAATTCATGGATTTAACTTAAATGAAAAATTAAATAGATATATAAATGGGAAAATTACAATTCTTAGTAATTGGTTATATTTAGCCTAGATAATCATCAGGAAAATTTATTAGACCAGGGGGGTCATTTGATGTATTACTTCATGTGTAAAGTGACACAGGCCACTTAATTAAAGGATTTAATTTAGGGTCCTTATGACTTAGAAAAAAATAGTGAAATTCCACATAGTCAACATCATATACCATACCATCTCATGATAAATGGTTAGGGTCATTTTGGCCAAGAAGATGGAAGTCTTACCTTATGGATGGTATTAGGTCATGGGTTGCGTCTAGCTTAGATAGTATATACTACTAGGACCACAGCGGGATACGATAGAAGGTTGCGTTGATAACTATTTTGGAAGATAAACCCTGGTTGGTGTCTAGTATGTCACTTCATAGTATCGAGTGGTGGAGTGAAAAACCCTAAGGATAGTAGTAAAAACGGAGAACGGCGGAAGACCGCCGATTTCCCGATAATGTCTTAAGTCATTAGGATCGTTCCAGAGTAACATTGAGAGCTGGGTGTGAATTATGGGTAGACATTAATAAGAGTAAATATCCTTGTGAAAGGGAACTTTGGGCTTTAATCCCATCTTGATTCCCAGTTCCCCTGAGAACCCTTCTTTGGGCATACCCTAGGCAGTCCTGAGATTAACCATAAATCGCTAAGCATAATAACCCTTAGACAAGAGTAGTCTAATAGGCTAAGAATCGAGATATCATTCTCACCTGTGTATTGTTGGAGGGATTTGTGGTAACATTATCACCCATGCATGGTTGGAGGGATTCAGGACATGTTGGTCCTGCGAGCTGGAGGCTCGAGTTGAAATACCTTGCATGTGCATAAAACAAACTAGTGGCGGGTCAAGCGGTACTGGGCCAATCATCACACCGATGGCAGTACGGTGACTCAGGCAGGTGTGAGGGTTTGAGGGGCCAATTGGTTGTTTATACTGCGGTCAGGAGGACAAAATCCCCGAAAATGCACACCCGACCCAACAAGCCTGGCGGGTAGTCAGCAATTAGTATGCAAGACTCTATAGTACACCTAGGACATGTACAGAGGCGTATGGGAGGTCTAGGTTTGGTAATGTGCATACCTTCCTAGGAGTGGAGACGCCCGCTCCACTGCTTCAGTAGCCACAACGGTGGTACCATAGAGTGATGCTAGCTCCAAAAATCAGGAACTAATGGTCTGTGATCACAGAGTCGTTGTGTGTGAGTTGCACTTGCATTATTCATAAACCACATGCATTAATACATATTAGGTCATACGCTTCTTGGATCCTTATCATATAAATTAGTATGGGCTCTTTTATATGATAAGTTAATTTTAGAAACTCTAACTTTTAAGTTTGTATGGGCATTCATATAAGTTAGGGTACTTCTGCAAATGCTAGATTATCAATAGATAGTTGTTCTTTATTTACTGTACTGCACTCTACTTACTTCATGCAATTACATACTTTCAGTACTGTACATACTTACTTCACTTGTGCTATATACATTGAACTGTTAGAGTAGAATTTCTTCTTACTTCTCATTCTTGGTAGTATAGCTTCATTATCACCTGCTTCCCTTTTGATACCCCTTGTTGTCCTCCGCTTCGTCCTCCCGCACGGTGCCTAGGAGTTGCGGGGCGAGGTGTAGAGGAAACGACTTCGTCTTTTGACTAATGGTCGGTGACCAAATCATTTTAGGAGCTCGAAGAGATGGGGCACCAGCGCGACCGGCAGGATGAGAAGGCATGACGTGAGGAGTTGTTACCACCACCACCTACTACTACTACTGCAGCGCTTCCTCAGGTAGGATGAGTTAGAAGTTGATAGATTAACTTACGCTTTTGATTTTGTGAGGAGAGATTTGATTATTATGTATAGGGCATAAGCCCTTTTTCCTTGCTTTTATTTTGGACTCATTGTGGACTTGTTGTACTTTCATTTCACATTTATGATATGTACTGTGACTTTGGACTAGCTTATAGTTTTTCCTACATTGCTTTTATACGTTTGTTTCTCATATTATCTGAACAGGTTTTTATGATCGTGCTAGCCGGCAGGATCGACGACTTGCGGTGTCGACTAACCCGTGAGTTAGTGTCACCGTAAGGTGGCAGTTCTAGGCATAAGACCCCGGAATTTCCAAGGTGGATGGGTCTTACACTCTGCTTGATTATTTATGACCGGGAAGTGCAGCTCCACTGCCTGGTCTATGGTTACCCCTTGAGGGCTTACCAATATTTCCCCTCCCCCAGGGAATGCTTCCCCGAGGCTCCGTCAACAAACATCTTCCATGCCTCCCATGGAAGTGCCTCCTCTCCCTCGAACTCTATGACGTAGTCAGCCAAGAAATCAGCCACCACCTGTACCTTGATGGAGAGCCTTGGTATGAAAGAGATGTGAAACTCACTGAGCTCGATCGACCACTTGGCCAACCACCCTGAGGGCTCCACCCCTTCAAAAATCTTGCGTAATGGATGGTCCGTCACCACCTTGATTGAATGAGCTTGGAAATATGGCCTGAGTTTCCTGGCCGAGATGATAAGAGAGAAAGCCAACTTCTCTAGGAGGGGGTAGCAGAGTTCCGCCTTCTTCAAGATCCTACTGATGAAGTAGATTTACAGCTGGTTCTTCCCTTCTTCCCTCACAAATACAGAACTTACCGCCTCTGCTCCTACCCCAAGATACAAGGCTAGGTCCTCCCCTTCCTTTGGGCTCTGAAGGAGTAGCGCTTGGGAGAGGTGAGTCTTCAATGCTCGAAAGGCCTCCTCACATTCCCCTGACCACTCAAACTTTTGGTTCCCCCGAAGCGTCTTGAAGAAAGGTGAACACTTCTTCCAAGAACGGGAGAGAAATCGACTCAACCAGGCGAGCATTCCCGTCAAATGCTGAACCTACTTGGCATTATGAGGTGATTCTAACTCCATGATGGCATTCACCTTATCCGGGTTGGGCTCTACTCCTGCTGGGGTCAGAAGGTGCCTAAGGAATTTGCCTCGGCTTGCCCCAAAGACACACTTCTGGGGATTCGGCCTCATCTTGAACTTCCGTAGTGTAGCAAACATCTCCTCTAGTTCAAGTAGGTTTGAACCCACATCCCCACTCTTCACCACGAAGTCATCAACATAAACCTCCAGGTCCCTACCCCTCTGACTTTTGAATACCCGATCCATCATACGTTGGTAGGTTTCCCCCACATTCTTTAGCCTGAAGGGCATCCTCTGGTAGCTAAAGCATCCCTCCCTTGTGATGAAGGAGACATCCTTGATGTCAGGGAGATGCATTTGAATCTGATGATAACCTGAAAAAGCATCCAAACAACTCATAATAGAAAAACCGAAGGATGAATCTACCAATGCGTCGATCCGAGGCTGGGGATAACAATCCTAAGGGCATGATTTATTTAATTAAGAGAATTCCACACACATACGCCACCTCCCATCCCCTTTTTATAGCATTACCATATTGGAGACCCAGCCTGGGTACTAGATCTTCGAGATAAAACCTGCATTGGGAAGCTTCCTGACCTCCTCGCGGATGGGCTCCTCCAGCTTGGTGGCGATGCTCCTCATCTTCTGGAAAATGGGGCACGTCTTGGGGTTTAGGTTTAAATGGTGGCATGCCACATCCGCATCAATGCCCGACATGTCTGCTGAGCACCAGACGAAGATGTCGACATTCTTCTGGATGCACTCCCGCATCTTCGCCTGGTCTTCGGGGCTCAAGCCGCCACTTATCTGTACCCTATCCGCCTTCCCTACCTTGGTGAAGACCTCCATTTCCACGACCTCCTCTGCTGGCTCCACCTGGACTGCCCTCCTCCGCTCCTCAGATCTTCTACCCACCTGAACTCTTCCTCCCCTCCTACTTCCTCCACTTCAATTGCATCCAGTAGGCTCTCCCTAGACATCACTTCTCCACCTACCCGAGCATCCACCTAAGATTCTCCTTCCTCTCTCTCAAGCCTCACCTAGGATTACCTCTTCCTCCTCTACGATCTCCTCCTGCGCCTCCATCTCCTTCTCCATAGCCTCATCCTCGACCATCCATAAAATGTTATTGACGACAGTCACATAGCATTGCCTTGCCACCTTCGGATCACCCCTGATCCTGAAACTTGAGACTTTAATGGAATGAGGAGGGGACCCAATGAAAGGCACTTATTAGAGGGCGCCCAAAGATTGTGTTGTAGCTACTCAGAGCGTCAACGATGATGAACTGACAGTTCCTCGACACCCCCCCAATGTCACATGCAGTCCCACCCCTCTTTCAACTTCCTTCCTCTCTCTTGAGAATCCAAACAACGGCCCATCCAAGGCCAGAACCCTCCAGTCCTCCACCTTCATCTCGTCAAAGGCCTTCTTGAAGATCACATTTACGGAGCTTCCATTGTCCACCAAGATCCTGGAGACCGTTAAAATTTTCAATTCCGTCTAGATCACCAAGGCGTCACAGAATGGGTCGCCGTAGACGGACATATCCTTTGCTGAGAAAGTGATTTTTTCTTCCTGGGGGGAGGGGGCTTGGAGGTCGAGGATATGCTCCTCTAGTACATGGCAAACAAGAACTCCGCTCCCTTATTACTCTTATTAGATGTCGTGAACCTCAATAAGAATTCTCGGTGCAAATACTCAAAGAAGTATATCGAACTTGTCGGCAACTGGCGGAACCAGTCCCTTGCCTTTTCCTTCAACGTGATTGCAAAGAGCCTACACTTGAAGGAGTCCGACCTTTGCCCTACAGAAACAGTGTCATCGAACCACTGCACATGCTACATGGGGTCATCCCTGCCCGTATAGTATGACATGTCAGGCTCTCGAAACCATTCTGGAACTGGAGCCGAGATGATCCGTTCAATGAAAGGGCTCCCACCCATTGCCTGTCAAAAGGGCTCCTCCCGTTGCCTCGACTCGCTAGCCCTTTCAGCGCTGGCCTACCTGGGGGAAATCTGCTTCCTGGGACGCTATCTGGGAGCATTCTCCCCTAGTGAAGGGGCTGTGACCACCAGAGATGATGGCGTCGCCCACTCGCCTCTCGCTGAGAAGTCCTAATGGATTGTCTATAAGACTTCCCACATGGAGTCCTCCAACATTCCAAGCGTCACCCCGCTTCCTCGATGGGGGGAACCTCCCGAACTATCTCCTTCACATTCGCCTCCATCCATGAGACTTAGCTTGAGATTTTATTGTACCAACTATGGTCCACGCTCACTGCACCAGAAATGTTGAAGCAAAAAACCAGCCTCAAAGAGAGTTCAGACCTTCGGGGTATAGCTGACACGTACTTCTCCCAAACACAGACCCCTGACTAATAATAAGGCTCCAGGAACTGACCCAAATCCTCCAATAACCAAGAAGAGCTCTTGAGCGCTTCCCCTCCTAATCTAATTGTTGGGCTAGGAGTACCTTAGAAAGCACTAGAAGATTTTTAGAAATTGTTGAAGCCTTCCTTCTGTGGTACTCTGCGGGTCTATTAATAGATTTTTAGTATCTAGTCTACCAAAAGTGTAACTTCGCTATTCTAAAATTAATAAAATACCCTGGGCTGGCCTGCCAACAGCCAAACTCCACTGTTCTAAGGAGCTAAATGCAGTACTAGGAGCATCTAGGTAATTTCACCTATGGACCTTACTTGGCTGGACCTTACTTTGTGGAAGCCTTTCTACTGATCCCTGCTGGCCTCCCGCTTATCACAAGCGAGTGCCTTCCCATCTACCCCTGGCGGGAGCCTTCCCGCCTACCCAAGCGATAGGTGAGGGAGGCGTCACTCAACGCCAAGAGCCTAAGGGCTCCCGCTAGCCCAAGGCGCAAGCCCTTTTTCCTGCCCTGGGCGGGAACCTTCTCGCCTACTTACTTATCTGATCCGTTTTCAGCCCAATGCTAGCCTAATCTGGGTCTTTGGGATATCTTGGTCCCACCCAACAAATATGGGGTTGTACAGCACCGGTAACAGGCATCGAGTGATACTCGAATAATAGAGCAAATTTCACTTAGAATATTTTTGCATACTAGAACCGTCGAGTGCGTTGAGTAGTCACAACGCCACTCGATGAGGCGTTGAGTGATACTCAACACACCAAAAGAAATGGACTTAGAATAATCTTTGTTGTAGCAGGCGTCGAGTGCATTGTGTTGTCTCGACACCACTCGACGAGGTGTTAAGTTATACTCAATGCACCAGAAGAAATGGAATTGGAATATTTCTGTATTCTGGGAGCATCGAGTGCATTGAGTGGTCTCAATGCCATTCGACGAAGCATTGAGTGGTACTCGATGCAGAAGAGGAATTTTACTTACAATAAATCTGGACTCGGGAAGCGTTGGGTGCGTTGAGTGGTCTCAATGCCATTCAAAGAGGTGTTGAGTGATACCCAATGCACAAGGAGAAAATGGACTTAGAATATCTCTAGACTCAGGAAGCTTCGAGTGCCTTGAGTGGTCACAACGCCATTTTACGAGGCATTTAGTGATACTCAACGCACAAGGATAAACTGTACTTAGAATAGTTCTGGATTCTGGAAGCATCAAGTGCATTGAGTGGTCTCAAAGTAATTCGACAAATTATCGAGTAATACTAGACAAATGGAATTTTAACTTAGAATGATTTTTGATTCTATAGGCATCGAGTGGTCTCGATGCCATTCGACGAAGCATCAAGTGCATTAAGTAAACTCAACGCCATTTGACGAAGTGTCGAGTGCGTTGAGTAAACTCGACGCCATTCGACGATGCATAAAGTGGGTAAAGTATACACACCAATTTTGTCTTAGAGAATTTTCGGCCCTAACTTGTTTGCTGATTCATATTTACGGGCTGAACCGGGTTTTCGGGAAATGTGCCAAATGACTCCTATGGGCCGACCACTTCGACAAAATTTGTTTTAAGTAATAATCTGCGGTCCAATGTTAGGGTGACACGTGGCAATGCAATCTAACTCTTACTCTTCTTTTTTAAACGAGACTTACGAGAAACCCTAGCTGTGACTTCCATTTTCTTACCGAGACGTTTCCTTTGTCGAAACCGTTAAAAGAGAGAAAGTTTCGGGAGTTGGATTTTCTAGAGGAGGAACCTTTCTCTTTCATGAACAACAGTGCCAATGAGGGCGAAGATGCTGCCGAGAAGGATAACAAGAGCCATGGCCATAAATGAGGTGAGCTTCCTACCCTCTCCCTTGGTGATAGATCTATATTTATGACATAGGAGAGATGTCGACTCAAAAGAGTTGGACTGTGCGAGATGAAGATCTCCTAGGAAGAGACCATGCTAGGACCTTGTCTTAGAGATTTGATGTCTTTAACCTCTCCTTTCTTCGTATGTAGTTGATTGACTTGGTTTCGTGGAGATAAATAGTCTATTGAGGGTGAATAAGGGTGAAGAAAGTACTATATATGGTTTTGAACAAATATCTAGATGAAGAAAATGAACCGATGTCGTTCATCTTGTTTTAATATGCGTGCAAAAATCTGTTTTCTGTGCACAGCAAACTTCAAAAACATTTTTGAGGGTGATACGGCTGGATCTAAGTGTTGGGCCGAAGAGGAAAGTTATAGTCCTTGGAAAGATCTTTCCAATGGATGGTAGCACGTTTTCATATGAGTCTTGTAGCCTCAAGAGTTTCTAGTCAAAGTTGCTGCACAGTAACATCTTAGGTGCATGTTATCTCGGGTTATTTTATAACCGGATTGGACTAAGTGGAAGAACCGTAGCAAGATGATGTTGAGGTTTGGAGTAGCCTAGTTATTCATAGCCATTATAAACTAATGGTTTGGAAGTGCTTAATAAACAAATGGTTTGAGAGTCCTAGTGAACGAATGATTTGATTAGATTTGGTTGTACAAATGATGCACTTGTGAAATTATATAAGGATGTGTATGACTATAATCCGGAGATTGGAACAGGTTTTGAAAGAGGGTGTAATGCCCGATAATTGAATGTGTAACTTATAGCTATGTTATCATGCTTGATGATTATATGTAATACCATTACACTGTTGTGATTATTATATGGAAGCATAGTTGTTTGTGAAGGCTTGATTATAAGGAAGGAATCAGATGAGGTAAACCTCATGGCCATGGAATATTTTGAATGGTAGTCTAAAGTGTTTGATGGTATAGTTAGTATAGTCCATGGCTTAGAGTTGTCTCCCTACAGGTAGCAGAGTGGGATTAGTACGTTGTATGAGGTTGCTTGCCACCTATGTTCTTGTTGAACCCTTAAGTTCTTTGGAGCACGAAAATGTGGAAAGGGTATATGTGCGTGAGTATTTGACCGCACTATATTGATGTGATTATAACAGACTCATTGTGGAGCCCGTGAGTTTTGTTGAGCACTAGATTGTTGATGGCAAGGCCATGTGAAATTACATGCGGTGTGAGTTTACACGCGATGTCATAATCCTGGGTAAGGATAGTGTCGCAGGTCTACGGGCTCTCCAGTCATCATACCGACGAGAGTTGATAGATAGATTTTGGATGGTTGGGCTTGGTCCTGTTGTGATATGCTCCCATAGGCTCCTTCCGTGCCACGACATAGGAAAATTTGGCTTGGTCCTCGGTACACATCAACCCGAGGCTTGCTCTGAGCCGTAGTACGCAGGGAGCTCCGCTATTGTGTTCTTAGCATTGAGGCGTATGGAGGATTAGGCTTTGTTGTGTGGATGCCCGCCTAGTAGTCGAAAGCCCGTTTCACTATCACTATCTGGCCACGACGGATGATGCCTGAGAGGTTAGCTACCTTCTTGAAAAGTAGGAACTACAAGTTTGTGTCAACATAGTTGTGTGTGTGTGTATGAGCATGGGTAAGTCATCATATTGCATTCATATCATTGCATTGCACTGTATAGATCCTTATCATGTAAGTTTGTATGTGCACTCTTATATGATGAGTTTCTTTCCTATTAAGTCGATCCTTAACTTATAAGTCTGTATGGGCATTCTTATAAGTTGAATTACTTTCCTGTTGTAGAATATATATACCCTGCTATTGGTAGTAGAAATGCTAGCATAGTTTAATATAGTACTTGTTGTACATTATTGAATACTCTGACATTGATTAGTCTTAAACCACCTGCTTGTACTACTGCTTATATATATTTTATACATTCTCTTTGTCTCGCTCGATTCCTAAGAGCTACTGGGGTGAGAGGATATGATAGCTATTTGGTTTTTATATATGTCACAACACTTTTGCACAGCAGAAATGGATCAAGAAAACCCAAAAGAGTTCGGATCTAGCGATGAACATTTATCAAGAAGTAAATGCGGTGAAATAAAATTACCTTTGAGGGATTTAGTCTATACTCAACCAAGGTGCTCCGAATGATTCCAACGAATAGCAACGGCCTGAGTTTCGAGCGTAGAATAGTGTCCATTCCTCTACTGATATCCACACGAGCATGGAGAACTCTAGACTCTTGTCACACAAGATCTAGGTCAGAAGTAGGGTTTCCCCCAACGTCTCCACAGACTATATGATCTGTTTAAGGAGAGGTGGCGGTGACGAATCCGACGCTCAGGAAACCCTTTCCAGCGACTATTGGATCCCTAGTTAGATTTGGGCTAGGTTCAATTAATTAGGTTGAGTCTGACCCACATTGTGTACAATTCTTTGAGTCCTAGAGTTTAGGCTAGTCATTAGGTTCAACCTTCATGGACCAGCCAACAGGGGACCTCAAAAGACTCAGACTTAGAAGATTAAGAGAATAGAATGATCAGTTCAAAGTTCTTCGAACTCAGCTCGACGATTATCGATCTCAGATCGACGAACTCAGAGTTATTTCCCTAAGCTGAGCTCGACGATATTCGAGCTCAGGTCGACGATCATGTCTTTCAGACAGATTCTCAGCTCGACGAACTCAGAGCGCAGAATTTGAATGTTATTCTCTGAATATAGTTTGCAGAGCTCAGGTCGACGAATAGGAATTTTCAGGTCGACAAACTTGGAACTCAGGTCGACGAATTCCGTTCAGAGGTCGTTGATTTTTTTCCTGAGCCAGAATGAGAAGTTTTCCAAACTTCTGTCCCTTACTTTCTATATTATTTAGCAATATTATTCCTGAGTGATTAATGCTAATATTCCGCTGAATATAGCCATTATTGGTAGCATTAATTATGGCTTTCATCAGGGTAATTACTTGCTTATTTTATTAGGGACAGTTGGGGAAACTCATTTATGATAGTCATTCCAGCCATTTGTATTCTCACGATCCTTCAGTAATTAATGCAGGAATTCAAATTCAAAGGAGAATTTCTGACTACAGAATATAAAAGAGATTTTCCCTTTTCAGTCGATCATTAATTCAGCCAGAAATCTTAACACTGAGCAAAAAACATCATCAAGAAAAATACAGCACACAAGAATACTGAGAGACACAGACTGAACCTTCAGAACTCTCTCCTAGTATAGAAAACATTCTATTTTCCTCCTTGTCAACTCTGAAGACTGAAGAAGAACATTCATCACTATTAAGAGTCCTCTTCAACCTTCTCCTCTAGGAACATTAAAGGACAACTCATTTTGATTCAGTCAGAAAGTTCCAGGATTATTTTCAGATAAGGCTTAAGAGCTATACCCTGAGAAAGGCTCCAATCTTCTGAACCATCTTCACATCTCAGAAGGAGTTTTGACAATAACAGAATCCACAAGTCTTCTCTACTGTTTAGATAAAAGAGAAGACCTCATCACATCTCTCTCACCTCCTGTATAAAGGGTTTATTAACTCCCTTCAAAAGTTTATTCTTGGTTTTTTGGCACCTGATCAAAACACTGAAGGGTTGTGAGATCTCCCTGAAAATAGATCTTATGGTGGCAGCCACCTGATTAAAAACCTGTTAGTTGATTCCTACCAGGGTGGTAGAAGAGTGGATGTACCTAGGTTGGGGAACCACTATACAATTTCTTGGGTTGTCTGGTTGTGTTAATTTTCCTTATATTATTGATGTGCTTTGATAGATAGATTAGTCTTTTATTTCCTTCTATAGTATTATTGGTATCACCTATTTTAAACTCGGATATAAAACTTAAAAACATCCAAATTTTTAAATACTCTATTCACCCCCTAAAGTAAATCAGATCTAACCCCCATCTTTCAATATGTATCGGAGGATTGTTCCTTTGGTTGTACAAGCTAACACTTGAACCAAAAGATCCTTGCTAAATCTAATTGTCTTTTCCTAGTTTTTTCTATTATCACATAATGACACAGAACAAAGACTATGCAAGCACCAGAACTCCAGTTTGCAACTTAAATAAATTTACCATCTTGAAGGTAAGAATCAAATTGTATATGAACTCTATTGACGAGGACATCTTTAATTCTAATTTGACAGGACCACCAGTTCCAGTGGAAACAACTACTGCTAGTTCCAGTACACATGTTGTTCCACCACCTGTGTGGACATATGTTTAGAAAAAGGCCAAGATAGCTGATGCAAAGGCTTTTAATATTCTAGCTCAAATAATGTCTGATGATATTTTCCAAAATGTGGCTGAATGCACATCAACCAAGGTAATATAGGATTCACTTAACCATATGGTTGTTGGTTCAGCTGATGAGATAAAGGATAGGAGATCCAACCTCATCTCACAATATGAGAACTTCAAAAAGGATGAATTAGAGTCTATTCGTGACATGTACAACAGGCTGAGCTCAATCATCAATGAGCTGAAGACTCTAGACAAAGACATCACCCTTACAGAAGTTAATGACAAAATCCTCATGTGCTTCCCCAGCTCATGGGATTCAAGAATCTGGCCTATCAAGGAAGCCAAAAGTCTAAATGAGATTTCCACATAATCTCTACTTGGAAAGCTCAAGTCTTATGAGCAATTGATAAATTCCATAGAGGCTGTAGAGCAGAAGAATCCTTCATCAGGCAGAAAGGAGCAAATTATTGAATTCAAAGCTAATAAAGAATAAGAAGCCCCAACAATCAATGAAGAATTCCGGAGTCTCTTAGCTAAGAGATTTTATAAGATGGGTAAGAAAGACTTCAGAAAGAAAGCATCGAGGCATTATGACACGCCCAGGTATGATAAAACTCCCACTAAAGAGGTTATTTGTTTTGGCTGCAAGAAGCATGGACACTTCATCTCAGAGTGTCTAGAGAACAATAAGAAGGAGAGAAGAAGAGAGAAAGAAATAAGGAAGCAACACTACAATAAGCCCTCCTCCAACAAACGTAAAAGAAAGGAGAAAGGTTTCATTATTGAAACTTGGAGTGATACTGATGAAGAATCTTCCTCTTCTAGCTCCAGTGAAGATGAAGAGGAGGCAAAGGCAAAGTAAATTTGTCTGATGGCCATTAATATATCAGGCAGTTGTTCAGAAGCAGAAGCTGAACAATCAGACAATGAAGACTCTGAACCTGAAGAAGATCTGGTACTATCTTCTTTTGATTTTGATTCAGAAGAATTTAAAACTGAATTCAAGTCCTTATGTTTTAATTTAATAAATTTTGAAAAAGAGATTAAGCATCTTTGAGAGAAATTAAATGAACAAGAAAACCTACTTTAAGAAAATAATAGGTTAAAGGATTAAATCACTCTAGCTAATGAACAAATCATTAAATTAAAGACTGAATTATCTGAGGCTATGTAACTTGAAGAATCCCTGAAAAGGAGAAGTATCAAGCTAATGAACATCACAAGCACTGTGAATGCCAAACTCAAAGGCATGCTGGGCTTAGGTGCTTCTTCAAGCCAACCCCCACTAATTCAGAAGAATATCTTAACAACCATTATAAAATTTGTTTCTGAAAAGGGTAAAGAGAAAATAGAAGATAATAATGTTAATTAAATAGAGATTAAACACAAGAATAACAAAAGGAAAAAGAGTAAGAAAAATTATAACCAGAACAATGTTCAGCAGATTTCGTCGAACTCAGATTGACGAAATGTGTATGGTTCGTCGAACTCAAGTCGACGAACTCAGAATGAAAACTTTTATTATAACTATTCTATGAACTGTGATCGATGAAACCAGCATGGTTCGTCGACCAGAGATTTACGAAATTGGGGCCCAGAAAATGAATACTTTGATTCTCTTAGTGGAGTTCGACGAACTCATCCCCATTCGTCAACCTCAGATCGACGAACGTACCAGAATTCGTCGACCCCAATTTGTAATAATAGAAACTTTAATTCTAACATACCTTTTAATCAACCAAGACAAAGCATAAATCCCTTTAACCAATGGATAATTCCACCTAGAAGATATCATCCCTTAGGTTACAAAAATCAACCTTAATATTCATATATTTCCAGCTTTAGTTATGTAAATCAACAAGGACCCAAGGTAACCTGAGTCAAGAACAACTAACTTCTATTTATACAGGTGAAGAGTTGTCCAACTTATAAACAACAATGGTATCTGGACAGTGGATGCTCAAAGAATATGACTGGCATCAAGGACAACTTAATAAATTACAAGTCCAAGCTGGTACCAAAGGTGATCTTTGGTGACTCCAATTGTGGCAAGACTGATGGCTTTGGAGAAGTCATGGTTGGGGCAGTAACCTTCAAAAAGGTTGCATATGTAAGTGGACTAAAGCATAACCTCATCTCCATAAGTCAATTATGTGATGAAGGTTATCAGGTATCTTTTAACTCAAGCTCTTGTATTATTTCTTCTAAAAAAACAAAATTGTTTTAATTGGAAATAGACAAGGCAATATATACATAGTAGATTTTCAATCAGCTATTTCAGATAATTGTCTTTTTAATACGGTTAGCAATCAAAATGATTTGTGGTATAAAACACTAGGACATGTAAACCTGAAAAATATTGCTAAGTTATCTAAGGACAACCTTGTTAGAGGATTGCCTTCTGGTCCCTATAAGAAAGAAAGCCTCTGCAGGGCTTGTAAATTAGGCAAGCAAACTAAATCTAAGTTTAAATCTGTAAATAAAAGTGATTCACCTAGGATCTTGTACTTGCTACATATGGACCTCTTTGGACCTATTGTTGTACAAAGCCTAGGAGGGAAATCATATACTTTAGCTACTGTAGATGACTTCTCAAGATTCACTTGGGTATAATTTCTGAGATCTAAGTCAGATAACTTCAAAGTTCTTACAGATTGAGTACTCTACTCCAGTTGAATTGATCAGAAGTGATAATGGTACTGATTTTGAGTCTCTTCTTATTCAAGAGTTCAGTGAGAAGGAAGGAATCAGACACTGCTTCTCAGCTCTTAGAACTCCTCAACAAAATGAGGTAGCTGAAAGGAAGAATATAACCCTAATTAAAGCTGTAGGCACATTACTTGCAGATGCTTACATGCCCTTTCCTTTTGGGAAGAGGCAGTGAGCACAGCAAACTATGTACTGAACAGAAGTTTAATATATAAACTTAAGAATAAGACTCCCTATGAATTTCTTTAAGGGAAGAAACCTAAAATCACTTATTTTAAAGTATTTGGTTGTATATGCTGTATTCACAATAACAACAAAAAACATATTATAAAGTTTGAAGCCAAAGTTGTAGAGGGAATTTTTCTAGGATATTCCCAAGTCAGCAAGGCTTATAGGGTTTTTAATAAATCTACTTTAAAATTGAGAAATAAGTCTATGTGACTTTTGATGAAGCTAAAATGAATTACAAGGAGAACGAAATTTGTACAAGTAGCTCAATGCAGGTACCTCACTTGTGTGAGAGATTGGATGATATACATCTCACTCAAGAGGCTCCATCTAATCCCTCTCCACATGCTGTTGAAGATGATAGTGAAGAAGATAATTTGGATGTTACTGACACTCTCCAAATAGCTAACCTAATTCCACAAGAGGAATTAATCCCACAAGCTATAAATCAAACTCCTCCCACTGATCTTGTCACACTTCGAGATACCCCATATCTTAAGTGATTTGAGACATATTAGCTGGTGTGCAAATAAGGCATCAACTCAACCCTGCCTTGATGTTTGCTTGTTTCATTTCTCAACATGAGCCCCATTCCATCAAATATGTAGAGCAAGATCCCCACTAGATCATTGCAATTCAAGAGGAGCTCAATCAATTTGAGAGATGTACAATATGGATTTATTTCCCAGACCCAAGGACTACCCAGTCATTGGAACTAAATTGGTGTTCAGAAATAAATTGGATACTGATGGCAACATTATAAGGAACAAGGCAAGGCTAGTGGCTCAAGGCTACTCACAGGAGGAAGGAATTGATTATGACCAGACCTTTGATCCAGTGGCAAGGCTTGAAGCCATAAGAATTTTCTTAGCTTATGTTTCCTACAGAAGGTTAAAAGTCTACCAGATGGATGTAAAGAGTGTTTTCCTCAATGGTGAACAAAAAGAGAAAGTATATGTGGAGCAACCACCAGGTTTTATCTCACCAACTCATCCCTCTTATGTCTTCAGATTTCATAAAGCTATCTATGGTTTAAAATAAGCTCCAAGAGCTTGGTATGGGACCTTAGCTAGCTTCCTATTGGAGCGTAAATGTTGGGTATTGTATCCACATAAACCCAGATTTGTAATAAGTCACCCTTGAACTAAGATGAATTAGGTTGTATTTGATTTCCTATTCTAGTTATGTGTGTGCAGGATTTATTGCCAAGTGTAGACCAATGACTGTCTACAGTGGGTCATCAAACACAGGACCATACAATATAATTCCTCATTATGTGATCCAAGGTGTTGACTCATGTGTAGCCTCCCTATTAAGATACACTTCATATTCAAGCACGTGGACTAATGGATGAAGATTGGATGCTATTTGGAATGAAGAACTCAAGTTTCATAAAGCTGAGAAAATTATAAGTGTTGTACTCGAGTAGTCCTTTTTGTACTCGAGTAGAAGACTTAGCAGCACCAGTAGATTTAGTCTACATTTAGAGTATGGATGTGGTTCTCGAATAGTTCTTATCTTGCACTCGAGAAACCAAGTCCAATACTCGAGTAGATCTGCTCTCATTCTCGAGTGATGTTATTTATGTCTCAGGAAATTTTCCATGTCAAGTACTCGAGTAGTCTAGCTAAGTACTCGAGTAGTTGAGGTGATCAAGTTGAGTAACAGAACTTAGTTCTTTAGAAAATTCTAATACCACTCGAGTGGCACTTCTTTTTACTCGAGTAGGTCGACTAGCACTCGAGTAGTTCAGCTTCAGCACTCAAGTGATCAGATTCTTATCCAGAATTTTCTCCAAGTCCAAGCTCTCGAGAAGTTCAGTCTACCTCTCAAGAAGTAAGTATAACACTCGAGTGATCCATTAAACACTCGAGTGATTTACTTCAACATTCAGAATTTCCAGATTTGCCACCTCTCGAGTAGTCTAAGTGTAGCACTCGAGAGCCTGCTTTAGTACTCGAGTAACTTTTTCTTCACTCGAGAAATGCCGATCAATTTTTCAGAAAATTCTTAAGCTCAATTAGATATAATTTTTGAATGTTGTGACGTGACTGGTCCACATGGCCCTCATTAATGACGATTATAATCATTAGAGAGATCTTATAAAAGGTCATATCTTTATGACAAACCCTAAGCGTATATTATCTAAGTTCTGGATCGACCGACCATTTATCATCATCTACAGAAAGTCACCGCTCTTGTTCAAGATCATCAAGGCAACTTTCGATCCAGAGACTTGCAGATCAAGGGATTAATCATTCTCCATCTACTCCTTGATTGTGTGAGTCAAAGCTTCTCAGAACAAGATCCATCCGAGTCTTCTTTTACATATTTCTGATAAAGCCGCAAAGTCCAAGTAGGAAGACCTAGAAAGATTTTCAGATCTGAGAAAATTATTGTTTTTATTACTACAAACCTCTTTTTAATCTTGTAGGAGATTATTCTCTGAGTCTAGGAGATTTGCTCTCCGAGTTGTAAGAAGTTTTTGTCTTCCGAGTGTAGATCCGTTTTGGATCGAGATTGTTGGAACGTTATTCTGAGTGGTAGGATCGTTTTGATCTGAGATTAGTGGAGTAGCCGAGTCTAACGTATTGCTAGATAAGTGAGTGGAAAGTGGATGTACCCAAGATTGGGGAACCACTATAATTCTTGGTGTCCTCTATGAATGCTTGTTTATTTCTTGTGCTTAGATTGCTAAAGTTTTTATTCCGCAAAAGTAGCACAACAAACCTATTCACCCCCTCTAGGTGATTTAGGTAGACAACTTAGACGTTTTTCTATTGGTATCAGAGGGAGGTTGATCATTAGAAAGTTAACACCTTGATCAGATCTGCCCCTAGTTGTCTTTGAGTTATTCAAGTATGGACAGAGCCAAGGATTTTGCCAAGCTTCTCTTGTGCACAAAGAATAATTTTGCGATGTGGAAAGAAAGAATAAAATTCTTTATGGAAGCTGTGGATCCAAGGATCTTCATGATTGTTGAAGAAGGTCCTTATGTTCCCATAACAACATCCACTATAGATGCTACAAAGCAACTTCCCAAGAAGCTAATGGATCTCGACAAAGATGAGATTGCACTTGTCTCTCTTGACAAGAAAGCCAAAAATATTATATCAAGTGTAGTCAATGATTCAATGCTGTAGAATTTGATTCACTGCCAATCTGCTAAGGAGATGTGGCAATCTCTGATCATTCTGATGGAAGGTACTGAAAAAGTAAGGGATGACAGAAGATCCATTATGAATCAGAAGTATGAAGCCTTCCAGCAAGGACCCAAGGACACTATTGCTGACACTTTTGAGAACTTCTTCAATATAGTAAATGGCCTCAGAGTATATGGCCGAGTCCTCATAAATGGTGAGCTGAATGATAAATTTCTGTGGTCCCTAACCAAGGAATGGGACAACAAAGTCTGTGTCATCAGAGAATTTCGCATTTTGGCAGAGACTAAAGGAACAGACTGATCCTCAGAACATCTTTGGAAAGCTGATGTCCTATGAACTTCAAATTAATTCCAGAAAAGCTAAAGAAGACAAGAGTCGATTCACTCCCAAGGAGAAGTCTATCGCTTTGAAGGCAGACAGCTCAAGGAAGGGAAAAGCTACTTCACCTGCCCCTGCTCAAGTAGAAAGTGAAGAAGAATCATCTGAGCTAAGAACTTCAGGCTCAGATCTATCTAAAGGAGAGTTCTCGCTGCTCTCAAGATAGTTCAAGAAAATCTTGAACAAGAAAAAGCAATGGAGAGGCAAGGATGCCGCATACAGAAGATCACGACATGATGGTGATCAACGATAGAATGGCTTAAGTAGCCACGATAGGTATAAGTCTAAAACGAACAAACATTTTTCAACTGACATAGTTTTCTACTGCTGTAATAAGCCAGGTCATGTAATTATTGATTGCCCCCATAAGAAGAAGGAGGGTGTCCAAAGAGAGGAGAATAAATCTTCTTATCATAAGTAGAAGACAGAAAGAAGCCTTGTAGCCAAAAAGGGCAAAACCCTCAGTGACACTGACTCATCTGAGTGAAGTGACGAATAGGAAGCCTACTTTGGACTCATGGCACATACTGACGAAGAAGAAGAGCCCCAGTTTACTGGGGAGGTAAAATCTCATACACCCATCTCTGAATCTGATGTATCTGATCATGATCATGAGGATAGCTCTTCTGACAATGAGTCTGAACTCATGGCCCAGTATAAGGAGTTGATTAAGGCCTACGACTAATGTCAAAAGGTCGTGAAAACTCAGGAAAAAGAGATTAAGTCTCTAAAGGCCATAAGGAGCTCTCTGAGAGAGGAAGTCATTAAGATGGACTCACTCAGAGAAGACTTAGATACTGCAGTTGATGAGTATAATAGGGCTCTCAAGCACCTCGATCTGAAAGAAGATATCATCAAGGGATTGAAAGAGTTACTTGAAGCCGAAAAGAAACTTGTTGAAGGTTTCTCTAAGCTGAAGATAGTTCTTCCTCTTATTGCTGAGTTCTCTGCTCAGACTAAGGGTGCTGGACTAGGCCATGTGGAGTCTCCTAGTAAATCCTCTAGGAGAAATAAGGCTCAGCAAAAGAATAAGACGACCAAGAAGGCTTTGGCCAAGGCAAAGGGGAAAGCTCCACAAGATCAGACTACATTTAAGAAGGTTGTTTTCCCTACTAATAAGTTTGATCTTGACTCCTCCTACGTTCACCTCACTAGGCCTACTTATGCAGAGCCCAAGTCGAGGTACCAAGGATGGACTCGCCCTCGAAACTTTGGGGAAAGTGTTTTTAAGGCACCTTATAAAGAGATCACTCTTTAGAGCTATGGATCTTTTGATCACGGTCATAACAATAAGAAGGCTCCAAAAGTAAAGTCTATTGGTTAAAAGCCTATGAAAGAGAAGAAGTCATGTTATTGCCTTCACCATGAAGCTTCTACCTCAAAGAATGTTGCCCTTGCTAGACAAGACTCCCCAAAAGTTATGTAGGAGGGAGTTAGGTAAAGATACAAAAGGTTTGACTGTTGGTGCTGTGGCAGAATTGGTCACTTTGCCATTGATTGCTGGTTTAATCCCAGAAACTATGCTACCCCTCAGATTAACAATATGAGAAATACCGCTCATAATGCTTATACATGTAAGGGGAGCAATCTAACTAGAGACCAAGGACCTAAGCAAGTTTGGGTTCCTAAGGCAAACTGATTTGTAATAGTAGGTATGTCCAAAGGCCACCAGAAATCCCATTTGGTATTTGGACAGCGGATGCTCTCGGCATATGACCAGGACTAGAAGCCTTCTCGAGAATTACTCTCCAATCGTTAACGGACCAAAGGTCATCTTTGGTGGTTCTAACTGAGGAATTACGAAAGGCTATTGTATGATTTCTAACGGTAGTGTATCATTTTCGGATGTGGCTTTTCTTGAAGGATTGTAACACAATCTCATAAGTATAAGCCAACTATTCGATAAAGGATACATAGTTGAATTTCATGTTGATAAGTGTTTGATAAAGTCTATTGACAATTTGGAAAAGATTTTATAAGGCACTCGTAGTAGGAATATATTATGTTTAAATTTTCTTTTTATAGACTCTTCCACACTAGTGTGTCTTCTGGCTAAAGATAGTGCTTCTCTTGGTGACCAATGACACAAGAGATTAGCACATATTAATTTTAAAACTATCAATAAATTATTTTCTCTAAATTTAGTACGTGATGCCATGCATGTTAAGTGCACTAAGCATAGACCTTGTCATGCATGTGTGAAAGGCAAGCAAACAAGGGCTACTTTTATTAACATTATAGGCAAAGACTCCTATAAGTGTTTACACCTGCTTCATATAGACATGTTCGGTCCACTGCAAATTAGAAGATTAGGGGGTAAGGATTATACATTGGTTATTATTGATGACTACTCACGCTTTGCGTGAGTGTTCTTTCTGAAACACAAGTCAGATACCTTCGATGTCTTTATAAATTTTGTTCGGTAGATCCAGAATGAATACAACTATTCCGTAGTCAAAATCAGAAGTGACAATGGAACTGAATTCAATTCTGGGGACATGATAAATTTTTTTTAAAGCCTAGGTATCTTTTATGAGTTTTCCTCTCCTCAAACTCCTCAGCAAAATTGAGTAGCTGAGAGAATGAACAAAATACTCATAGAGGCTTGCATGACTATGTTTAGTGATGCCTCATTGTAGGAGTACATCTGGGCTGAAGTAGTCAACACTGCATGCAACGTGCAAAATCGAGCACTCATAAACAAAAACCACAATAAGATGCCTTATGAACTACTAAAGGGAAGAAAGCCGATTGTATCATATTTTAGAATATTTGGCTGCAAATGCTTCTTTCTTAACAATGGTAAGTATCATACTACTAAATTTAGTGAAAAGAGTTTTGAAGGTATTTTTGTAGGGTATAGTATCCATAGTTAGGCATATAAGGTATTTAATATGAAAACCTCGGTGGTTGAAGAATCTATACATGTTGTATTTGATGAGACGAGCTTGTTGTAAAGCAACTCTTCTAGTGTGTTCATTAAAGATGCAGGTTCAAAGTTGAAAGAACTTAACTTGGATGAGGAGACTGAAGAGAAAGGTGAAAAGTTCATCAATATCACCACTCCAACATCGATTGGAGAGGTTGATGATCAAGATGAAGAAATAGTTCAAGTATAAAGTCACTCTTGTGGTAGAAGAAGCTCCAAATGCAAGGAACCTAGAGCTCAGACATTTGAAGGATCAGCCAATTGATCAAATCAACAGAGATCCCTGGGATGGTGTTATAACTCGTAGAGGTACTACTAATAAGAATCTTAAATTGAGTTTTCTCTCACAGGTTGAACAGAATAAGTTTGAAGAAGCAAACTCGTACGCATCATGGATTATGACCATGAAAGAAGAGTTAAATCAGTTCAAGCGCTGTCAAGTCTTGAAACTTATTCCTTGACCCAAAGGTACGAACGTCATTGGAACCAAGTGGGTCTACAGGAACAAGATGGACGAGAATGGAACGATCATAAAGAACAAGGCCAGACTCGTCGCCAAAGGCTCTCAACAAGAAGAAGGAATCGACTTCAACCAGACATATGCTTAAGTGTCAAGGTTGGAGGCCATCAGGTTGTTCCTAGTGTATGCTGCACTTAAGGGCTTCACCGTCTATCAGATGGACGTAAAGTACGCCTTCCTAAATTGTGACATAAAGGAAGAAGTGTATGTGGAACAACCCCCAGGTATCGTTGATTCCAACTTTCCTAATTATGTTTATCTTTTATCTAAAGCTTTATATGGTTTGAAACAAGCTCCTCGAGCTTGGTATGAGACGTTGTTTAGCTTTCTTCTTGACAACAAGTTCACAAGGGGAAAGATAGATAAGACATTATTTCTTAGGGAAATAAAAGGCAAGATTTTGCTAGTGCAAATCTATTTCGCGACATTATTTTTGGCTCTACAGACGACAACCTCTGCAAGAAGTATTCTAAACTAATGCAAGCGATGTTTGAAATGAGCAGAATGGGAGAGCTGAAGTATTTCTTAGGACTTCAGGTGAAACAATCTAAAGATGGAATTTTCATCTCGTAGAAAAAGTTAACCAAAGAGTTGATTAAGAAATTCGGAATGGAGAATGCAACCTTTATGAGGACTCCAATGGGTTTAGCTACGTTTCTTGATAAGGATGAGAAAGGGAAACCTTTTGATGAAACCAAGCACAGAAGCATAGTTGGATCCTTGCTCTACCATACTTCTAGTAGACCAGACATAATGTTCTCTATATATGTCTGTGCTAGATTCCAAGTGAACTTTAAGATATCTTACTATGCTGCTGCAAAATAGATTTTGAGATACCTTAAAGGTACACCGAATCTTTGCTTATGGACCCAAGAAGTAATGATAACGAACTAATTCATTTTTTAGATGCAGATTTTGCACGTAGTAAAGATGACAGGAAGAGTACTTCCGGGACTTGCCAATTCCTTGGAAGGAGACTCTTTTCATGGAGTAGAAAAAAGAAAAATTGTGTCACAATCTCAATGGCCGAGTCAGAATACATTTCTGCCGGCAGTTGTTGTGCACAATTGCTTCGGCTAAAGAATCAGTTGGAAGACTACAACATGCAAGTCAAAGACATCCCTCTGTTTTTCGACTCATCCAGTGAAATAGTAATAGCAAACAACCCAAACTCTCACAGCCGGACAAAGCACATAGAGCTGAGATACCATTTCATCCGGGAGCATGTGGAGCTTGGGGACATAGATCTACAGTATGTTTCAAAAGACAAGCAAATTGCAGGCATTTCCACAAAGCTGTTGGACGACACTAAGTTCAGTTTCTTCAAAACTGAGCTTGGTATGCTTAACATAGAATGATAGATAAGATGGAATCATTTCACAGCTCAGGATTCAAGGTCAAATAAAAAAGGATAGAAATTTCTCTAAGTGGGATTCATTTCTTGAGTTAAAGGATGACTACTTGAGAACTCCAACTTGACTACTCGAGTACCATTCTTCCTTCTCGAGAACTAAGTAAGTCATTCGAGTATAGACTTAGACCACTCGACTACCGTCATACCACTTCTTGAGTACCTCCATTCCACCACTCGAGAACTGACCCGTCAGTTTTTCATTCCATTTCAAATTTTTCAATTTCGAAAACCGCGTCTCTTTCCTCACTAACTAAGGTACGTTTAAGATAAATTAAACCGCTAATCATCATTACTAGGGTTATATAAATATAAAATGTCGGATTTCTAGACTCTACTCGAATTCAAATCCACTATCTCTCGAAAGACTCTTCGACTTCTGCCGCTTCTATAGAGCTCGCCGCAGTCTCCTTCCTCTTCCAATCAATCTCTCGCTTTTCAGTGAAGATAATGGCACCGCCGTCGATGATAAGGGTTGGCAGTGAGTTAGTGGTCGCCGGAATCGCAGAGCTCTCAGAAGATTTCAGAAATCTGCTAATCCTTCTCGATACAGCAGGTTTGAGTTTTGTTCTCCAGGAACCGTGCAAAATTTTGTTTCCAAAAGTTGAAGAGTTCTTCAAGAATGTCAAAGTCAGGGGAAATGACAAAGTTTTGAAGTCTAAAGTAAAGGGAATCAAGGTAAAACTCCACAAGACCTCTGTTTCTTAACTTCTGAAAATGCTTGTAGTAGATGAAGAAGATGAGATCACAAATGAAGATTATGATAAAGCTTATAGTTTCTGTGGTATATCTAAAGTTATCAGGTTTATTCGTCGTCCAGACCAAAATGCTGAAGGCAAACTCTTGGTTGATATTTTGGGAAAGGTTTTACTGTACAAAACCTCTTCTATCAGTTTAATTTCTACAAACCTCTTCTACATGATTAAAGCTATTGTCTCAAGGAAAAAATATCAATTTGGTATGTTGATATTGGATAAAATCCAGGAGATCATTAAGGCTCCAAGTTATGCAAGGATTATTTCTTTAATGTTGCATGAAATTAATCCTACAGTATTTGATCTCTCCAAAGGCACTACCATCCATCATATGAAGAAAGTCTCTGTTTCCTCCATTCAGAGATGGGAGTTGAAATTGCAGAATCAATCCTAAGCAGCCAAAGCCCATGAGCACCCTGCTTCTGAGGAAAGGATCCCATCTCACCCTCTCCATCATGTTGTTGGCACATCTGGTGCAGCAATTGAGGGGGAGCCTACCTCCTCTGTGTAGCTAGACAGATTTCCTACTCCTCCTCCAGATACTTCAATCCAGCCAACCACATCAGAATATCATCAAACAGATGCCTAGGTACAAGAAACAATCCTCTCCGCCCCTGATGATATCAATAAAATGATTGAGGAACTTAGCTCAGGTGAGCCCCTACCTCCCTACCATCAAGAAAATGTTAAAGTACCATCCAAAGAAGCCTCTTCAGCACCATCTACATCTCCTGCACCATCTCCAAAGTTACCCTTTGATCCATCCCTAGTTGTTGAAGAAGAACAAGAGACAATTTTGCTGTCATATGAAAATGAACCATCTCCAAAACATTCTGAAGCTCCTTTAAGGAGATTTTATTTTTCTCTTCCCACCTTCACTGGAGAGGAAGGAGATGTTTTGGTTAATACTACAAGAGCTCAGAGCTCAGTAGTAGTTGAATAAATTGCTCCATGGACTGCCCCTCCTCCTCAAGCTACCGCTACTATTCCTACTCCACCAGCTACTTATGATATTCTTGGTAAGATTGAACAACTGCTGCTAGAACAAAGAAAGAATTTTGATGATTCTCTCAAAGCTGTGAAAGATAAAGTTTCTGATTTGGAAAAAGAAATGAGTCAAGGATTTGCTGAAATCCAACATAATACAGATCAGCTGAAGCACCTTTTCCAAATAGGTGGCAAAGCCTTGGATCACACTATTACAAGTGTTGGTGAGGTCATAAACCAATCTATCAACCTTGCAACCAATAAAATTGAACTTGAAAAGAAAGCCCAAGAGCATATCATGAAGATCTGTGAAGAAGTGGGCACCTTCAGAGATTAAACCATAGAGAAACTAAGTGTAGAAATCAGAAAGGGGAGGGCATAGTGAAAAAGCAAGTGGAAAAATATGACACAAATGTCAAAACCCTTTGGACTGAAAAAATGAAGGAAATTAATAAAGATGTGCTAGCTCAAATTCAATCAGTGAAGTTCTATACTTATTATACTACTGTATGGATGCATAATCAGATTTTCCTAGAATTCCAAACCGATCCAAATATTATTCCTCACCATCTGAATCCACTTGCTGAAGGCAAGCCTCCTCAGATGCCAGCTCAAATGCCTATCTTCTCTACTAGGCCTGAAGATGAATCTCAACCTCCAGAATCTTATTCTTAGGTTTGGGAATCTGACATTCCTAAATATTTACTAGAAATTCAGATACCTAAGAGAAGGAAGTATGGATAGGGAGCTTCTGCTAGTAGATCTATTCCAAATCTGGAGGCAGAGAAGAGAAAAGCTCAGGAGTTTGCTGAGATATGGAGTCCAACTTCCAAAGCCTTGATACTTGATACACTAAAGCTTGTCATGGACTATAATGAAAACAAAAATCTTCATTACAACTATTCTAAATGGGAATTATATGAGAAATCATTGACTAAAAGGAGAATCTATGACAGAGAATTTGGGAGGAACAATCCCAATGCTCCTCCTAGACCGCCTAAGTATTACCGCAAGCCCTTCAGTTATCAGAGAAGACATCAAGAGAAGAAGGACAAATAGCAACAACAACAACATCAACATCATCAAAGCTAGGAATGATTATGAGTTATGAGAATGAGGATTGAATTCATGTAGAAATGAAATATAGAAATAATTTTGATTATATAATCTTTAGTTTTTACGATTATCTCTTTATTTATTAGTTTCTTGCATTTTATTCTGTGATTAACTTTAATATCTAGTTCTTTCTATTTTGGTATAATTCACCTTAGTGTAGAGGGTTCTAACTTCTACAAATAGGGGAAGATTGTTGGGTATTGTATCCATATTAACCCAGATTTGTATGAAGTCACCCTTGAACTAAGATGAATTAGGTTGTATTTGATTTCCTATTCTAGTTATCTGTTTGCAGCATTTATTGACAAGTGTAGAACAATGTCAATCTATAGTGGGTCATAAAATACAGGACCATACAATGTAATTCCTCATTGTGTGATCAAAGGTGTTGACTCATGTGTAGCCTCTCTATTGCGATACACTTCATATTCAAGCACATTGGTTAATGGATGAAGATTGGATACTATTTGGAATGAAGAACTCAAGTTTCGTAAAGCTGAAAAAATTCTAAGTGTTGTACTCGAGTAGTCCTTTTTGTCCTCGAGGAGAAGACTTAGTAGCACTCGAGTAGATCTAGTCTACATTTCGAGTATGGAAGTGGTTCTCGAGTAGTTCTTATCTTGCACTTGAGAAACCAATTCCAGTAGTCGAGTAGATCTGCTCTCATTCTCGAGTGATGTTATTTATCTCTCAGAAAATTTTCTAAATCAAGTACTCGAGTAGTCTAGTTGAGTACTCGAGTTGTTGAGGTGATCAAGTCGAGTAACAGAACTTAGTTCTTGAGAAAAATCTAAGACCACTCGAGTGGCCCTTCTTTGTACTCGAGTAGTTCGACTAGAACTTAAGTAGTTCAGCTTCAGCACTCGAGTGATCAGATTCTTATCCAGAATTTTCACCAAGTCCAAGCTCTCGAGAACTTCAGTCTACCTCTCGAGAAGTAAGTATAGCACTCGAGTGATCTATTAACCACTCGAGTGATTTACTTCAACATTAAAAATTTCTAGATTTTCCTCCTCTCGAGTACTCTAAGTGCAACACTCTAGAGCCAGCTTTTGTACTTGAGTAACTTATTCTTCACTCGAGAAATGCCGATCAATTTTTCAGAAAATTCTTAAGTTCTGTTAGATCTAATATTTGAATGTCGTGACATGACTGGTCCACATGACCCTCATAAATGATGATTATTACTGTTAGAGAGATCATATAAAAGGTCATATCATTATGACAAACCCTAAGCATGTATTATCTAAGTTCTAGATCGGCCGACCATTCATAATCGTCTATAGAAAGTCACAGTTCTCGTTCAAGATCTTCAAGGCAACTTTTTATCCAGAGACTTGCAGATCAAGGGATCAATCATTCTCCATCTACTCCTTGATCATGTTAGTCAAAGCTTCTCAGAACAAGATCAATCAGAGTCTTCTTCTACATATTTCTGACAAAGATGCAAAGTCAAAGAAAGAAGACCTAGAAAGATTTTTAGATCTGAGAAAATTATTGATTGTATTTCTACAAATCTATTTTTAATCTTGTAGTAGATTATTATCCGAGTGTAGGAGATTTGCTCTCTGAGTTGTAGGAAGTTTTTGTCTTCCGAGTGTAGATCCATTTTGGATCGAGATTGTAGGAACGTTGTTTCGAGTGGTAGGATTGTTTTGATCCGAGATTAGTGGAGTAGCCGAGTCTAGCGTATTGCAAGATTGGTGAGTGGAATGTGGACGTACCCAAGATTGGGGAACCACTATTATTCTTGGTGTCCTCTGGAAAATGTCTTGACCTCCTTGTATAGTTTTAAAGGTCAACTAGAATAGGTCTAAGGCTTAGAACTTAGGTTTGAAAGCTGCCCCCAAGACCTTCTAGTTAAGAATACAAGTGCAGAAGTTTAAGGCAATTCTCGTCGAGCTCAGATCGACGAGGCGTCGAACTCGGTTCGACTATCTCTGAGCTAAGTTCAACGAGTCGTCGAACTCAGTTCGAAGATCTCCGAGCTCAGATCAACGATTTATGTCTCACGTCTAATTCCAGTCTCTGAGCTCAGGTCAACGATAGTCGAGCTCATATCGACGACTTTCTTGAGAGATCGACGATTTCAGAATTCAAATCTTGTCAGTGATGGAATTCAATCTGATTCATATCCAGCATTTATTTTAAAGGATTTTGTAGCCGTTTCAAATATTCTGGTGCAAGTTTCAAGGAAGACTAAAAGGAATGTCTCTTAGGACTTTCCTCCAGAGACAGATATCAAATAAGGAAGTCATTTATGACTGGCTAACGGCTATCTAGAAGACTCAATTTCAATATATCATCTCAGAGTATTTGGGACATGATTATTATTATTCTAAGAAATAGATTTTGAGACACAAGTCTACAGGATTACAAGTTAGAATTCTTACAGAACACAAGGAATACAACAGTGAAGGAGATCACAATATACAAAAGAATTCCTCTATTCTTTCAAGATCTCTTCTGATTCAAGTGTTCAAGGCTTCATCAATTAGGGACTCCAGACACATAACATTTCAGCCTTTGTTGAAATCATTCTTTGCTGGAGATCTCAAACAGAATGAAGGCCTATCACCCTGTGCAAAGCTTCTCTTCCTGAACAACTACAAATCTCAGGGGAAGCTTTGACAACAACAATCCACTAGTCTTCTCTTTGACCGTTGATAGAGAAAAACATTAACTCTTTCTTTTTCTTTTATTCTGCTATAAAAGGGTTACTCAAAACTCCCTTCAAAAGTTTTGTGGTTAGTTTTTGAGACCTTGTCAAAACTTAGTGGTGGCAAGACACCTGATCAAAAAATCTTATTTGGTTTTTGAGCACCTTATCAAAAGCTTATTGGTGCCCAGGACACCTGATCAACTATTCCTGCAGTGGATTCCTACCTAGGGTGGCAGAAGAGTGGATGTACTCAGGTTGATTAGGGAACCACTATAGATCCTTGTGTCTTCTGGTTGTTGTGTTTGATTTGCTGTGTGTTGTGATTTGTTTCTTGCTTACTTAGTTTTTATTTACTGCAAGCACAATACACATATATATAAATCAAGTCTTCCACTGCTGATTAATTTTTAATTTGTAAAAGTATTTTAAAATACTCTATTCACCCCCCCCTATAGAGTAAAGGTAGATCTTACCCTCACTTTCAGGATGGTTTCTCTTATCTCCTCTACATCTCGTGCTCTTGTGGCCTCCTATAAGTGGCTTATTGACTCTGGTGCCACTTGTCACATGACTGAAAACTCTCGTTTGTTCTACTGCTTAAACAACCAGAACAGGGTGTCTCCTATCATTATTGTAGATGGGACATCTGCTCCTATGCATGGTGTTGGTACTGTGAAAATCACACCATCTTTCCTTCTTGAGGACACACACTATGTTACCTCTTTTCCTTGTAATTTGTTGTCTATTCATGTTCTCCGCACACAATTTCACTACACAGTTACTTTTACTGCCACAACTTATTCTTTCTGGGATTCTACCTCTAAGGCTATGATTACAACTGGGACTGCGAGTGGTGGCCTCTTCTTTCTTGAAAATATTGTTGCTCTTTCGGCTTATTCTTCCCTTCAGCAATGGCATCATCGTCTTGGCCACCCTCCTTCTTGCCTCATCCACAAACTTCATCCAAAGCTTCCTCAAGAGGATTCCCCATTGAATTGTGAAGCTTGTCAGCTAGGTAAATATCATCTCTCTTCTTTCTTAGCACGTGTAACATACCGATTCGTGCTAGACCCCTCGCACGTATTTTGAGTCAGGAAAGTTGACTCAGGCTCGGGGTGCACTGGTAACAGGCGTCGAGTGATACTTTACTAATAGGGCAAATTTCACATAGAATATTTCTGCATTTTTGAAGCATCGAGTGCGTTGAGAGGTCTTAAACCCACTCGATGAGGCATTGAGTGATACTCAACGCACTAGAAGAAATGGACTTAGAATTTTCTTGGTTGTAGTAGGCATCCAGTGCGTTGAGTTATCTCGACGCCACATGACGAGGGGTTGAGTGATACTCAATGCACCATAATAAATGGACTTGGAATATTTCTGCATTTTGTAAGCATCGAGCGCATTGAGTGGTCTCAACACCATTCGACGAAATGTTGAGTGGTACTCGACGCAGAAGAGGAATTTTAAGAAAGAATAATTCTTTAATCAAGAAACGTCGAGTGCATTGAGTGGTCTCAACACCATTCGACGAGGCGTTGAGTGATACCCAACGCATAAGGAAATAATGGACTTAGAATAATTCTAGACTCGGGATGCATCAAGTGCGTTGAGTGTTCTCAACACCATTCGATGAAGCATTGAGTGATACTCAACGCACAAGGAGAAAAAGGACTTAGAATTATTATGGATTCTTGAAGCATCAAGTGCGTTGAGTGGTCTCAATGCCATTCGATGAATCATCGAGTAATACTCGACGAATGGAAGTTTAACTTAAAATGATTCTGGATTCTATAGGCGTTGAGTGGTCTCAACGCCATTCGACAAAGCTTTGAGTGTATTTAGAGATAGTAGCATGTTTTCATATGAGTCTTGTAGCCTCTGGAGTGTCTAGTCGAAGTTGCTGCATGGTAACATCTTAGGTGCATGTTGTCTCAGATTAGTGTATAACTGGATTTGATTAAGTGGAAGAAATGTAGTAAGAAGATGTTGAGGTTTGGAGTAGCCTAGTTATATGTTGTCGTGATAAACAAATCGTTTGGAAGAGTTTAATAAACAAATGGTTAGGGAGTCATAGTGAACGAACGATTTGATAAGATTTGGTTGTACAAATGACACACTTGTGAAATTCGGAAAGGACGTGCATGACTATAATCTGGAGAATGGAACTGGTTTTGAAAGAGGGTGTGATGTCCGATAATTGTATGTGTAACTTATAGTAATGTTATCATGCTTGATGATTATGTGAAATACCATTATATTATTGTGATTATCATATGGAAGCATATTTGTTTGTGAAGACTTGATTATATGGAAGGAATCGGATGAGGTAAACCTCATGGCCATGGAATATGTGGAATTGTAGTTTCAAGTGTTTGATAGTGTAGTTAGTATAGTCCACTAATTAGAGTTGTCTCCCTATGGGTAGTAGTGTGGGATTTCTACGTTGTATGAGGTGGCTTGCCACCAATATTCTTGTTGAACCCTTAAGTACTTTGGAGCATAAAAATGTGAAAATGGTGTAGGTGTGTGAGTATTTGACCGCACTAGATTGATGTGATTATAAGGGACTCGGTGTGGAGCCCTTAAGTGTTGTTGAGCACTTGATGGTTGATGGCAAGGCCATGTGAAATTGCATGTGGTGTGAGTTGACACGTTGTGTCATAATCCTCGGTAAGGATAGTGTGGAAGGTCTATGGGCTCGCTAGTCATCACACCGATGGGAGTTGACAGATATACTTTGGACTGTTGGGCTTGGTTCTATAGTGATACGCTCCCATAGGCTCCTTCCGGGCCACGACATAGGCAAGTTGGGCATGGTCCTCGGTGCACATCTACTCGAGGCTCCTTCTGAGCCATAGTATGCAAGGAGCTCCATTATTATGTTCTTAGCGTTGAGGCATACGAAGGCCTAGGATTGGTTGTGTGGATGTACGCCTAGTAGTGGAAAGCCTATTTCACTGTATCCGTCTGGGCACGATGGGTGATGCCTGAGAGGTTAGCTACCTTCTCGAAAAGTGGGAACCACTAGTCTATGTCGACATAGCTGTGTGCGTGTGTATGAGCATGGGTGAGTCTACATATTGCATTCATATCATTTCCTTGCACCGCATAGAGAATTACCATAAAAGTTTGTATGTGCACTCTTATATGATGAGTTACTTTCCTGTTAAGCCGATCCTTAACTTATAACTCTGTATGGACATTCTTATAAGTTGAGTTACTTTCCTGTTATAGAATATATATATATATATATACACTGTTATTGATAGTAGAAATGCTAGCATAGTTTATCTTAGTATGAGAGGACTTAGCGCAACCACTCGCACCAAAAGCCCGGACTGATGGAGGACGGCGCAACTAATCTTTATATCAAAGGTCCTCAGGCGGATCCACGGGGAAGCCAATTTAGCCATTACCGCATAGCACCGCAGCGCGGGGGCGATTCCGGACCGCAGCCCCAACAATCCCCCCCCCCGGAAACGACCCCGGGGTTTCGAACCCGCGACCCCCTCTGATACCACTTGAGAGGACTTAGCGCAACCACTCGCAGCAAAAGCCCGGACTTTTGGTGCGAGTGGTTGCGCTAAGTCCTCTCAAGTGGTATCAGAGGGGGTCGCGAGTTCGAAACCCCGGGGTCGTTTCCGGGGGGGATTGTTGGGGCTGCAGTCCGGAATCGCCCCCGCGCTGCGGTGCTATGCGGTAATGGATTAACTGGCTGCCCCATGGATTCGCCCGAGGACCTTTGATATAAAGATTAGTTGCGTCGTCCTCCATCAGTCTGGGCTTTTGGTGTGAGTGGTTGCGCTAAAGGAGGAATTGGTGACTGAGGAGGAGGGATATCTCAGAGACCAACAAATCAAAACTAGGATGAGATATCCTAGCAAGATGAGAAGGCAGGGGGATATGCTTTATGAAGATGCCTCTGAGCTGCCCTTGGCCTCCCCTCCAGCAGATCCTCCTGTAGTTGCAGAGATAGAAGAATCAGCTCCTCCTCCAATGTCTGAAAAAGATATTTCTGATGTTGTAATGAAATCTGAGTTTATTGTCAAAGTATGCCTAGAAGAATGCTCCACTCCCCTGGTTTCTCTCTACCTAGAAGGAGTCATTACTTCCTTCCTAGATGAATTATGGGAGTTAGGTCATTCAAAGGAAAATTCTAAAGGTATCCCTTTTACTCATTTTTTTAGACTTGATAACTGACATGCTAGTATGGGAATACCTGGAAGGAATGATTCGATGTCATTTAGCAAATTTTTGTTCATAATACTACAGATATAATGGAAGAAGTATTAGATGTATAAGAGCTTGATCACCAACCAGCTCCAGAAGTTCAACCAGAACCAGAACCAATTGTTCAAGATTCTGAGCTAGCAGTGCAAGAAGAACTGGTCCCCATGACAGTTTCTGATGAACAAGAAAGGCTTCAGAAATTCAAATTGAAAAGTCTACTGTCTGGGATGACACTCCTGGATTAGATTTAAATACTCTTCTGGCACAGGATGCCATGGAAGAAGAGTTAGAAAAAGCTGTCTTAAAAGAAAAGGAAAGAGCTGTGCAAGAGGCGATTGATTCGTATGATATTCCTCCTTCAAATTCTGAGGATGAGATTGATTCTGATGAATCTGATGAGTCCAAGAAAAAGAGATCTGCTAAGAAGAAAAGGAAAGTTGTGGCTCCTCCTCCTCCAAATCCTTAGTAGTATAGCCAGCAGGTACTGTGAGTCCCGATCCTTAGTAGTTATTATAGATTTTCTTCCGTGTTGAATGATTTGTAGTGAGGATCTTGATGTATCAGGCATGAGCCCTTTTTTTAGAATTCTACTTACTCTTTTTTGTGTACTCTCCCTTCATGGAGATTTATTTATATATTGTATCCTGGTGGACTTGTATTTGAGTTTTACTTTACTCTTTATACTTTTATTCTACTTTTCTGCGATCGGTATGGCCGGCAGGATCGGCGTTTTGCAGGGACGACCTTCCCGGGTGTGTTGGTGTCACCGTAAAGCAGTGGTTTGTGGCATAAGACCCCGGTGGTTTAAAAGAAAAAAATGGGGTCTTACAACAATCATATTTGATGGACCTCTGATTCAAATCATCAACTCTTGCATAATGTTGAGCCATTTTTCAGTACCGACAGCCGACTCCATCCTAAGATAAACAGGCGGGGAGAGGTCTCGAAAGGTGTTAAACAAGTTGGAGCCAGGAGCTTGTTGCTTATCCGGGGCCTGTTAAGAACTGAAAGCATCCATAATTGCAGTAAGCATCTGTCCCAACTCTGACTACTGGAACTTGGTAGGGACAGAAGGGGAAAGAGTGCCCACTACTGGCTCTACATGTGTCAGGATCTACACGTAAACTTACAAACCTAAGGTCAGGTTGGCTAAACGTAGGTTAATTACTGTACAGACTTAGTGTTAATTACACATGGGCACACCACTACTTCCGCTATGTAAGTTTGACCCTAAACTGACCAATCAATCGGAGGTGGCACCATTGTTCTATGAATTCTTTAGTAGAGGATCACTGCAAGCTGATAGCATTTCTAAGACCCCCCCCCCTCCCAGAACACAAACACGGCTGAGGGGAGTCTTATGCCCAAAACAGCCACCTTGCGGTAGCGCTAACATACGCGTCGACCTATACCACAAGACACCCATCCTGCTGGCTAAAACCAATATCATCAATCCCAACCCAACATAAAGAATATAAACAGAAGTCAAAATCCACACAAGTATAAAAGTCCAACTAGTAAATCAATAATAAAAAGCAACATCAGCTTCTATAATATAAGAGTACATAAAAATCTGCCCCAAGGGCTACAATATATGTCACTCAAAACTAACATTTGTAACTGACGGTAGTGATGGTAACGCCATATCAAGCACTGTCTCCCTGTCCTGGCTGCCCTCCTGCACAACCTGTTGCTGCTCTATTTGTAGGGTTTCCTCCTGAAAAGGAAGACATAAAACCTGTTAGTCATAAAGACTAAATGGCAATCACATCCTCTCACCCCGGTGGCCCTTAGGCACCAAGAGGGAGAAAGAGAATGTACAATATATATATAAGAAATAGTACAAGCAGGTGGTTTAAGACTAATTTATATCAAAGTATCCAACAGTGTACATCAAGTACTATGTTGGGGCTGCGGTCCGGAATCGCCCCCACGCTGCGGTGCTATGTGGTAATGGCTTAACTGGCTGCCCCGTGGATCCGCCCGAGGACCTATGATATAAAGATTAGTTACGCCGTCCTCCATCAGTCCGGGCTTTTGGTGCGAGTGGTTGCGCTAAGTCCTCTCAAGTGGTATCAGAGGGGGTCGCGGGTTCGAAACACCGGGGTCGTTTCCGGGGGGGATTGTTGGGGCTGCGGTCCGGAATCTCCCCCGCGCTGCGGTGCTATGCGGTAATGGCTTAACTGGCTGCCCCGTGGATCCGCCCGAGGACCTTTGATATAAATATTAGTTACGCCGTTCTCCATCAGTCCGGGCTTTTGGTGCGAGTGGTTGCGCTAAGTCCTCTCAAGTGGTATCAGAGGCATCTTCATAAAGCATCTCCCCCTGCCTGATTTCAGTAGAAACTGAAACCAGGCCCCTAGATGAAGAGGGCTCAGCAGATTTTGAGAGAGCTTGGATGGCAGCAGTCAAAGAAGAGATGGAGGATGAAAGGGGAGCAATTGCCTCTTCAATCATGATTTTGATTCAAGGAGTAATTAACTCTAGGATGCTAGAGATGAATGCTGGGGTGATTTCAAATGATGGATGGGGAATCACAATGGATGGATGAACAGCAGAAGATGGAAGATCATCCGGAAAGGCAGTTTCCTGATGAGAAGGAGAGTGAACTGGAGAGAGATGGGTGGAAGCAGGATGATCAATATGATATGAAGGAGGAATTGGTGACTAAGGAGGAGTGGATATCTCAGAAACCAACAAATCAAAACTAGGATGAGATATCCTAGCAAGATGAGAAGGGAGAGGAGATGCAGAAGGTGATGCAAGGAGAATTGTGGATGAATCAGGAAGCTGAGAGGCAGAAGGTCGTACTTCAATTGAAGTTGATGGAACTTCAACTGAAGTAGACGGTAATGCAGATGAAGAAGATGGAGCGGAGAGAATGGCTGAGCCTGCTTCTTGAAGGAGGGGAGCGACTGAAGCAGTCCTGGTGCTCTCAGATGCAGCTGGAGCAGCCCCTGCAGGAGCAGGCTTCAGAAACTTCTCTTCCACTTGACAAACAGCATTGGGTCCATATTTTTGCTGGCATTTATTGAAGTAGAAACAGAGACCAATAAATGGGGATATTTCTCCTTTAGAAAAATCCCAACCACCCTACCCAGGGTGACTTCCTTCTTGCTATTCTTTTTCTTGACCAAATCAAACAGAACTCCTGCCCAATTAATCTGTTTCTTATTCACAATTGCACACATCAGTGCAAACTGCTGCCTGGTAATATTATCATGGGCAGAGTGCTTTCCCAGTAGCACTTTTCCGATGAGTTCAGCAAGGAACTTAATCTTAAACGGAAAATTCACCTTAAGCAGCTTAGAGGGAATGCCTTCGGCATGTCCCAGTTCAGTCAGCATCCTCCCAAACTCAGGGGTATCTTGCTCATAATCTTCTTCCCCATTTAACAATCCAAAAATTTCAGTTAAAATGGCGGGAGTCAACATTACCTCTTCTCCGCCAATTGTTCCGGTCATTGATTCGTCATTGGAAGATGAAGTGAATGCCCATTCTTTAATCTCGGGAATGTTTATCTTTATTCTTATTGACATGAGCCTTTCCAATCCTTGATCTTTGCATAGGTTGAGAATTTCCACTATAGCAGATTCGCGGCAACTAAAAGAATCGAAATCCACACTGAAGCGTGCATCGAACTTCACTACGGACAAGAGGGCTGGAGCAATCGCCATCGAAGAGGCTGGAGAAGGCGAGAGAGAGACGGAGAAGACGAAACGGCAGAAATCGCAAGACAGGGAGCAAGCAGAAAGACGGAATGCGAAAAGACGCTCTCCGTCGACGATAAAAAGAAAGATCTCTTAACCTAGGTCGACCATCGGTTTTATATTAAACCAGCGATCGTCGATCTATTTAAAAGATACTGGAGACGATGGTCGAACGGTCGTTCGACAATCGTTCCTGAAGCTGAGTAGTCAATCAATCGTTCGACTATTTCTGTCTTCACAAACAGCAAGCTATCGTCAACCATAGATCGACGATAGGCTCGACCTGTTTGACGATCTTCGAACGACGGTCGACAATCTTCAAGCAGATAAGCTATCATCAACCATAGGTCGACGATAGGCTTGATCCGATCGACTATCTTCGAACGTCGTTCGACGATCTTCAAACAGGTTTCAACAAAGGCAGACGTCACACTTAGTCTTTTCCATTAATCATGCCTAGTTGAACCAAAAAGAACAGATGCTTCTGTTCATCTAAGGGCTTGGTGAATATATCACCTCTCTGAAGGTCAGTGGATATGAACTCAAGGCTGATCTTGTTCTTTTCCACACAATCTCTCAGGAAATGGTGTCTAATCTCAATGTGCTTGGTTCTAGAGTGGTGCACAGGATTTTGTGCAATGGAGATAGCACTGGTACTGTCACACATGATTTTTGTGTTCTTGTGTGAGTACCCATAATCCAAAAGTTGGTTTTGAATCCACAGGATCTGTGAACAACAACTAGCAGCTGCTATATATTCAGCCTCTGCATTTGAAGTTGAGACAGAAGCCATCTTCTTACAGAACCTAGAGACCAATCTCTCTCCCAAGAACTGACAAGTTCCTGAGGTACTTTTCCTGTCAACTCTACAACCAGCTTAATCAGAATCAGAGTATCCAATTAATTCAAATTCTTATTCAGCTGGGTACCATAGTCCTAGATTTGGACATCCCTTCAGGTATCTCAAGATTCTCTTAAGAAGAATCAGATGAGATTCCTTGGGGTTGACCTGGAATCTAGCACAAAGGCATGTAGCAAACATTATATCTGGCCTACTTACAGTTAAATACAATTGGGAACCAACAATGGCCCTATAATTCTTTTGATCAACAGGCTTTCCCTGATCATCAGAATCTATAAGTACATTAGTAGCTATAGGTGTATGCATTGCTTAAGCATCAGCCATCCCAAACTTCTTTACCAATTTCTTGGCATATTTGGATTGGGAGATGAAGATGCCATCAACATCTTGCTTTACTTGGAGACAAAGAAAGTAAGACAGCTCACCCATACTACTCATCTCAAACTTAGAATGCATCAAGTCAGAGAACTTTTTGCACAGTTTGGGATCAGTGGAACCAAAAATAATGTCATCCACATACACTTGAACTAACAAGATTGTGTCCTTGTGGTGCTTGACGAAAAGGGTTCTATCAACTACTCCCCTAACAAAGTTGTGCTCTAACAAGAAACTAGCTAGAGTCTCATACCAGGCTCTGGGTGCTTGTTTGAGTCCATAAAGAGCTTTTTGCAACTTGAAAACATGTGAGGGCTGAGTTGAAGAAACAAACCCAGGTGGTTGTTCAACAAATACCTCTTCCATTAGCTCACCATTTAGAAAGGCACTTTTGACATCCATCTGAAAGACCTTAAACTTCATATAGGGTGCATAGGCTAGAAAGATCCTTATTGCCTCTAGCCTTGCAATAGGAGCAAAGGTTTGGTCATAATCAATACCTTCCTCTTGTCTGTAGCCCTGATCTACAAGCCTAGCTTTATCCCTTACAATAATTCCATTTGCATCCAACTTGTTTCTAAACACCCACTTGGTGCCTATGATCAGTTGGCCTTTAGGTCTTGGAAGCAAAGTCCATACTTTACATCTTTCAAACTGATTGAGTTCCTCTTGCATAACAATGATCCAGTGGGGATCTAGCTCAGCATCTTTAATGGTGAGGGGCTCAATCTGTGAAAGGAAACAAGCATGCATCACATCCTGTCTTAATTGATGTCTTGTTTGAACACCAGCTGATATGTCTCCAATCACTTGAGATGTAGGATGATCTCTAAGTATGACAACATCAGCAGGTGGGATGTGATCTTCAGCAATAGTTAGGATTAATTCCTCAGGAGGAATTTGATCTACTATTGGTGGTACAGCAATAACTTCAACAAAGTCTTCATCACTGTCTGATTCAGTGATATGAAGAGTTGATAGATGGAGAATCTCTTGAGTGATATCTTTATTAGATTCTTGTACCTGCAATGAACTTGAGAAAGGGGAAGTTTCCTTCTCCTTATAAAACATCTGGGATTCATCAAAAGATACATGCACAGATTCTTCAATTTTAGAAGATGATTTATTAAATACCCTATAATCTTTGCTTACTTGGGAATATCCAAGAAAAATTCCCATTGAAGCTTTTGCTTCAAATTTTCTAAGGTATTCTTTATTATTATTATGAATATAAACTACACAACCAAATACTCTAAAATAATTTATTTTAGGTTTCTTTCCTTTAAGCAACTCATAAGGAGTTTTACACTTAAGCTTGTGTATAAGACTTCTGTTCAGCACATAATTAGTCGTGCTAACAGCTTCTGCCCAATAGGAGAGAGGCATGTTAGCATCTGCCAATAATGTTCCTGCAGCTTCAATCAGGGTTCTATTTTTCCTTTCCACTACCCCATTTTGTTGGGGAGTTCTAGGAGCTGAGAAGCTATGTTTGATACCTTCTCTCTCACAGAATTCTTGCATGAGAAGAGAGTCAAACTCAGTACCATGATCACTTATAATCAAGGCCACATGAGTAGAGTACTCAGTCTGCACACATAATAGAAAATCTGTAAGGGCTTTGAAGTTATCAGCCTTAGTTCTCAAAAAGAACAACCAAGTGAACCTAGAGAAGTCATCTACAATTACTAAAGTGTAATACTTCCCTCCTAGAATCTGTACATTTATTGGGCCAAAGAGGTCCAAATGTAATAAATACAAGATTCTAGGTGAATCACTTTTATTTAATGATTTAACTGAATTCTTGGTTTGCTTGCTTAATTGACAAGCCTTGCATAGGCTCTCCTTCTTGTAGGGGCAGGAAGGTAAACCTCTAACAAGGTTGTGTTTAGATAACCTAGATATGTTCTTGAAGTTAACATGGCTAAGCCTTTTATGCCACAAGGTATTGTTATTTGTTACTTCATTAAATAAGCAGATTTTAGAGTGAGTTGAATTAAAATCTACTAAGTAAATATTACCTTGTCTAATACCTACTAACACAACATTATTATTTAAAGTAATATTACAAAGAGAGTTAGAAAATGATACCTGGTATCCATCATCACATAACTGACTTACTGAAATGAGATTATGCTTCAGTCTAGTTACATAAGCAACTCTCTTGAATGTTACAGCTCCAATTGTAATCCTGTCATAGCCTTCAGTTTGACCACAGCTTGAATCTCCAAAGATCACCTTTGGTCCAAGCTTGGCCTTGAACCTTGACAGATTTTCCTTATTTCCTGTCATGTGCTTGGAGCAGCCACTATCCAAATACCACCTATTTTTAGTGATAGGATAGGTCTTCACCTGCAAATAAATCAATTAAACATTGTGGACCCAGATAACCTTGAGTCCCTTGTTTTTCACATAAGAAAAACTAGAAATAAATGAAAAAGCAGGTTGAGGATGATAACCTAACAGGTAAGATCTCCTAGGTGGGATACTCCATGCAGATGATGGGTCAATGAACCTAAGGTTTCTATTAACATTCGGGTTTCTAAAGTTCTGGTTGAAGTTTTGAAATTCATATTGAAAACGTCGATCAGCGTTTGACGATGGATGCTTAGATCGTCGAGCTTCGTTCGACCACTGAGCCTGCGATCGTCGAGCAGCGTTCGACGCTTTTTGTATTTCCTTAAACTTTTGCTTCCTCTTTTCTCTCTTAGCTTTATTCAAAGCTTTATTAACCTGATTAACTTGCTCAGTGTTCTTTATTCCACTAGCTGAAATAAAGTTCACTGGAGTTGAAAGGTGATTTTTAAGAATAATTAGGGGTTCACTAGATGAAGCTCCTAAGACTAATTTGTTATTGCCTAAACTAGTGTTAGACATGCTAGTTATTTCAAGCAACTTAAGGCTTCTACCATTCATAGATTCTTCTAACCTTTTGGACTTAGCTAATTCATTCTTAAGGAATTTTATTTCTTCACTAGAATTAGTGAGTTCTGCTGTTAACCTAATGTTTTCATTGGAGATAAATTCAGATTCAGCAAGTTTATTTCTAAGGTCCTTAATTTCCTTTTCAGAACTAATTAAATCTAAACACAAAGATTTAAAATCTAATTTAAATTCAACAGATGTAAAATCGTAAGAAGACAATACCTTATCTTCTGTTGGCATTTCTTCATCAGAATCTGAACTCTCTGCAGCTGAGTGATTGCTGCAGGCATCAATTGCCATTAGGCAAATTTCTTTGCCTTCTTTTCTTCCTCATCCTCACTGGAGCTTGAGGAGGAAGATTCCTCATCAGAATCGCTCCAGGTTTCAATAATGAAACCTCTCTCCTTCTTTTTGTTCTTGTAGGAGGAGGGCTTGGAATGCTTCCTGTGTTGTTCTTTTTCCTTCCTTTTCTCTTTATTCTTTTCCTCTGGGCACTCTGGAAGAATATGTCCAGGATTCCTGCAACCATAGCAAATTATTTCTTTAGCTTGAGAACGATCATACCTTGGTTTATCTTCATATCGTGAAGATTTCTTTCTGAAGTCTTTTCTTCCCATCTTGAGAAACCTTTTGGCAAAGAGTGTCATCAGCTCCTCATTTGATTGGCTTCCTTCAGAAGCATCAGCAGCTTTGAGAGCAAGAGATTGCTCTTTTCTTGTTGGAGTTGGAGTCTTTGCTTCAGCCTCAGCTTCCCTGGTCTTCAGCACTTGCTCAAAAGACTTGAGCTTGCTAAGGAGAGCTTCTGTTGAGATTTCATTTGTACTTCTGGCCTCCTTGATAGGCCAGATCCTCAGATCCCATGTGCTAGGGAAGCACATAAGAATCTTATCATTAACCTCTGTCAATGATATATCCTTGTCAAGAGTCCTCAGCTCATTGATGATTGATCTGAGCCGAGTGTACATTGCTTCAACTGATTCAGCATCAGTTTTCTTGAAGTTTTCATACTAGGAGATAAGGTTGGACCTTGTGTCCTTACTTTCATCAGCTGAACCAGCTACAATCTGGTTCAGTGTATCCCACATTGCTTTTGCTGAGGGACAGTCAGCAACTTTCTGGAATACTTCATCAGACATTGTTTGAGCCAGAATATTCATTGCTTTGGCATCTGCTATCTTTGCCTTTTTGTATTCATCGTTGTAATCTTGAGGAGGCACTGCACTCATATCAGTTGATGATGAAGCAGTAGCTGCAGTAGGTGCTCTTGGTGGTCCTGTCAAAATAGAAGCAAAAATACTCTCATCAATAGAGTTCATATATAACTTAATCCTTGCCTTCCAGATGCTAAACTTAGCTAAGTTGCATGCTGGAGGTCTGGTGCTAGAGTAATCCTTGGACTGGGCCATGAAGTGAATATCTATAAGCTTGGTATTTATCAGGATCTTGTGACTTAGGTGTTAGCCTATACAGTCAGTCAACCTCCCTCTGATACCAATTGAGAGGACTTAGCGCAACCACTCGCACCAAAAGCCCGGACTGATGGAGGACGGCGTAACTAATCTTTATATCAAATGTCCTCGGGCGGATCCACGGGGCAGCAAGTTAAGCCATTACCGCATAGCACCGCAGCGCGAGGGCGATTCCGGACCGCAGCCCCAACAATCCCCCCCGGAAACGACCCTAGGGTTTCGAACCCGCGACCCCCTCTGATACCACTTGAAAGTGAGGGTAGATACAACTCTAGAGGGGGGGGGGGTCAAAAGAGTATTCAAAAATTATGATACCCTACTCAACTCCCTTAGAGTTAATTGCAGAATAAGTTTATAGATATTGAAACCCTAGAGCCTAACACAAAGTGTAGTGCACAAGAGAGAGCTAACTGAATTATAGTTATGCTTGGGTCCTAACACAGCAACTAGCAATCCTAGTTATTTCTATTCACAGCCACAGTGCAATAAATTAAATGAGCAATACAGACGACACAAGGAATTTATAGTGGTTCCCTCTAAATAGGTACGTCCACTATTCTACCACCCTGGTAGGAATCCACTATAGGTTTTTGTTCAGGTGCCCTGCCACCAACTGATCTGCTTCAGGTAGATCAAGTAGACCCTTTGAGCTTTTGATCAGGAGCTCAAAATCCAACACAAGTTTTTGATCAGGTGCCCTGCCACCAATGGTTCACTTTTGAAGGGAGTAATAACCCTTTGTACAGGAGGTTGAGAGAGTTAAGGCTTCTTCTCTATGTCACGACCCCATCCGTTAAATGATGTATAGTAGCAGGTCCGGCCGGGGCCCCACACTATATGCCACAAACAGACGGTGAGGTCACAGGATAATATCAAACCAAACGAGTCCTAACTCAGAGCATTCTAGCGGAAGCTTATTAAGTGCAAGAACTCATAACAATGAATGTCCACTACGATATAAATATCACAGTTATATGTATAACCAGGAATGTTTACAAGACCACACCGCACACGGCCTTAAGGCCTTACAAGTTACTCTTTACAACCCATATAATTTCATACATCAGCACGCAGGCCGGCCACGCATGAAATCCTACACTTCGCACGGCCTTCAAGGGCTTACCAGCACCATGGGCTTTTGCCCGCTCAATCCATCAGCCCGCAACACCTGCATATGGACGTCCACCCCATGGGTGATAAACAAAGCAACGGTCAGCATTCAGCTGACCAGTTATAACGACCCCACCCCTTACCCGGGGCAGTGGTTCCTTCCCTGCATGTATAACAATTTCAACATATATATAACATACACACAACATCACAAACGCCGGCCTCAATGCCAGGCGCTCCGTGCACTCAGGGCACCTTTTATGGTTTGTACTTGGTAGGCGGGTATAAGCCTCCAAACCCTTGTTGAAGACCTCACGCACCCGTCTCACTCAGAGGTACGCACCACACCAAAACCCGTGAGCACTATCAGTCGACCTACCCACGTAGTGTAACAAGCCTAGGGAATTCGCCCTGCTGCTTTGCTACCAATCGACCGCTCACCCGATCTTAACATTGCCACTTGGTGGAATGGGCATAAGCCTCCAAAACCCCTGTTGAAGACCTCTCGCACCCACCCACTCAGAGGTGTCCATCGCCACTTGGTGGAATGGGCATAAGCCTCCAAACCCCTGTTGAAGACCTCACGCACCCACCCACTCAGAGGTGTCCGCACTCCATCAACCAGCTCTTACAAGCATGCAACCAAAGGAGCTATACAAAGCATCCTATACACCACGCACATCGTCCTCACCATCTCCGTAGGCTAAACGATGAATACACGGAGTCTTCTCCGGTTCGCAATATAAACATCACCAATCCCGACATACGTCTGGATGGGCTTCACACAGCATGCCTATGCCGTACTACATACTTCCGGCTCTAGATGCAGACTCAACTGCTGGAATCACTTACGTGTTTCCATCTCTTGATGGAGGATCCCATGCACATGCAAAACAAAGGGCTTCACCTGCCCAAGGAAGAAAGATCGTTACCCTTGACGATCGTTTCGGCGCCATAGAAAAACTAGCCGGATGGAAATCACCGCAGCGGCCTTGCCTCCGCAACGCTGCACTCGGCTCTCTATTCGGCTCGACGAAGCTCCACCGGCGGCCGGAAAGCTCCTCCTCCTCTTCCTCCAAGCTCTCCTCTCTTTCTTCTCTTTAGAGAGAGAAAGGCTAAGTGGAAATGAGATTTCATCTCAATCCACGGCCTTAAAGAGGCTGGAACAGCTTTGGACCACACGATCCAAATAGAAGGAAACGAACGGCCGAGATCTGCCCAAAACCCAATTTTTGGCTGACACGGCCTGTGACACGCCCGTGTCACAGGCCGTGTACCCTTAAGCGGCACACGCGGTTTGGAACCGACTAAACAACACGGGCATCGACACGCCCGTGTCGAACCTGACACGCCCGTGTCATTCTTGAGACACGCCCGTGTCCCCTGCTACACGGCACTCATCGACTTCCAAAACCAGTACACGGGTCGGAACACGGCAGCCGACACGCCCGTGTCCAGCCTGACACGCCCGTGTTCATGGCCGTGTTCACGGCCGTGTACGGCTCTGACTCGAATAGGCCAAATTCGAAATTTAAATCGAACACGCCCTGGGACACGCCCGTGTCCCAGGCTGTGTACCCCCGACACGCCCTGGGACACGCCCGTGTCCAGGCCGTGTCTAACAGCCTGCTACTCAAAATTGTGTACCAACATATTTTGAGATTCTGGGGTGTTACAACCCTCCCCTCCTTATAGAAATTTCGTCCCGAAATTTAGCGCAACGCACAAGGATCAACACAACCACGCTGTTGCGATACAAACCAAAACGATCCAGGTTTAGAGTTCAGAGGCCACAGCTTGTCTCGCCCCATGGCATCGTACCACCACAACTGTTTGTCACAAATAGAAATACATACATACATACAGACAATAGACAACATAATAAAGTGCACACTCCACTTTATTTCGGCTTCTCCGCATCTCGCAGAATCCGTTTAGCGGCCTCCATTAAGTCCAAAGCACGGATTTGCTGTTCTGCTTGATTTGAGCTTTGCGGCTCCTGCATCTCAAGAGTGTATATTCGCGGTTGCGCCCGCGATGCAGACGACTCTGCCACAGCTTTACCCTTCTCTTCATAAGACGCACCTGTCTTTCTTTCACCCCTTGACGCACCATTCCAGCAAAATCGCGCGATATGCCCTGGCTTCCCACAAATGAAACATGTACGCGGCTCAACCCGTTCTTGCCCAAACGTTGCTCCTGACGCAACATCTGAAGAAGTTTGTTCAGCAGGCCTGAACCGCTTCTTATCACGTTTCCTGAAATCTGATTGCTCTGATGGCGGAACTTTGAAGTCGGACTTTTCCACCGCTACATTCTTCTTCTCCCGTACCCGCTTCAAATCCTTCTCTAGCGCACTAGCGGTATGCACCAATGCTTGGAATCCTTGGTTCACTGAACTTGGGAGAGCCAACCTCAGCTCATCACACAGCCCTTCATAGAACCTATTTGTCTTCCGCGCCTGGTCCGCAAACGTCGACCCCGCATAACGACCGAGCTTGGTAAACTCATGCAGGTAATCGTCCACGGTCTTATCACCCTGTACCAGACGTTGAAATTCATTTTCCATTGCAATTCTCTGCGCCATTGGCAAGTATTTCGCCCAAAATAATCTAGAGAATTCGTCCATCGATATGTCGCCCAGATCTCTACCGCCCAACTGGTGCAACTCGATCTCATCCCACCAAAGCCTCGCCTCTCCTTCCAGGAGGAAAGTGGCTAATGGGACTTTCTGCTCCTCACTAATCCTGAGCGTAGCCAGGATTCTTTTCACTCTAGAGAGCCAATCCTCGGCCTCTGTTGGAGACGTTGCCCCGACAAACGTAGGCGGATTAAACTCCATAAAGTGCTTAAGTTGCTCGTCCGCTGCTTGCACAGCAACCGGAACCTCAACATGCTCTTGCCTCGCACCAACCTGCACTGGCGCCACACCGGGCCTCTCTTGCCCAAAAGGTTGTGCCTGAAGCATAGCAAAGATCACCTCCGCAACTAAGCGCACCGTTTTCGTAGAAGGGGGAGGTGTAGGCACATCAGGTGGTGCCGCACTCTCATCCGAACGCTGGGGCTCCAACTGCCTCGCTCCACTCCTCGTCACCTATAGGTGAACAAGATAGCATTACTTTCCATGGTAAAACGGAAAACTCACCGCATAGACACACACACACATTCCTAGTGGACATTCCAGAGTTCATTAGCATTACAGCAGGTCGCACAAACACGTGCTCGCCACCCCACAAAAGAATTCGACCACGAATTCGGAAGGGAAGACCGACAAAAGCTGATACCAAAATGTAACGACCCCATCCGTTAAATGACGTATAGTAGCAGGTCCGGCCGGGGCCCCACACTATATGCCACAAACAGACGGTGAGGTCACAGGATAATATCAAACCAAACGAGTCCTAACTCAGAGCATTCTAGCGGAAGCTTATTAAGTGCAAGAACTCATAACAATGAATGTCCACTACGATATAAATATCACAGTTATATGTATAACCAGGAATGTTTACAAGACCACACCGCACACGGACTTAAGGCCTTACAAGTTACTCTTTACAACCCATATAATTTCATACATCGGCACGCAGGCCGGCCACACATGAAATCCTACACTTCGCACGGCCTTCAAGGGCCTACCAGCACCATGGGCTTTTGCCCGCTCAATCCATCAGCCCGCAACACCTGCATATGGACGTCCACCCCATGGGTGATAAACAAAGCAACGGTCAGCATTCAGCTGACCAATTATAACGACCCCACCCCTTACCCGGGGCAGTGGTTCCTTCCCTGCATGTATAACAATTTCAACATATATATAACATACACACAACATCACAAACGCCGGCCTCAATGTCAGGCACTCCGTGCACTCAGGGCACCTTTTATGGTTTGTACTTGGTAGGCGGGTATAAGCCTCCAAACCCTTGTTGAAGACCTCACGCACCCGTCTCACTCAGAGGTACGCACCACACCAAAACCCGTGAGCACTATCAGTCAACCTACCCACGTAGTGTAACAAGCCTAGGGAATTCGCCCTGCTGCTTTGCTACCAATCGACCGCTCACCCGATCTTAACATTGCCACTTGGTGGAATGGGCATAAGCCTCCAAAACCCCTGTTGAAGACCTCTCGCACCCACCCACTCAGAGGTGTCCATCGCCACTTGGTGGAATGGGCATAAGCCTCCAAACCCCTGTTGAAGACCTCACGCACCCACCCCCTCAGAGGTGTCCGCACTCCATCAACCAGCTCTTACAAGCATGCAACCAAAGGAGCTATACAAAGCATCCTATACACCACGCACATCGTCCTCACCATCTCCGCAGGCTAAACGATGAATACACGGAGTCTTCTCCGGTTCGCAATATAAACATCACCAATCCCGACATACGTCTGGATGGGCTTCACACAGCATGCCTATGCCGTACTACATACTTCCGGCTCTAGATGCAGACTCAACTGCTGGAATCACTTACGCGTTTCCATCTCTTGATGGAGGATCCCATGCACATGCAAAACAAAGGGCTTCACCTGCCCAAGGAAGAAAGATCGTTACCCTTGACGATCGTTTCGGCGCCTTAGAAAAACTAGCCGGATGGAAATCACCGCAGCGGCCTTGCCTCCGCAACGCTGCACTCAGCTCTCTATTCAGCTCGACGAAGCTCCACCGGCGGCCGGAAAGCTCCTCCTCCTCTTCCTCCAAGCTCTCCTCTCTTTCTTCTCTTTAGAGAGAGAAAGGCTAAGTGGAAATGAGATTTCATCTCAATCCACGGCCTTAAAGAGGCTGGAACAGCTTTGGACCACACGATCCAAATAGAAGGAAACGAACGGCCGAGATCTGCCCAAAACCCAATTTTTGGCTGACACGGCCTGTGACACGCCCGTGTCACAGGCCGTGTACCCTTAAGCGGCACACGCGGTTTGGAACCGACTGAACAACACGGGCATCGACACGCCCGTGTCGAACCTGACACGCCCGTGTCATTCTTGAGACACGCCCGTGTCCCCTGCTACACGGCACTCATCGACTTCCAAAACCAGTACACGGGTCGGAACACGGCAGCCGACACGCCCGTGTCCAGCCTGACACGCCCGTGTTCATGGCCGTGTTCACGGCCGTGTACGGCTCTGACTCGAATAGGCCAAATTCGAAATTTAAATCGAACACGCCCTGGGACACGCCCGTGTCCCAGGCCGTGTACCCCCGACACGCCCTGGGACACGCCCGTGTCCCAGGCCGTGTCTAACAGCCTGCTACTCAAAATTGTGTACCAACATATTTTGAGATTCTGGGGTGTTACAACCCTCCCCTCCTTATAGAAATTTCGTCCCGAAATTTAGCGCAACGCACAAGGATCAACACAACCACGCTGTTGCGATACAAACCAAAACGATCCAGGTTTAGAGTTCAGAGGCCACAGCTTGTCTCGCCCCATGGCATCGTACCACCACAACTGTTTGTCACAAACAGAAATACATACATACATACAGACAATAGACAACATAATAAAGTGCACACTCCACTTTATTTCGGCTTCTCCGCATCTCGCAGAATCCGTTTAGCGGCCTCCATTAAATCCAAAGCACGGATTTGCTGTTCTGCTTGATTTGAGCTTTGCGGCTCCTGCATCTCAAGAGTGTATATTCGCGGTTGCGCCCGCGATGCAGACGACTCTGCCACAGCTTTACCCTTCTCTTCATAAGACGCACCTGTCTTTCTTTCACCCCTTGACGCACCATTCCAGCAAAATCGCGCGATATGCCCTGGCTTCCCACAAATGAAACATGTACGCGGCTCAACCCGTTCTTGCCCAAACGTTGCTCCTGACGCAACATCTGAAGAAGTTTGTTCAGCAGGCCTGAACCGCTTCTTATCACGTTTCCTGAAATCTGATTGCTCTGATGGCAGAACTTTGAAGTCAGACTTTTCCACCGCTACGTTCTTCTTCTCCCGTACCCGCTTCAAATCCTTCTCTAGCGCACTAGCGGTATGCACCAATGCTTGGAATCCTTGGTTCACTGAACTTGGGAGAGCCAACCTCAGCTCATCACACAGCCCTTCATAGAACCTATTTGTCTTCCGCGCCTGGTCCGCAAACGTCGACCCCGCATAACGACCGAGCTTGGTAAACTCATGCAGGTAATCGTCCACGGTCTTATCACCCTGTACCAGACGTTGAACTTCATTTTCCATTGCAATTCTCTGCGCCATTGGCAAGTATTTCGCCCAAAATAATCTAGAGAATTCGTCCATCGATATGTCGCCCAGATCTCTACCGCCCAACTGGTGCAACTCGATCTCATCCCACCAAAGCCTCGCCTCTCCTTCCAGGAGGAAAGTGGCTAATGGGACTTTCTGCTCCTCACTAATCCTGAGCGCAGCCAGGATTCTTTTCACTCTAGAGAGCCAATCCTCGGCCTCTGTTGGAGACGTTGCCCCGACAAACGTAGGCGGATTAAACTCCATAAAGTGCTTAAGTTGCTCGTCCGCTGCTTGCACAGCAACCGGAACCTCAACATGCTCTTGCCTCGCACCAACCTGCACTGGCGCCACAGCGGGCCTCGCTTGCCCAAAAGGTTGTGCCTGAAGCATAGCAAAGATCACCTCCGCAACTAAGCGCACCGTTTCCGTAGAAGGGGAGGTGTAGGCACCTCAGGTGGTGCCGCACTCTCATTCGAACGCTGGGGATCCGACTGCCCCGCTCCACTCCTCGTCACCTATAGGTGAACAAGATAGCATTACTTTCCATGGTAAAACGGCAAACTCACTGCATAGACACACACACACATTCCTAGTGGACATTCCAGAGTTCATTAGCATTACAGCAGGTCGCACAAACACGTGCTCGCCACCCCACAAAAGAATTCGACCACGAATTCAGAAGGGAAGACCGACAAAAGCTGATACCAAAATGTAACGATCCCATCCGTTAAATGACGTATAGTAGCAGGTCCGGCCGGGGCCCCACACTATATGCCACAAACAGACGGTGAGGTCACAGGATAATATCAAACCAAACAAGTCCTAACTCAGAGCATTCTAGCGGAAGCTTATTAAGTGCAAGAACTCATAACAATGAATGTCCACTACGATATAAATATCACAGTTATATGTATAACCAGGAATGTTTACAAGACCACACCGCACACGACCTTAAGGCCTTACAAGTTACTCTTTACAACCCATATAATTTCATACATCGGCACGCAGGCCGGCCACACATGAAATCCTACACTTCGCACGGCCTTCAAGGGCCTACCAGCACCATGGGCTTTTGCCCGCTCAATCCATCAGCCCGCAACACCTGCATATGGACGTCCACCCCATGGGTGATAAACAAAGCAACGGTCAGCATTCAGCTGACCAATTATAACGACCCCACCCCTTACCCGGGGCAGTGGTTCCTTCCCTGCATGTATAACAATTTCAACATATATATAACATACACACAACATCACAAACGCCGGCCTCAATGCCAGGCGCTCCGTGCACTCAGGGCACCTTTTATGGTTTGTACTTGGTAGGCGGGTATAAGCCTCCAAACCCTTGTTGAAGACCTCACGCACCCGTCTCACTCAGAGGTACGCACCACACCAAAACCCGTGAGCACTATCAGTCGACCTACCCACGTAGTGTAACAAGCCTAGGGAATTCGCCCTGCTGCTTTGCTACTAATCGACCGCTCACCCGATCTTAACATTGCCACTTGGTGGAATGGGCATAAGCCTCCAAAACCCCTGTTGAAGACCTCTCGCACCCACCCACTCAGAGGTGTCCATCGCCACTTGGTGGAATGGGCATAAGCCTCCAAACCCCTGTTGAAGACCTCACGCACCCACCCACTCAGAGGTGTCCGCACTCCATCAACCAGCTCTTACAAGCATGCAACCAAAGGAGCTATACAAAGCATCCTATACACCACGCACATCGTCCTCACCATCTCCGCAGGCTAAACGATGAATACACGGAGTCTTCTCCGGTTCGCAATATAAACATCACCAATCCCGACATACGTCTGGATGGGCTTCACACAGCATGCCTATGCCGTACTACATACTTCCAGCTCTAGATGCAGACTCAACTGCTGGAATCACTTACGCGTTTCCATCTCTTGATGGAGGATCCCATGCACATGCAAAACAAAGGGCTTCACCTGCCCAAGGAAGAAAGATCGTTACCCTTGACGATCGTTTCGGCGCCATAGAAAAACTAGCCGGATGGAAATCACCGCAGCGGCCTTGCCTCCGCAACGCTGCACTCGGCTCTCTATTCGGCTCGACGAAGCTCCACCGGCGGCTGGAAAGCTCCTCCTCCTCTTCCTCCAAGCTCTCCTCTCTTTCTTCTCTTTAGAGAAAGAAAGGCTAAGTGGAAATGAGATTTCATCTCAATCCACGACCTTAAAGAGGCTGGAACAGCTTTGGACCACACGATCCAAATAGAAGGAAACGAACGGCCGAGATCTGGCCAAAACCCAATTTTTGGCTGACACGGCCTGTGACACGCCCGTGTCACAGGCCGTGTACCCTTAAGCGGCACACGCGGTTTGGAACCGACTGAACAACACGGGCATCGACACGCCCGTGTCGAACCTGACACGCCCGTGTCATTCTTGAGACACGCCCGTGTCCCCTGCTACACGGCACTCATCGACTTCCAAAACCAGTACACGGGTCGGAACACGGCAGCCGACACGCCCGTGTCCAGCCTGACACGCCCGTGTTCATGGCCGTGTTCACGGCCGTGTACGGCTCTGACTCGAATAGGCCAAATTCAAAATTTAAATCGAACACGCCCTGGGACACGCCCGTGTCCCAGGCCGTGTACCCCCGACACGCCCTGGGACACGCCCGTGTCCCAGGCCGTGTCTAACAGCCTGCTACTCAAAATTGTGTACCAACATATTTTGAGATTCTGGGGTGTTACACTCTATTATTAAACAAATTAGAGAAGCTAGTGGATTGCACAAAGCTAGATAGCTCTATAGAATCAAGGCTCCCCCTGGCTTAGAGAATATCCAGGAAGAAGTCTTGCTTCAGGGTGCAGGAACACTTCTGAACTAAGACAAAGAATTGTCTTGAGGTTCAGAAGGAGAAGCTTGAAGAGGATTCTGAATGTTCTTCTTCAAACAGCTTCCTTTCTTCTTCTTCTTCTAAAGGCCTCTGAGTGAAAGTCTTCCTGTATGCAGGATGAACTCAGGATGAAGAAGAATGCAGAAGAGCTTTGATCTTCTCAGTTGAATATGAAATTCTGAGAGCTGTAGAACTTTCTTGCTTTCTCTCTTTTTCTATGCTGCTGAGTGTATATGATCTGGGTTCTGGGTCTTTCTCTTTCAAAAGAAGCTCTTTTTATATGAGCCTTTGCAACGGCTTTAATTTGATTTTGAATCTTTGTCTTCTTCTGGCATCAGCAATCTAGGCTGCAAAAAGCATAAAGCAAAAACAAATCCTGCAGGCAGACATACTATAAGAGGATAAAGCTTTCTAAGAAGCTGCATAAACAATCAGATAAGAAGGGTGCAGGAAAAAGGTCACATCAGAAAGAACACTTTACAGCCAGAGAAAACTTTCTGAGTCTAACGGCTATAAAGGACAGCCTGGCAGATAAAGCAGAAATTACATTTCAACTAATAAGACAAAACACTTTGTCAGATAAAGATTGTCTCATGCATAAGGAATGGAGCAGAGATTGCATGGAAATAATATCACAAATTTACAGAAATAATATGCCAAATAAATATGAAATAAATCATAGAATATAAGAGGACAAAATTTCTAAATACATACAGCAAAATGTCGAACGACCCTCGGAGATCGTCGACCGATGCACAGAGATCGTCGACCTATCAGACAGATAGTCGAACGATACAGATAGTCGAACTACCCAAGCAGATAGTCGAACTATCAGGACAGATAGTCGAGCTATCAGATAGTCGATCTATCAGGACAGATAGTCGAACTACCAAAGCAAAACAGATAGTCGACCTATCAAACAGATAGTCGAACTATCAAAGAAAACAGGTAGTCGACCTATCAAACAGATAGTCGAACTATCAAAGAAAGCAGATTGTCGACCTATCAAACAGATAGTTGAACTATCAAAGAAAACATATAGTCGACCTATCAAACAGATAGTCGAACTATCAAAGAAAACAGATAGTCGACCTATCAAACAGATAGTCGAACTATCAATGAAAGCGATAGTCAACCTATCAAACAGATAGTCGAACTATCAAAGAAAACAGATAGTCGACCTATCAAACAGATAGTCAAACTATCAAAGAAGACAGATAGTCGACCTATCAAATAGATAGTCGAACTATCAGATAGTTGTGCTATCCAAGCAGATAGTCGAACTATCAAGCACAACAGATAGTCGACCTATCAAGACAGATAGTCGAGCTATCAAGAAATACAGATAGTCGACCTATCAAACAGATAGTCGAACTATCAAATAGTTGAACTATCCAAGCAGATAGTTGAACTATCAAGAAATCTGTCTGGTCAAAAGACGTCGAGCGGAGTTCGACGATCGGCGAGGCAGATTCCACAGAACGTCGAACTATCAAGAGTTGAACTAACTCAGAGATAGACGATCTGCTGACAGACAAACGTCGAGCAACTGATAGACGATCGTCGAACAGTCGATAGACGATAGTCGAGCGGCGTTCGACCATAGTCGAACAAAAAACAATTTAACCAAATTTTTATCTGGAAAAGTGACAACTCTAAATCTAGAGCAAACTAACTAAACAACTAACCTTTGACCATAGATAAATCTTGGGTCAAGAGACTAAAAGAGAAGACTGAACTCAAATCAAAATTAGGGTACCAACATAATAACTACTAAGGATCGGGACTCACAGTACCTGCTGGTATACTCCAATGCTAGACTGCCCCGTCTCCATGCGCACAGACCTCTGGGGCTGCTTCTCCTAGTTCGACTCCATGATCCCCTAAAATGATGTGGTCAACGACCGTTAGTCTAAAAAGACTAAGTCCTATCATCCCCCACCCCTCCCCTAATGGCTCCTAGGCACCGAGCGGGGAGATGGAAATGAAAGGTAATGTAGTGGAGAGTAACAAAGTAGGCAGATGGCGGTAGAGCTTATCTAGCAGTTTTATATAAATAAGAAGCAGTACCAAAAGTACGTAGAGCAAGCAGTAAGTATATGAAACACAAAATATTAAATACTTAACCTTAACTTATATGAAAGCCCATACAAACTTCTAAGTTAAGGGGTCTTCTGCAAGGATCCCATCGTATAAATAGTCTCATACGAATTTATACGATGGGGTGTCGATTATAATCAAGTGATAAATATCTAAAGGAAAGTAACCATAACTTATAAGCATGCTACACAAGCTTATAGGCTAAGGGATCGTTTTGCAAGGTCTATTGGATAAAGCATCCCATACCACTTTATATAATAGGTGTCATGGTTATATGCAATGATGATGCTATGACATGCAAGTATGCCATGATGTGAATCACGCAAGTGCAACACACCAACTCGACTCTGTGTGCACATACCTTTAGTTCCCCCTTTCTGGAGCCTAACCTCCCAAGATACCTCCGTAGTGGCAAATGCAAGCGGTGGGTTGGGCCTCGCCCACCTCTAAATAAGTATCACACTACCAGTCAGACCTATCATACGCCTCAACACTGCTGCAGTAAGCGGAGCTCCTGCGTACTCTTGTCGGCTGCGCACCATACTTTATTTGACCCAGTTCAAAACCACACCTACCGAGACAACGTATTGGTGTCGGTGTGACGACTCCCTAATACTGCTGACCCACCACCTTATATCTTATGCACATACAACATTAATGTATTTCCTACCGAGCCAAAGATCCCCGAACAATCCCGTATGTCATAAAACCATCCGATCCATCGGCTCGCCTGGCTAACCTGCCCATCACCAAAACCACCGAGCCTACCGCTCGTGAGACCTAACCTAACTCCCACAACACCGGGAAGTGTGGATGCATGTGTAATCCGAGTTATACTAGTTACTCTTGTAATCCATTTAGTCTTACGGCTTACGTTAACCTTGGACTGCACAAGGCATTCCCCGTGGATGGCTCTCGAGGGCACTAGGAACTACGATGGGCTGAAGCCCAAAGCTCCCTTTTGCAAGGCACTTATTATTATTGTTTTCTACACCTGACCAACCATTTATTAATATTTAAGTTGAGCTAACCCTAAGTTCATTTGATTCTCTATGCTAGCCTAGACTACCTCTTCTTATTATTCACAGACCAAGGGCTATATGACATATACAAGGGAGACACCCCAAATACTCTTCCAAATGACCTAAGATTATTATGGGGTAACTATTATATCAAATATGCGACAAATCCAAAAACTTATAATTTTTCTAATTTAACTGATATTTTATTTATTTTCCTAAAAAAATCCAAATGCCCTAGTTTTGAATATGAAATACCTTTTTCAGTCATACAAAATGCTCAACAAAATTATAATAAATACAACGCAGCAAGGTTTAGGCCTCTGATCAAAATTTTGAATATAAACCCATAAATATCAATTAAAGAAACAAGTGCTGCAAATAAATTTCCAGAAATTATGATAAAATTCAAACATGACTATAATGACCTATAAACACTCAAGTCCAAGTTTCCTAATTTTCCAGTGAATAATGAACTCTAATTTTAATTTTGAACAATATTCCACTTACATAAATTAATGAAATAAGTACGGAAAATATACATCTAAAAATTGTCATAAAATTTCCACATGAGCATATTGACCTAAGAAGACCACTGTTGAAGTATCACAATTTTCCAACAAGTATTGAGCTGTTAATCTATTATTGAACATGTTTCCATACTTATAAACTTGTGAAGTAAGTACTGGAAATATGCATCTAAAAACTATAAAAAAATTCAAGTATGAGAATAATGATCTAAAGCTTTCTCTTCCAAAATTACGTAATTTTCTAGTGAACATTGAGATCATAATGAATAAATGATTATCAAGGGCTAACACATGTACTGCAAAGGAGGTACTAACATTATTGTTCCAAAATATTCAATAAAATTACCAGAGAATCATACTAACCGTACGACTACACTACCCAAGTTTTATAAGTTTTCACAGAGTTTTAATAGCCTAACATACAATTATAAGATTTGTGCCCTAAACTAGGGTTAGGATTTTAAGGGGTTTAACAAGTTCTAAATCCAATAATATTTTTACCAGAGGACTGTAACTACCCTAGTGTCCTCTCCACCAAATTTCAAGTCATTTCAAGGTCATATGACCCCATGACCTGCAATCACTAGGTTAGCACACATATAGCCTACCCTAGAGTTCTAGGGCTCCACCCTTCAAATTCCATCCAAAATCAGTGGTGGGGTGTTTTAGGTGCTAGGAAGACTGAGTGACAAGTTCCATCACCTTTGGGTAAGGTTGGCGAACTCAAGAACACTTAGAGAACTTTGCCCTAATTTGACCAAAAATGGTCAATCTTTGCCTACACAAATACCCTATAAAATAAAACCCAAATTGGGTGAAATTTTTACCAAAGCCTTGTAACATCCCCCGAGATCACCCACCAAAATTTTTGGGGTTTTTAAGGTGTTTAAGTCACCTAATTAAATTATATATGGTCTATAAATTTTTTTTAAAACTATAGAAAAATGGTTTCCAACAATTCTAATTTTTGGATAGTCTAAGGGGAAGGTTATGAGAAGCTTGTATTCCAAATTTCAAAGCATTTTGATGAGTGATTTTGTGTGGGCACTAATTCTAATTTCTGGTCACACCTATGTATAGGTTGCACCAAAATGGGTGATGTGGTCACACAATTATCCAAATTGTCTCAAATTAATTTTAAATTAAAGTAGACCCATAGAGTTACAATTTTCATATTGTCACTTTCTCTGATTAAGCCTCTCAGTATTTGTAAATTAATTCTTAAGATAACTGACTTTGCGTGACAGAATATACAAAAATATATGATATATATATAATCTGATCTTACACAAATCTTGACGCAATCTGACGATCACTGGTCATCTTCTTCCTCCAGCTGACGGGTGAGATTTACCCGACCTAGAGCATCTTCCAACTAAATTTCCCGGCCACCCGGCCACCTCCCTTGGCCGGCCACCGCCGCCACCACCATGAGGTAGGGGCCATCGCCGGGCGGCGGTACGGCCACAGGACGGTCCGTTTCCGGCGAACCCGACCCATGAATATTTCCCGAAAAATAGGAAAAATGAAAGCTTGAATCGGGCTCAATTAAGCCCGATTCTTATTCTAAAAGAATCCTAAGATCTATCCACAGAAGAAGGAGAGGAGGAGGACCTTCTTGGAAGGCTAAAGGCGGGTCAATCTTTGAGTATCCATGGCTGGTGGTGGTGCTCTCCCGTGCTCTTCAACTATTCTATAGGAGGGCTCGAATTCTTCAGGTAAGATGTGGAAAATTCTCCCCTCTGTCTGGTGAGGCTTTTAAAAGCACCAATTGGGGAAGGGGAAGGGTCTAACACTAATGGCCATCAATGACCATTAATGGAGGTTTTCGGCCATGCCATAGAGGGGTGAACCTGACTCGGTGTGGCAAGAAAATGGCTGGAAACTTCTCCTCTTCCCCAGAGGAGTTGAATCCTGCATTAAAAGGTGGCCCTTGGCTTCCCTTTGCCATGATTGGCCTTCTCCCTCACTTTCTCTCTCCTCCATTAAAGGGGAAAATGAAGTTTTCTCTCTCCTACCCATCAAGGCTGAATTTGATCTCTCCTCCAGCCTATTGGCACCCCACTAAGTCATATTAATAATAAAAATGAGGTTAGCCCAAGTGGGGGAACTGAGTTTGAGCTTGGGTTAGCCCATTTGGGCAAATTTGACCTAACACTAGTGTAGAGTTGACCTTGATCAACATGACCATTTGGTTTGACCCCAATGGGTTGTTGGTGACCCATTGGCCTCCCCTAAGGTCTAGGAAGGCTTGGGTTGGGTTGGTTGGTTAGGGCACTTGGACCTTTTTAGGGTTATGGTTGACTTGAGTCAACTTAGCCCCTTTGGTTGACCCCAATGGGTCCTTTGACACGACCCACATTTCCTCATCAATAAAATTATATCAAAGTAGGGGAAAATATGCATCGTGATGCCAAGCCATGCAGGGGATTACTACAAATGCTCAGGCAAAACTCCAGACTCTAAGGTTTAGTAGAAAATCATAATTTATTATGGAAGAAATCCAATTAAGTTGGATGGCCGTATCCTTCAACACAGTGGATCAACTAGTCCATAAGTAAAAATATATTATACGATGTGGAAAATAACTTTATTAAGATGATTTGACATTCTACATGAGCGTAAACGTCCCCGAAGGACAACTGATGAGATGCAGGACTTTAAATTTATTATAATATGAAAATAGTCTTTACGTTACTTTGGAAAATAGTACTTTAGGTTTAGAAATATGGCATGTATGAAGTACATATAATAATACTTTTATGAGTTATAATTCCTAACATGCATCCTAGTATAAAGCATTCCCAGAGAGCAGGTAAACAACCTTCATAAAGGCAAAAACAATAGTTTAAGTCACATACTTAATATCACAAAAGAAAACCACCAGTGGGCGTCAACAACCTGACACGAACCCACTGGTGAGTATGCATGTCTATACATATGGAAACAAGAAAAGATCTACCTCACACACTGAGGAGGAGGAATCTCAAAAACCCAAGAGATCACCAATAATCCCCTAAAAGAAAATAGCCGCTCAACCAGCTACTGCTCTGAACCTGGGGCATTCAAAGAAAGAACACCTAAACAAGAATATAATCAGGTAGAAATGGAGCGTTAGATCATAAACAATAAAATAGAAGGGGTTTACCAAACCAAACAATAGAATGCAATCAAACTCAACAAAAGGAAATAAACGAGACAACAAAAGTAAGACACTGTCCAAGGAATAATCAAAGCGCACCAAGTTCGAGAAATTAGCAACATGGACTGCTAAAAACCTGCAGCAGCAACAAGGCAAACATATGGCAAAATAGTAATTTTAAAAAGGGAAAGGAACTAACAGTCCTAAATTGTGAATTATTAGCAGTGGTAAAACCATGGATCTGGGTTGGTGACCAAAAACAGCCGTCATCCAAAAAACCAGATCCAAATAACTCAGGCACCGGTGCAGCATTGGGGTCCAACACAGAAGCCCAAACTAGGGCAAACATCCCTGTCAAGAAAATGAGAGTAACCACCTGCCATGATTCACGATTCAGACTTCAAAACTAGCCGAAAACATCACCAAACCGAAATAAAACCCACACTAACAAACTCAGGAGAAAACACCAGCCTAAGGGAAAAGCGTCGAGTCCACTCAACGCCGCGTTGAGTGAGTACCACTCACTTAACGCCAAACACTAAGCAGGGAAGGCGTCGAGTTTACTCGACTCCACGTTGAGTGAGCTCTACTCACTCAACCCCAAAAGTCTTAGCCGCAAAAATCTCGCACAAGACGACGGCATTGAGTGAGTTCAGCTCACTCAATGCTGTCAACGCTAAACAACCAACGACGTTGAGTGAGTTCACCATACTCAATGCTTTTGACTTACAAAATCTGCCTGACAAGACGGCATTGAGTGAGCTCAACTCACTCAACGCCAAAATACTTAGAAAAACTATCAAGGTAGACGGAGTTGAGTGAGCTCACCTAACTCAACGATGTCAATGCTTTTAAGTTGGCCTCCAGACCGAAAAGCTAGGCGTTGAGTGTGCACAACACACTCAATGCTTTTACACTTAGCCCTAAAACTAAACTTCGGCCCTAAGCTAACACTCAACGCTTGCTCACAGAGAGTTAGCAACTAAAATTTTCCACACAAATTTACCCTGCTAAGCTACAGCATCCAAAAAACCAGCTAATTTCATCTTATTTCATGGACTAGCTGGACCTATTATATCTTAACAGCAGGTTAACCGAAGCCAAAATCTACAACCAACTAAACCTAAGCCTGGACGAGCTATACAACAGACTAACTCTGGACAAGATATACAGAAGCCCTAAGTTCTAAGAAGAGAACTAAAAATAGCTACCAAAAAGAATAAGATGAATAAAATCAACTTGGAAAGGGCAAAGAGCACCACTTGCCTCTACCTTCCAGGAATCGGCAGCTACACTCCTCACTTGGCACCGGCAGCAAGATCAACCACCTAAGAAAAAAAATCTGGAGCTTTTAGAGGGAAGACAAGATAACCCGCAAAACCCTAGCTACCAAGACAAACCTAGAACTTGCAATATTTACCCTAGGGAGGTAGATCCGGGCGAGAGCAGTCCAGATCTGCCTTTACACGAGAAATCCGGGGTCTAACTAGCAAGGAATCGGAGGTCGAAGGCTCCAGGATTTCCGTCGCTCGTCTCCTTCCGCAGGAAGCTAGCTGTTGGTTTTGGGGAAGATGAATAGGGCTAAGACTAAAATATGCTATATATAATATCTATTCACTCAAGCTATATATATAATATAATATCATAAACTATAGCCACTGGGAATCAAGCTAGTTATAAAATAAGCTATTCAGACACTTATAATAAAATACCCAGTTACTAGTATTATAATAGTCACTGATATTACAATAGCTAGCATAATATACCTTATAATACTCAGCCACCACAACAAATAAATAATCAACGTGATACAATACTATTTAAGTTAATCAAATAAAATGTCAAAACGATGCGAAAACCGAACCACCTCGAAACTTAGCTAAATTCACACCGTAGCTAAATATACATGCTATGAACCCAATGGCGAAGTCGAAATCAATATCCGACAAAAAAAATCTCTGGCTAACGCCTCCCAAAGCCTAAATACAAGCATTCACGAAGAAGCCTCACCGGGTCACCAAACTTTACATCGGCTTACTAGGTAATCTTGCAACCAGGCTACAAAACAAGCCACTAAGAGAACCTAAAGAGCTAAGACCACGCTCTAACAACAGCAAAGGCTGAAAACACACCAACTTAACGCTAAACAAAGATTAAATAATCACACAAAAACCAGGGGCGTTACAGTCACTCCCCCTAAAAGAAAGTTTCTCCCCAAAACTTTACGCACAAACTTCTACCATAGAAGGAAAGTAAGTTATAAAGAAGAATACATATCAAGCAAACTCAGGGAAACGGGTGAGGGTGAGCATCCCTCATAGCCGACTCCAATTCCCAAGTCACGCTTTCCACGTCCTGGTTTCTCCACAAAACTTTAACCATTGGAATGATCTTCCTCTGCAACCCACGATCTTGAGTATCCAAAATGCGGACAAGCATCTCAACATAAGAAAGATTTGGCTCTAACTGGGGCACAAAATTAAAAACTTGCCTCTCGCTTAGCATACACTTCCGCAATTGTCTTACGTGAAAAACATTGTGCACGCTAGGTGGATTTACAGGCAATTCCAGTCTGTAAGCTGACACACCAATCCGCTCAACAATCTTAAACAGTCTGACATACCTTTGGTCCAACTTCCGATTCTTACCAAACCTCTTGACTCCAACCATAGGGGAAACTTTAATAAATACCAAGTCCCCTACAACAAACTCCAAATCAGATCTACGTCGATTGGCATTCTTCTCATATCGATCTTGGGCTATCCGAAGCTTCTCTCAAATAAGCTTCACAATAACTTCCATTTCTTCAAGTGCGTCCGGACACAACAAAGATCTCTCGCCAAACTCAGTCCAAAATAGGGGAGTTCTACAGCGTCTCCCATACATAGCTTCTAAAGGAGCCATTTGCAAGCTTTCTTGATAGTTGTTATTATAAGCACACTCCATAAGCCTCAAATGCTCATCCCGCGCTCCTCCGTGGTCTAAAATGTAGCATCTTATCATGTCCTCCACTATCTGATTAACTCGCTATGTTTGACCATTGGTATGCGGGTTGTATGCGGTAGAATACCTCAAGTTCGTACCTAAACCTTCTTACAAACTCTTCCATAAGAGAGACGTAAACCTGGAGTCTCCGTCTGATATGATACTTACAGGAACTCCATGTAACCGGATGACTTCATCCAAATATAGCTTAGCAATCTTCTTCATGGGGTAATCAATCTTATAACAGACGAAGTGAGCGCACTTTGTTAATCTATCAACAATAACACAAACTGAATCATGTCCTCGAGGAGATCTCGGTAAACCCGTGATGAAATCCATCGAATTGCCCTCCCACTTCCAAGTTGGATTTTCCAAGGGAGTCAACTTGCCACCAGGACTTCCATGATCGGCCTTAATATGCTTGCAGGTATAGCATTCAGAAACAAATATGGCTATATAACCTTTCATTCCATACAACTAGACAATTTTCTTTAAGTCTTGATACATCTTGGTTGTGCCTGGATGGTAGGCAACACTAGAACCATGCGCTTCTCTACACAACTTAACTCGGATATCCATAACGGTAGGGATACAAAATCTGCCGCGGAACCTCAAGGTACTCGCATCATCAATAGAGAAATCTGGTAACTCCCCTTTCTCAGTTCTAAGATACAAGTGCAGTACATCCGGATCATCCTTCTGATGTAGCCTTGGAAGTGCAATCCCAGAAAGCTCTTCTACTACCAAACTACTCTGCAAGTCATAGCTCCCCACAGAAATATTCATCAAGAGGAATTCTTCTACTAACAGCTTGACGGAGAGATTAAAAATCGTCCCTGTCTTCCGACTTAGGGCATCGGCTACCACATTCGCCTTGCTCGGATGGTATTGGATCTAAACCTCATACTCGGCAACATATTCCAACGATCACCGCTGGCGCAAATTCAATTCTTTCTGGAGGAAGACATACTTTAAGCTCTTATGATCGGTAAAAATCTTGTACTGAGCGCCATAAAGCAGGTTTCTCCACAGCTTCAGGGAATAAATCACCGCTACGAATTCTAAATCATGCGTAGGGTAATTTCTTTCATGATTCTTTAACCGTCTTCACCCATACGCAATCACCTTACCTTCTTGCATCAACACACATCCAAGCCCAACATGTGATGTGTCAACATAAATAGCATAATCCATTCCTTCTGGAGGCAATGTCAAAACTAGAGCAGTGCACAATCTATTCTTGAGCTCTAGAAAGGCTTCCTCACACTTCTCACTCCAAACAAAGGCTGCAATCTTCTGTGTCAATTTAGTCAATGGCGCAGCCAGGGTAGAGAAACCCTCAACAAATCTCCTATAATAGCCGACCAACCCTAAGAAGCTCCTAATCTCTTTGGGTATGCCACGCCTACTCCATTCCATCACAGCAGCTATTTTCTCTGGGTCGATTGAAATCCCATTCTTATTAACCACATGGCCAAGAAACGAAACCTTAGGTAACCAAAACTCGCACTTGCTAGACTTGGCGAACAACTTGTGGTCCCTCAAAGCAGATAATACCAAACGCAAATGCTGGTCAAGCTCCTCAGCATTGTTGGAATATACATGATCACCGTCTATAAACACGATCACGAACTTGTCCAGGAAGTCCCTGAACATACGGTTCATCATATCCATAAAGGCAGAGGGTGCGTTGGTCAAACCAAACGACATTACCAGAAATTCAAAATGCCCATGCCTAGATCGAAAGGAAAACCGTGGGATATCTGACTCACAGATTATGAGCTGATGGTAGCCAGAACGAAGATCAATCTTAGAAAACACCGTGCTACTGCTCAACTGATGGAAGAAAACATCAATCCTTGGCAGGGGATACCTGTTCTTAATAATGACCTTATTTAGCTCTCTATAATCGATGCAAAGCCTCATCGATCCATCTTTCTTCTTAACAAACTAAACAGGAGCACCCCAAGGCGACGAACTCGTCCTTATAAAACCCTTCTCTAACAACTCATCCAGCAGGATATGCAACTCCTCCAGCTCTAGCGGGGCCATCTGGTACAACGCCTTTGCAATAGGACGCATGCCCGGCTCTAAATCTATCACAAACTCAACATCTCTATCAGGTGGAAGACCAGTAAGATCATCAGGAAACACATCTGAAAACTCGCGCACAATAGGAATCTCTTCTAAACATGGCAAACTACCAACGGTCCCCAAAACTAAGACCAAACAAGCAAAGCAGCCAGAAACTAGCAGCTTCCTAGAACATACCGCAGAAATAACTGGAGAATCCTGGCGCGGATCACCATAAACACTCCCAGGCTGACAATTATCATTTTTGAAGTCCAAGCGCTTACCCTTGCACTGGATAACAACATCATACCTGGACAATAAGCCCGTGCCTAAGATGACATCAAAGTCTTCCAAGTCGGTCACCTTCAGATCTGCCTTCGCTAGAAAATCCCCTAAAATAATCAGACAAACTCTGAATGCCATGATCTGAAACCACAGAATTATCGGAGGGAAATTTTACACAAAATGCGCCTCCAACTCGATCTAGATCCAAACGATACCGCTCTACGAAGGCTCTAGCAATAAACGAGTGGGTAGCGTCAGATTCGAAGAAAACACGCACCCCGCGGTTCTTTACCTTAAATCTTCCTATAAAATTGTGCACGTATTTAATGAAACAATTGTTAAAACTATAACTACGAACTAAAACATTAATACTAGGGAGAAAGTCTAACATGAAATAATCTGAGTAGAAGTCTGAGCTTCCTTTAAGGACATCACATTCAGCTTTCCTTTTCCTTTATCCAATCACTGAGGTGATGGCAATGCCTGAAGTGGACTGGTTGTAGCAAAGGCTGGATCTGTGGACACTGAGCCTTGATATGCCCTTCTTGACCACAGAGAAAACAACCTCTTGTCTTATTCTTTCCCCAGCAATGGGCAACATCATGCCCTGTTCGTTTACATGCAGAATAGACTAAATCTTTCCTGGAAATGCCTTGTATCGCATGAACCTGCTCTTTCTTCTGAGCTCCAATTCTCTGGTAACATCTTTCTAAAGGGTGGCTCGGTCGGCCACAAAAACTACACACTTCCTTAAACTTCTTTCTTGAAGTAGCACTGAATGGCTGGGTGCCCATACCTTCAACAGATTCCCTTATGTCTCTTCTCATTTGTTGGCCTCTATTCTTAGCATTTTTGATTGCCTCGACCTTCAAGGTAGCTTCTACCACACCAGTATAACTCAATGCTCCATAAGCACCAGCTAGCTGTTTGATGTCACTTCTTAGACCACCCAGAAACAGTTTAACTCGATCCGCTTCAATACTCACCAAACCAGGAGCAAACTGACATAATTTGCTAAATTCAATCTCATACTCACTGACTCTGAGTTGCCACTGCTTTAAGTACAAGAAGTCATTCATCAAACGGTCCCGCTCGACCGAGGGCAGAAACTTTCCCAATAGCATCTCCTTGAAAGATTCCTAAGAACATCCTTCTTTCATGCTCTTCTTCTCCCTTAGCCACCAGCTTTTTGCTAACCCTTTGAGCTGGTAGGTGGCAATCATCACTCTCTGATCATCAATAACTCCGGAGTAGGAAAACATCTCCTCGATCGATATAAGCCAATCATCTAAGATAATGAAATTTGCCTTTCCATCATAAGTAGGATGCCTGAGTCGCTGAAACTGTGAGATAAACGTCATCTCTCGTGGAACCACTACCGGAGGCACCAGAGGAGCAAGAGGGGCAGGAACAGCTAGACCCACAGCAGGGTCTTGTACTCTCGGAGCTAGCTTGGACAAAACTGATAATAGCGACTGGATCTGGGACTACACATCCATCATCTGTCTTGACAATGCCTCATTGCTCTGTCCCAGACTCTCTATCATCGCATTGATTTGCGCACCCGAAGAGTCGCCCTCAGTTTGGGGGGTCAACCTCATCGAAGGACGCCTCGACATTCTATTAACATACAAACAACTAGTCAGAACCTCGCCCAAATGCTAGAACTAGACAACCTAGTACAGACAAAACATACTTAAGTATGAGCTTCAACTGCTAACTTGCTCTGGGATTTTTCAATAATGATGTTATGCTTAACCTAGGATGATTCACCATCATCACACTAACTCATGTGCTTAGACCATGAATGCATGAATTTATATTCCTTTTGACTAAAAATAATGTGTGTACATATGTCATCATGTAAATCTTTAGCTTGGCACGTTGTGCTTATGCAATGTTATGCTATGCATTCTAAAAAAAGTCCTTAATGCATGTTATTAGTGGCGTACACATGGAAATGTTATTCCTCCCATACTACATAACATTACATGCAACGAAAAGAGAAAACGTGCTAATTGGCATTCATGTGGTGAGGTTATGCATCCCATAATACATAACCCTCACATGTTGCCACATATGGTAGATCCATATACAAACACATATTATGCATCCCATACTACATAATATGCCATGTATACTTCTTATCATGCTTATGAGTGTAGTCTTTATGCTTCAGCCAAGACGTACTGACGACACATCGGTGTGTGTATGATATGACATTAAACTACTAACACTAATAAGGGAAGGTTGCCCGACCAATTGTCCTGCAACCTCCCTTTGATATCAACTATCACGACCCGCATTTCCTCATCAATAAAATTATATCAAAGTAGGGGAACATACGTGCCGTGATGCCATGCCATGTAGGAGATAACTGCAGACACTCAGGAAAAACTCCAGACTCTAAGGTTTAACAGAAAATCATAATTTATAACGAAAGAAATCCTATTAAGTTGGATGGTCGTATACCTCGGCACAGTGGATCAACTAGTCCACAAGTAAAAATATATTTATACGCTGTGGAAAATACCTTGGTTAAGATGATTTGTCATTCTACATGAGCGTAAACGTCCCCGAAGGACACCTCATGAAATGCAGGACTCTAAATTTATTATAATATGAAAATAGTCTTTACATTACTTTTGAAAATAGTACTTTAGGTTTAGAAATATGGCATGTATGAAGTACATATAGTATTGCTTTTATGAGTTAAAATATCTAACATGCATCCTAACATAAAGCATTCCCAGAGAGCAAGTAAACAATCGTCATAAAGACAAAAAAACAGTTTAAGTCACATACTTAGCAAGCCCCCAAAAGAAAACTAGCCGCTCAACCGTCTACTGCTCTGAACCTGGGGCATTCAAAGAAAGAACACCTCAACAAGAATATAGTCAGATAGAAATGGAGCATTAGATCATAAGCAATAAAATGGAAGGAGTATACCAAACCCTACAATAGAATGTTATCAAACTCAGCAAAAGGAAATTAACGAGACAGCAAAAGTAAGACACTATCCAAGGAATAATCAAAGCGCACCATGTGCGAGAAATTAGAAACATGCCCTGCTAAAAACCTACAACAACAACAAGGCAAACATATGCAAAAATAGTAATTTTAAAAAGAGAATGGAACTAACAGTCCTAACTTGTGAATTATTAGCAGTGGTAAAACCATGGATCTGGTTTGTGAGCAAAAACACTCCTCATCAAAACAACCAGATCCAAATAACTCAGGGGCCACCAGTGCAGCCTTGGGGTCCAACACACTGGCCCAAACCGAGGCTAAATCAGTGGTGGCCACGACTGTACACCCAAACATCCATGTCAAGAAAACCAGAGTAACCACCTGCCATGATTCACGATTCGGCCTTTAAAACTAGCCGAAAACATCACCAAACCGAAATAAAACTCACACTAATAGAGTCAAGAGAAAACACCAGCCTAAAGAAAAAGCGTCGAGTCCACTCGACGCCGCATTAAGTGAGTACCACTCACTCAACGCCAAACACTAAGCAGGGAAGGCATCGAATTTACTCGATGCCGCTTTGAGTGAGCTCCACTCACTCAACGCAAAAAGACTTAGTTGCAAAAATCTCACACTGGATGACGGCGTTGAGTGAGTTAAGCTCACTCAGCGTTGTCAATGCTAAATAACCAATAGTGTTGAGTGAGTTCACCACACTCAACGCTTTTGACTTACAAAATTTTCCTGACTAAACAGCTTTGAGTGAGCTCAACTAACTCAAAGCCAAAAGACTTAGAAAAACTATCAAGTCAGACGGCATTGAGTGAGCTCACCTCACTCAACGCTGTCAATGCTTTTAACTTAGCCTCTAGACTGAAAAGCTAGGCGTTGAGTGTGCACATCACACTCAACGCTTTTACACTTAGCCCTAAAACAAAAATTCGGCCCTAAGATAACACTCAACGCTTGCTCACAGAGAGTAAGCAGCAAAACTTTTCCACCCAAATTTACCCTGCTAAGCTACAGCTTCCCAAAAACAAGCCAATTTCCTCTTATTTCTTGGACTAGCTGGAGCTATTATACCTTGACAGCAGGTCAATCGAAGCCAAAATCTACAACCAACTAAACCTAAGCCTGGACAAGCTATACAACAGACTAACTATGGACAAGATCTAAAACAACCCTAAGTTCTAAGAAGAGAATAGAAAATAGCTACCAAAAAGAATAAGATGAAAAAATCAACTTGGTAAGGGCAAAGAGCACCACTTGCCTCTACCTTCCAGGAATCGGCAGCTACACTCCTCATTCTGCACCGACGGCAAGATCAGCCACCTAAGAAAAAAAATATGGAGCTTTTAAATGGAAGACAAGCTAACCCGCAAAACCCTTGCTACCAAGACAAACCTAGAACTTGGAATACTTACCCTAGGGAGATAGTTTCGGGCTATAGCAGTCAAGATCTGCCTTTACATGAAAAATCTGGGCTCTAACTAGCAAAGAATCGTCAGTCGAAGGCTCCAGGCTTTCTGTCGCTCGTCTCCTTCTGCAGGAAGCTAGCCGTCGGTTTTGGGGAAGATGAATAAGGATAAGACTAAAATATGCTATATATAATATCTATTCACTCAAGCTATATATATAATATAATATCATAAACTATATCCACTAGGAATCAAGCAAGTTATAAAATAAGCTATTGAGCCACTTATAATAATATACCCAGTTACTAGTATTATAATAGTCACTGATATTACAACAGCTAGCATAATATACCTTATAATACTCAGCCACTGTTGGGTATTGTATCCACAATGTACCTGATTTGAAGATGCCCCTTAATAAGATAAGTTGAAATTACAATGTATTTGACGATCTTCTATCAAGTTGTGCTTGCAGCTATTCCATGCTAAGTACACACCAATGTCAGGCTGCAGTGGATCAATATACACGGGTCTGCGCAACGTAATCCCTCGTTGAGTAGATCAGTGTGTTGACTCACGTGTGCTCTCTCTATTGGAGTGTACTTATTTTTAAGTACAGGGTTAAGGCAGATCAAGAGCAGAAGAAGGAGCAAAGATGGGTCAAAGACCAAGTCATCAAAAGAAGGAAGAGAAAATTCTTCCAAGTCAAAATCGACGGGAATCACTAAGTGATTCTCGCCGAATTCGACGGGAATCGTTAGTGATTTCCGCCGATTCGACGAGAATCAGTCTGCATTCCCGTCGACTTCTTCCGGCTGACAGTTTTCGAACAGGAATTCTGCCAAGGCAGAATCGACGGGAATCGTGAGTGATTCCCGCCGACTTCGACGAGAATCAGTCTGCATTCCCGCCGACTTCCTCTGGCTGACAGTTTTCCAAACAGGAATTCAGCCAAGGCAGAATCGACGGGAATCGTGAGTGATTCCCACCGACATCGATAGGAATCACCAACGATTCCCGCCGATTTTTCCTTAGGCAATTTTCCCTCGTTCGCTGGACTGAACCAACCTGCCATATGCTATTTCGGCCTGGGCTAGGGTTTCTCCTTGTGGGTCCCACAACAGACTTTAGGGTTGGCCTCAGGTATATATATGCGCGTATTTTTAACCTCTACAGTATCCATTCACGTGAAATCAAAAGTAGCCAACGCCGTGCCCTAACCGATCGCGGAAACCGCCGCTCGCAGTTCGTCGTCGCCGCTCGCAGTTCGTCGCCGCCGCCAATCTCTGATGTTCTTTGATCTTCCGGCGACAGTACCGAGGCAAGCCAAGCGTCTCACGCATCTCTCTTGAGATCTCTTGTCTCTCGATTCGTTGAACGAGACTAGTTCTC